>OY288242.1:65571561-66171561 GCA_958450325.1 Agrostemma githago | reverse complement strand
CTTGTGTAGGTGGGAGGACAAGAAGTACTCAGACTATATGCGGGAGTCCATAATCATGACGTACGCGTCTACCCCAGGTGCCTACCGTAGCTGGACGGAGGCGCCACAGGAAGCTAGGGATGCTATGTATATGCACTTCGCGGTAATTTCCTGTGTCTGTGTTTCTAAGGTTTTCGTTGCACGATTTATACATTCAATTGTAGCTAACGATTTTTTTTGGGACAAACAGAAAAGAGTGCGTATAGACCTGGGGTACGACCTCAGGTCGGATTATGAGAGTCGGATTAAGAAAAAAATAACCGACATATTCCAGCGAGCTGTCCCGAGGGTCGACAAGGCAGAGTGGATTCCGCAAGAGAAGTGGGAGACACTGAAGAGGAACGCTGCGGACCCAAACTTCAAGAAGAAATCAGCGATCAAGTCGGCGAACCGAAGATGTGGACAAGTGGACGGGGTGGCCAAACCCACCAGCTGCCTTGGAAGTAGGAGTGCAGCAACAGCGTTCGCGCAGTTCGTAAGTGTTTATAACACAAGTAAAATTATTTAGTATAATTCAATATATACTATTGGTAAATAAATGCTGAAAGTTTTAAAACTGTTATATGAAGGGCCCATCTGCATCCCCGATCCAGCTCTTGGAGAAGACAAAGAAGGGGAAAGATGGCAAGTGGATTGACCCTAGAGGACCGGAGATCGTTGTGAGTAGTAGTATTGTTTATTAAAAATATACTAGGCATGAAATTTACGACGTGATAGTATGTGTTGTTCTAAAAGTTATAACACTGTTTCATTTTGCTGTTTCAGGAAAGCTATGAGAAAGCGGTGGAGGAGGCACGCGCTTCTGATCAGGTACCGAACACAATGAAGATCTTCTACGATGTGACGGGTGGCTATAACGAGAAGAAACGGTTCTGGGGTATAGGTAACAAGGCGAAAGAGCTCTTTCGCCCATGCTTGAACCGTGGTAAGGAGGTATCTTCGGACACATTCTTCCCCCCCACCGCCTCCTCGCAGAAACGCACTCTTAACGAGCGCTTGGATGATAAATTCCAAAGACAAGAAGAGCGCCTGAACACATTGGAGAAGAGGTGTGAGGAGCAGGATCGGTTTATTGAGATGATGAGGGAACGATTTGCCATGGAGACCGAGACATGCGGCGGCGGACCACGCATTAGTAGGCGCGATGACGACGACAACAACGATGGTCACCCACATGGATCGGACCAGATTGAGTCCCTTTCGTAGGTAGTGCATCTCTTTTATGTTACTTGGTTAGACTTTGGTTGCATTGTGTGTATATATTTTATCAACTCCTAGATATAATTCCGAACCTAGCGCTGGTTGTCTTTGTAATATATTTTCATTTTCTATAACAGTACACTGGTTTATGCTTGTTTCGTTTTGTGGAGTTTTGTGAAGAAGATATGTACGAGAGCTTTGATTGGAGTTATTGATGGATTTTTGTTTGGGATGTGCTGCTGTTGTGGTTTGTTGTAGGAGTGGGTTGTTTAATTGCAGATTGTTTTATTTCGCGCATATGGGGAGCTGAAAACAAAGAAACTGTTTTTTTAAAAATAGGCTTTGCGTGGGATTAGCCGACGCAAAGCAAAGAGGATGTTTGACTTTGCGTCGGCTAATCCCACGCAAAGCCCCGCAGCCAATGTGCTTTGCATGGGATTAGCCGACGCAAAGTCAAACATACTCTTGGCTTTGTGTCGGCTAATCCCACGCAAAGCACATTGGCTGCGGGGCTTTGCGTGGGATTAGCCGACGCAAAGTCAAACATCCTCTTGGCTTTGCGTCGGCTAATCCCACGCAAAACCTCGCAGCCAATGTGCTTTGCGTGGGATTAGCCGACGCAAAGTCAAACATCCTCTTGACTTTGCGTTGGCTAATCCCACGCAAAGCACATTGACTGGGGCGTGGACCTCCATGTCTTGTTGTCGGATTAGCCGACGCAACGCCGACGCAAAACATGTGCGTCGGATTAGGCGATGCAAAAAAAATAATTTGCGTCAAATAATAATGGCGGACCTTTGCATCGGCTAATCCGACGCAATCGTCAATTTGCGTCGGATAACTCCCATTTGCGTCGGATTTTTCCGATGCAATCCTGGCTTGATTTTTGTAGTGTAGGCCCCAACGATAACGGTTGCCCATCCGGACGGGGCAAAATCATAAAGTGACGGTGAGACGTGCCGATCGTCCAGATTAGGTGGGAGCCAATAAGCGATCGAGCAATCATAGAACAACTCTCCGTAAACTTCAAATTAATAGTAATGTCTCCCACAACTGGAGAATCCGCCATCTTGGGTAGGCTAAGGAATTGAGCTAGTAGAGTAACCATACCAGCCAACGGAATGTTTCCCGAAACCGCTTTCTAATGCTTCTCACAACAGGTCAAGAATATATCGAGCCAATCTGAGGTTCCCAAGCATTCGGGCATCATGGCCCACAAGTACATCAAATCTGCCCTAGGTAGATGTGTCGGTTCACCTTTGCAAAGAAACGTGGAGTTCAAAAGTCGGTGAACATAACGAAAGGCAAGGTGACAAATATCAGCATTCTTAGCCCCGATGTTCCCATGTGCCCCCCATATGCAATCCTGGCAATTTTCTTCCAAAACTCATCCATCATACGCGTAGTCGGGGTCAAAAATCCCCCCCCCCCCCTCTCGATGCTATACTCAACGCCTCCCTCAACTCAGTAAAGGTCAAAACTCATTCCGAATTCCCGAGATTAAAAGTAATGTGAGGGGGTCGTCGTCACGATGTACTTCTAAGGTGGACAAGAATTCTAGTGTATAGCGCTTATACGTATTCGCGTGAACATCGTAAAAGTCAGCTAACCCGATACAATTCAATAATGTCAACATCTCATTAGCGATCCCAAGACTCTCTAAAGCATAGTTGTCAACAAATTTGGTGGACATGATAGTCCGATCACACAATTGACGCTGTAACACCCGCTATTTTTCTAATCATTTTTATTCTTTCCGTAGGTCTCCGTCTTAACTCGCTTTGTCACTTTTCGGCCTCATATTTCATCATTTTACTAAGCTCTGTTTTTATTTTTGAGTTTAATGATTTTTATTTTTAATTTTTAAAGATTTAATTCTTTCAAATCTCTTTATTTGATTTTCTTCGTAAACTAATTTATTTTCCGCGAGGAATTCTATTTTTCTTTGAATTGACGTTTTTAAGCTTGGACTTAAGATTTTCCTCTTCCTAAAAATGTTTAAATACGTCTATATAATATTTTCAACTAAGAAATATTTTTATTTACTAAAGAGTAGCCATTTATGATTTTAATACGAAGTTTCGCGAATAATTTTTTTCTTACGCGAGGTTTACTCGAATTTCTTTGAAATGCCTTTAACTATTTTACGATTATACTTTTTATCAACTTATAACTGATTTGAGATCATTTCCTCACACTTTGGACCGACTAAGCTTCTGGTCACAAATTTAACTACGTTTTATTAATACGTTTCATTTTATCACGTTAAAACGTAAACGTAAGATTATTTCTTTTCATTCATTGATGCATTTTTATCAAAACTCTTCATACTCCCCCTCACTTACTTTGGCCGGCTGTTTTGTGGCCAATTTCACCTAGTTTTCATCTACATTTTAATGCCATTCATTTTTGTCAAAACCATCCATTTTCTTACATCTTTTATTCACTTTTATCATAAGAAAAAAAAAGGTCTTCTTGCTCCTCCATTCTGGCCGTGACTCTCCCTCCCTCTCTAGGAATATTTTTGCTTCAATTCGAGCCTTAATCGTCTCAAATTCATCGTCAAATTTGTCCTTTTTTCGATTCTTCGTTAAGGTAATTATCGACGTCGTTTTCGATCATTATTTACCTTGATTTTCTTAGTTTTTCTCATGGTATTTTTCTGCCATGATTTTCGTGTATTAAGGATTTGTAGACGATCCCGAGGCCGACAAGTATATTATCGTTTCCGATTTGGACTTGAGGTAACGTCGATGTTACTCAGTATTACTTGATTTTATTTGTGTAATTGCATGTATACAATTATAATTTTATTTTTGACAATATATTTATGTCATAAAATCTGGAAAATTTTTAAAAGTTGAAAATTTGCATGTTTCGGTATTTTTATCACTTTTACGAGATTAACGATTAAATCGTCATATTAATTTGTAAAATCATAATATTCGGCCTAAACATGTAATATATGTTTATATTCTGTAAAAAATGATGTTTTTGATGATTTTTAATTATTTAGTATTTTTTTGATATTTTAGTTATCGATTATTGAATTATTACCGTTTACGGACAAAAACGATTAAAAGCCGATTTTTAGAGTATCTAAACATTTTATTTTAATCAGATTTTTGTCGTGGTGAAACTTTCTGATGACATAGACTTTTCTGATTTTTTTCATAATTTTTCGGAATTGTTAAGTGGATGAATTAATTAATCACTTTAAATCATTGTTTATCGTTAAAACCGTGTTTGTCGTTTAAATTCTCGAATTCTGGTCTTTGGTTTAAATCTGGAGAAACTATGATTCTGATGATTTCATAATAAAATGTATTTTTATGATTTTTAGTGCTTTAATAAAATGTTAGGAACGATAAGTTTATTAATAAAATCGTTAATTGTGAAAACGGATTTAAATGACGGTTTTGTTGGAATTTGCTGAATCTGGAATCTTGGAAAAATCTGAAAAAAATTGTATTCTGGAAAATCATGATTTTTAGGTTTAATAATAATTTTTGGATATTAATACTTAGATCGTTTTGTAATTACTATTTTTATTAATCGTTATTGTCGAGATTCGAAGATTAACGAGAAAATGCATTAAAAACCGAGTTTTAGGATTCTGAAAAATTTTCTTTTCTGAACAGAATGTCCATAAATATATTTTAACTATTTTACGTAATTTTTGTACTATTTATTAAAGTCTTTAATTAATAAGTATTTATTTTCGAACAAATTGTGATTTATCGTCAAAATGCTTCGTCTTGCCTAAAAGAATTATTTTTCCGGCCATTTTGAAAGTATTTAAATCTGAAACTTTAAGAGTTAAATCATCCCTTAACATATTCTAAATATATTCGATGGTTTAATTAAATAAAAGCCGTTAAAAGATTTAATTTGACATTTGCCGTAAAATCCTATTTATGTTCGTATTGTCGAAACTATTAATAATTATGGAATTTTAATTTTATAAATTTTGGAAACACCCTAATTAGTAGTAATAAAATGCTTAAGACAGTTTTAATCATTTTATAAACACTCGTATGATGGTTCAATAATTTCATAAACCTAAATGTTCTCACTTTATCAATTAATATCATTAAGGCCGAAAGTATTAGTTTTATAAATCTTTATCGTTTACTAAAAATGTTGTATTAGTATAAACTACTACCTCCGTCCCACTAAGATTGTCACATTTCATTAAAATACTCCTCACATATAATAGGGAAACGGGACAATCTTTTAGGGACGGAGGGAGTAATATTTTGCTATTTTGATATGATGCTATTTTTAGTAAGTTTCTAAAAATAGAAGTTTCCTAAAATAGAAAGTTTCTCTTTTGGAAAGTGATTCCTTTTCCTTTTGTTCTCTTATTGTTTATATTGAATACATCTTTTAAATATCGGTAATGGATTGTTTTGGAGTTATGGAATAAGGAAAAGTGTGGGTTTAGAGTAATATATTCTGGGATGTACGTTTTTGCCATCAACTGTAAGGCTGGTGTGTCTTTGTGGGGCACATTGGTTGTTGAACTGAGCATGGTTTGTGTTCAGGAGAGTGTATGTTTACCTTAAACTTAGATATCGCATCGTGTAAGTCGCGTCGGGTTGAACTGGATATGGTTTGTATCCAGGAGGGGTGTGCACTACTTAAACTAGGACCTCGCTGCACGCAGTCCTGTTATGGTTGAGTTGCCTAGTTAGAGACCAAAGTCTGATTTGTTTTGACTAAGTTCTCGAAGCTAGTTTAGTATTGTCTTAGTAAAAGTCTAAATTCTGCATTAATCCAATCCATAACGCCATTCTGAATATTTTTGTTATTATCGATATAATTTGATTTGCAGGTTGGCAAATGTTTTATGTTTTCTCCGGAAAACTCATTTTTATTATATTATTTCGATACTTGAAGCTTTTCACTGAAATCTTATTTTCATTATAATGTTTTACTGTTTGCATTTTTACTAATTTTTTTCTATAGTAGTAATTACAGTTTTTAAAATCCAGTTTTACGGCTGGGAGAACGTTGACGTTGCTCCCCACTGATTGTGGCTGTTATGTTTTAACATGGCTGGTATACATGTTCCGGGTGTAGGCTAGCGAGCAGTGTGGATCCTGCTTATTTATTTTAATAATTATGTCTTATGGATTGTTCAAACCCCTTTTGTGGATTGTTTTAAATTTTGGCCATTTTATTTAAGGTCTAATGTTTGACATTACCATTTAAATTTTATCAAGACATAGTTATAGTGTGTTTTAATCCCGACTCTACAGTGTTTCCGCCACTTTATCGCGTTAGATTTTCTAGGGGATTACAGTTGGTATCAGAGCATCACTGCTCCCAACGCTTACACTCGAAATTAAGGAAAATACCAGTAAATTATTTAAACAAAAAAAAATTATTACTAGGAATGGGTAGAAACAAATAAGGACTTACTTGTTAAGTTTTTCCTGTTCCTGAAACTCAATTATTAGCGTTGAATATTTGTTACTTTTATTGTTAGAAGACCAATGAACAAGATGTTGATAGGATGCTGCTCCAGATCGGGACAAGACCTTCTTCGAACTCTCAACGCCTGCTGACTCGAGTGGACAACTTGGTGCTCCAAGAAAGATGTCGATGATGACTTTTTGCTCTGGTTCAGTCTACTTAAGCTACAGGCAAGATGATCAAGAGTAGATTCCTGTTCCATGATGTCGCAGTAGATCCAGATGGAGCGACCTATGACTTGCGTGCTCGTTCCTCTACAAGAAGATGAAGTAATCCATTTGGATCCCCTCGTGAACTCTGGAGGCCCGAAGATTCTCCTCTGGTTCAAGAACTTAGTAATATAGGGTCATCGACTCTTTTTTTCCCTCCTCTATTTATCCTAATTCTTCTCTTTTATATTCTCATCTTCATTCTCTTGGTGAATCCTTGTTCTATTCTTCTATTCTACCATCTTTCTCTTGAGATTCTTTGGTTAGACCGGATTCTGTCTTAGTGAACCCGTGTTATAGATGTTTGAGGTTTAGTAAACCCTTGTTACCTGGTTTGAGGATTTTGAGTTTGCCCTACTTTCTAAGCAAGTAAGAAATTCTTGAGGATTATTTTGGAATCGCAAAATGTTGCTTGATGAAATTAGGATGATACTTTAGGCACTACACCTTGGGTTATAGGTTACCTTGATTATTTTGGGGTACTTAGAGTTGGATATATTTTGGAGTAGTAAGAGAGTATGTCATATTTGATGGATACCTAGTACCTAACCTAGAACCAAACTAAGGGTAACTGATAATATTACTTTGGATTCTTTACCTAATGCTTATTTAATGGATGCATCGCGAATATTTGGGATCATAGAGTATTGTTTAAGGTGTTAGACTGAGTGTTGTGGACCTTGTGGTACTATTGAAGGTTTTCATTAATGTCGTTAGAAATTTTGGTTCACATAGATTACCCGTATTTCTTAAGGATTAGATCGTTGCTCTTGGTTTAAGGTTGTAACTTATGAACTTTGGAGTTGAGTGATCTAACTTGGATAAATTGTCGTTAACCTTGAAGAAGAGAAACATCTTGCACAATTAGAGGTTGAATCTATCGCGTTGTTTTGAGGAATACTTTAAGGTCAATCACCTTGATGGATTTACAGTTCAGAACCCTTAGACCAACGAGATTGTGGCTTCGTTGAGTTAACAAATATTTTAGTGGTTTCGCTTTTACGATATGAAGTTTGATGGAATTCTCTGAAACCTTAGTCCAATGACGTGTTTGAAGATGTGAGTAATCGTCGTTACATGTCAGGCTGAGTGTGTTTAAGGTTTGGCGTACTTTACTAACCTCTGTCTATTGATGATGTTAAAAAAATATGTTGATGATCATTTTGAAGTTTTCGTGTCAGGACATTGTGAAATGATGGATTTTATTTAGTGTTCCTTACTCGAGAAATTTGAAGTATACCTCGAGTTTAGACCTTATGAGCTTTGAATTTATGAGCCTTAGTGATTACAAGTTTGAGTATATTTTGATAACCGTTGGAATCTTAATTAATAGATTTGTGTAAATCATTTGTGGAATTTTTTTACCGTACTAATTGAAATATTATATAAGTATGTAAGACTTAATTTTGGAAGCTATGGCAGTTGATAATTTTGGAGGCTGTAGATTGAGTAGGACCACCCTGTACCGATATTGGACTTAGCGTAACTTGATGGAATTTAGGGACCCAGGTTGTGGGAGTCGTACCGGGAATCTTGAGATGGTTAATTTAATTCTTCAATCCTTGAGAGTTCTATTTGACTCTCAAATTCGTCCTCCCCTTAGCTTCTCTTGAATGCCGCTTCTTCTTCTTCTTCAGCCAATCCCTTTCGACTTCTTTATCGGGTTTGAAAACTTTTGTTTCGATTTGTCGTTGACTTTGACTCTATTATCCATTTATTATTTTCCCCAGATGATGGTGAGATTTGTCGTGAAACCCGGCCAACAAATAAAAACCAACCGATCCTAGTGGGTAGCTAGGGTAAGTCGGGTCGAATCCACGGGGACGGTAAGAGGGTTTGGACCAAGTTCGACCTAAAGACTTGACTAGGTCAACGGACTAAGCTAACCTAGAATGATAAGGAGGGAGAAGACTAAGGCTATGACTAAGGTAGCGAGAAAACTAATAAGGAAACGGGCTAGGATTAGGTCGGGGTCAAAGGGGTAATGGAATGGTCAAGGGAGAACTAGAGTGAAGGAAGTAGTAGGGAAATCTAGGTATGGTCCGGGCTCTCGCTACGTAGACCGACCTAGAGGTTCCACCTAGAACCCATCAAGGCGACACACATGACAAACGGGGCTACTAGCGTGATATCGTGGCCTAGGTCGCATCCGGGCTCTCGCTACTTAGACCGACCTAGGGGTCGTCCTCACCGGGCTCTCGCTACGTAGTGAGGGAACCAAACCCACAAACAAACTATCACCCACAAGAGAAAGGCAAGAAAAACAAGCATTTGCAACTACATGTCATTCAAGCATTTCAACAAACATGTGATATGCATCAACCAAGAGGAAACCCAAATCTTCAACCAACATCTCCAACCATCCCTTAATCGTCCAATTAACACCCAAATCACTTTACTAACCCTAGCAAGAGTACTACTCTAACATTATCAAACTAATTCTAACATAAACAAGAGGAAACAACACAAACATCAAAACATACATAATGAAACTACCAAGTATGATGAACAAAACAATAAACAATAACTAAAGATTGAAACTTGAATTAAACAAACAAGGTAAAGAGTAAAAGGAAGAAAGGATTATACCATACTAGTGAAGGATGAAAAGATGAACACTTGTATATAAAGAAAACCCAAATTCATCCACCAATGTTGTCAAGATTGAATGGATTCTTCAAGAGATCTCTTAATACAAGATTAAACTAAGATTAACTACTAATTACCGACTAATCTACACTAATCTAATCTAATCTAACCTAAAGTAGTCTAGGTTTTAAGGTCTAATGTCTAACATAAGCTTACATTACAAGAGGAAGGGTATATATAGGGTTCCAAGTGGAAAGGAGATGAAACAATGAAGCGCGGGCCTGTAACTGGGCCATCCCGTCCGGGATGAGTTGTTCCCGGTTGGGATGAGGTGGTCCCGGTCGGGATGGACCCCTTCCCGGTCGGGAAGGCCTCAAAACAGCAGCTCCTCTTTTGTGCACTTCATCCCGGACGGGTTGAGGTCATACCCGTCAGGGATGAGTCTTGTAGGCCTGCAATATGATCCTTTTGGTCTCTCCTTGCTTCACATGGACTTCTCATCGATTCTCGGGACTCGGGATCGGGTCTCGGAGGCTCGGAATGGGGTCCCAAGGTCTCGGGGTCGAATCCAAGGCATCGAGTGATCGTTCCTCCGCTTCGTTGGCTCCGAAAAGTGTATGGATTGAGTCGGAATCACTCCAACTCTTCACGAATGGTTTCGGGAACCTGAAACGAACTAGAGGAAGCATAAGTAGCCCATGAACCGCTCCCAAGGAGCGATTCCGCAAGGAAATGGGACCAAAACACTACAAAATAGGCACTACAAACTACACTTATCACCAGACTTGTGTTATGAAAAGTTTGACTAATCTACAAAATTTTACACTTATCACCTTTAGCAAAGAGCCAAGAGGGTCGTCCCATTGCCAAAACCGCCTAACTAGTCCAAGTAAAAAGGTGGAAATAATTGCAAAATGAGGGAAGACCGATCATTACCGCTATCATCCTTCCTAGGGACTCGGTCCTTTGGTAGGCTCTTCACGGTAATAGTCGGTAAAGGGGTTATTTTGTGAGGTGTGAGGTTTCTATTTTTGTGAGATGATTTTCTTTTGGCATTTTCTTCTTCTTTTGCATTTTTGCTTTGTTTTGCCATGCCATTTCTTTGTCTTCTTTTCTATTTTCTTTTTGGCTTTTGTGCCTTTTCTTTTTCTTCAATCTTTTCTTTCTTTCATTTTCTTTCATTTTCCTTTCTTTGCCCTTTTTGGCTTGATTTGGCTTTTTTTGGCATTTCTTGACATTTTAGAAAGAGAGAAATCAACAAGTTGCAAATTATTGTGTGGATATGTGTAGGAGGTAGGGTAATGGGTATGTCGGGGTTGCGCATCCCCTTTCAGACCCACGAAAAGATGGAGAACTTGGACTAATCAAACGATCCTAGACACGGTCACCTAAGGGACGAGACTCGGTAACCAAGGCCTTTTCACTCCGTGGGTGGTCAAAATGGTCAAAATGCAAATCCCGTAGTAAATCCCTAGTAAGCTAGGTGGACTCTAGGTAAGAAACCAACGAAATCATTGATTTAGGATCATTCTACTAGACTAAAGTCCAAGACTCGGTTTATACTACTAGAAAGGGAAAGCAAACACTTGCACACTAGCCTCTAAACCGGATTTTCGAAAATCTTTTTACACACAAGACACACAACAAAACACAAAACAAAGACTCAACGAAAACGAAAGAAAAAGAAACTAAAGCAACAAAACAAGAACAACACAAAACGAACACATACATAACACAAACACCACCCCTAGCTTCCAAATGAGCAACCAACCAACATCAAACTTTACAAAGCTCCTCCCGAGCACACCACATCACAATCTCCTCCAAATTCCGCAAGAGACAAAGAACGAAAAAGGGATAGAAGATGTTACCGGACATCTTGAAAGCTTTCCAAAGCCATCGGTGATTTAAGCAACCTATAAGGAAAAGGGGGGCAAACACACAACAAAACAAATATACGAGACAATGACACAAAAGAAAAACACACAAAAAGAAAATCTTTTTGATTTTTGTGAAAAAATTTCAATTTTTTTAGGGTTTTTAAAGATTTTTCGAAAAACTACAAAAATAAAGCTAATTATGCTAGAATATCGCTCCCCCCACACTTAAACCGAGCCATGTCCTCATGCTCGATCGTAGTGTGCGGAGAGACAAAAGAAAAAGAAAAGAAACTACGAAAATAAAGCTAAAAATCAAAAATAAAGTGGAGAAAAGGGTAGAAGGTGTCCGGCCGGGGTGTAGTCAAGTCACCATGGGCCGAGACAAGAAAAGATATGGATGGGGGAAGAAATAAAAGAAGGAAATAAAAGGAAATGGGAGGGAAGGGCTAGGTGTAATCAAGTCACCTAGCCCGGATTCCGCCTAAATCCGACTAAATCCTCAAAAAAAAACAAAAAAAAAGTGAAAATCTTGTAAAAATTGGATTTTGAAAATGACTCTCGATGTAGTCACATTATCGAGAGTCGGGAGCAACCAAAACCAAGGTCTCGAAGGCCACCACGACACAAATGATAAGGGAAGGGGGGTGTGCAAAGGGAAACAAGCTATAAAAGACGGAAAAGAAAGGATAGTGGCCATACCGATCGGTTAGCAACTTATTCACTCCATCGTCTCAATAATCAATGTAAGCACATAGCTAGTCTTCATCATTGCTATTCCTCTTCATTCTCGATAATACCGCATGGTTGAGGTAGTAATGGTGTGAGGGGGTAGAAATTGATGTGAAAGTCGGTGTCAAGTAGATGGAAGATGAAGTGAGGTGAGGGTATGTAAATAAAGTGTAAGGGTCATATGACATGAGCAAGGATGGGTAGGGAGGTTGGGAGGGGGTATAAAATGGTTGGGTGGGCTTAACTGTCATAGAAGAGGCCAAAAGAGGAGTAGGGGACCATCCCGGTCGGGATGGATGGTCCCGGTCGGGATGTCACACCCGTCCCGGTCGGGAAGCTCCCTTCCCGGTCGGGATGGCACTCCAGTAGACTCGATTTTTGGCACCCTCATCCCGATCGGGACGGCCCCATCCCGGTCGGGACGACACACCCTTCCCTTACTCCCATGACCCCAAAAACCGATTCCCTTACTCACATTCCAAGCTCTATCGATAACCAATCCTTTCAAGGAGTTGTCTTCACTTCACCTACCACAATAAACTCAAAATACACATCAAATTCACTCCCTCACATCGCTCATCAAAATACCAAAACAATTACAAGAATCCCACAAAAACAAACAAATCCAAGAAACAAAACACACAAATACAAGCACACAAATACAAGAGAAGAGAGGTAGGGGAATGTACAACATGACGGTTCTTTAGGAACTCCGACAAACCTAGGATGGTGGACTCCATTCTTCAACCATAGCCCTCAAGGGCATGGAGGAGCAAGTCGAACGCACTACCGACATCATAATGAAGGCCCAAGAAGCGCTCGAGCCTAGCTAACCTCCACGGCCTCCAAGGTGGAGGCGAGAAGTAGGAATCCCAAGACCCAACGTCATCATTCATGTCGTCTTCGGGGTCTATCCATCCTACGAGCTTCACCGACCTCTTCCTCCCTAGGCATCGCCTCCAATCACTAGCAAGCTTCATTTCCAAGAAACGAGGCACAAAAAACGGCTTTGGCCCCATTTCCTTGTTGCACACCCCCACACTTTCCTCAAGTTGTGGTTCCCCATCTTCATCGCTTGTCCCCACCTCATCTTGGAGGAGAGGATTGAAACTTCTACCGGCGGTTTCAACCTCTTCCAAACCATTGCTCGGTTTACATACAAGGGGCTCTTGATGCTTATCCACATTATCGGACGTGGGCAACTTGGGCTTGTCAATTTCACCCAAAAACTTCACAAATTCTACCAACCCATCCAACTCACTAACCTCCTCCAATTCTTCACCAACATTGCTTTCACTAAGGGTCATATCCTCATTCATCTCTTTTTGGGTAGATGATTGAGGTTCTTCAAAGCAAGTCTCGCTCCTCATAGGGACTTCATCGGCAGCTTCACGATTGGGTTGCTCCCCTTGCTCAAGTGAGCACCCTTCGTCAAGTTGTGACGTTCGAGTTAAAAACATAACAGTTTTAGCCGATATAAGATTTAATCGCGCATCAATCGCCTCGGTTTCCTTTCGATATTGGGCCAAGAATTCATCTTGATCCTTTTGCATTTGAATGACCATTTCTTGGGTGCTCCTTTGAAATTGAAGAATCGATTGATACAACTCCAAGTTTGACGATTGGTGGTCATTGGGGTCTTGTAGGGCTCCTTGAAAATCTTGATGATACCCAAGGGGTGGGGCATCATATTGTTGGTAGTGAGGTTGAGGTGATTGGTAGTATTGTGGGTCGTGGGGTTCATATTGTGGTTGGGGTGGAGGGTAATATGGTGGGTTTTGGGGGTATTGGCTTCCATAAGGTGAATCTTGATTGAACATGGTGGGTTCACATTGATAACTCAAGTAATAGTCACCATGATCGTAGGATTGGTAATCGTTCACTTGTTGGTAGCCGTTTTCATAACCTTGAAGTTCATACCCACTAGAGTCTTGATCCCCCCAAGGAGCTTGATAGTAATTAGGAGTCATCATGTCATAGCTTTGGTTCATAGAAGAAGAGGAGTAGCTCATATCGGCTTCCATGTGTGGGGAGTTTAGATCAAACCCCATGCTCGCTCGAAAATCGTAGCTCATACCCGGTTGAGGACTTCTCAATCTAGCAACCGTCCGTTAAAGCGGCTCTGAGTTGCAAGTAGAAGATGGTCACCACCTCTAAGCACAAACTGTAGACTAAGAGCAAACGTGAGAAGCCTAGTGCTTTTTGGGCACTAGACAAGAGAGAAATAAACCTCACACACACAAGAAGCAAAAGGAACAAAAAGAAAAAGAAAAAGAAAAACACAAACACAAAGTCAAGCAAATAGGAAAACAAAGTCTAAACTAGCACCGTCCCCGGCAACGGCACCAAATTGATAGTAGGATTTGTCGTGGATCCTCACCGCCAAATAAATAACCGGCTAGACCTAACGGTAGTTAGGGTAGGTCGGGATCGTATCCACGGAGACGGTGTTGCAAGGTTTAGACTAGGTCGGCCTAAAACGAGACTATGCTACCAAACAAACACAAAGAGCTAATAATTGGTGAAATTATGATGAGAGGAGAAGAAGGGATTGGACTAGCAATGAACTAGACTATAACAAGGCTAAATGAAATAACTAAACACAAACTAAACAATGAACTAAAGAAATGATGACTAACTAATGAGTTGAATCAAATATGAAAAAGAAGTGGGTTAGGTCGGGTTCATAAGTGTAGTAGGGTGACTTGGGTGGTCAAGGGTGTAGGTGTCTCCTAATTGCTAGAATCGATTCGGGCTCTCGCAACTTAAACCGATGTCGAGGTAGGTCCGGGCTCTCACTACTTAGACCGATGTCGAGGTAAGTCCGGGCTCTCGCAACTTAGACCCTAGTCCGCACTCTCGTGACTACGACTATCCTCAACACTATCCTCAACATGACCACATACAAGACAAACAATGAGTAGAGGAAGACTAGCATGAGAAGCATGGCCACTACAACTCAAACAAACATTTCAACAAACACATGGTGTGCCAAGTATGTGACTAACAACAAAGATTCACCCTTTACCCCTAATCAAACCCTAATCACCCATAATCTACCCTTAATCCCCCTACTAACACACAAGTAATCTACTCACTCATAATCAAAGATAAACTAACAACAATAAGAGAAAACCACATCACAATCCAAACATCCATAATGAAAGAAAACAAGAACAATAACAAGAACACTAAGTAAAGATTCAAACTTGAATAAATAACAATAAACAAGAGAAAGGATTATTATACCAACAATAGGATGATGAAAAAGATGCAATCTTGTATAAATAAGAACCCAAATTAATCCCAAGGTTGTCAAGCTTGGAGAAATCTTCAAGTATCTTCTTAATACAAGAACTAATTACAACTAGATTAAACTAGGTTTAACTAAGGATTAAAGAGAGATTAAAACTAATCTGAGGAACTAAATCTAGGGTTTATAACTTGTAGAGAGGCTTAAGAGAGTCTAATGTAAGGTAAGATCTATAAACAATACAAGAGGGAAGTATTTATAGGGGTACAAGAATGAAGGAGGAAAATAAGAGGCGCGGCTACAGGTGCTTGGTCCCGACCGGGACGGGATCATCCCGACCGGGACGACCTGTCATCCCGACCGGGACGGGTTGGTCCCGACCGGGATGGCCTGTCAGTGGCCCCTTCAAAAGTGCATTTCATCCCGGACGGGATGAGATGCATACCCGTCGGGGATGAGTCTTGTAGGCCTCCAATATGATCCTTTTGGTCTCTCCTTGCTTCACATGGACTTCTCATCGATTCTCGGGACTCGGGATCGGGTCTCGGAGGCTCGGAATGGGGTCCCAAGGTCTCGGGGTCGAATCCAAGGCATCGAGTGATCGTTCCTCCGCTTCGTTGGCTCCGAAAAGTGTATGGATTGAGTCGGAATCACTCCAACTCTTCACGAATGGTTTCGGGAACCTGAAACGAACTAGAGGAAGCATAAGTAGCCCATGAACCGCTCCCAAGGAGCGATTCCGCAAGGAAATGGGACCAAAACACTACAAAATAGGCACTACAAACTACACTTATCACCAGACTTGTGTTATGAAAAGTTTGACTAATCTACAAAATTTTGATTTTCATGAAATTTTAACATTTTGAAGCATAATTTCAAATTTTAAAACTCCCTATTTTGTAAAAACTGTGAACAATTTAGCATTTTGGGTTTTCGTGAAATTTTAACACCTCGAGTTATAAATTTCATAACCGTATACTTCGTTTTTGTTATATTTTTGGTTGATAACACATGTTTAGATCTGTTTCGAAATGCCTTAACAAATTATTTCAAAGTATTTTGAAATTGATTCAAATTTTGATTTTTCAAGCGAACGGAATTTATGAAGACTTTCACATTTCCAAAAACTTTGATTTCTATATGATTATGACATAAAACGTTTTAACATTGTCGAAATTATTTTGTATGTTCAAATTTGATAACATTTTTGAAAACTTTCACAATTACTTTGATAACATTTCCGAAATTTTAACATTTTGAAATTAGTTTCCGTTTTATTGTTGGTGGACTTTTGAATCTGTTATTGAAAATTTTTGACGACTGGTTCGATTTTTTTTACTGACTACTTTTGATTTCTCATAACTAAATTTTGTTTCATCAGAAAAGAAATATTATTGAATTTCTTAATGGCTTGTTTGGGAACTAAGAATTGGAATTCAATTCCGGAATTGAGATGATTCAAGTGTTTGGGAAAACCGAGAATTTGGAATTGGATTTGAGATGAATTCCATACCAATTCCAACCTTGTTTAAATTTGACTTTCTCAAATGACTACCCCAGGGTAGTCATTTCAATTCCGTCACTATTTATTGTTTTTTTTTCCGCGTAAATCTAGTCAGAATACGTATTTTTTTATTATTTTTTGTCCCTAATTGAAAATATACATTGTTTACAAATGTTTTTTGACGTCATTGTTTTATCAAATAACTTTATTTTACGATTTCACTAATTAAAAGATTTTAAACTCTGGGTAGCTTAGCCCAAATTCCTTTCGAAATAAATATTTGCATTTGATTTCATATCACTTTGAAAGTTGTAAAATTTTCTTTTACAGCAAAATTTTTATGCGAAATTTGTATCCTAATGTTTTCGAGTGGGGTAATCTTGATTCCTTTCTGCTTATTCTTAGTTTCGAGGACGAAACTTTCTTTTAGTGGGAAGGATTGTAACACGCGCTATTTTTCTAATCATTATTATTCTTTCCGTAGGTCTCCGTCTTAACTCGCTCTGTCACTTTTTGGCCTCATATTTCGTCATTTTACTAAGCTTTGTTTTTATTTTTGAGTTTAATGATTTTTATTTTTAATTTTTAAAGATTTAATTCTTTCAAATCTATTTATTTGATTTTCTTCGTAAACTAATTTATTTTCCGCGAGGAATTCTATTTTTCTTTGAATTGACGTTTTTAAGCTTGGACTTAAGATTTTCCTCTTCCTAAAAATGTTTAAATACGTTTATATAATATTTTCAACTAAGAATTATTTTTATTTACTAAAGAGTAGCCATTTATGATTTTAATACGAAGTTTCGCGAATAATTATTTTCTTACGCGAGGTTTACTCGAATTTCTTTGAAATGCCTTTAAGTATTTTTCGATTATACTTTTTATCAACTTATAAATGATTTGAGACCATTTCCTCACACTTTGGACCGACTAAGCTTCTGGTCACAAATTTAACTACGTTTTATTAATACGTTTCATTTTATCACGTTAAAACGTAAACGTAAGATTATTTCTTTTCATTCATTGATGCATTTTTATCAAAACTCTTCATACTCCCCCTCACTTACTTTGGCCGGCTGTTTTGTGGCCAATTTCACCTAGTTTTCATCTACATTTTAATGCCATTCATTTTTGTCAAAACCATCCATTTTCTTACATCTTTTATTCACTTTTATCATAAGAAAAAAAAAGGTCTTCTTGCTCCTCCATTCTGGTCGTGACTCTCCCTCCCTCTCTAGGAATATTTTTGCTTCAATTCGAGCCTTAATCGTCTCAAATTCATCGTCAAATTTGTCCTTTTTCCGATTCTTCGTTAAGGTAATTATCGACGTCGTTTTCGATCATTATTTACCTTGATTTTCTTAGTTTTTCTCATGGTATTTTTCTCCCATGATTTTCGTGTATTAGGGATTTGTAGACGATCCCGAGGCCGACAAGTATATTATCGTTTCCGATTTGGACTTGAGGTAACGTCGATGTTACTCGGTATTACTTGATTTTATTTGTGTAATTGCATGTATACAATTATAATTTTATTTTTGACAATATATGTATGTCATAAAATCTGGAAAATTTTTAAAAGTTGAAAATTTGCATGTTTCGGTATTTTTATCACTTTTACGAGATTAACGATTAAATCGTCATATTAATTTGTAAAATCTTAATATTCGGCCTAAACATGTAATATATGTTTATATTCTGTAAAAATGATATTTTTGATGATTTTTAATAATTTAGTATTTTTCTGATATTTTAGTTTTCGATTATTGAATTATTACCGTGTACGGACAAAAAGGATTAAAAGCCGATTTTTAGTTCTAGTATCAAAACATTTTATTTTAATCTGATTTTTGACGTGGTGAAACTTTCTGATGAAAAGGAATTTTATGATTTGTTTCATAATTTTTCGGAATTGTTAAGTGGATGAATTAATTAATCACTTTAAATCATCGTTTATCGTTAAACCCGTGTTTGTCGTTTAAATTCTCGAATTCTGGTCTTTGGTTTAAATCTGGAGAAACTATGATTCTGATGATTTCATAATAAAATGTATTTTTACGATTTTTAGTACTTTAATAAAATGTTAGAAATGATAAGTTTATTAATGAAATCGTTAATTGTGAAAACGGGTTTAAATGACGGTTTTGTTGGAATTTGTTGAATCTGGAATCTAGGAAAAATCTGAAAAAAATTATATTCTGGAAAATCATGATTTTTAGGATTGATAATAATTTTTGGATATTAATATTTAGATCGTTTTGTAATTACTATTTTTATTAATCGTTATTGTCGAGATTGGACGATTAACGAGAAAACTCTTTAAAAACCGAGTTTTAGGATTCTGGAAAATTTTATTTTCTGGACAGAATGTCCATAACTATATTTTAACTATTTTACGTAAATTTTGTACTATTTATTAAAGTCTTTAATTAATAAGTATTTATTTTCGGACAAATTGTGATTTATCGTCAAAATGCTTCGTCTTGCCTAAAAGAATTATTTTTCCAGCAATTTTGAAAGTATTTAAATCTGAAACTTTAAGAGTTAAATCATCCCTTAACATATTCTAAATATATTCAATGTTTTAATTAAATAAAAGCCGTTAAAAGATTTAATTTGACATTTGCCGTAAAATCCTATTTATGTTCGTATTGTCGAAACTATTAATAATTAGGGAATTTTAATTTTATAAATTTTGGAAACACCCTAATTAGTAGTAATAAAATGCTTAAGACATTTTTAATCATTTTATAAACACTCGTATGATCTTTCAATAATTTCATAAACCTAAATGTTCTCAGTTTATCAATTAATATCGTTAAGGCCGAAAGTATTAGTTTTATAAATCTTTATCGTTTACTAAAAATGTTGTATTAGTATAAACTAATATTTTTCTATTTTGATATGATGTTATTTGTAGTAAGTTTCTAAAAATAGAAGTTTCCTAAAATAGAAAGTTTCTCTTTTGGAAAGTGATTCCTTTCCCTTTTGTTCTCTTATTGTTTATATTGAATACATCTTTTAAATATCGGTAATGGATTGTTTTGGAGTTATGGAATAAGGAAAAGTGTGGGTTTAGAGTAATATATTCTGGGATGTACGTTTTGCCATCAACTGTAAGGCTGGTGTGTCTTTGTGGGGCACATTGGTTGCTGAACTGAGCATGGTTTGTCTTCAGGAGAGTGTATGTTTACCGTAAACTTAGATATCGCATCATGTAAGTCGCGTCGGGTTGAACTGGATATGTTTTGTATCCAGGAGGGGTGTGCACTACTTAAACTAGGACCTCGCTGCACGCAGTCCTGTTATGGTTGAGTTGCCTAGTTAGAGACCGAAGTCTGATTTGTTTTGACTAAGTTCTCGAAGCTAGTTTAGTATTGTCCTAGTGAAAGTCTAAATTCTGCATTAATCCAATCCATAACGCCATTCTGAATATTTTTGTTATTATCGATATAATTTTGATTTGCAGGTTGGCAAATGTTTTATGTTTTCTCCGGAAAACTCATTTTTATTATATTATTTCGATACGTGAAGCTTTTCACTGAAATCTTATTTTCATTATAATGTTTTACTGTTTGCATTTTTACTATTTTTTTTTCTATAGTAGTAATTACAGTTTTTAAAATCCAGTTTTACGGCTGGGAGAACGTTGACGTTGCTCCCCACTGATTGTGGTTGTTATGTTTTAACATGGCAGGTATACATGTTCCGGGTGTAGGCTAGCGAGCAGTGTGGATCCTGCTTATTTATTTTAATAATTATGTCTTATGGATTGTTCAAACCCCTTTTGTGGATTGTTTTAAATTTTGACCATTTTATTTAAGGCCTAATGTTTGACTTTACCATTTAAATTTTATCAAGTCATTGTTACAGTGTGTTTTAATCCCAACTCTACAGTGTTTCCGACACTGTATCGCGTTAGATTTTCTAGGGGATTACAAAGATGACGATTGGAAGCGGTGAGCTAGAGGATGGACTATATTATTTTTGTGATGTTTCCGTCAAACCAGCTGTGTATCACGTACGTATCCTTCCGTTGCAAGTGTGGCACAAAATATTAGGACTTCTAGCTAATAATGTGGTGAAGTTCATACCATCTATTAACACTACTAGTTCAAATAAGACTTATGTGTGTGACGCTTGCCATTTATCTAAACAAACTCGTCATAATTTTCCGTTAAATCCTAATAAAGCTAATTCTATCTTTGAATTGATTCATTGTGATTTATGGGGTCCATATCGCATTCTATCTTCCTGTGGTGCCAAATATTTTCTAACCATCGTTGATGATTTTTCACCTTCCATGTGGGTGTTTTTGTTATTGGACAAAACGGAAGTAACTAATTTTTTCTTAGACTTCTTGGCCATGGTCGAGCGGCAATTTTCTACACATGTTAAAACCGTCCAAATTGACAATGGGACCGAATTCAACTGCCCAGCGGGTCATTTCTTGAAACAAGGTATTCATTTTCAAACTTCCCGTGTCGGGACACCACAACAAAATGGTCGTGTAGAACGGAAGCACCAGCACATATTAAATGTTGCCCGGGCCCTTCTTTTTCAAAGTCAATTACCGAAATTCTTCTTGGGTGAGTGCATTTTAACTGATGCTCACTCATTTAATTAACCGTACCCTCACTGTTGTCCTCAATCATAAGACACCGTACGAGCTTCTATATAAAGTTCCACCATATTATTTCGTTTTGCGTGTTTTTGGTTGCCTATGTTACATTCACAACAGAAATACCCAGGGTGATAAGTTCGCTCTGCGTAGTAAAAAATGTATCTTTGTGGGATACCCCTATAATAAGAAAGGTTGGCGGGTTTATGACATTGACACCACTGAATATTTTGTCTCACGTGATGTACACTTTTACGAGGATGTTTTCCCTTACGCTCCATCCGTCAATGAGGTCTTACCACGGGAGCTAAGCACAGATCTACCCATTGGAGAAGACGACCCTTCGAGTGACACACTCATATCGGAGGAAACGGATCGCATACCAGGCATGATGGATGACGTACCGACGGGTACAAGTAATATATCGGTCGATTCTATTGCCGCCAGTACAGAACTGGGTCGAGGGAAACGCACAAAAATACCATCCTCCCAACTTAAAGATTACGTGGTTGACACTCTTCATAGCCCATCCTCGTCACCAGACTCACCGACTCCATCGTCATCCTCCACATGTACTCCTTACTCTTTGACAAATTATTTTAATTGTGAAAAATTTTCTGTCCCGCATCGTGGTTTCCTTGTAGCTATAACAACAGGAGTTGAACCCACTTCTTTTAAGATAGCTATGCAAAGTGAACAATGGCAACAAGCCATGCAGCATGAGATACGTGCTCTCGAGGCCAACCAAACTTGGGAGTTATCAAACTTCCCTCCGGGAAAGAAAGCTCTTGGGTGTCGCTGGGTGTATAAGATAAAATATAATTCCAATGGCACTGTGGAGCGTTATGAGGCCCGTTTAGTGGTTTTTGGGAACCATCAAGTTGAAGGCTTAGACTATGCTGAAACTTTCTCGCCCGTGGTTATGATGGTACCGGTACGTACTTTTTTGGATGTAGCAGTTATTCAAAAGTGGGAAATACATCAAATGGATGTACACAATGCCTTTTCTAGATGGAGATTTGAATGAAGAATTTTATATGAAGCTTCCACCCGGTTTTGCTACAGGTCTTGATGCCCAAGTCTGTCGTTTGCGAAAGTCTCTGTATGGGCTCAAACAAACTTCTCGCTGTTGGTTTGCCAAACTTTGTACTACTCTTGAGAACTACGGTTTTCGCCACTCTTATTCAGATTACTCTCTCTTTATTTACTCACGAGGAGAGGTACGTCTATATGTTCTCGTTTAAGTAGATGACCTCGTTATCGCGGGTACTGATCATGCTGTTGTGGTTGAATTCAAAACTTATCTGCTTGCCCGTTGTTTCATATGAAAGATCTCGGTCCTTTAAAATATTTTCTAGGTATTGAAGTTGCCCGCAATGCCGAAGGTATTTTCATTAACCAACGCAAATACGCCATTGATATCATTTCTGAGACGGGTTTATTAGGCTCCAAGCCGGTTGCTACACCCATCGAATAAAATCACCGTCTTGTGCTGGCTCAAGGTTCCTTGTTAGATGATCCAGAAGTCTATCGATCGACGACTGGTTGGTCGTCTTGCTTACCTCGCTGTAACACGACCGAATTTGTCCTATGTTGTGCACATTCTATCTCAATTTTTGCAAGCTCCGAGACAAGAGCACATGAATGCAGCATTTCGTGTTGTACGTTATTTGAAAGAGAGTCTTGGACAAGGTATTTTGCTCCACTCTAACAGTTCACTTATTCTTTCTGGATGGTGTGTAACACCCCCATTTACCCAGGAGCCTTATCAAGACATTCCCGAGTAAATAAAAGTGTTACCATCTCGATTTCCCAAGGTAGTTGCTCATTACAATACAACGTGGAATGCCAAACCAATTTAAATATTACAACTCATTAACTATTACAACTCTGGTTACACAGCAGAAGCTATACAATCTATAAAAAATGGGAATGCCTACGCATTCACCCGTACTACGTCCAAACTCATAATCGAGTTCACCTCAATCCTGTACATGCATCCCATCATCCAAATACATCACGACATATATAACCTGCATTATAGACTACTCCCCGATTGACCGAAATATCAATTGGATCATCACAGACACATCAGACATACACACCATGTCAGTTTACGATGACATTAAATAACATTAGTACAACCGACATCACAAACATACACATCATCATCCCTATTATCACTATCGTGACCGCAGTCACGCCTCGTCAGTCCGAGTGTGCACACCCCTCCTAGGCTCTCCTAGGAGGAAACATAAGGGAAGGTCTCGAGATCAACCAGGCCTAGCTAGTCCTAGCTAGCTTCTCTCAATAGGCACACAGCCGCAATCTCAATAGGCACACAGTCGCAACCTCAGTATCATCATTATACCATTACATATCATACAACATGCATATATACATACAACGTAAACTGAGTAAGGAGGATAACGTTACCTAGTTAGTAGGTCACCACCATGTCGTTAGTACAATTCACCACAAAAATTCTATGAAGTCCGATCCTAATAAGATATTATATATACTTAAATTAATATAACCCTAACGTAATTAAATTATAAACGAAACTGGCACCATCTTTTCTAAACTATAAACTGAAACTGACCCGACCCAACTAAATGATGAAATGAGACCAACCCAACCCAATTCTATTATAAAGTCACAACCCTATCTCCAACATAAATAACAGCCCCCCAACAAATATACCACGACAATAACAACGACAACAGTAAGCAACATCCGTACACCCAGATAATACACCACCGACGACGACAACACGACACCAGCAGCAAGGCTACAATAACAACACTGATCTGAGGACAGTAGCACAACAACGACAACATCACAATCCACGACACCAATACAACACCGAACGACCACCCACATACCATAACCCATCCGAAAATGCTGACACAATAACCTAACCGATGCCCCGAATTATACCGTATCACGGTCGTCCTAGCGCTATCATGGTCCTCGTCCTTTAGATACGACATCGGAATACAACTAAGGACACTGAAATTGTAATTACGGCGTAGACTTACCTAAGGATGTGTACTGGGCGTGATTGAGAGCCCAACTCGACTCTTTTGCTCCTTCCTCTTGCTTGATCGTGAGTTAGTGTGTGTGAGCGTGGGTATTGTGAGGTGTTCCCGTATTGGAATCAATTAACCCGACGTGGAATTCGGGTTCGTATCGTTTGATGTTGCTTTGGACATCAATTGACCAATCTTGACTGGCTCTCCTTCCTCCTACTCCTTTAGTCGGACCTTCCCAGCGGAATGGGCTGGCTCCCTGCACACAGAACGCACAGGGCCTCGGAGGTTGTCCGAGGAAACTCTCTCCGATGCCTAAGTCAGTCCGTGAATGCCTTAAGGAACCTAGCTCGTGAGGAACTAGGTAGCGATTTAAGAGCAAGAGTTCTAGAGAGAGAAAATTCAATCCCCTTCTTGTGGGAAATGAGGGAGTATTTATACCTTCCCACAAGAGAGGGAAGTCGAAGGAGAATGGGTGGATAAGGAGGTGACAAGTGGCTTCTTCTCATCCAGCCATTCTCATTTACCTTTAGGCAAAATGATGAGGAGGTCCCTGGTGATCCCTGCCCTGCCTGCGGAGACTTCTCCAGGGGCCAGGCGGGTATGGGTTGTGAGGGCTTAGGCTTAGGCAGACCGTGCCACCCTGCTGGGCAGGCGGTCATCTGGAATCCCTAGTAGGTCTTCCCATTTCAATACTTTTGCTTTGACTATTCGCCGGGTCGGTTTCTGGGCTTTCTAGGCAATCCTCTGGGAGCCTGCCTAGCAGACTGTCAGTATCAGGCTGCCGACCCCAATCAATTGGCCCTCGCAAGCTGGGGGGAGCAAGGCTTCCCTCCGGCTGGCGACTTTGGCTTAGATGGAAGGAGGTTGACTTATTCCCACCTTCACTACTGCATTTAATGCTTTGTACCTTCCCGAGGAATGAAGCTCAATTGTGTCAGGTATGCAAAGAGTTGAGGGGTTTCTTGCAATGATTACCCTTTTTGCTCGATGGATTTTCGGGAAATGTGAAGACTTCGTGATTGGTGGCTTTCCCTTCCAGGGTGGTTGGGATGCCATTTAATGCTGCGTTTCACTTGTATAAATTCCAGCTTTCCTTGTCATTTCTGTTAACTCATCCTTAATTTCTCCACTTTCTTTGTTAAATTATGGTTTGGATCAAAAACTCCCTGACTCGCCGTGGAGTTCGTACTGTCACTTTTCTTTTCAAAGGGTTCTAGAGATTAAGGTACACTCGGGCGGCATTCCGGGCTCTTCGACGCAGTCGTCGTCCACGGCCACGTCCCCGTCGGAGCGTACAGAAGGCTACTGTTAGGGCAGGTAAGTGTCCTAGAAGATCCCTGCCTCCTGTTGCCTCCAGGTTCCAGCGCTGCCTCAAAGGGGGAGGATGTTTTGACCGGGGATGCCACGAGTGCTTCCCATGGTTGCATCCTGAACAGTTCAACCCCGACTGTTCTGACGTAGACTCCTCTCTGGGGTCAGGCCCTTCCTCTCCGGTGAGGAGAACGGGTTGTCGTACTTGCGACGAATCCCGGGCTGTTCCCTATGGCAGGGACTGGGATGACAGCAGCCGGGACTCCGAAGACAGTGAGGGTCTGGGCTGTTTGAGCGACAGGGATGAGGATGGACTCCCTGACGACCCTTTCAAGGACTCCCCGGACTGGGATTGGGGATCAGACTTTGGGGGTCAAAGTAGCCCTGGAGACTACTCTCCAGACTTAGGTGATGATTAGGCCTGCTTAGCAGGGCATAGGTGTGTCGAGCCGGAAATTTAGGCTCCTTATGTACTTTTCTTACTTGCCAGGCATGACATGTAACCTGTCCATTTTCCATTAAGGCTAATGAAAGAAATCCGAGTGACTTTGTTGCTTCTTATATTTTTTTTTTGCGGGGATGATGTTGCCAGCTGACTGTTCCTCTGACACTCTTTGCCTTTTCGAGGCCCTTCTTGGGAAGGGGTGAGCGGCTTATGTTTAACGCGTGACACGTGGGGTAGATTGTTGGGGACGCTTTGTCAGAGAGGTGGCCTTTTTGGCTTCTTGAGATTTATATAAGCCCCTCTCCTCTTCCATTTCTTTCTTTTACTCTTTTTGAAATTTGTAACTTCTCTCATATTCTCAAACCGTCTTTGTTGCTGAGAACTTTGCGAGATCAAGAAGTGTCTACTGTCACATTTTTCGGCAACGACCGACGTTCTAGGTTAGAATCTTTCTTTGAATCTTCGTCTTCTTTCCCTTTCATCGGTACTTTTCTTCATACCCAGTATGTCTCGAGTCCGCGCTTTTTCTTTCGGTTCTTTGCTTGAGAGGACTGAAGGTGGAGACGGGGGTAGACGTGATTTAGCCTCCTCTTCTGGGGTTCAGCCCAGGGAAGAGGATGATCTTGACAGGGGCGAGGGTGCTGAATCACCCGAACCCGCTCCCTTTGACGTTGTTGACTCTGACAACGAGGCCCTGGAAGTAGACCCTTCCAGGATTGCCGGCCCCCTCATCCGTAGGGAGAGGGGGGAAACTTACTATTTGGATAAGAAGAAATACTTGGTTCCCTTAAAGACCTACCCCCGAGGCCAAGAATAGGGACTTGATTTTAGAAAGCAACGCCGCCGAGGAAATTGAAAAGTTCTATCATTTTGGGGAGGGGTACACAGTCATAGTCCCAGGGGAAAAGGACACGGTATGCTGCCCCCCTGAGAGTTGTGTGGCTGTTTATCACAAAGCTTTAGAATTCGGCCTGCGATTCCCTCTCCATTCCTTCCTAGAGGAGACCTTCAGGAGGATGATTGTTGCTATAGCTCAGCTGACTGCCTCAGCTATTAGGTCCCTGATAGCTTACACTTGGACCTGTCTTTTCTATGGTGAGGGGCCTTACATTGATGCCCTTCGTTTCATGGTTGGTCTTCAAATGGTATCTTCGTCAGGGGGAGACGGTTCCCCTGGTTATTGGTCCCTCCAGAGACAGAAGAAATATGCTCTGGTCTGGCCAGCTTTGAGTAGTTTAAAGGATTGGAAGAATAATTTCCTGTATGTACATAGTACTTCTGGATGGCGGATTCCTATGCATTTTAGGAATCATGTTCATACTCGTATGGAGACTCGCGAAGAGTACCATCCAGGCGTCGGAGGGAAGGCCCTGGAGGTTAAGCTGAGTCCGAAGGAAGAGATTTTAGTCAAGAAGTTCGAAATTGTTGCGGATAAATCTGGCGTCTTTGGCCCTGCTTTCTGGCTCCCTCATGCGGAGCTTATAGCCACAGACGAGTATTTGCTCCCCTTGGGCCTGATTCCTAGCCTTGAAGGTAGTTCTAGGGGGTTTTTACTGGCGCGATTTTTTAGAGACTTTATTTCTTTTTGCTTTTTAGCTGACTGCCCTTCTTTTTCTGCAGCTTCTGCTTCTCGTCATTGGACAAGGAAGCAAGTTAGGAGGTTGGGTTTAAGTGAGGAGTTTGTCGTTCTTTCGAAGCGCCCTTCCCTCCCTCCGAATTTCAAGAAAGGGGGGAAAAGTTTAATGAAGCTTGTAAAGGATTTTGCTGCTGGTCGGAGGCTGCCTCTCCCTCCCCGACTGCCGTCAGCAAAGCCGGCGACCCCTTCCCTCAGTATCCATGAAGGGGAGACTGAGGTCACCTCAGGGGCCACCCCTTCCCCTGGTCAGAAGCAGGACGTCTCTCCAGCCGGGCCCCGAACTTCCCAGAGAACGCACCCTGTGAATTCAGAGGGGACTGGGGAGAGTGCCCCGTTGGAGCTGAGAAAGAAGAGGGGTAGGGAGCCCTCAGGAGCTGATGTGGTGGATTTGGAGGCGGATGTTGCTACCCCTGAATCAAAGCGCCCTGCTCGTGAACTTCCGAGCATTCCTTTTCCAGAGGAAAACACGGAGTTTCATTATACTGCTGGTGATAGTGTAGATGTATCGGGCCTACTTTCCGACTCTGGCGTTGTCTTGGCTGATCCCCTTACCAAGTCCGTGACTTCAACCTCTCACCAGGTGCTCCAATATATCCAGCGTACCTCCAAGGTTTTGCTGGCATCTGCCGAGCTGGCGGCTCTCAGCCGTCTGAGTGATGAGGAATTGACCGTCACACCAGGGGCTCCCTCTCCTGACCGCCTGGTCATGGTGGAAAGGGACATAACTTTGATAAATAATTTGTAGGACAAGCTGGCGAGGCAAGAGAGTGAGCTGGAGGAGGCAAAGAATCAGGCTGGCCACTGGAAGCTTCAGGGAGAGAGGGCTGTGAGAGAAGCAGCCAAGTTTGAAGCTGAGCTGAAGGAGAGCCGTTTAGCGATGGAGCAGGCTACCCTTTCTCTGGCTGAGATGGGGCACCTAAAAAGAAAAATAGCTGATTTGGAGGAGCAACTGTCCAGAGCTGACTCAGCCTTTGAGCAGGCCAAGGGAGAGTGGAAAAAGGAAAAAGAAGCCCTTGCGGAGGAGACCGAGGCTGCGGTGGATGCAAGCTTCGTGAGTGGTGCCAACTCTTCCCTGGAGTTGGTGATGGAGGTGATTGGGGAAATGTTCCCTGCGTTTGATGAAGAGGCTTTTCGGAGTCTCTATTCCGCTAAGAATGAGGCTCGGGCGGCCAAACCCCCTAAGGCGGCGGCGGCTGGTCCAAGCCAGAAGGCTCCATGATGCTCATCCTCTCTTGAAATATCCCCATTCTCTGCGCTGAGCCTTTATTGTGGCCAGCTGTTTGTAATTTTTAGCTTTTGGATCTTTGCCTTAGTTGTTTTTGTAAAAACTTTTTACCCTTCATGGGTTTATTTATGGATTGCCTTTCTTTTGTTTTGGTCTGCTTCTTTCTTTCACTTTTAAGGTATGGCCTGATCCAAGGTTGGAGGATTTTCCCCAGCCCTTGATAGCTGTGCGTAACTTGGCTTGTCCCTGGCCTCAGCTCGGAGTCCAGGGGGCCTGCCCCCTGCTTGCCCAGAGGTTGGCAGAGAGAGCTTTTTACGTTTTTTATACAAGGTTGGGGGAATTGCCCCCAGTCCTTGTTAGCTGTGCGTAGCTTGGCCTGTCCCTGGCCTCTGCTCGGAGTCCAGGGGGCCTGCTCCCTGCCTGCCCAGAGGTTGGCGGGGAGAGCTTTTTGCGTTTTTTATACAAGGTTGGGGGAATTGCCCCCAGTCCTTGTTAGCTGTGCGTAGCCTTGCCTGTCCCTGGCCTCTGTTTGGAGTCCAGGGGGCCTGCCCCCTGCCTGCCCAGAGGTAGGCAGGGAGGGCTTTTGCGTTTTTTATAGAAGGTTGAGGGAATTGCCCCCAGTCCTTGTTAGCTGTGCGTAGCCTGGCCTGTCCCTGGCCTCTGTTTGGAGTCCAGGGGGCTTGCCCCCTGCCTGCCCAGAGGTAGGTGTGGGGGGGGGGGGGGGGGGGGGGCTTTTTGCGTTTTTTATACAAGGTTGAGGGAATTGCCCCCAGTCCTTGTTAGCTGTTTGCAGCCTGCACCTTTCCTGCCCAGAGGTAGGTAGTGGTTTTTAGAATTTTTGTTGGGGGGTCGATTTTCCTTTGTTCTGGCAACAGGGGGGGCCTCCCCCTATTGCCCCCTGCTCGTTTGTGTGTGAGAGTGCAAGCTTAAACAGACAACGAGTATGAATTCTTGAGTGTTATAGAAATTTTGTTTTAAACATAAGATTGGTCGGAGCCGTCGACATTCTTTTATGATCGTTCTCCACCAGTATTTTTTCCTAAAGACGTGATTTCCTTAAGACTTAGTTACACATAGTATCTTTTTAGGGTGTCGGCATTCCAGTGTGCGTTCAGCTCTTGGCCTGCTGGGTTGGCGATTTTGTATGTGCCTGTTCCCAAGATCTGGGTCACTTGATATGGGCCTTCCCAGTTGGCGCTTAGTTTGCCGTGCTCCCTAGATTTTTCAACAGCCTGTGTATTCCTTTGTACTAGGTCGCCTACCTGGAACCTTCTCTCATGCACCCTTTTGTTGTACGCCTTTCTCATTCTTTGCTGATAGGCTGCTATGTTGGCGCTAGCTTCTTCCCTGACTTCATGGCCCAGGTCAAGAGCATCGGCCATTGCTTCGTCGTTGTCGGCTTTGTGGTATTGCTGAGATCGTAGGGTGGGAATTCGAACCTCGATGGGCAGCAGAGCCTCTGCTCCATACACCAGGCCAAATGGTGTCTGACCTGTTGACTCTTTTCTGGTGGTCCTTATTGACCAGAGGATACTTGGCAGCTCGTCTGCCCATCTTCCTTTGAGGTCATCTACCATTTTTCTGAGCCCATTTAAGATTTGTTTGTTTGCGGCTTCAGCCTGCCCATTGGTCTGTGGGTGGCAGACGGCGGAGTAGGCGACGGTTATCCCATGCCCTTCCAGCCATGCTCTTAGGGGGTCATTGTCAAACTGCCTCCCATGATCGAATACCAATGTTTTTGGAAGGCCGAATCTGGTTATGATGTTCCTTCAGATGACCTTCCTGACTGCCGGCTCGGTGATGTTTGGGACTGCCTCGGCTTTAGCCCACTTGGTGAAGTAGTCTATCCCCACGATTAGAAACTTTCGTCCCCCTGTAGCTGTAGTAAAAGGGCCCAGTATGTCCATCCCCCATTGAGCGAAAGGAATGGGAGATAAAATCGGCCTGAGCTCTTGGGCTGGGACATGGATTGATGGAGCGAAGAGTTGGCATTTTCTGCATTTTTGGGTTAAGCTCCTAGCATCTGCTAGCATGGTGGGCCAGTAGTAGCCTGCCCTTAGAGCTTTGTGGGCCAACGACCTTCCTCCAATGTGATGCCCGCAGATCCCTGAATGGATGTCGTCCAAAACTTCAACGGCCTGCTTTGCTCCCAGGCATCTGAGCAGAGGGAAAGATTTCTTGTAGAGCTCTTCATTAATGATTATGAACCATGCTGCCTGAGCCTGTACTTTCTTTTTCTGTACTGGATCAGGTGGTAGGATGCCGTACTTTTTGAACTGAATGAGGGGTGTCATCCAGTTTTCCTGTCCCTCCTCAACGGTGCTGACTGTCTGGCAGGCAGTGGTGGACCTCTCATGCACAACATCAACCCAGACTGACCTCCTTATGTCTTGTAGGCTGGAGCTGGCCAGCTTTGACAGAGCGTCGGCCCGATTATTCTGTGATCGGGGTATTTGCCTGATTTCATAGGACTTTAGGCTTGATAATCCTTGTTTCACTTTTTTAAGGTAGGTGGCCATGGTCTGATCTCTAGCCTCGTATTCTCCATTAATTTGATTAGCAATGAGCTGGGAGTCAGTTTCTAGTACAATCCGTTCTGCCCCTGCAGCTTTAGTCAGATTTATCCCTGCGACTACGGCCTCATATTCCGCCTCGTTGTTTAATGCAAGGAAGGTGAATCTGTGCGCATGCTCAAAATCCACTCCCTCAGGGCTGGTCAGTACAACGCCTGCCCCTGCACCATTGGCTGTTGAGGATCCGTCAGTGTGTACGATCCATTCTTCGGCGGGGGGCTCTTCTTCCCCTGAATGGGAACATTCAGCCAGGAAGTCAGCCAGGGCTTGTGCCTTGATGGCTGTCCTTGGTTGGTATGATATCCCCAGTCCGCTTAACTCAATTGCCCATTTTAGCAGCCTTCCTGATTTTTCAAACTTTTCCAGTATCCTTTCTAGTGGCTGGTCGGTGAGGACCACAATAGAATGTGCGTCGAAGTAGGGCCTGAGTTTTCTGGCTGCTATGATGACTGCATAGGCGGCCTTTTCGACCATAGGATAGTTTCTTTCTGCTGCCCCCAGGGCGTGACTTACAAAGTAGATAGGCTGCTGTGAGCCTGCTTCTTCTTTCAGGATAACTGCACTCACTATTGAGTTGGTGACAACAATGTATAGGTATAATTTTTCTCCTGCCACGGGTCTCGCCAAGGTAGGGAGTTGCTTCAGATGCTCCTTCAACTGTTCGAAGGCTTTCTTCTGCTCATCCTCCCATTTGAATTGCTTGTTGCCCTTCAACACTTTGAAGAAAGGGGTTGACTTGTCTGCTGACCTGGCGATAAAGCGAGCCAGGGCAGTCATCCTGCCAGTGAGTCGTTGGATATCCCTTATGGTCTTAGGCTCTGGGAGGTCTAGGACCGCCTGAATTTTTTCGGGATTGGCGTCTATTCCCCTAGAGCTGACTAAGAACCCTAGGAATTTGCCAGATCAGACTCTGAACGTGCATTTCTTTGGATTTAACTTCATCTTGTACGATCGCAGGGAGGAGAATGTTTCCTGCATGTCCGCCAGATGCTCCCCGTCTTCCTTGCTTTTGACGATTGCATCGTCGACGTAGGCTTCCAAGTTTCTCCCTTTTTGGTTTTCAAAGACCCTGTCCACCAATCGCTGATAGGTGGCGCCTGCATTTTTCAGCCCAAATGGCATCATCTTATACATGTAAGTGCCATGGCTGGTTATGAAGGCGCACTTCACCCTGTCAGGTTGCCAGAGGTACACTTGATGGTACCATGAGAATGCATCCAAAAAACATAACGTGGTGTACCCACTAGTGGCGTCCACCAGTTGATCTATCCTGGGCAGGAGGTAGCAGTCTTTTGGGCAGGCTTTGTTATGATTTGTGAAGTCTACGCACATTCTCCATGCGCCTGATGACTTTTTTACCATCACAACGTTCGCCAACCACTCAGGGTAATCACAGACTTCAATGAAGTCTGCCTTTAAGAGTTTGTCTATTTCTTCTTTTATCGCTGCGTCCTTTTCCGCGGACATGTTTCTCTTCTTCTGTTTTACGGGGCGAGCTTCCGGGTTAACGTTCAGCTTCTGAACAATAAAAGTCGGGTCGACCCCTGGCATTTCATCTGCAGAGTAAGCAAATACGTCCTTGTTTTCTCTTAAAACTGCAATTAACTCCTTTTGGTAGGACTCCTCCAGGTCGGCCCCTATGAGGACCTGCCTCCCTGGTTCTAAGTCCACCAGCATGCTCTCCTCTTCAGGCTCTAAGTGGGCTGCTTTTTGCTGGGCAGCCAGGATTTCACCCTCCCTGCTGGGGGAGCCTTCGGCTTTTCGTTTTCCTTTTCTTTCTGTTTCCTGGGTTTGCAGGGCCACGGAATAATAGTGTCTGGCCGACTCCTGATCACCATGGACCTTCCCATCCATGCCAAAGTCGGTCACATAGGCTATGGTGAGGGCCCTGATTGACACAGCGGCTTCGATTTCATCTAGGGTGGCCCGCCCTATCAGGGCGTTGTACGCAGACTTGGCATCCACCACAACAAATGATGCCCTGACATTCCTGGCGGAGGCCCCCTCCCCGAATGTTACCGGTAAGTCAATTATCCCCATAGGAAGTACACCTGCCCCACTGAACCCATACAAAGATCCAGGGGCCGGCTTCTGATGTCTTTTCTCTAGATTCATTCTTTCAAAGGCATCTTGTACAAGAGGTTTGTGTAGGCGCCAGTGTCCACCATGCATCTCTTGACAATGTGGTTGCTAATCTCAAGAGTTAAGACCAAAGGGTCACTATGCGGGTATATGACTCTCCCTGCATCTTCAGGGGTGATGCTCAAGGTCGTACCCTTTGGGCTTCCTACCCTCTCAGCGTAGCAAATATGGTTTCGCAATTCGCGGATCTGCTTTTTCTGGCTTCGTCTGCTTGTTCGCCCCTCTGCGTCTCCTGACACTACATGAATGATTGTGCGATTTTGGGCTGAGCCTTCAGGCTTGTCCGCCGCTTCCTTTTGAGTTTTGTTCCTCGCTGCATAGTTACTCAGCCAGCCGTTTCTTATGAGTTTCTCTATCTCGTCTTTTAAGTGTCGACATTCCTCCGTGGTATGGCCTATGCAATCGTGGAACGTGCAGAATTTTTTAGGATCCCCCTTTGGGCTGCGCGGCTTGTTTGGACGATTCCATTTTGCTGTTTCCTTTTCCAGCTCAAAGATTTCTGCCCTCGGCCTATTGAGGGCAGTGTAGCTGTCAAACCTTGGTTGGTAAGTCGTGCGTTCTTTCTTGGGGGTATCCCCCTCCTCTCTCTGTTTGCCTGGTTCGTTTCTGCCGCGTCCACCCTGCGGTCCCCCTTGCGGCCTTGTCTAGCCTGCAGGGGTGTCCGGCAGGCTGTGAAACTCTTCCTGCAGAATAAACCCTTCAGCTATTTTTCTGGCCTTGGCCAAAGTTTCTGGCTGGGCCCTGATCATCTGATTCTTCATTTCCCCTGGAAGCAGGGAGATTGTCAGGGCGTAGGAAGCAGTGGAATCATCAATCTCTCTGACTTGCTGGTAGGACAAGTCAAACCTCTTTAGGTACTCCCTGACGCTTTCGCCCTTTTTCTGCTTCAGAGTCATTAGGTCAAACCGAGTGAGTCGCCTCCTTTTGTTCCTTGGATATTGTTCAAGGAAGGCCTCGGCTAACTCTATAAAGAAGCTGATCGATCCCTGACGAAGATCCCTGAACCATCCTTGTACAAGCCCTACCAGGGTGGTTGGGAAGATTTTACACCAGATTGCGTCATCCACGTCATACATGCCCATGTGACTCTCAAATGCTTCCAGATGATCCTCTGGATCTGTGGTCCCGTCAAACTTGACGGCGGGCATTTTGATTTTCGGGATGGGGTATTCTTGTACATCAGGATGAAGAGGAGTTTTTGTGGGCCTGCCTACCACTCGTGACCTGCTTTCCCCAGACTGGTTACTGTGGATATCCCATTGTCTAGGGATCAGTTTCATCGTACTGGGGGAGCGGTGCCTCGGTGGCCGCCTGCTCGCTGCTTCGTCCTCCGTGTCAGGGGAGATTTGTCTGGATCGTTTTCTCCGGGACTGACAGAGGTTGTCATCTTGGTGGTATCTTGATTCAAGCGGTTGTCCCCGGTTAAGCCTAGACTACAGGCTTTGGGACAACCCTGGGGCTGGTTGTCCCTTTGCTGCTGGTGTTAATCTGGAAAAGACTCCGCCCTGTTTTTCTCCCAGGCATTTGGATGCAGGCTCCTTGTGCCTCATCCGCTCCTGCAATCCCTGAGACAGACCTCTCTTCTCTCCGGATGCGGACTCCGTGGTGTGTATGGAGAACGCCTGTTGTTGGGCAGGCGGCTCTTGGCTGCCTGCTGTGATGCGCCTCTGCACCTGTGCGTATACTTGAGCTGTTCTACTTGCTTTCCTCCGGGCGTTCCTGACGGCGGTTCGCTTCGTGCCCCCAGCCCCATCCCTGCTGACTGAGGGGGGCTGTCTGGGGGTCGTTGCGACCCGGCCTACCAGGTCCTCCGGAGTGAATTCCTGGTTAAGCATTGCGGAGAAGAAAGCGGCTGTCTGTACCATCTGAGCTGGGGTTAGGTTCAGGGTGTGCCCTGGATGTGCCCCCAGCTCTGGTGCTACGGCGGCACTTGGCATGCCCAGGAGACTGGTTCCCCCATCCCCAGGATCGTGGTGGGAGGCGCCCTCTCCGGCTGCGGCATGCCGTACAGGGGGGGTCACCGGTGGGACCGTCTAACCTACCCCCTACACTGGTGTCGATGATCTCAGGCATGTTTACTTTGATTGGTTAGTTTTTTAAATTGGGAATGGTTGATTTTTTGTGGGTAACTCGTGGATACAACCAGATCGTCCCCACAGACGGCGCCAAATTGTTCCGGTATTGGAATCAATTAACCCGACGTGGAATTCGGGTTCGTATCGTTTGATGTTGCTTTGGACGTCAATTGACCAATCTTGACTGGCTCTTCTTCCTCTTACTCCTTTAATTAGTCGGACCTTCCCGGCGGAATGAGCTTGCTCCCTGCACACAGAACGCACAGGGCCTCGGAGGTTGTCCGAGGAAACCCTTTCCGATGCCTAAGTCAGTCCGTGAATGCCTTAAGAAACCTAGCTCGTGAGGAACTAGGTGGCGATTTAAGAGCAAGAGTTCTAGAGAGAGAAAAACCAACCCCCTTCTTGTGGGAAATGGGGGAGTATTTATACCTTCCCACAAGAGAGGGAAGTAGAAGGAGAATGGGTGGATAAGGAGGTGACAAGTGGCTTCTTCTCATCCACCCATTCTAATTTACCTTTAGGCAAAATGGCGAGGAGGTCCCTGGTGATCCCTGCCCTGCCTGCGGAGGCTTCTCCAGGGGCCAGGCGGGTATGGGTTGTGAGGGCTTAGGCTTAGGCAGGCCGTGCCACCCTGCTGGGCAGGCGGTCATCTGGAATCCCTAGTAGGTCTTCCCAAATCAATACTTTTGCTTTGACTATTCGCCGGGTCGGTTTCTGGGCTTTCTAGGCAATCCTCTGGGAGCCTGCCTAGCAGGCTGTCAGTATCAGGCTGCCGACCCCAATCATGAGGGCTGAAGACAAACAGAGGCTAAATGGAGAAGGCGGTTGATGGGTGCGGCGTGATGAAGAACAAAACAATATATATAAAGGGTTGTGAAACTTAGGCACGTAATATAGTGGGCTTCTAGTCTAGGTTTTAATAAAAGGAATATGCTTATAATATTAGGATTAGAGATTATTATGCTATATAATACGTTAATATATACTATCATTAGCTTAGGCATATGGTAGTAATATTATAAATAAGCTATAATATTGCAATAGGTGTTATATGGGTATTAGTAAGAAGTAACAAGAGGTGAGTTTAAAATAACCTTATACCACTACTCATTAAAGAGATCCGAATTAACATAAAATACAAGTATTACAATCTAGCTTGACGTTACTCCGCTTGACCTCTATATAAAATTACGTTTATTACAATTTACCCTCCTTAAAAGAACTTCGCCCCGAAGTTCAGGATCCAACCAATACCGACGTCCCAGGATTAATCGACACCTTGTATGATTGTACTGTTACTACATCACTCGACTCATCAAATGACTAACCGAGTACCTGTCTCACTGTGGACATGACATAGGTCCACCCTAACGCGGCCACGCGCGGGTTTGGGCGGTGAAATGTTTCCCATGTGAGATAGTTCTCGGGTTGAAATTTAAATCAAATTAGGAGTCGCCACCAAACTTTGTGGGAGTTTGGGCCCGTTCGAACCCACTCTATATTTCGGTGGACCGTGCACAAAGTACGGCCCACTTCAACACTAGAGCTTGTGGGGTTCGTCCCTTTGCATTACGATACCGATGCCGAGTTTTCGGGTATCATATATCGAATGACTCTCGTGCGCCAACGGTTTCGGGCATCCGGAAACCAAGGTTCCGAGTAAGGAGTGAGGGTACGTATTGGGTAGCCCACAAAGGACACCCAACCCCGTCCGCACATAGCGGCCTCTACTAAGATATCGGTCGTTTTTCGAATATGTGCACTAGTGATTCGGTAAAATGATATGCAAACAACATTTTACAATGTATAAATATTGAATTGGTTGCTACGTCATTTTAATGCATCTTGGTTCACGTCGAAGTGATTTAGCATGTGATGTTCATTTGTAAACGGTAAATTGCAAACAAATAACACCAAAATAAAACGAGAATAAGTTACAAGTTACACAGGCGGAAATACAACCCGGACAATACAAAACGACGAACAATATTAACATAATCGCAATAATAACGGTAAATAGATTGGACGATTAGAAAATGAAATGATGCATGTTTTGAAAAGGAAGGCACGCGATCGGATTTTTAAAGCCTTTTGGATTTTGTGAGTGGATGGAGGTCTTCGACCTAAGAGAATCCCCCAGGACGACAAAGCAAATTGTTGAGAATACGACAGTGTCGTGATAGGAATGATGGTGCTTTTGAATTTGTGTCAATGTGGGTGGTTGTGCCTTTGCTGAAAGGCTGCCTACGTGTTCACGTGTAGTGAAATCAAACCAAGCCGTAGTTCAGGGGATTGAAAGATATATTATGGTGCTTAGTTTATTAGGGCTTTGTGTGTAACTAGCCATAGGGATGGTGTAGGCTAGGTGCATTCCCGATGATGTCTTGTTCATAGGGTGAGAATAGTTAGGATGTTGATCCTATGATTATGAGCGTTCTCCGGGGTAGCCTCTAGAGGTGGTGTGAACTATTTCGGCATGTTCTATGCCGGCTGCAAGTTGAGTTCCCGTGTTTGGAGCTGGTAATTGGTTTGGATGTTTTTGGAAATGTGGTGCCATGTTGTAAGTGGCTTTGATGATTTGAAATCTGAGCTCGATTTTGCAGAGCTAATGCTTCGAGGGTAAGGTATTGCAATGAGGTAGGAAAGAGGGGAAGTCGAGTAAAAATGACTCGAACTTCAATCGGGGTAGGTTTGATAATGCGGGATCTGATTTCCATGTCTGGCTCTAATGGTTAGGGTGTATTCTATGGAGCTTGAATCCTCAAAATTTCGGGCTGTCTCTTAGCCTAGGTCTCGAGAAGGTCTTGAGGGTTGTAATGTGGGAAGGCTAAATGTGGTGTTAGCTGACCAGCCTGATTATCTCTCCCCTATTGGATGGTATGGGCATTGATAACTTTTGAATTGACCATACCCCGGTCAAGGGATTTTCACTTGGGTTGACCGTTGACCATGGTCATGGGTTTTTTCAATTTTTTTTGGTTGACCTCTTAGCCCCGGTCATGGGCTTTGAATTGACCGTACCCTGGTCAGGGATTGACCATATCTGGTCGGGGGATGCTGAGAGTTCTTTTTTATCATGCCCAGCTCTTTTATTTTGGCCTTTTGCTTTTACCTTGGACTTTTTTTTTGCTATCCCCCCTATAGCGTTGGCAATAGGCACGGGTATTCCCGGATCTGTGGCCTTCATTTGTGGGTGGATCTGGGATTGGGCCTATCAGTTGGATTAGGCCTTTGGAACTAAACCTTTGTGAGAAGGCCTAGTTGATGTTCATGTGAGTGAAAAATCGCGGTGGAGTACTCTACAGTAAGCATGGTGGCTTGGATCTCGGTATTGTCAGCATAATTCCGAGCAAGCTTGGTGGAAACATCGTCCCAAGTTGGGTATTTCCTAGCATTGAGCGTATAGAACAACGATGCTTCCCTTTTTTCCTTCTTTGTCAGACTAACGTCTAAGGTAGGGATTGGTCTGTCTTATTGGAAGGGTGTTTATTGTGGGAAATGGGTTTGCCTCCCGTCTTGAACCCAACCTAAGAGACTACCTCGATTTGTCATAAGATTCAATACCGCTTCTGCAAGAGGTAGTTATGTGGCTTTCTATACCAGACATGGAATAGGTAAAGAAAAACACGGGTCTCGGTTTCCTGCAGTCATTATAGATGTGCCTATAATAGTCACATGCATGTGCTCACAGTGTATGATGGTTGTGGACATGACGTAGGTACACCCCGACGCGGCCACGCGCGGGTTTGGGGAGGCGAATGAATCTCGTGGTAAGATTGATCTCGGGTCAAAATTTAAATCGAACTTGAGGTCGCCACCGAATTTTATGGGAATTTGGACCCGTTCAAACTCACTCTACACTTAGGCGTTTCGTGCGCAAAGCACGGCCCGCTTTTAGTGCTAGAGATTATGAGTTCGTCCCTTTGCATTACGATACCAACGCTGAGTTATCGGATATCGTGCATCGAATGACTCTTGTATGCCAACGGTTTCGGACATCCGGAAACCATGGTTCTGAGTAAGGGGTGAAGGTACGTGTTGGGAAGCCCACGAAGGACACCCAACCCCGCCCGCTCTTAGCGGCCTCTACTAAGATACCGTTCGATTTTCGTGTACGCGCGCTAGTAAAGTGACAAAATGTTATGCAACCAATATTTTAGCTAAGCATGTGAATTACGTGTGAACTACGTCATTTTAATGCATCTAAATTATTGTCGAAGTTATTTAGCATGTGATGTTCATTTAAAGCAATAAATTGCAAACATCGAAAATGGAAAACTCGTAAATAAATTACAAATTACACGGGCGGAATACAACCCGGAATTTACAATACAACGAGCGAAAAAATAGAATAATCGAATTAGAAAACGGTAAACATTAACTATAAACGGACCCGTAAATAGAAAATGTAAGCTAAACCGTAAATTGAATAAATGGACGAACTTCGATTAAATACACATTATATTGTGCATTAAACGGAGGATAGAGACTTTAATACGCGTTCGCGTATGGGAACAAAGCGTGGTGCTAGCTCGATCCCGGGTCTCAATGCCTTGTCCCGACTTATCATATTGAAAGATTGGTGTCTAGACTAGTCATGCATCGGATACGACTAAGGAGTCGTCGACACAAGACTAGTCGTATAAGACGTTAGTCAAAGTCGTGAAAGTAATAAAATAGAATAAAATGCATGAGTTTTGAATAAGAAAACACGTGATTGACTTTACACGTGACGACCAAAGTCGTAAAATATTTGACGAAGCTCGAATGATATGTAAGGCTCTCGCGATAAGGCAAAAGAATCCACTCGATCGAGTCATGACATGGACTCGATAGACTGACCTTCTTACAGGTCTACTGCCTCATTTTTGAGGGGTCACTCGACCTAGTGAGCCAAGGCACTCGATCGAGTGCCCTCTGTTCGAGATATTCCTCGATTTTGGAAAAGGTGACAATTCCGATTTTATTATGTTTTTGAATCGAGATGCAATTACGCTAAATATAAATATTGTCCAATTTATATTAGTTTAAATCTTGATGGCTCACCATACTCGACATTCGGCGATATATAGAACCGATATCTAGTATTTAAAGCAAAGTTGCAAAATCGAGTTTGATCGGACTAGAACAAATATTGTTTCCCTTCGCGTCATAATGTCATAATCGATCCTTTCGGATCATGTGACAATTAATTCGCCGTCAACGGGGTTTCGTCCTAATCCGATTTGTCGATGATTCTTTTAGAATAATATTTTGAAAGAATGATGTCGGACATATTTAACGACAAATCACCGCGATCTATTACGCCCTTAAGTGTTTAGGGCGGCGCACCTCGAAGGGCGCCACCTCCAATACGACTTGTAAAGGGATTAAATAGACTTTAGGTGGAATTCGTAATTAAACATATTCGACTCGAAAATTCGACCGTCGTCGCAAACTTAAGTCCTCGGCATTTTAATATCGTAATTTGGCCTTAAGGCCTACGATCATTAATTTAGCCTCAACGGACGTTGCTCGGATCGTTTTGAAAATAGTTTTGTTGGTAAGTATACGCGGTATTATTTATATAACAAAATGTAAATGAGCGATAATTAAAATGTTAGGTGTTAGATACAATAAATGAAAATATGTTAGATTGCGATAAATAAAAGTGTTAGATTAGAGAGTTAGTATACACGAAATTAAAATTTAGTGTGTTAGTAATAAGGAAATAAAATGTTAGTGTCGTTAATATCGAATAATAATAATAATAATAATAATAATAATAATAATAATAATAATAATAATAATAATAATAATAATTGATGAGGGTCGAAGAGCCTGCGTTGGGCCACCTGCCTAGCAGGCCCCATTAAGACCCCGTCCAAGGAACCAAGGAGCCCGCCCAGCAGGCCGTTGGGATAAGACACCAGGATTCCCCCAGTGAAGTAAAGCTACAAGGAAACCGCCTGCCTGGCAGGGTAAGGCGGCAGGCTGTGAAGAGCGTACAGACATTCCCTGCTCGCCTGCCTCCGGGCGACCTTCTCTCTGAGCAGAGCCGAGGTTCCCAGAAGCCCCCTCTGCCATCTTGCCTAAAGGTAAGGGAGAACGAGTGGATGAGGTAAAACCACATGTCAATCTCTCATCCACTCATTCTTTCTCTCCCCTCTTCTCTTTTCCTCTCTCTTGTGGGAAAGTATATATACTCTTCCATTTCCCACATGAAAGGGGTTGGATTTTCTCTCTCTAGACTCTCACTCCTAAAAACGCCACCTAGTTCCTCACGAGCTAGGTTCATCAAGGCATTTCACGGACTAACTTAGGCATCGGAGAGGGTTCCCTCGGACAACCTCCGAGGCCCTGTGCGTTCATTGTGCAGGGAGCAGGCCAGCTCCGCCGGGAAAGTCCGATCAAGGGAGAGGGATAAAGGAGAGGTTCAAGGAAATCAGACGATCCGTTTCTCAGCAACAATCCGATTACTCCACCCGGACCCAGAGCCGGGTTAATTGTTTCCGTGACCGGAACAATTTGGCGCCGTCTGTGGGGAAACACGGTTGTGCTCACGAGCTACCCACAAAAATCAACCATTCCTAATCACAAAAAACTAAAACAATCAAAGTAATCATGCCAGAAATCGTTGACGCCAGTGCAGGGGCGGGTCCGACGGTCCCACCGGTGACCCCCCTGTATGGCATGCCACAGCCAGAGAGGATTCCTCCCGCCACGATCCTGGGGGTGGGGGGAACCAGTCTCCTAGGCGTGCCAAGCGCTGCTGTAACACCTGAGTTGGGGACACACCCAGGGCACACTCTGAATCTGACCCCAGCTCATATGGCACAGACAGCCGCCTTCTTCTCTGCAATGCTAAATCAGGAGTTCAGTCCTGAGGACCTGGTAGGCAGGGTCGCATCGGCCCCCAGGTAGCCACCCTCAATAAGCAGGGATGAAGCTGGGGGCACGAAGCGGACCGCCGCCAGAAACGCTCAGAGAAAAGCAAGAAGGACGACACAAGTATATGCGCAGGTGCAGAAGCGTCTCACAGCAGGTAGCCCAGAGCCACCTGCCCAACAACAGGCATTCTCCATTCACACAACAGAATCCGCGTCTGAAGAACAGAGAGGTTTATCCCGGGAATTGCAGGAGAGAATGAGGCCCAGGGAGCCCATGTCAAAGCGCCTGGGAGAAAAGCAGGCGGGGTCTTCTCCAGGTTAACACCGGCGGTCAAAGAGCAGCCAGCCCCGGGTTTGTCCCAAAGCATGCAGTCTAGGCTCAACCGGGGGCAACCGCTTGAATCTAGATACCACCAGGGTGAGAACCTCTGCCACTCTCAGAGAAAGAGACCCAGGCAAATCTCCCCTGAGACAGAAGATGAAGCAGCAAGCAGGCCGCCTCCAAGGCACCGCTCCCCCAGTACGAGGAAACCGATCCATAGACAATGGGATATGCACGGTAACCAGTCTGGGGAAAGCAGGTCACGAATGGTAGGCAGGCCCACAAAAACCCCATTTCATCCTGAGGTACAAGAATACCCCATCCCGAAAATTAAAATGCCGACCATTAAGTTCGACGGGACAACAGACCCAGAGGACCACTTGGCGGCATTCGAGAGCCACATGGGCATGTACGACGTGGATGACGCTATCTGGTGCAAAGTCTTCCCAACCACCCTGGTAGGGCTCGCACAAGGGTGGTTCAGGGATCTCCGCCAAGGATCAATCAATTTCTTCATAGAATTGGCCGAGATCTTCCTCGAACAGTATGCTGGGAACAAAAGGAGACGCCTCACTCGCTTCGATCTTATGACCCTAAAACAGAAAAAGGGTGAAAGTGTAAGGGAGTACCTAAGAAGGTTTGACTTATCCTATCAGCAAGTCAGGGAGATCGATGACTCCACCGCTGCCTACGCCCTGACAATCTCCTTGCTCCCAGGAGAAATGAAGAATCAGATGATCAGGGCCCAGCCGGAAACCTTGGCCATGGCCAGGAAAATCGCTGAAGGGTTTATTCTGCAGGAAGAGTTTCACAGCCTGCCGGATACCCCTGCAGGCCAAACAAGGCCGCAAGGGGGACCGCAGGGTGGGCGTGGCAGGAATGAGCCAGGCAAGCAGAGAGAAGAGGGAGACACTCCCAAGAAGGAACGTACAACATACCAACCAAGATTTGACAGCTACACGGCCCTCAATAGGCCGAGAGCAGAAATCTTCGAGTTAGAAAAAGAAACAGCAAAATGGGCTCGTCCAAACAAGTCGCGCAGCCCAAAAGGGGATCCCAAAAATTCTGCACGTTCCATGACTGCATAGGTCATACCACAGAGGAGTGCCGCCACTTAAAAGACGAAATAGAGAAACTAATAAGAAACGGCTGGCTGAGTAACTATGCAGCAAGGAACAAACCCCAGAAAGAGGCGGCAGACAAACCTGAGGGCTCAGCCCAAAATCGCATGGTCATCCATGTAGTATCAGGGGATGCAGAGGGGCGGACCAGCAGGCGCAGCCAGAAAAGGCAGATCCGCGAACTGCGTAACCAAATTTGCTACGCCGAGAAGGCAGGCAGCCCAAGGGGCACTACCCTAAGCATCACCCCTGAAGATGCAGGGAGAGTCGTGTACCCACATAGTGACCCTCTGGTCTTAACCCTGGAAATCAGCAATCACATTGTCAAGAGGTGTATGGTGGATACTGGCGCCTACACAAATCTCTTGTACAAAGATGCTTTTGAGAAGATGAACCTTGAAAGAAGGCACCTGAAGCCAGCCCCCGGATCTTTGTATGGATTCAATGGAGCAGGCATGCTACCCATGGGAGTTATCGATCTGCCTGTTACGTTTGGGGAGGGGACCTCAGCAAGAAATATCAGGGCGTCGTTTGTTGTGGTGGATGCCAAATCCGCGTACAACGCCCTGATAGGCCGAGCCACCCTAGATGAAATAGAAGCTGCTGTATCAATTAGGGCCCTCACCATAGCCTATGTAACAAACTTTGGCATGGAGGGGAAGGTCCACGGGGATCAGGATTCGGCCAGACACTGTTATTCCGTGGCCCTGCAGGCCCATGAGACAGAAAGAAAAGGGAAACGAAAAGCCCAGTGCTCTCCTACCAGGGAAGGTGAGATTCCGACTGCCCAGCAAGAGCAAGTCCGCCTGGAGCCTGAAGGGGAGAGCATGCTAGTGGACTTAGAGCCAGGGAGGCAGGTCCTTATAGGGGCCGACCTGGAGGAGTCCTACCAAAACGAACTAATTGCAGTCCTAAGAGAAAATAGGGACGTATTCGCCTACTTTGCAGACGAGATGCCAGGGGTCGACCCGACCTTTTCTTGTTCACAAGCTGAACATTAATCCGGAGGCTCGCCCGGTGAAGCAGAAAAAAAGGAACATGTCCGAGGAAAAAGATGCGGCGATAAAAGAAGAAATAGACAAACTCCTGAAGGCAGACTTCATCGAAGTATGTGACTACCCTGAATGGCTGGCAAACGTTGTCATGGTAAAAAAGTCATCAGGCGCATGGAGAATGTGCGTGGATTTTACCAATCTTAACAAGGCCTGCCCTAAGGATTGCTACCCTCTGCCCAGGATAGATCAACTAGTGGAAGCCACTAGTGGATACACCACGCTAAGTTTTCTGGATACGTTCTCAGGGTACCATCAAGTGTACCTCTGGCAGCCAGACAGAGTGAGGTGCGCCTTCATAACCAGCCATGGCACCTACATGTACAAGATGATGCCATTTGGGCTGAAGAATGCAGGCGCCACCTATCAGCGGTTGGTAGACAGAGTCTTCGAAAGTCAAAAGGGAAGAAACTTAGAGGCCTATGTTGACGATGCGATCGTCAAAAGTAAGGGGGACAAGGAGCATCTGACAGACCTTCAAGAGACCTTCTCTTCCCTGCGGTCATACAAGATGAAGCTGAACCCAAAAAAATGCACATTCGGGGTCCGATCCGGGAAATTCCTAGGGTTTTTGGTCAGCTCCAGGGGGATAGACGCCAACCCTGAGAAAATTCAGGCGGTCCTAGATCTCCCGGAGCCTAAAACCATCAGGGACATTCAGAGGCTCACAGGCAGAATGGCCGCCCTGGCTCGGTTTATCGCCAGGTCAGCAGACAAGTCCACCCCCTTCTTCAAAATATTAAAAGGCAACAAACAATTCAAATGGGAAGACGAACAGAAGAAAGCCTTCGAGCAATTGAAGGAGCACCTGAAAAAACTCCCTACCCTGGCAAGACCGGTATCCGGAGAAAAATTATACCTGTACATCGCTGTCATGAACACGACAGTAAGTGTTGTCATCCTAAGGGAGGAAGCAAACTCACAGCAACCCATCTACTTTGTGAGTCACTCCCTGGGAACGGCAGAAAGAAATTACCCCCTGATAGAAAAGGCCGCCTATGCAGTCGTCATTGCAGCCAGAAAACTCAGACCCTACTTTGACGCACATCCTGTCGTGGTCCTCACCGACCAACCGCTGGAGAAAGTGTTGGAAAAGTTTAAGAAATCAGGGAGACTGCTGAAATGGGAGATCGAGTTAAGTGGGCTGGGGATATCTTACCAGCCAAGAACAGCCATCAAAGCCCAAGCCTTGGCCGATTTTCTGGCCGAATGCTCCCATTCAGGGGAAGAGGAGCCCCCTGCCGAGGAGTGGATCGTGCACACTGATGGATCCTCAACGGCCAATGGTGCAGGCGCAGGCGTCGTATTAACCAGCCCTGAGGGAGTGGATTTTGAGCATGCACTCAGGTTCACCTTCCCGGCATCAAACAACGAGGCGGAATACGAGGCTGTACTCACAGGGATAAAACTGGCTAAAGCCGAAGGGGCAGAGCGAGTTACACTAGCTACCGATTCTCAGCTCATTGCCAATCAAATTAACGGAGAATATGAGGCCAGAGATCAGACCATGGCCACATACCTTGAGAAAGTAAAGCAGGAGTTGTCGGGCCTAAAGTCCTATGAAATCCAGCAAATACCTCGATCGCAGAACAACCGAGCCGACGCTCTGTCAAAGCTGGCCAGCTCCAGCCTACAAGACATACGGAGGTCGGTGTGGGTTGATGTTTTGCATGAAAAATCTACCAGCGCCTGTCAGGCGATTAGCACCGTCGAGGAAGGGCCCGAAAATTGGATGACCCCCTTCATCCAGTTCAAAAGGCATGGCATCCTGCCATCAGACACAGCGCAAAAGAGAAAGGTACATGCCAAAGCAGCCTGGTTCATAATCATTGGTGAAGAACTATATAAGAAATCTTTTACTTACCCCCTGCTCAAATGCCTAAGGGCAAACCAGGCTGCTGAAGTACTGGAGGATATCCACTCAGGAATCTGTGGACATCACATTGGAGGAAGATCGCTGGCCCACAAGGCCCTAAGGGCAGGCTACTACTGGCCTACCATGTTAGCAGATGCCAGAAGCCTGACCCAGAAGTGCAGAAAGTGCCAACTCTTTGCCCCGTCAATCCATGTCCCGGCCCAGGAACTCAGGCCAATCCTATCCCCCATCCCCTTCGCTCAATGGGGGATGGACATACTAGGACCTTTCACGGTGGCCACTGGGGGCAGGAAGATCTTGATTGTGGCTATAGACTACTTCACCAAATGGATAGAAGCTGAAGCAGTGCCCAACATTACCGAGCCGGCAGTCAGAAAAGTGATCTGGCGAAATATTATCACCAGATTCGGCCTACCAAAAATGTTGGTGTTTGATCATGGCAGGCAGTTTGACAATGATCCCCTGAGAATCTGGCTAGAAAGCCATAGCATAGCGGTTGCCTACTTGGCTGTCTGCCATCCTCAAACCAATGGACAGGCGGAGGCAACCAACAAGCAGATCTTAAATGGCCTTAAGAAAATGGTAGATGACCTCAAAGGCAGATGGGCTGACGAGCTTCCCAGCATACTCTGGTCAATCCGGACCACCCAAAAGGAGTCTACAGGCCAGACCCCGTTCGGCCTAGTATATGGAGCAGAGGCTCTGCTACCAATTGAGGCCAGAATCCCATCTCTGCGCTCCCTGCAATACGACCGAACTGAGAATGAAGCTGCAATGGTCGAGGCCTTAGATCTGGTCAATGAGATAAGGGAGGAGGCCAGTACCAACACCGTTGCCTACCAGCAACGAATGAGGAAAGCCTACAACAGAAGAGTACACCAGAGAAATTTCCAGATGGGTGATCTGGTTCTCAGAAAAACGCAGGCTGTTGGAAAATCAAGGGAGCATGGAAAGCTAAGTGCCAACTGGGAAGGTCCATACCAAGTAACTCAAATCCTGGGACCAGGCACATACAAAATCGCCAACCTTGAAGGACAAGAGCTGAATGCTCACTGGAACGCGGACACCCTGAAGAAATATTATGTCTAAACCAAGTCTAAGGATAGTTTTTATTTTTGCTGAAAACAAAGGCGGAGGACGGTCAAAGAATGTCGACGGCTCCGACCACCCTTATGTCAAAAAAAGTTTTATAAAGAAATGAGAAAGCTTCAGATTTATACTCGTTGCCTGTTCAAACTTGCGCTCTCACACACAAACGAGCAGGGAGCAATAGGGGGAGGCCCCCCTGTTGCCAAATCTAGGGAAAATGAACCCCTCAACAAAAATTCCGAGCCCCTGTGCTTACCTCTGGGCAGGCAGGGGGCAGGCCCCCTGGACTTTGAACAAAAGCCAGGGACAGGCCGGATCAACAAGGACTGGGGGCAGGCCCTCCAACCTTGTATAAAAAACGCAAAAAAACCTCCCTGCTTACCTCTGGGCAGGCAGGGAGCAGGCCCCCTGGACTTTGAACAAAAGCCAGGGATGGGCAGGATCAACAAAAGACTGGGCGCAGGCCCCCCAACCTTGTATAGAAACGTTAAAGACCTCCCTGCTTACCTCTGGGCAAGCAGGGGGCAGGCTGTACATCAAACTTATACAAGAAACCAGACAAAAACAAACAAAAAGATCTTCATAAAAAGGAATAAAGTGGCAAGGGTACACAGGATAAGAGTTTGCTAAAAAAGTGATTACAGTAAACACGGCAGCCGGCCACCAAAGGGCTCGGCGCGCAAAGAAATAAAGAAGTCAAAGCATCAGCGTAGGCGCAACGGGGGACGAACAAGAGCCCTCTGAGGAAGACTGCCCTCCATATTAAGCAGGGGGAGCATCTGGGCCAGAAGTAGCAGCCCCTTCAGCCAGCCTGCGCATCTGGGCCTCATCCTTGGCGGCGTAAAGGGCCCGAAAAGCTTCTTCATCAAAGCCAGGGAACATCTCCCTGACAGCTTCCATGACCACCCCTAAGCAAGAGTTAGCGCCATTCACAAAACCCGCCGACACGGCCGTTTCCACCTCTTGGATTATTTCATCCCTCTCTTTCTGCCACTCCTCAGTCTTCGTCGCTAGATCACCAAGAGCTGCCTGAAGATTTGAATTCGCCTTGGAAAGGCGCTCCCCTAGATCGACGACACTTTTCTTGGCATGATCCAGCTCAGCTAAAGCCTTTCTGGCCTGCTCCAGCTCTGCGAAGGCCTGCTGAGCTCTTTTCGACTCCTCCTCCAGGCGGGACACCTCCCTGACAGCCCTTTCATTCTGAGACTTCCAGTGGATCGCCTGATTCCTGGCCTCTTCCAACTCGATTTCCCTTTTCGCCAACTGATCCTTCAAACTGGCAATAAGAGCAACGTCCCTTTCGACTGCAGAAAGGCGGTCAGAGTTAGCCAGTTCCTCGTCACTCAAACGGTTAAGGGCCGCCAACTCTACAGAAGCCTGGATGATTCTGGCGGTACGCTGAACGTACTGAGTCACCTGATGAGTGGCAGAATGGACAGTCTTGAGGAGATGATCCGCCAAAACTGCCCCGGAGTCGGAAAGTAAGGCGGAAACATCATGGCTATCGCCGGCGGTGTAATGGAATTCGGTGTTCTCCTCAGAAAAGAGGGTACTAGGAACCCCCTGAGCGAAGCGCTTTGGTTCAGGCGTAGCAGTTTCCAAATCCACCACTTGGTCAGCATTCGGAGCCTCTCTGCTCCTCTTTCTAATCAGCCCTCTGGGAGTGCTTTCCCCAGTCTCTTCGGAGCCCGCGGCCCGCGGTCCCGTGGGAATCTGAACCCCTGTGGAAAGGCCCTCCTGCCTACCAACAGGTGAGGGAGTATCCTCACAGGCAATCACCTTCGCAACCGGGGAAGGGGTGGCTTCAGAAACCGCCGTTTTTGCAGGCGTTGACCTGGGAGGGGCAGGGAGCCTTGGCCTACTGAACGACAAACCCTTCAGGTGCTTCATCAAGTTCTTCTCACCTTTCTTGAAATCAGGAGGAAGAGAAGGGCGACTTTGGACGACGGTAAGAGTCTCGGTCAGACCCTGACGCCTCACCTCCCCCTTTCTCCAAATGAAGGTGGCAAAATCTGCAAGGCAAACAGACGAACAGTCAGGACACTTAAAAAGAAAAAGGGTAAGGAAGAATCATCAGCACTCCTGAACTACCTTCATCTAGGCCCGGATTCATGCCCACCCGGGTCAGGTATTTATCAGTAGCAATGAGCTCCGCATGGGGGAGCCATAATGAAGGGCCATATACCCCATATTTATCAGTATGAGCGGCAAAATAGTCTGTCAATTCCTTGTCCTTCTCGCTCAGCTTCACCTCCAAGGCTTTTCCACCCACGCCAGGGTGATACTCCTCGGGAGTCTCTAGTCTGGTGTGGACATGATTCCTGAAATGACGAGGAATCTTCCACCCATGGGCACTGTGCACATAAAGAAAGTTGTTCTTCCAGTCTCTCAGACTGTCCATGGCTGGCCACACCAAAGCATGTCCCTTCTGCCTCAAGAGGGACCAATATCCAGGAGAGCCCACACTCCCAGAAGAGACCATTTGTAGGCCGACCATAAACCTCAGGGCATCAATAGAAGGCTCGGCACGATGAAACAAGCAGGTCCAAACATACGAAATCAATGACCTGACAGCCGTGGCTGTCAGCTGGGCGATGGCCACATTCATACGCCTGAAAATCTCTTCCAGGGAAGGATGAAGGGGAAAGCGAAGGCCGAACTCCAGACATTTGTGATAAACCGCTATGCACCCGTCGAAAGGGCTGCACACGGTATCTTTCTCGTCGGGGACGACAATTGTGTACCCATCCCCAAAATTGTAAAACCGCTCGATCGCACCGGCGGCACTTTTCGCAAGAATCAAGTCCCGGTTTTTCGGGTCAGGGTAAGTTCTCAAGGGAACGTGATACTTGACTTTGTCTAAATAATAAACCTTACCCCTTTCCCGACGAATAAGGGGGCCAGAGGTCCTGGAGGGGTCAATTTCCAGTGCCTCGTCATCCGAATCAATAACGTCGAACGGAGGAGGGTCAGGGGAGTTACCACCTCCACTATCCGCCGAATTTTCTTCCTCAACTACCCCAGAGCCAACCTCCCTAGAGGAGGAGGCGAAGTTCTCCCTACCTTTTTCCCCTTCCTCCCTCCTCGATGGGTCAGTAAAAGGTAGGATCCGCTCACGAGTTCTAGACATTGTAACTCTAATTGGAATGGAAAACAAGAAATCGAAAAGAAAGAGCAAGAAAGGGAAGACAAAAGTCTAACCTAAGGTCGTCTGCCGGTGCGATGAAAGCCTGAAGGAGAAATCTCCCAGAGAAGCGGGGGTACAAAGGAAGGCACAAGTCGTCACACCAAAGGGTTTGCAGAGAAAGAGAAAGGAAGATTTGCAAAAGAAATGTTTGAAAAGGGAAAAAGAGGAGGAATGAGTGGCTGTTTACTTTTATAGGAAAAAAAAGGCATACAAAGAGTCGCCAAACCCTCAGAAATCCGCCCAAAGACTACTGTCCACGCGTCACTCCCTCAGAAGTCAACCCTGTGTAACTTCCCAAGGGTAGCCTCGAAAGGACCAAAGGGTGTCAGAGGATTGATCACCCTGTGACGTCCTCTCTTCATTCAAAACAAATAAGTAATAAACAAATAGTTAAAATACAACACACAAACAAAATTGCCTGAATTTTCTTTCATTAAGCCTTAAAAAACCCGGAAAAACGGGCAATTACATCCAGGACAAACAAAGTATAAAAAGAGCCCCTATTTTCCGGCTCATCACGCCTGCGCCCCAAGGGCAGTCCTAGTCATCATCAGAACCTGGAGAGTATTCCCCAGGGCTGTGGCCCCCTGCATCGGACCCCCAGTCCCAGTCGTCGGAGTCCTTGAAGGGGTCTGCAGAGTCGCCATCACCATCTCGACCGGAAGAATAACCCCGGCCATCACTGTCGCCGGAATCCCGGCTGCTGACATCCCAGTCCCTTCCATAAGGGACTGCCTCAATATCGTCACAGGAGCCGCAACCCACCTTCTTCCTCAAAGGGGAAGAAGGGCCCGACTCAGAAGAAGAGCCCGACTCAGAGTGATCAGGGTCAAACTGCTCAGGGTGCAGCCATGGGTAACATTCAGGGCACCCCCTATCAAAACAACCCTCTCCTTGGAGGCAGCGTTTAAGCTTTGGAACGATAGGAGAAACCTTCAGAGGGCGCTTGCCCGCCCTAACATGAGACCTCCTCTTAAGCCTCCTATGAAGTCGAGTGCGGAGTCACCGGCTGCGGCGCAAGATGAGAAAGGACGCCCTGGAATACCTCAGTCTCTGACGGCCCCTGAAGCGGCGGGTCACCACACGAGCCCCTTGGTAAAAGAATGTTTTGGTAATCCACGACATTTTCTTAGAAAAAGAAGGAAAAGAAAGTTGGAGATGGGTCATGAAAATGGCGAAGGAGAATGCAATTTATACAAAGAGGGAGGCCAAGGCATTGAATAACATCCCAACCACCCTGACAGGGGAAACGACCAATCAGCACACCAGCACGCTGCCCAAAAATCCATTTGGTGCACGAAGGCAATCATGACCCAAGGAACAATTAAACTCTTGGCATGCCCAATAACAGAAGAGACTCCCCCTCGGGAATACGCGAACGCATTAAATGCACTGGTAGGAGACACAAGTCAACTCCCCTCCACCAAGAGTCCACCTGCCGAAGGGGAACCCTGATTCCCCCCCAGCAGGTGAGGGCCAATTGATGAGGGTCGAAGAGCCTGCGTTGGGCCACCTGCCTAGCAGGCCCTATGAAGACCCCGTCCAAGGAACCAAGGAGCCCGCCCAGCAGGCCGTTGGGATAAGACACCAGGATTCCCCCAGTGAAGTAAAGCTACAAGGAAACCGCCTGCCCGGCAGGGTAAGGCGGCAGGCTGTGAAGAGCGTACAGACATTCCCTGCTCGCCTGGCTCCGGGCGACCTTCTCTCTGAGCAGAGCCGAGGTTCCCAGAAGCCCCCTCTGCCATCTTGCCTAAAGGTAAGGGAGAACGAGTGGATGAGGTAAAACCACGTGTCAATCTCTCATCCACTCATTCTTTCTCTCCCCTCTTCTCTTTTCCTCTCTCTTGTGGGAAAGTATATATACTCTTCCATTTCCCACATGAAAGGGGTTGGATTTTCTCTCTCTAGACTCTCACTCCTAAAAACGCCACCTAGTTCCTCACGAGCTAGGTTCATCAAGGCATTTCACGGACTAACTTAGGCATCGGAGAGGGTTCCCTCGGACAACCTCCGAGGCCCTGTGCGTTCATTGTGCAGGGAGCAGGCCAGCTCCGCCGCGAAAGTCCGATCAAGGGAGAGGGATAAAGGAGAAGTTCAAGGAAATCAGACGATCCGTTTCTCACCAACAATCCGATTACTCCACCCGGACCCAGAGCCGGGTTAATTGTTTCCGTGACCGGAACAATAATAATAATAATAATAATAATAATAATAATAATAATAATAATAATAATAATAATAATAATAATAATAATAATAATAATAATAATAATAATAATAATAATAATAATTGTTCCGGTTACGGAAACAATTCACCCGGCCTTGGATCCGGGCTGTATGATTGGGTTAATAATGAACAATTGACCGTTTGATTTCCTTCAGCCTCCCCTTCCTCTCACTCCCTTGATCGGACCTTCCCGGCGGAGTCGGCCTTCTCCCTGCACAATGAACGCACAGGGCCTCGGAGGTTGTCCGAGGAAACACTCTCCGATGCCTAAGTCAGTCCGTGAAGTGCCTTGGCTAACCTAGCTCGTGAGGAACTAGGTGGCGTTTTTAGGAGTAAGAGTCTAGAGAGAGAAAATCCAACCCCTCTTATGTGGGAAATGGGTAAGTATTTATACCTTCCCACAAGAGAGAGGAAAAGAGAAAGAAGAGGAGGGAAATGGGTGGATGTTGGCGCGACACGTGGACTCACCTTGTCCACCCATTTCTCCTTACCTTAGGCAAAATGACGGATGGGTCCTTGGTTCTCTTTCGGTTCTGTTTAGGTGGGAACGCCCTGGAAGCAGGCGGGAGGCCTGGTTTGCTCTGTTTGGCGGATGGCTCAAGGACTTAGGGCCACACTTGGAGATTTCAATGACTTTGATGGAAAGACTGCTGGGCAGACCTTTCCTCCTTCTGGGACTGGTCGCCCTGGGGCCTGATTGGCAGGCGGCCAAAGGCAGGCAACCGACCCCCATCAATTGGCTCTCGTCGGCTGAGGAGGAGCGGGGTTCCTGCTCGGCAGGCAACGTCTTGCTTTGGGACGGCGGGAGGTTGTCTCCTTGGACACTTGCATTAAATGTGTCGCATGTTCCGGAGGGAACATGCTTTAATTTCTCTGGGCACGCAGGGAGTTCAAACGTCTTTTGTTATGATTACCCTCCTTTGCATAGAGAATTTTTGGGCAGTGTGCCAGTTCGATGATTGGCTCTCTTCCTTGCAGAAGTGGTTGGGGCACCATTAATGCCCTGCTTCTGTTTTTTGTATAAATTGCATCCTCCTTCACTATTTTTATGATCCATTTCCAATCTTCATTCTCTGTCTCTAATCATGGTTTGGATCAAAAAAAGTGTAACTCGTCGTGGAGTTAGGCATGTTACTTTCATCTTCAGAGGTTTTTGGAGGCTTCGATATGCTCGTGCTGCTTACCTAGCTGTTCGCCGGAGTCGCCGTTCACGACTTCATTTTCGCCGGAGGAGTCAGAAGGCCTCTGTTAGGATGGGCAAACGCCCTAGGAGGTCCTCGCCTCCTGCTGCGCCTAGGTTTAGGCGCTGCTCCCAGGGAGGGGGCTGTTATGACAGGGGATGCCATGAGTGCTTTCCATGGCTGCACCCTGAACAATTTGACCCCAACTTCTCTGACACTGATTCCTCCTTGGCGTCAGGTCCCTCTTCGCCTGTGAAGAAGACAGGCTGTCGCACCTGCGACGAATCCCGGGCCGTTCCCTTTGGAAGGGATTGGGAAGATAGCAGCCATGACTTTGATGACAGCGAGGATCTTGGTTGCCTGAGCGACAGGGATGAAGACGGGGCTTCTGATGACCCTTTCCAGGGCTCCCCAGACTGGGACTGGGGTTCGGCTCTCGGGAGTCCAGGAAGCCCTGGGGATTGCTCCCCAGATTTGGGCGATGACTAGGCCTGCGTGGCAGGGCGTTTGATTTCTGTCAGGCCGGAACTTTTGGGCCTTATGTATTTTTGTTTTCGTATCTGTCTTAAGATGTAACTTTCCTTTGTAAGACTTAATGAAATGAAGATCAGGCGACGCGTTTGTGTATTGCGTTTTTTTTTTTTTTTTTAGGGGGGGCATCATAGGGTGACCAATCTTCTGACACCTTTTGGTCCTCCCGAGGTTTTTCTTGGGAAGCTGCCTAGAGCAAACCTCCCTAGGGGCGACACGTGGACCGCAACCTTTGGGTGAATTCCTGAGGGTTGGGCGACTCTTGGCATGCCTTTCTTTCTATAAAAGCGATCAGTCATCCATTCTTTCGCTTTTTCCAATCTTTCTTTTCCTTCGAAACTCCCTCATTCTCTTTGTCTTGTCAAAAACCCTTGAGTATTGACGGATCGTATCCTACCTTGCACCCCCATTTCCCTGAGAGACTCTTTCTTCGGGCTTGTAACGTGCTGTCAGGCGATCTTAGGGTTGGGTGACCCCCATTTTCATCCTCCATTCTTTTTCTCTCTTCGATTTCCTTTTTTCCGCTTCTTTTTTAGAGTAACATGTCTAGAACCCGTGAACGGATTTTGCCCTTTATCGACCCATCAAAGAGGGGAGAAGGGATGGATTTTGCCTCCTCCTCTAGGGAGGTTGGTCTTGAGGAAGAGCATTCGGCGGGCAGTGGGGGCGGTAATTCTCCTGACCCCCCTTTATTTGATGCTATTGACTCTGACGACGAGGCGTTGGAAGTTAACCCTTCCAGAACTTCCGGCCCCCTCGTTCGTCGGGAAAGGGGTAGGGTTTACTATTTAGACAAGGCTAAATACCGCATCCCTCTGAGTACTTTCCCTGACCCGAAAAATCGGGAGACGATCCTTGCCAACAACGCCGCCGTCGTGATTGAGCGGCTCTATAACTTCGGGGAGGGGTATACAGTTGTTATCCCCAGCGAAAAGGATACCGTATCAACCCCCCGGATGGGTGCATAGCGGTTTACCATAAATGTTTAGAGTTTGGCCTTCGCTTCCCCCTCCATCCTGCTTTAGAGGAGATCTTCAGGCGCATGAACGTCGCCATCGCCCAGCTAACAGCCACAGCTGTCAGGGCGCTGATCTCATATGTCTGGACCAGTCTTTTCCACCGCATGGAGCCTTCCATCGACGCCCTGCGGTTTATGGTGGGTTTACAGATGGTTTCTTCTGGGAGTACGGGCTCCCCTGGTTATTGGTCCCTCTTGAGGCAGAAGGGACATTGTTTGGTGTGGCCTGGTATGGACAACTTGAGGGACTGGAAGAACAACTTCCTTTACATACACAGCATCCATGGGTGGAGGATTCCTCGTCATTTCAGGAATCATGTCCACACCAGGCTGGAGACCCCTGAGGAGTACCACCCTGGCGTGGGTGGAAAGGCCTTGGAGGTTAAGCTAAGTGAGAAGGATAAGGAGTTGACGGCCTACTTTGCTGGCCACACTAACAAGTATGGGGTGTATGGCCCCACCTTGTGGCTCCCTCATGCGGAGCTTATAGAGACTGACAATTATCTGACCCGGTTGGGCATGAATCCGGGTCTAGATAAAGGTAGTTCAGGAGTGCTGGTGATTCCTTCTTACTCTTTTTTCTTTTGAAAATGCCCTGACAGCCTGTTTGTTTGTCTTGCAGATCTTGCCACCTTTATTTGGAGAAAAGGGGAGGTGAGACGCCTGGGCTTGGACGAGAATCTCACTGTTATCCAAAGTCGCCCTTCTCTTCCCCCTGGTTTTAAGAGAGGCGAGAAGAATCTGATGAAGCATTTGAAGGGCCTGTCATTCAGTAGACCAAGGCTTCCCCCTCCTCCTCGAGTAACGCCTGCCAAGACGGCGGTTTCTGAGGCCACCCCCTCTCCAGCTGCGAAGGCGATTGCTTACGAGGCTACCCCTTCGCCTGTTGGCAGGCAAGAGGGCCTTTCAGCAGGGGTTCAGATTCCCCCGGGGTCGCGGGCCGCAGGTTCCGAGGAGACTGGGGAGAGTACCCCCCGGGCACTGATTAGAAAGAGGAGTCGGGAGGCTCCCAGTGCTGACCAGGTGGTGGACTTGGAGACTTCTACGCCTGAACCCAAGTGTTTTGCTCCGGAGATTCCCGCCACCCTTTTCTCTGAGGAGAACGTTGAGTTCCACTATAATGCAGGCGACAGCCAAGATGTTTCCGCCTTACTCTCCGACTCAGGGGCAGTTCTAGCAGACCATCTTCTCAAGACTGTCAAGTCTGCTACCAGTCAAGTGACCCAGTACATTAAGCGCACCTCCCGAATTATGCAGGCTTCCGCGGAGCTGGCTGCCCTCAGTCGCCTGAGTGATGAGGAACTGGCCAACTCTGACCGCCTTTCTGCAGTCGAGAGGGACGTTGCTCTCATTGCCAGCCTGAAGGATCAGCTGGCGAAAAAGGAGACTGAGCTAGAAGAAGCCAGGGGTCAGGCGATCCACTGGAAGTCTGAGAGCGAGAAGGCTACCAGGGAAGTTTCTCGCCTGGGGGAGGAGTCCAAGAGAGCACAGCAGGCCTTTGCTGAATTGGAGCGGGCCAGAAAGGCTTTGGCTGAACTGGACCATGCTAAGAAGAGCGTTATTGACCTCGGGGAGCGCCTTTCCAAGGCAAACTCTGATCTGCAGGCGGCCCTTGGCGATCTGGCGGCGAAGACCGAGGATTGGGAGAAAGAGAGGGACGAGATTCTCCAGGAGGTGGAAACGGCTGTGTCGGCGGGCTTCGTTAATGGTGCTAACTCTTGCCTAGGGGTTGTCATGGAAGCTGTCAGGGAGATGTTCCCTGGTTTTGACGAAGATGCTTTCCGAGCCCTTTATACTGCTAAGAACGAAGCTCAAATGTGCAGACTGTCTGAGGGAGCTGCTGCTTCCGGCCCAGACGCTCCCCCTGCTTAACATGGAGGGCAGTCTTCCTCAGAGGGCTCTTGCTCGTCCCCTGCTGCGCCTGTGCCAACGTTTTAATTTCCTTACTTCTTTGCGCGCCGAGCCCTTTGGTGGCCGGCTGCCGTACTCTTGATTGTAACCATTTGTTTTGAAAACTCTCGTCCTGTATTCCTTTGACACTACTTTTTTTTTTATGTGAATTTTCTGTTTGCTTTTGTATATTTTGATTCCTCATGAACTTGATTCGCAGTCTGCCTGCCTGTAGGTAGGGGGTTCCTGATTGTTTCACTTTTATACAAGGTTGGGGGGCCTGCCCCCAGTCCTTGTTAGTCTGGCCTGCCCCTGGCATTTGTTTAAAGTCCAGGGAGCCTGCCCCCTGCCTGCCCAGAGGCAAGCAGGGTGGCTTTTGCGTTTTTTATACAAGGTTGGGGGGCCTTCCCCCAGTCCTTGTTAGTACGGCCTGTCCCCTGCCTGCCCGGAGGAAAGCAGGGTGGCTTTTGCGTTTTTTATACAAGGTTGGGGGGCCTGCCCCCAGTCCTTGTTAGTACGGCCTATCCCTGGCTTTTGTCCAAAGTCCAGGGGGCCTGCCCCCTGCCTGCCCAGAGGTAGTCAGGGTAGCTTTCGTGTTTTTTATACAAGGTTGGAGGGCCTGCCCCCAGTCCTAGTTAGTACGGCCTGTCCCTGGCTTTTGTCCAAAGTCCAGGGGGCCTGCCCCCTGCCTGCCCAGAGGTAAGTAGGGTAGCTTTCGCGTTTTTTATACAAGGTTGGGGGGCCTGCCACCAGTCCTTGTTAGTACGGCCTGTCCCTGGCTTTTGTCCAAAGTCCAGGGGGCCTGCCCCCTGCCTGCCCAGAGGTAAGCAGGGTGGCTTTTGATTTGCGTTGGGGGGTTCACTTTTCCCAATTTCGGCAACAGGGGGGCCTCCCCCTATTGCCCCCTGCTCGTTTGCGTGTGAAAGACGCGAGTGTGAACAGGCAACGAGTATAAATCTGTATCTTCTCATTTCTCTTAAAAAATTTTCTTTTTGACATTGGGGTGGTCGGAGCCGTCGACATTTTTGACCGTCCCCCGCCTTTTTTAGTAAAAGTAAAAACTGCCTGTATTCTTGTTTAGACGTAATATTTCTTTAGTGTGTCTGCATTCCAGTGAGCATGTAGCTCTTGTCCCTCAAGGTTGGCGATTTTGTATGTGCCTGGTCCCAGAACCCGAGTTACTTGGTATGGGCCCTCCCAGTTGGCACTCAGCTTTCCATGTTCTCTTGACTTCCCAATCGCCTGCGTCTTTCTCAGAACCAGCTCGCCCATCTGGAAATTCCTCTGTCGTACTTTGCTGTTGAAGGCTTTCCTCATTCGCTGCTGGTAGGCAACGATGTTGGTACTGGCTTCTTCCCTTAACTCATTCACCAGGTCCAAGGCTTCGACCATTGCAGCTTCGTTTTCAGCCCGGTCGTACTGCAGGGAGCGCAGAGAGGGGATCCTTGCCTCAATTGGCAATAACGCCTCTGCTCCATATACCAGACCAAATGGGGTCTGGCCTGTAGACTCTTTTCTGGTAGTTCGGATTGACCAGAGTATACTGGGGAGTTCGTCAGCCCACCTACCCTTGCAGTCATCCACCATTTTCTTCAGGCCGTTCAGGATTTGTTTGTTGCCTGCTTCCGCCTGTCCGTTGGTTTGAGGATGACAGACAGCTGAGTAGGCGACTGAGATGTTGTGGCTTTCCAGCCAGATTCTCAGCGGTTCATTATCAAATTGCCTGCCATGGTCAAATACCAACATCTTTGGTAGACCGAATCTGGTGATGATATTTCGCCAGACCACTTTCCTGACCGCCGACTCAGTGATGTTGGGCACTGCTTCGGCCTCCACCCATTTGGTGAAGTAGTCTATGGCGACAATTAAGAATTTTCTGCCCCCTGTGGCCACCGCGAAGGGTCCTAGAATGTCCATCCCCCATTGAGCGAAGGGGATGGGGGATAGGATTGGCCTGAGCTCCTGGGCTGGGGCATGGATTGATGGGGCAAAGAGTTGGCATTTCCTGCATTTCTGGGTCAGGCTCTTGGCATCCGCCAGCATGGTAGGCCAGTAGTAGCCTGCCCTGAGGGCCTTGTGGGCCAGTGCTCTCCCACCAATGTGATGTCCACAAATCCCTGAGTGGATATCCTTCAATACCTCAGCAGCCTGATCCGCCCGCAGGCATTTGAGCAGGGGATAAGTAAAAGACTTCTTGTAAAGCTCTTCATTAATGAGTATGAACCAGGCTGCTTTAGCCTGTATCTTCCTTTTTTGTAATGAATCTGATGGTAAGATACCATGTTTCTTGTACTGGATGAAGGGAGTCATCCAGCTTTCTGGCTCTTTTCCCACAGTATTAACCGCCTGACAGGGGTTAGTGGACTTCTCGTGCAAAACGTCGACCCACACTGATCTCCGGATGTCCTGCAGACTGGAGCTTGCCAGTTTCGACAGGGCGTCTGCTCTGTTGTTCTGGGATCGGGGGATCTGTTTGACCTCATAAGATTTTAGGCCGGATAATTCTCCCTTTACCATCTCCAGGTATGTGGCCATTGCTTGGTCCCTTGCTTCGTATTCTCCATTGATTTGGTTGGCGATGAGCTGGGAGTCTGTCGCCAAGACAATTCGTTCTGCTCCTGCGGCTTTAGCTAGCCTGATGCCTGCGAGTACTGCTTCGTACTCTGCTTCGTTGTTTGATGCTGGGAAAACGAATCTGAGGGCGTGCTCAAAGTCAGCCCCTCCTGGGCTGGTTAGTACGACGCCTGCACCTGCGCCATTGGCTGTTGAGGATCCGTCAGTATGCACGATCCATTCCTCGGCAGGGGTTTCTTCCTCCTCTGAATGGGAACACTCAGCCAGAAAATCTGCTAAGGCTTGGGCCTTGATGGCTGTTCTTGGCTGGTAAGATATGCCTAGCCCACTCAGCTCAATCGCCCATTTTAGTAATCTCCCTGATTTTTCAAACTTCTCTACCACCTTCTCTAGTGGCTGGTCAGTGAGAACCACGACTGGATGTGCGTCAAAGTAAGGCCTGAGTTTCCTAGCAGCAATTATGACTGCATAGGCGGCTTTTTCGACCATCGGGTAATTCTTCTCGGCTGCCCCCAGCGCATGACTTACAAAGTATATAGGCTGCTGGGCGCCTGCCTCTTCTCGTAGGATGACCGCGTTGACAGTTATATTGGTCACTGCAATGTAGAGGAAAAGTTTTTCTCCTGCTACTGGCCTAGCCAGGGTGGGGAGCTTCTTAAGATGGTCCTTTAGTTGTTCAAAGGCCTCTTTCTGCTCGTTTTCCCACTTGAACTGTTTGTTTCCTTTCAGTACCTTGAAGAAAGGGGTAGCCCTGTCTACTGACCGGGCGACAAACCGTGCTAAAGCGGCCATGCGGCCCGTCAGGCGTTGGATGTCTCTGATGGTTTTTGGCTCAGGGAGGTCTAGGACTGCCTGAATTTTCTCAGGGTTGGCGTCTATTCCCCGAGAGCTGACCAGGAACCCCAGAAACTTGCCGGAGCGGACCCCAAAGGTACATTTTTTGGGGTTGAGTTTCATCTTGTAGGCGCGCAGGGAGCAGAAGGTCTCCTGCAGGTCAATCAGGTGCTCTCTGTCCTCTCTGCTTTTTACGATGGCGTCATCAACGTAAGCCTCGATGTTTCTGCCTTTTTGTTTCTCGAACACTTTATCAACTAACCGCTGGTATGTAGCCCCTGCATTTTTGAGCCCGAATGGCATCATCTTGTACATGTAGGTGCCTGAACTGGTGATGAACGCACACTTCACCCTGTCCGGCTGCCACAAGTATACTTGATGATACCCTGAAAAGGCGTCTAGGAAGCTCAGCATGGAGTAACCACTGGTGGAGTCTACCAGTTGGTCGATTCTGGGGAGCGGATAGCAGTCTTTCGGGCAGGCCTTGTTGAGGTTTGTAAAATCTACGCACATTCTCCATGCGCCTGACGACTTTTTAACCATGACTACATTCGCCAACCATTCCGGGTAGTCACAGACCTCAATAAAATCTGCTTTCAAGAGTTTGTCAATTTCTTCCTTGATTGTTGCGTCTTTTTCGGCAGACATGTTTCGTTTCTTCTGTTTTACAGGGCGAGCATCCATACTTACATTCAGCTTGTGAACGATGCATGATGGATCAACGCCGGGCATCTCGTCTGCAGAATAGGCAAATACGTCTTTGTTTTCTTTTAGCAGCTTGACCAGTTCAGCCTGGTAGGATTTTTCCAGGTCAGTTCCTATCAGGACCTGTCTGCCTGGTTCCAAATCTACCAACATGCTTTCGCCCCCTGACTCCAGGTGGTCGGGCGCCGGTTGTTCGGCTGGGATCTCGCCCTCCCTGCTGGGGGAACTGTCAGCCTTCCTTTTCCCTTTCCTTTCTTTTTCGTGTTCTTGCAGGGCCACGGAGTAGCATTGTCTGGCTGACTCCTGGTCCCCGCGCACCTTCCCTTCTAGTCCGAAATCGGTGACATACGCTATGGTGAGAGCCCTGATGGAGATGGCTGCCTCGATTTCGTCTAGGGTGGCTCTGCCAATTAGGGCGTTGTAGGCAGATCTTGCATCCACAACAACAAAGGTTGCCCTGACATTCCTGGCAGTAGAGCCTTCCCCAAAGGTTACGGGCAGGTCTATGACTCCCATGGGCAGCACGCCTGCTCCACTAAATCCGTATAATGATCCGGGGGCAGGTCGTAGGTGCCTTTTTTCCAGGCCCATTTTCTCGAAGGCGTCCTTGTACAGCAAATTCGTGTACGCGCCTGTGTCCACCATACACCTCCGCACAATGTGGTTGCTGATCTCTAGGGACAGTACTAAAGGATCACTGTGCGGATATACCACGCGCCCTGCATCATCAGGGGTGATGCTCAAGGTCACCCCCTTTGGACTCCCTGCTTTCTCAGCATAGCAGATCTGGTTCCTTAGTTCGCGCATTTGTCTTTTTTGGCCTCTTCGACTGAGCTGGCCCTCAGTGCCCCCTGAAATTACATGGATCACCATGCGGTTCTGCACTGACCCTTCGGGTTTTTCAGTCACTTCCTTCTGAGACTTATTCTTAGCTGCGTAGTTGGCTAACCATCCGTTCCTGATTAACTTCTCGATTTCGTCCTTCAGGTGACGGCATTCTTCGGTGGTATGGCCTATACAGTCGTGGAAAGTGCAGAATTTCTTGGGGTCTCCTTTTTGGGAGTGTCTCCCTCTTCCCTTTGCTTGCCTGGCTCACTTCTGCCCTTTCCACCCTGCGGTCCCCCTTGAGGCCTTGTTTGGCCTGCAGGGGTATCCGTCAGGCCGTGGAACTCCTCCTGCAGAATGAACCCTTCCGCAATCTTCCTGGCCATGGCCAAGGTTTCTGGCTGGGCCCTGATCATCTGGTTTTTCATTTCCCCTGGAAGTAGGGAGATTGTCAGGGCGTAGGCGGCAGTGGAATCATCGATCTCCCTAACCTGCTGGTAGGATAGATCAAACCTTCTCATGTATTCCCTCACACTCTCACCCTTTTTCTGTTTCAGGGTCATGAGATCGAAACGGGTAAGGCGTCTTCTCTTATTTCCGGCATACTGTTCGAGGAAAATTTCAGCCAACTCTATGAAGAATCTGACTGACCCCTGGCGGAGGTCTTTGAACCATCCCTGTGCGAGCCCTACCAGGGTGGTTGGGAAAACTTTGCACCAGATGGCATCATCTACGTCATACATGCCCATGTGGCTCTCAAAGGCTGCCAGGTGGTCTTCAGGATCTGTCGTCCCGTCAAATTTGATGGTGGGCATTTTGATTTTTGGAATGGGGTACTCTTGAACCTCAGGGTGCAACGGGGTTTTTGTGGGCCTGCCTACCAGTCGTGACCTGCTTTCCGCAGAGTGGTAACCGTGAGATTCCCATTGTTTATGGGTCGGTTTCCTCGCACTGGGGGAGCGGTGCCCTGGTGGCGGCCTACTGGCTGCTTCATCCTCTGTTTCCGGGGAGGTTTGTCTGGGCCTCTTCCTCTGAGAGTGGCAGAGGTTTTCACCCTGATGGTACCTGGACTCGAGCGGTTGTCCCCGGTTGAGTCTGGATTGCAGGCTTTGGGATAAGCCTGGGGCTGACTGTTCCTTGGCTGCAGGCGTTAGCCTGGAGAAAACTCCGCCTGGTCTTTCTCCCAAGCGTTTTGACATGGGCTCCCTGGGCCTCATGCGCTCCTGTAATCCTTGGGATAAGCCTCCCTGTCCTCCAGACGCTGATTCTGTTGTATGAATGAAGAACGCCTGCTGGACAGGTGGCTCTGGATTGCCAGCAGTAATGCGCCTTTGCACATGCGCATATGCTTGAGCCGTCCTCTTTGCTTTCCTCTGGGCATTCCTGGCGGCGGTCCGCCTCGTGCCCCCGGCCTCATCCCTGCTAATTGGGGATGGTTGCCTGGGAGCCGATGCGACCCTGCCCACCAAGTCCTCAGGAGTGAAATCCTGGTTCAGCATCGCAGAGAAGAAAGCGGCTGCCTGAGCCATCTGAGGTGGGGGTCAGATTAAGAGCGTTTCGTGGGAGTGTCCCCAGCTCAGGCGTCACCATAGTGCTAGGTCCACCGAGGAGACTGGTTCCCCCTACCCCTAAGATCGTGGCAGGAGGAACTCTCTCCGACTGCGGCATACCATACAGGGGGGCCACCGGTGGGACCGTCGGACCCGTTCCTGCACTGGCATCAACGATTTCTGGCACAATTGTTTTAGTTTCTGTGATTATGAGTGGTTGATTTTAGTGGGTAACTCGTGAGCACAACCGTAAGCTCCCCACAGACGGCGCCAAATTGTTCCGGTCACGGAAACAATTCACCCGGTCTTGGATCCGGGCTGTATGATCGGACTAATGGTAAACAATTTATCGTTTGATTTCCTTCAGCCTCCCCTTCCTCTCACTCCCTTGGTCGGACCTTCCCGGCGGAGTTGGCCTGCTCCCTGCACAATGAACGCACAGGGCCTCGGAGGTTGTCCGAGGAAACCCTCTCCGATGCCTAAGTCAGTCCGTGAAATGCCTTGACGAACCTAGCTCGTGAGGAACTAGGTGGCGTTTTTTAGGAGTAAGAGTCTAGAGAGAGAAAATCCAACCCCTCTTATGTGGGAAATGGGTAAGTATTTATACCTTCCCACAAGAGACAGGAAAAGAGAAAGAAGAGGAGGGAAATGGGTGGATGTTGGCGCGACACGTGGACTCACCTTGTCCACCCATTTCCCCTTACCTTAGGCAAAATGACGGATGGGTCCTCGGTTCTCCTTCGGTTCTGCTCAGGCGGGAACGCCCTGGAAGCAGGCGGGAGGCCTGGTTTGCTCCGTTCGGCGGATGGCTCAAGGGATTAGGGCCATACTTGGAGATTTCAATGACTTTGATGGAAGGGCTGCTGGGCGGACCTTTCCTCCTTCTGGGGCTGGTCGCCCTGGGGCCTGATTTGCAGGCGGCCATAGGCAGGCAACCGACCCCCATCAATAATAATAATAATAATAATAATAATAATAATAATAATAATAATAATAATAATAATAATAATAATAATAATAATAATAATAATAATAATAATAATAATAATAATAATAATAATAATAATAATAATAATAATAATAATAATAATAATAATAATAATAATAATAATAATAATAATAATAATAATAATAATAATAATAATAATAATAATAATAATAATAATAATAATAATAATAATAATAATAATAATAATAATAATAATAATAATAATAATAATAATAAGAATAAGAATAAGAATAAGAATAAGAATAAAAATAAGAATAAAAATAAGAATAACAATAACAATAATAGATAATAATGATAATAATAATGATAATAATGATGATGATGATAATGATAATAATAATAATAATAATAATAATAATAATAATAATAATAATAATAATATAGTTTTTATATATATATATATATATATATATATATATATATATATATAAAATCGAAAAAGAGAAAGGAGAAAGGATGTCGGGATTTGAATTACACCCTCAACGTACATACTTAATCTCGGAAACGTAAAGTAGCGGTGCGTGCGCGGGAGTGTCGAGAATGTAGGAGGAGTTATGGTATGATTGGTTAGGGAGAGGTTGTTATCGGGTCTTTGACGAGTTTTGATCTCGAGATTTTGAATGTGTATGTGTTTAGGATGGAGAGTAGTGTGTAGTATGTAGAGTAGGGTTGCTAAGTTGAAAACGTGGGATGATTAGGGTTGATAAAAGCTTGTGAATGTTGTGAATGTGAGGGAGTATTTATAGACACTCCCACGGTTTAAGGTCACTCGATCGAGTGGCCCTAGATGCACTCGATCGGGTGAGCCACAAAAGGGCGCCATTTCGTTTTTTTGAAAATTCACTCGATCGAGTGGGCTCATGTCACTCGATCGAGTGGTTAGGCGGGTGACCCTATTTAGGGAAGGTTTGACTTTTTTGAATTTTGAAATGTTGGTAGTTGAAGCTAGCTTCTAGAAGCGAATGTAGTTGATTTTATGTGTCGGATTCGTCTTTGACCGGGTTTTGACCCGATCGCTAAAAGAGTGTTTTATTTCCGGTGTCGGTTTTGGCCCAAATTAGTCTCATTTTACTGGAAACGACCCAGTGGTCCTGGATTTGAGGTTGGTTTTGAGAGATTTGCACTCTGCTAAATGCCCACGTCGGATACAATTAATTCTGAGTCCGTATTCAAGCGTATTGAGTCACATTTACGTCCGATCATCATCGGGTGTTTTGTCGGGAACTGCTATAAACACTAGCAGGCAAAATGCGGGTGTCTACAGAGCCCCCACTCTGACTGAGACTTGGACAAGGCGAAAGTCAGAGTAGCTACCAGGCCAATCGAAGATTATGACCTGGCAGCCTACTGGTCGGGTCGTTTATAGTCCATTATACTCGCGTGAAGGGCTCGCCAGCCATAAGAAAAGGGTCATACCTGTCTTGATGATGATAGCTCCGTGGAGAATTTGAAGAAAGAGACATACCGACAGACTCGACTCTGGACACGACAGGACGAGTTGACAGACTCGACTGGACTCTCGAGGGGTTGGACAGTGACTCGGTAGGGGGTGGGCCACCTATGATGACAAGACTCTTAAGTTGCGCTATTCCGTAGCCTAGGCGAGTGGCAACATGGTCGAACATCGAAATGGGAAGGATCTGTTATGGGGGATTGCAGTAGTCTCTAATTAGACTGTTTCTGCAGTAACACTGATATAATCTGGTGCTCTTTTGAATTTTGGTTTTGGGGTACATTCCCAAAGTGGGAGTTGCTTCGAGTCCCTGACAGATTCTCGTCTTCGACTGAGCCAAGTACTAGGACACTCTATAGAAAGGAGGCTAGTGTTTGAAAGTCATTTGGATTTTGTGAGTGGATGGAGGTCTTCTGCCTAAGAGAAGCCCCAAGGACGACAAAGCTAACTGTTGAGAATATGACAGTGTCGTGATAGAAATGATGATGCTTTTTGAATTTGTGTCAATGTGGGTGGTTGTGCCTTTGTTGAAAGGCTGCCTACGTATTCACGTGTGGTGAAATCAAACCAAGCCGTAGTTCAGTGATTTGAAAGATATGATATGGTGCCTAGTTTATTAGGGCTTTGTGTGTAACTAGCCATAGCAATGGTGTAGGCAAGGTGCATTCCCAATGATGTCTTGATCAAAGGCCCAGAACAGTTAGGATGTTGATCCCGTGACTGTGGGCGTTCTCCAGGATGGCCCCCAGAGGTGGTGTGAACTATTTGGGCATGTTCTATGCCGACCGCAGGTTGAGTTCCCGTGTTTGGGGCTGGTAACTGGTTTGGATGTTTTTGGAAATGTGGAGCTCGGTCGTAAGTGGCTTTGATGTTTCGACATCTGGAGCTCGATTTTGTGGAGATAAGGCTTCGAGGGTAAGGTATTGCGATGTGGTAGGAAAGGGGGAAGTCGAGTAAAAATGACTCGGACTTCGATTGGGCAGGTTTGATAATGCTGGATCTGATTTCCATGTCTGGCCCTAATGGTTAGGGTGTATCCTATGGAACTTGAATCCTCAAAATTCTGGGCTGTCTTTTAGCCTAGGTCTCGAGAAGGTCTTGAGGGTTGTAATGTGGGAAGGTTAAATATGGTGTTAGCTGACCAGGTCGATTGTCTCTCCCCTATTTGATGGTATGGGCATCGATAATTTTGAATTGACCGTACCCCGGTCAAGGGACTTTCACTTGAGTTGACCGTTGACCACGGTAATGGGTATTTGAATTCTTTTTGTTGGTTGACCTCTTAGCCCCGGTCATGGGATTCTTGATTTGAGTTGACCGTACCTCGATCAAGGGATTGACCGTATCTGGTCGGGGGATGTTGAGGGTTTTTTTTTATGGCCGGCTCTTTTGTTTTGGCTTTTTGCTTTTTCCTTGGACTTTTGATTTTTTTTGTCCATCTTTTTTTTTTCTCTTTTTTTTTTGTTTTTTTTTGCTATCCCCCCTATCGTGTGGGCAATATGCACGGGTATTCCCGGATTTGTGGCATCCATTTGTGGGTGGATTGGGGTTGGGCCTATCGGTTGGATTAGGCTTTTGGAGCCAAGCCTTTGTAAGGTCTAAGCATAGCGGGTGTTTGTGTGAGTGCACCTCGTGGTGGAGTACTCTTCAGTAAGCATAGTGGTTTGGATCTCGGTATTTTCATTATAATTCTGAGTAAGCATGGTGGAAACATCGTCCCAAGTTGAGTATTTTTGGCATCACGTCTATAGAGTCACGATGCTTCTTTCTTTGCTTCTGGTCAGACTAACGCCTAAGGTAGGGATTGGTCAGTCTTATTGAAGGGGTGTTTATTGTGGGAAATGGGCTTGCCTCCCGTTTTGAACCCAAACTAGGAGACTACCTAGATTTGTCATAGGATTCGATACCGGTCCTGCTAGGGGTAGTTATGTGGCTTTCTATACCAGGCATGGAAAGGTAAAGGAAAAAACGGATCTTAGTTCTTGCAGTCATTATAGATGTGCCTATAATATTCACGTGCATGTGCTCACAGTGTATGATGATGTTCATCATGTTCTCGAAAACACATAAGAAAAGCATATATGAGAAGTAGAAAAGTTGATTTTATTGAATTGGAGAAGAAGACAGAATGCAACTGACTCTGACTTTGACTCTGATTTGGAAATGAGGATGTAGGGTATCCTAGACTCAGACTCAGACTTAGACTCTAATCAAATCCGGACTTCCGAATGCTCGGCTGGTATATGTTCTTTTTGGTAAGGCCCTTGATTGGAGAAAAAGACAGGCGCCACGACTTGCCTAAACTCGGCTTTAGGCAAATTCAAGAGAGGGAGTCAACTAGATGCGGCCCGGGGTGACGGGACGACAAAGACGCTCGGATCGAGATACTCGAATGTTGACCAAGACAAGATAACAGACCTAACTTGAACTCGATTGTGAGACTCGAGCTGCGCGAGGATGAGTCCGAAAATGGGGCGACCGTGTTTGACCGCGTTGCGTGCTCGGACCAACCGTGGTGACCTAACCCTAGGTGACTCGAGTATTCGTAGCATGTGTACGACTCGAGGAAAGCATCATAAGGACGCCGGTGTAGGATGAACGTAGGGTACCCCTTAAGGTGACTGTGGTCGAATGCTCGGGTGGAGGACAGCCCCAAAGTGAGACTAAAGACTCTGATAGGACTCAGATGGTGCGGCATCCGAATGACTCGAAAATGACACACGTGAGACACCACGTGTAGGACATGACCCTTAGAGCAACCGTGATTGATCGCTCTGCTGAAGGGTAGCCCCCGAGTGAGACCGAAGACTCTAAAAGGACTCAGCTGGTGTGACATCTAAGTGATTCAAAAGTGGGGTACGTGTGTAACAGCCCTAAATTTTTCGCGACCAAAATAACAAACCAAAACGGAAAATTCAAAACTGTTACTCCGCACTTGGCTCACAAAGCCAAGTGCAAGGCAAATAAAATGATATAATTCAACCGAAAAAGAAGTTTGATAGAAATAATTGAAACGAAGTAAATTTCAATAATTAATTAAATGAAAACGTTGGAGCGGAAGACTTAAGTCTTACAAAATCGGAAACGGTTTAAAACAATCTCAACCCAATAAATCAAATATAAATATAAATAGCTCGGAGCCAAAGTTAAATAAATAAAATCCTTCCTCGCTCAGCCAAAACCCGAAACCAGAATGCACCCATGCAGCATATCAAGTGTACCTATCAACTGTACCCAAAATCACGAATAGGTACAGGTTCCAGTGGGGGAACGACCCAAAACAAAAGGACGTCAGCAAGGCTGAGTAAAAGTATAATATAATAAAGGCGTAAAATAATAATAATAGTTTTATAGTAAACTGAAACCGGAATTAAAAGTCACCGTTTTGATACCAGAACACAACACTGTAAAAACAGTAGTTAAAACCAAAACCAACCAAAATATATTTTTCACCACCTGTGTGCCAAGGTCCTACCCTTGCACGGTCTAGAGGTATCACCTGTGCTTAGTTCGACTTATATAGTGCGCACCTCTCGCATTTGGACAGTCAGTAGGATGATGCTGCCAAAGGAGAAAGTCTAACTGGCTAGCAAGTGGGGGCCGGTTACCCCACCCAAATACAACTCGGGCCAAGAGTTTAGTTTCGGGACGAAGTCCCAGGAACGTCGGAAACGTACCTTAAACCAACTAGACCAACAGAGCTCCCAGAGTCTGTTATAATCTCCAAAAATTTTATCAAAACAATACCAATGTGTGACTCGTGTCACGAGTTCAATATCCAAAATATTACGAGTATCATAAAAATTCACCATTGATAAAATAATTTACAAACCGCTTAAAAATATAATTTAAACCGAACATGCTCTTTACTTAAAAGTGAAAAGGTCAAAACGTCCTTACCTCTCAAGACGATCAAAACTCATATAGTATTAACCCAAAAATTTTCTCTCCTCGAATCCACAAGCTACAAATAATATAAACCGAATCAATAATTATCCGCTTAATATACATTGAGTATATCCTTATAAGGCAACTTATTTCTCTATACTACTCCGTATCTCATCCTACGTAACTCTCTTAGTCATTGCGTACACTAAATATCAACACGGGTGCCAATGATCCTTCATTAAACATTTAATCTCCTTATCCTCATACTAGTAGTAATAGTAATATGTCAATAAAATACACCTCATCTTTGTCTATATCTCCTGCCATCACATTATCAAACACAAGCCCACCGACATCCTCATAACACCATAATTGATCGATATCCTCAAGCCATTCACCGTTAACGTGGAGCACATCAAATTTAAACCAGAACAACAACAACACCGACAATATCGACTATTACTCCTAATAATACCCTTCTATTATTAATTAGCCAAGCATGTATTCATATTCATATTTATCAATCAATATAATCACTACTCTAACAATTGTTCTCAGGGCACAAATCCCGATACTAACACAAACTCCGTATTTGACCCATGAATTATGAAACAATGAAGAAGGTAACTGGTTAAGAACTTACATTAGATGAAGGAGGATGTAAAACACGTTGGTGTAAGCAAGAGTCAGGATCGATTTGTCGATGACGATCGATAGATTGAACGAAGATGAGGAAGAAGAAGGTAGGAGGCGGCAGGGGACTGAATTATAGAATGATTGAGTGATATGGTGGGGTGGGGAAAATTGGGGGTGCGTGGGTTTAATACTAGTATTTAGGTTGTTTTTTTTTTCCTTTTTGTGTTTGAGACGGAGTCTAAATAAAAAATAAGTCGATTTTAAATTAACGTTCCACTTTTTAAAATAGTCCAAAAACGGTTTAACTCTATAAAGGCCCAAAATACATTAAACTTTATAACGATATTGAAAATATTTTTCCAACTTAAAACCCGATTAAAAAAAAAGTAGAAAAGTCAACTCTATAATTGAATCGGAAAATAACGGGGTGTTACAGACTTACCTTCTTAAAACAAAACTTCGTCCTCGAAGTTTAAACTCATCATTGAACTAAAGTCTTACATTTCTCACAAGCATCCAAAATAAACCGTTTACTCCATACATCAAAAATCCATCAAAATTTCTCATATATTTCCAAAATAAACTGTTTACTCCATATATCCAAAATCCACCAAGAGAAGCACGTAACCTTTAAAATGTCTCACATTTCTAAATTCCTTGAATATATATTAATAATATATCCAAAATTCTTCCAAACAAACACACAACCCTTAAGGTATCTCATATTTCTAAATTCCTCATATTTCAAAGTAGCAAAACCTCACAACCACTTAATTCCACGAGATCACCAATTTCCACGAGATATTACCAAAGTGACAAACTTTACAACCACCTAAATCCACAAGATCACCTAATTCCACAAGGTACTATTGAAGTTCGAATCCACCAAGATTCTAATATTCCTCTAAGGTAAAGTATCACTAAGAAAGTTAGGAGCATGTCGGACAAAATAAATAAATATTTCAAAAACTTTGTATTTCACAAGTTCATGTTTTTTTTCCACAAATGCGAAATGCACAAAAATCAATCAATCAACACGTGTGTTAAGCACAAAACAACCAATAATATGTGAGTTGGGCACAGACAAACCACCAATATCCAAAATATGTGCGTTGAACACAAGCCACTAGTAATATGTGCGTTGAGCACAAATAAACCATCAATATATGTGAACAAATCAATTTTGAGTGAGAATAAATAATCAACATCATTGTGCTAATTAAGCACCAACAATGATCAATATATCCATATTTGTAACCGATAAACAATAATACCATGAAACCTCATAAGAATACTGTCAAATTAAAACAAAGCAATTTATTCATGCATATTTCTATCCCCCTTAAAACAAAGCTTCGTCCACGAAGCACGAAAATAATCTTAAGCAGATAAGGGTATTTATATCATGGTTCATCCAACTTCTCCACATTTGTTATTGTTCCACAAAATTTTGCACATTATTGTTTCACTTCTACGGGTTTTACGCACCTTACTATCCAAAATATGAACATAAGTCTCTTCATAAGTCATAGTCTTATCAAGCCCAATGAGTTCTAGGACCTAAATTAAAACATGTAATGGATCACTAATGCACTTCCATAGTTGGGAGACATGGAACACCTCAGGAAATCGTTCTGAATCAGCTAATACGCTCCAAATTTCATATGTCTAAATAACTTTGGGCTCAAATTGCCTTCCTTACCAAACCTCAAATTTCGCATGTCTACGAGTTTTATCTACATAACTCTTCTAACCATCCTAAGTTGCTTCCATCCACTCATGTATACTCTTAACCTACTCAACCATTTCAGTTATCATCCCAGGCCCTAGGCCTTAAAACTAGAGACTCGATAATATCACTCCAACACACCGGAATACTCCACTTATGTCCAGTCCTAAATTGTTTCATCTGAATTGTAACCCGATAACTATTATTATATGAGAACTCGATAAAATCTAGCTTATCCTCCCAATCTCCATGAAGTTATAAGGCACAAACTCGCAATATGTCCCCAAGTATTTGCTTTGTCTTTTCAACTTGACCATCAATAGCTAGGTAAAATGATGCGCTCATCTTAGGCTTGGTTCCTAATGTTATATGAAATATCTCCCAAAATATTGAAACAACTATGGCATCCTTATCTGATACAATATTCTTTGAAACTCCATATGTATATAATCATCCGCAGATGCTTCTTTTTCTATGTATCTCTCATTGGAATAAAATGTGCACTCTCAGGTAACCTATTAATTATAAGCCCAAATCATATTATATCCCTTCTGTGACCTTAACAATCCAACTATAAAATCCATAAAGATTAAACTCCACTTTCACTCGGGAAAGTCTAAAGGTTGTAACTTTCCTTGAAGTCTCCTATATTCACTATTAAACTTCTAAAATATCAAGTACCGAGCCACAAAATCTGAAATTTATTTCTTAATACTAGACCATCAAAATCCTAATTCCAAATCCGCATGCATTTCATCACCTCCCAAATAAAATAATACACCTTTTCCTTTAATTCCTTGTGGTTAGGTTCGCAAATTCTATCTCAACACTTAATAAATCTATTCTCATCGCGCTTGACAAACCAGACTCATTCACCAACCAACTTATCCTAGAAAAATTTATCACCAGGCCACCTTCTAACTCTCTAATAACTCTCATCAATTGTCTCTCAACAGATAACACACTAGACGGGATTTATAATTTTGCCATTTTGATCCCGAATATCAGACAAACTTCCCTCAGTTTATCACAGAGCATCACTAAAAGTTTTGTATGGGAAAAAAAAAATTACTCCAGGCGTCAGCCACCACATTGACATTTCTTACATGATACTGAATCTTGATCTTATAGTTCTTAATCAAATCCAACCACCTCCTCTATCTCACGTTTAGCTCCTAAAGGGTAAATATATATCTTAAACTTTTTGTGATCATAAAACTTTAAATGGTACACCAAACAGATAATGTCTCCAAATTTTCAAGGCAACGACTACGGTTGCTAACACTAAATCATAAGTAGGGTAATCTTTCCATAAATGTTCCACTGCCTAAATACATAACTAATCACTCTCTTATCCTGCACAAGAACACAACCTAATTCATTCTTAAAAAGAATATTTATATACTTCATAAGCTTCATTTTCATCCGGCAAGACCAACCCAAGGCAGTGGTCAAATTTTCCTTTAAAATTTGAAACGATTCCTCACCCCTCATTCCAATAAAATTTGTGGCTTTATCATCAGTGTAGTCATTAATCTATCTATTTTTGAAAAAAAATCATTCACAAATCTCCTATAACAACCAGCTAAACCCAAAAGCTACGAATTTCACAACCTTAGCAGGATCTACCGATACTCCATCCTTGGATATAATATTCCCCAAAAATTACTCGAACCAGCCAAAAATCACACCTCAAAAATTTAACATATAACTATTTTTCCCTCAAGATGCCTAAGACAATTCGTAAGTGTTCCTCAGGTTCTTCTTCATTCTTTGAATAAATCACTATGTCATCAATGAATATCACAACAAATATATCTAGGTAAGTCCTCAAAGTTCGTTTCATCAAATCCATATATAAACACCGTAGGTACATCAGTCAACCAAAAAGACATCACAGTTAATGGTCATATCTAGTAGAAATTGAAGTCTTAGGTAGTATATCCTCAAACGTTATCATTAATTGATGGTATTACCCAAATCGCAAGTCAATTTTAGAGAAAATAGAACCTCCCTTTAACTGGTCAACAGATAAGTCAATAATCTTGAACTCAACTTCTCTACTTGGAGACATCCTCGGTATTTCCTCAGAAAGCACATTAAGAAACTCACTCACTATTGGAACTTCACTCAGGTCGAGATATTCAATCCTCAAATCCCTTATATGACACAAATCAGCTAAGCTTCCCTAGATAAATAAGCTATGTCCGATAAGATACTCTCACATTTTTAGGTCCTCATAAGGAAACTTTACTATGTCCACAATCAATACTAGTCGATGAGATCTGAGCCAATCCATCCTCAAAATCGTATCAAAGTAAAATCATGGGAATTCTAACAAGTTTCCTCAAAATCATAATCACCAATAAATACAGACACATCCTTATACATTCTTTTACGGTTTACTAAGCCCCCGAATGCTATGGCAAAAATCAAAATCCACAATTTCACTAGCTTTTACGCTCCATTTATCCACAAACATAGTTCACTAGAGTGAGATGCACCAGAATCAGATAAAACATGAACTGAAATAGACTTCACTAGAAAATTAACCGAAAAAATATCTATAATCCCAACTTCCTCTTTATTCATGACCAAAAAGCTTCCCAAATTCCAGTAAATGATATCCCATTACAATTAGGCCTGAGATGTTTTATTCCAATAGTAGCGCAATTAGGGCTTGCCTCTTTCACAGTTCAATTAGGTAAGGTAATATCACGAAAGCAATACAAATATAAATACATAAACAACATAATTCATGCGTATGCAATGCACCCAATCCACCCAACACTCTCGGTTTTGAAAAAAAAGTTTTTTTTTAAACCATTTCAAATTTTGCAAAACATTTCGGAAAAACCTATTGCTCTGATACCAACTGTAACAGCCCTAAATTTTTCGCGACCAAAATAACAAACCAAAACGGAAAATTCAAAACTGTTACTCCGCACTTGGCTCACAAAGCCAAGTGCAAGGCAAATAAAATGATATAATTCAACCGAAAAAGAAGTTTGATAGAAATAATTGAAACGAAGTAAATTTCAATAATTAATTAAATGAAAACGTTGCAGCGGAAGACTTAAGTCTTACAAAATCGGAAACGGTTTAAAACAATCTCAACCCAATAAATCAAATATAAATATAAATAGCTCGGAGCCAAAGTTAAATAAATAAAATCCTTCCTCGCTCAGCCAAAACCCGAAACCAGAATGCACCCATGCAGCATATCAAGTGTACCTATCAACTGTACCCAAAATCACGAATAGGTACAGGTTCCAGTGGGGGAACGACCCAAAACAAAAGCACGTCAGCAAGGCTGAGTAAAAGTATAATATAATAAAGGCATAAAATAATAATAATAGTTTTATAGTAAACTGAAACCGGAATTAAAAGTCACCGTTTTGATACCAGAACACAACACTATAAAAACAGTAGTTAAAACCAAAACCAACCAAAATATATTTTTCACCACCTGTGTGTCAAGGTCCTACCCTTGCACGGTCTAGAGGTATCACCTGTGCTTAGTTCGACTTATATAGTGCGCACCTCTCGCATTTGGACAGTCAGTAGGATGATGCTGCCAAAGGAGAAAGTCTAACTGCCTAGCAAGTGGGGGCCGGTTACCCCACCCAAATACAACTCGGGCCAAGAGTTCAGTTTCGGGACGAAGTCCCAGGAACGTCGTAAACGCACCTTAAACCAACTAGACCAACAGAGCTCCCAGAGTCTGTTATAATCTCCAAAAATTTTATCAAAACAATACCAATGTGTGACTCGTGTCACGAGTTCAATATCCAAAATATTACGAGTATCATAAAAATTCACTATTGATAAAATAATTTACAAACCGCTTAAAAATATAATTTAAACCGAACATGCTCTTTACTTAAAAGTGAAAAGGTCGAAACGTCCTTACCTCTCAAGACGATCAAAACTCATATAGTATTAACCCAAAAATTCTCTCTCCTCGAATCCACAAGCTACAAATAATATAAACCGAATCAATAATTATCCGCTTAATATACATTGAGTATATCCTTATAAGGCAACTTATTTCTCTATACTACTCCGTATCTCATCCTACGTAACTCTCTTAGTCATTGCGTACACTAAATATCAACACGGGTGCCAATGATCCTCCATTAAACATTTAATCTCCTTATCCTCATACTAGTAGTAATAGTAATATGTCAATAAAATACACCTCATCTTTGTCTATATCTTCTGCCATCACATTATCAAACACAAGCCCACCGACATCCTCATAACACCATAATTGATCGATATCCTCAAGCCATTCACCGTTAATGTGGAGCACATCAAATTTAAACCAGAACAACAACAACACCGACAATATCGACTATTACTCCTAATAATACCCTTCTATTATTAATTAGCCAAGCATGTATTCATATTCATATTTATCAATCAATATAATCACTACTCTAACAATTGTTCTCAGGGCACAAATCCCGATACTAACACAAACTCCGTATTTGACCCATGAATTATGAAACAATGAAGAAGGTAACTGGTTAAGAACTTACATTAGATGAAGGAGGATGTAAAACACGTTGGTGTAAGCAAGAGTCAGGATCGATTTGTCGATGACGATCGATAGATTGAACGAAGATGAGGAAGAAGAAGGTAGGAGGCGGCAGGGGACTGAATTATAGAATGATTGAGTGATATGGTGGGGTGGGGAAAATTGGGGGTACGTGGGTTTAATACTAGTATTTAGGTTGTTTTTTTTTTCCTTTTTGTGTTTGAGACGGAGTCTAAATAAAAAATAAGTCGATTTTAAATTAACGTTCCACTTTTTAAAATAGTCCAAAAACGGTTTAACTCTATAAAGGCCCAAAATACATTAAACTTTATAACGATATTGAAAATATTTTTCCAACTTAAAACCCGATTAAAAGAAAAAGTAGAAAATTCAACTCTATAATTGAATCAGAAAATAACGGGGTGTTACAACGTGAGACAACACGTGTAAGACATGACCATTAGAGCAATCGTGAGTGAGCGCTCTGCTGAAGGGCAGCCCCCAAGTGGGATCGAAGTTTGTTAAGCCTCGAGTGTCGGACGGGTGACCCTTAGATGTAAGGATCACAAACCTTTTGTTATAGAGCTATGTCTTGTAAAAGGTTGACTCGGCCTCGAGGAAAGGCGGACGGGTAAGGGAAGAAACTTGCGATCTGAAATCGGTAGAGTTTCGACGCTAGAGACTCTTGACTTGACTTGAATAAGGATGACCCCGTGATTAGGGCAGACTCTTAAGTTAAAGGATTCTTGAATTGGGATGACTCGACTAACAGATCGAAAGACGGGCGAGATTCCCTTTAGGAAAAGTCGTGGGGACCATCCTGTCGGAGAGAAAAATCGTGTGGGATTTTCTAGTTAGGACTCGAGTGTGTAGACGAACCTTCCATTTACGAGTGTATGACTTGTGTTGGTTGGTTATGCCTTTAGAATAAGGCGGACTGGAATGGGGAAGAAATCCGTGATGTAGGATCGATGGAGTTTCGACGCTATAGACCTTCGATAAATTATGAAAAGACCCGACACACGGATTACGGTAGGTCCTATAATAAGGAAGATTTTGAAAAATGATTGAATTTTGAAAATTGAGAGGACGGTCCTGAAATTGGCAGTGGGCCAATTCAATAGGATCGGGCATTTTGAAATGTTGGAATGGTTGCGAGTAATTTCGCGTTTTGAAAAAAATTGGGAGACGGTCCCGTCTTTTGAAATTGGCAGCATGCCGGCAGGACCGAGCTTTTGGAAAAGTTGAATATTTGGAATTTTGAAATTTTGAATATCGGAAATAACCGAAAATTTTGAAAATTGTAAACAGGATCTCGAAGATTTAAAAAAAAAATCGAAATGGAATTTTGAAATTTGAAAATCGAAATAGAATATTGAAAATTCGAAAATCGAATGGTGGATCGGAAATTCGAATTGAAATGGACAGCATGCCGGCTAGAAAATAGGCTTATTTTGAGTCAAATCTTAAGTCTAAATTTTGGCAGCATTCCGAGTTTTTGAAAATTGGATATTTTGAAAAAAATGGGTCCCGATATGGACGGTATTTCGGTTTTTTCAAAATTTGGTATTTTGGAAAGATGCATTTTTTGAAATGACGGTTTTTGAAAAATGACACGGAAACCAAGTAGCACGTAGTCAAGCAAGCATTATGACGACAACATGTATGCTTTAAACTAAGTCTCGCTCGGTCAAAATTGGGTATAAACCAACAACGACGGTTTTCTCGTAAATCAGTATGGACTTCCTAAGCCGAGTTGCTCTTAGAACATGCCCCGAAACCCATACGAGTTCGGCCATAGAAGTTTTTAGCGCACCCATTTAGGAATGCACCGCGGTATAGTGGGACGTCAGTCACAAGTAACCGGCCCGGGAAAAATTTGGGTTATGCATGAATCATTAAACAAATGCGCGTACATTATTAATCAAACGATTTCTTTTTGAGTCTCACCCTGGGAACCCCGATGACTAGTGGTACATCTGGTATCCCCAGCGGAGTCGCCAAATTGTGGACATGACGTAGGTCCACCCCGACGCGGCCACGCGCGGGTTTGGGGAGGCGAATGAATCTCGTGGCAAGATTGTCTCGGGTCGAAATTTAAATCAAAGTTGGAGTCGCCACCGAATTTTATGGGAATTCGGACCCGTTCAAACTCACTCTACACTTAGGCGTTTCGTGCACAAAGCACGGCCCGCTTTTACTGCTAGAGCTTATGAGTTCGTCCTTTTGCATTACGATACCAACGCCGAGTTATTGGATATCGTGCATCGAATGACTCTTGTATGCCAACGGTTTCGGACATCCGGAAACCATGGTTCAGAGTAAGGGGTGAGGGTACGTGTTGGGAAGCCCACGAAGGACACCCAACCCCGCCCGCTCTTAGCGGCCTCTACTAAGATACCGTTCGATTTTCGTGTACGCGCGCTAGTAAAATGACTAAATGTTATGCAACCAATATTTTAGCTAAGTATACGAATTACGTGTGAACTACATCATTTTAATGCATCTAAATTATTGTCGAAGTTATTTAGCATGTGATGTTCATTTAAGGCAATAAATGACAAACATCAAAAATGGAAAACTCGTAAATAAATTACAAATTACATGGGCGGAATACAACCCGGAATTTACAATATATACAACGAGCGAAAAAATAGAATAATCGAATTAAAAAACGGTAAACAATAACTATAAACGGACCCGTAAATAGAAAATGTAAGCTAAACCGTAAATTGAATAAATGGACGAACTTCGATTAAATACACATTATATTGTGCATTAAACGGAGGACAGAGACTTTAATACGCGTTCACGTATGGGAACGAAGCGTGGTGCTAGCTCGATCCTAGGTCTCGATGCCTTGTCCCGAATTATCATATTGAAAGATTGGTGTCTAGACTAGTCATGCATCGGATACGACTAAGGAGTCATCGACACAAGACTAGTCGTATAAGACGTTAGTCAAAGTCGTGAAAGTAATAAAATAGAATAAAATGCATGAGTTTTGAATAAGAAAACACGTGATTGACTTTACACGTGACGACCAAAGTCGTAAAATATTTGACGAGGCTCGGATGATATGTGAGGCTCTCGCGATAAGGCAAAAGAGTCCACTCGATCGAGTCATGGCATGAACTCGATCGAGTGACCTTCTTACAGGTCTACTGCCTCATATTTGAGGGGTCACTCGACCTAGTGAGCCAAGGCACTCGATCGAGTGCCCTCTGTTCGAGATATTCCTCGATTTTAGAAAAGGTGACAATTTCGATTTTATTATGTTTTTGAATCAAGATGCAATTACGCTAAATATAAATATTGTCCAATTTATATTAATTTAAATCTCGATGGCTCACCATACTCGACATTCGGCTATATATAGAACCGATATCTAGTATTTAAAGCAAAGTTGCAAAATCGAGTTTGATCGGACTAGAATAAATATCGATTCCCTCCGCGTCATAATGTCGTAATCGATCCTTTCGGATCATGTGACAATTAATTCGGCGTCAACGGGTTTCGTCCTAATCCGATTTGTCGATGATTCTTTTAGAATAATATTTTGAAAGAATGATGTCGGACATATTTAACGACAAATCACCGCGATCTATTACGCCCTTCAGTGTTTAGGGCGGTGCACCTCGAAGGGCGCCACCTCCAATACGACTTGTAAAGGGATTAAATAGACTTTAGGCGGAATTCGTAATTAAACATATTCGACCCAAAAATTCGACCGTCGTAAACTTAAGTCCTCGGCATTTTAATATCGTAATTTGGCCTTAAGGCCTACGATTATTAATTTAGCCTCAACGGACGTTGCTCTGATCGTTTTGAAAATAGTTTTGTTGGTAAGTATACGCGGTATTATTTATATAACGAAATGTAAATGAGCGATAATTAAAATGTTAGGTGTTAGATACAATAAATAAAAATATGTTAGATTGCGATAAATAAAAGTGTTAGATTAGAGAGTTAGTATACACGAAATTAAAATTTAGTGAGTTAGTAATAAGGAAATAAAATGTTAGTGTCGTTAATATCGAATAATAATAATAATAATAATAATAATAATAATAATAATAATAATAATAATAATAATAATAATAATAATAATAATAATAATAATAATAATAATAATAATAATAATAATAATAATAATAATAATAATAATAATAATAATAATAATAATAATAATAATAATAATAATAATAATAATAATAATAATAATAATAATAATAATAATAATAATAATAATAATAATAATAATAATAATAATAATAATAATAATAATAATAATAATAATAATAATAATAATAATAATAATAATAATAATAATAATAATAATAATAATAATAATAATAATAATAATAATAATAATAATAATAATAATAATAATAATAATAATAATAATAATAATAATAATAATAATAATAATAATAATAATAATAATAATAATAATAATAATAATAATAATAATAATAATAATAATAATAATAATAATAATAATAATAATAATAATAATAATAATAATAATAATAATAATAATAATAATAATAATAATAATAATAATAATAATAATAATAATAATAATAATAATAATAATAATAATAATAATAATAATAATAATAATAATAATAATAATAATAATAATAATAATAATAATAATAATAATAATAATAATAATAATAATAATAATAATAATAATAATAATAATAATAATAATAATAATAATAATAATAATAATAATAATAATAATAATAACGACAGGCCGGGCTCTCTGATTTCGCGCCAAGCCGTGTTGTGGGCGACACTGCTCGGCCCAAATGCGCTAAGTACAGGGGCCTATGCATGGGGCTTGGGTATGGGTTTTTGCCTTTCTCCTTTTCTTCACTGGGGGAATTGGAGGCGGATGCTATCGGCTTACACAAGAGGATTCAAAAAATTTCGATAGCACAGGATGCCGGAGCACACGCTGCTCCTTTTATTTTTACTAGACTTAACTTTGCTATAGCTAAGGAGGTGGGGGCCCATATTGTGTCTCGGCTACCCACCAATTTTTCGTAATCTGCGTTTTGATTCATCAATAATAATAGTAATAGTAATAGTAATAGTAATAGTAATAGTAATAGTAATAGTAATAGTAATAGTAATAGTAATAGTAATAATAATAATAATAATAATAATAATAATAATAATAATAATAATAATAATAATATAGTATATATATATAATCGAAAAAGAGAAAGGAGAAAGGATCTCTGGATTTGAATTACACCCTCAACCTACATGCTTAATCCCGGAAACGAACTCGTAAAGTAGCTGATGGGAGGGAATTGCCGTGGTTCCCAACCGTCAATAATTAACCAACTAATCCTAGTGGGTAGCTAGGGCAAGTCGGGTTGAATCCACGGGGACGGTAAGAGGCGTCTAAACTAAGGTCACCCAAATACGAGACTAGGTCAACTAACTAGGCTAAACTAGAGTGATAGGAAGGGGAGAAGGCTAAGACTATGACTAAAGCGACGGAGAAAAGAAATAAGGAAACGGGCTAGGATTAGGTCGGGATCAAGGGGTGATGGAATGGTCAAGGAGGAGTAAAGGTGAAGGGGGTAGTCGGGTTATCTAGGTGTAGTCCGGGCTCTCGCTACGTAGACCAACCTAGAGGTTCCTTCTAAAACCCATCTTGGCGACAGACATGACAAACGGGGTTACTAGCGTGCTATCGTGGCCTAGGTCGCATCCGGGCTCTCGCTACTTAGACCGACCTAGGGGTCGTCCTCACCGGGCTCTCGCTACGTAGTGAGGGAACCAAACCCACGAGCAAACCGACACCCACAAGAGAAAAGGCATGAAAAACAAGCATATGCATCTACATGTCATTCAAGCATTTTAACAAACATGTACTATGCATCAAACCAAGAGGAAACCCAAAACTTCCACCAACATCTCCAATAAACCCTTAATCAACCATTAAACGCCCAAATCACCCTACTAACCCTAGTAAGAGTACTACTCAACCATAACTATGCTAAAACTAACAAGAACAAGAGGAATCAACACAAACAACAAAACATGCATATGTGAAACTAACAAGGATGATGAACAAAACAATAAACAAGAACTAAAGATTGAAACTTGATGAATAAACAAGATTAAGAGAAGGGAAAAGAAGATTATACCTACTAACAAGATGAATGGAAGAAGGAAAAACTTGCATAAAAGAGAAAACCCAAATACATCACCCAAGGTTTTCAATCTTGGTTGGATTCTTCAAGAATTCCCTTAATACAAGAGCTAAACTAAGATTAAGGACTAATTACCGACTAATCTACACTAATCTATGCTAAACTATGCTAAAGTAGTCTAGGGTTTATGGGTAATGAAGAACATAAGCTTAGGGTTACAAGAGGGGGGGTGTATATATAGGGTAACAAGAGGAAAGGAGAAGAAACAATGAAGCGCGGGTCTGATCTGGGCTCATCCCGGTCGGGAGGAGTTGGTCCCGGTCGGGATGGACCCAAAACAGAAGGTGTGTCTTTTGTACACCTCATCCTGGACGGGATGAGGTCCTTCCCGTCGGGGATGAGTCTTCTAGGCCTCCAATAAGCTCCTTTTGGTCCCTCCTTGCTTGTCATGGGTTTCTCATCAATTCTCGGGACTCGGGATCGGGTCTCGGAGGCTCGATATTGGGTCCCAAGGTCTCGGGGTCGAATCCAAGGCATCGAGTGATCATTCCTTCACTTCGTTGGCTCCAAAAAGTGTATGTATCGAGTCGGATTTGCTCCAATTCTTCACAAATGGTCTCGGGAACCTAGAACGAACTAAAGGAAGCATAAGTAACCCATAAACCGCTCCCAAGGAGCGGTTACACAAGGAAAATGGGACCAAAACACAACAAATTAGGCACTACAAACTACACTTATCAACTCCCCCACACTTAACCCTTACTCGCCCTCGAGTAAGCACAAACTAACTACTAAACTAGCCGAGCGGGTATTAGCGCACCCTACGCCCTTTCAACTCACACGAGAACACCTAGAGGATAAGTGTTCTCCGCAAGGCAAGTGAGGTCTTGCGACAAAACTGTGGATGCAACCGGACACAAAACACATAAACAACAAACACACAAACAAACAAACAAAAATTGGTTGCACCCAAAAGAAAACAAATACCTCTTCCCTCAAACAAGCGGTGAAAGAAGCACCGGTTTAGGACTCAAGGCAAGTGACAACGTTCCCAAGCTAGCAATACAAACCGAAATGGACAAAACCCTAATAGTATCACGACAAAGCAATAAAAACGTTGGTAACTTACCTAGGTTCCTCCTAACCTTCTAAGAACGTACTACGGGACGATCGGCGGGATGGAAAAGAGATGAACCACGGTATTAGTCGACACTGTAGGTAAGTGAGACCCCGCCCCCTTTAGCTATGAGCCAAGAGGGTCGTCCCATGTCCAAAACCGCCTAACTAGTCCAAGTAAAAAGGGGGAAATAATTGCAAAGTGAGGGAAGACCGACCTTTGACGCTATCATCCTTCCTAGGGACTCGGTCCTTTGGTAGGCTCTTCACGGCAAAAGTCGGAAAAAGGCTTATTTTTGTGGGGTTAGGTTCTTTTTGTGAGACGATTTTCTTTTGGCATTTTCTCTTTTCTTTTGCATTCTTGCTTTGTGTGTTGCCATGCCATTTCTTTTTCTTCTTTTCTATTTTTTTCTTTTTGGCTTTCTTTTTGTGCCTTTTCTTTTTCTTCAATCTTTTCTTTCTTTCTTTTTCTTTCTTTGCCCTTTTGGCTTGATTTGATTGATAGGCATTTCTTGGCAATTAAGAAAGAGAGACTTCAAAAAATTGCAATTTTATTTGGTGGATACGTGTAGGAGGTAGGTGAATGGGTAAGTCGGGACGGGCCCTTCCCTTCAAACCCACAAAAAGGGGAAAACATGGACTAGTCGAGCAATGTCAAACAAGGTCACCTAAGGGATGGGACTCGGCAACCAAGGCCTTTTCACACCGTGGGTGGTCAAAATGATCAAAATGCAAATCCCGTAGTAAATCCCTAGTAAGCTAGGTGGACTCAAGGTAAGAAACCAACGAAATCATTTATTTAGGGTCATTCTACTAGACTAAAGTCCAAGACTCGATTTATACTACTAGAAAGGGAAAGTAAACACTTGCACACTAGCCTCTAAACCGGGTTTTCGAAAACCTTTTCACACACAAGACACAACTACACACACAAAATAAAGACACGACAAAGAACGAAAGAAAAATAAGCAAAAGCAACAAAACAAAACGAACACATAACCAACACAAACACCACCCCAAGCTTCCAAACAAGCCACCAAATCAACCACAAGCATTACAAAGCTCCACCCGAGCACACCACATCACAAACCTTCTCCAAACTTCACAAGAAATAAAGAGGGAAAAGGGATAGAAGATGTTACCGGATGTCTTGAAAGCTTTCCAAAACTAACGGTGATTCAAGCAACCTATAAGGAAAAGGGAGGCAAAACACACACAACGAAACAAATATACGACACAACGACACAAAAGGAAAACACACAAAAGAAAATCTTTTTCATTTTTGTGAAATTTTTTCAAATTTTTAGGGTTTTCAAATATTTTTTTCGAAAAACTAAGAAAATAAAACTAACTATGATAGAATATCGCTCCCCCACACTAAAGCCGAGCAATGTCCTCATGCTCGACCGTAGTGCATGGAGACACAAAAGAAAAGAAACTACAAAAATAAAGCTATAAAACAAAAAGAAAAGTGGAGAAAAGGGTAGAAAGTGTCCGGCCGGGGTGTAGTCAAGTCACCATGGGCCGAAACAAGAAAAGATATGGATGGGGGAAGAAATAAAAAGAAAGAAATAAAAGGGAATGAGAGGGGAGGATTAGGTGTGATCAAGTCACCTAGCCCGGATTCCGCCCAAATCCGACTAATTCCTACAAAAGGGTGAAAATCTTGTAATTTTGGATTGTGAAATGACTCTCGATGTAGGCACGTCATCGAGAGTCGGGAGCAACAAATACCAAGGCCCCGAGGGCCACCATGACACAAAAGTGTATAAGGGAAGGGGTACTAACAAAAGAAGACAAGCTATCAAAGACGGAAAAGAAAGGATAGTTGCCGTACCATGCGGTTAGCAACTCACTCGCTTCATCGTCTCATTGGTCAATATAAGCACTTAGCTAGTCATCATCATTGTCATCCCGCTTCAAACGTGAAAGTACCGCATGGTTGATGTAGTAATGGTGTGAGGGGGTGAGATTTGATGTGGGGCTCGGTTTAAAGTGAAGAGGAAATGAAGTGATGGCATGTAAATAAAGTGTAAGGGTCGTATGATAGGAACAAGGAGAAGAAGGGAGGTTGGGAGGGGGTGTACAATGGTTGGGTGGACTCAAATGACGAAGAAGAGGCACAAAGAGGAGTAGGGGGCCATCCCGGTCGGGATGGGTGGTCCCGATCGGGATGACATACCCGTCCCGGTCGTGAAGCTCCCGTCCCGATCGGGATGGCACTCCAGTAAACCCAAAATATGGTACCCTCATCCCGATCGGGATGGATCCATCCCGGTCGGGATACTTCACCCTTCCCGGTCGGGATGACTTCTTCCCGGTCGGGACGCTCTCTTCGTGGCTTCCAAAACCCCAAAAGCTATTCAAAGCTTCAAAAACCCGTTCCCTTGCTCACAATCCATTCTCTATTGATAACCATTCCTCTCTAGGAGTCATCTTCACTTCACCTATCACAATAAACTCAAACACAACATCAAATTCTCTCCCTCACAACGCTCATCAACAATCCAAATAACAAGAATATCACAAAACAAAGAGTCCTAGGAACAAAATCACAATAAACATAATTACAAACACAAAGCTAAAGAGAAGAGAGGTAGGGGAATGTACAACATGACGGTTCTTAAGGAACTCCGTCAAACCGAGGATGGTGGACTCTCATTCTTCAACCATAGCCCTCAAGGGCATGGAGGAGCAAGTCGAACGCACTACCGACATCATAGAGACGGCCCAAAGAGTGCTCGAGCCAATCAATCCTCCACGGCCTCCAAGGTGGAGGCAAGGAGTAGTCCTCAAAAGATCCAATATCATATTTCGTGTGATCTCCGGGGTCTATCCATCCTACGAGCTTTACCGACCTCTTCCTCCCTAGGCATCGCCTCCAATCACTATCAAGCTTCAAGTCTTCATCATGAGGCACAAAAAACGGCTTTGGCCTCACTTCCTCGTTGCACACCCCCACACTTTCCTCAAGTTGTGGTTCCCTATCTTCATCGCTTGTCCCCACGTCATCTTGGAGAGGAGAATTGAAACTTCTACCGGCGGTTTCAATCTCTTCCAAATCATTGCTTGGTTCACTTACAAGGGGCTCTTGATGTTTTTCTACATTCTCGGACAAGGGCAACTTGGGCTTGTCAATTTCACCCAACAACTTCACAAATTCCACCAACTCATCCAATCCACTAACCTCCTCCAATTCTTCACCAACAATGCCTTCACTAAGGGTCATATCCTCATTCGTCTCTTTTTGGGTAGACGATTGAGGTTCTTCAAAGCAAAGGTCGCTCCTCATAGCATAGGGAATTCGTTAACGGCTTCGTCATTGGGTTGTTCCCCTTCCCCAAATGAACATCCCTCATCAAGTTGTGAAGATCGAGTTAAGAACATTAGGGTTTCAGCCGTTAAAGCATTCAATCTAGCTTTAAGTTCCTTTCTTTCCCTTTGGAGCTCGGCCAAGAGTTCATAAGTCTTTTGCGATTGGATGGTCATTTCTTGTTGGTTGCTCCTTTGCACTTGAAGAATCGATTGATACAACTCCAAGTTTGACGATTGGTGGTCATTGGGGTCTTGTAGAGCTCCTTGAAAATCTTGATGATACCCAAGGGGTGGGGCATCATATTGTTGGTAGTGAGGTTGAGGTGATTGGTAGTATTGTGGGTCATGGGGTTCATATTGTGGTTGGGGTAGAGGGTAATGTGGTGGTTTTTGGGGAAATTGACTTCCATACGGTGAGTGATGATGAAACATGGTGGGTTCACAATGATTGCTCGAGTAATAGCCACCATGATCATATGGTTGATAAGCGCTCACTTGTTGGTAGCCATTTCCATAACCTTGAAGCTCATACCCACTAGTGTCTTGATTACCCCAAGAAGCTTGATTATGGTAGGGGGACGTCATGTCATACCCTTGATCCATGGAGGGAGAGGAGTAGCTCATATCGGCTTCCGAGTGTGGGGAGTTTAGATCAAACCTCATGCTTGCTCGAGATCTCGGCTCGTACCCGGTTGAGGACTTCTTAATCTAGCAACCGTCCGTTAAAGCGGCATTAAGTTGCAAGAATAAGATGATCACCACCTTTAAGCACAAACTGTAGACTAAGAGCAAACGTGAGAAGCCTAGTGCTTTTTGGGCACTAGACAAGAGAGAAATAAACCTCACACACACAAGAAGCAAAGAAACAAAACAAAAGACAAAGTCAAGTAACTAGGCAAACAAAGTCTAAACTAGCACCGTCCCCGGCAACATCGCCAAATTGATGGGAGGGAATCGCCGTGGTTCCCAACCGTCAATAATTAACCAATTAATCCTAGTGGGTAGCTAGGGCAAGTCGGGTCGAATCCACGGGGACGGTAAGAGGCGTCTAGACTAAGGTCACCCAAATACGAGACTAGGTCAACTAACTAGGCTAAACTATAGTGATAGGAAGGGGAGAAGGCTAAGACTATGACTAAAGCGACGGAGAAAAGAAATAAGGAAACGGGCTAGGATTAGGTCGGATCAAGGGGTGATGGAATGGTCAAGGAGGAGTAAAGGTGAAGAGGGTAGTCGGGTTATCTAGGTGTAGTCCGGGCTCTCGCTACGTAGACCAAACTAGAGGTTCCTCCTAAAACCCATCTTGGCGACACACATGAGAAACGGGGTTAATAGCGTGCTATCGTGGCCTAGGTCGCATCCGGGCTCTCGCTACGTAGACCGACCTAGGGGTCATCCTCACCGGGCTCTCGCTACGTAGTGAGGGAACCAAACCCACGAGCAAACCGACACCCACAAGATAAAAGGCAAGAAAAACAAGCATATGCATCTACATGTCATTCAAGCATTTCAACAAACATGTACTATGCATCAAACCAAGAGGAAACCCAAAACTTTCACCAACATCTCCAACAAACCCATAATCAACCATTAAACACCCAAATCACCCTACTAACCCTAGCAAGAGTACTACACAACCTTAACTATGCTAAAACTAACAAGAACAAGAGGAATCAACACAAACAACAAAACATGCATATGTGAAACTAACAAGGATGATGAACAAAACAATAAACAAGAACTAAAGATTGAAACTTGACGAATAAACAAGATTAAGAGAAGGGAAAAGAAGATTATACCTACTAACAAGATGAATGGAAAAAGGAAAAACTTGCATTAAAGAGAAAACCCAAATACATCACCCAAGGTTGTCAATCTTGGTTGGATTCTTCAAGAATTCCCTTAATACAAGAGCTAAACTAAGATTAAGGACTAATTACCGACTAATCTACACTAATCTATGCTAAACTATGCTAAAGTAGTCTAGGGTTTATGGGTAATGAAGAACATAAGCTTAGGGTTACAAGAGGGGGAGTATATATAGGGTTACAAGGGGAAAGGAGAAGAAACAATGAAGCGCGGGTCTGATCTGGGCTCATCCCGGTCGGAAGGAGTTGGTCCCGGTCGGGATGAGGTGGTCCCGGTCGGGATGAGCTCATCCCTGTCGGGATGGACCCAAAACAGAAGGTGTGTCTTTTGTACACCTCATCCCGGACGGGATGAGGTCCTTCCCGTCGGGGATGAGTCTTGTAGGCCTCCAATAAGCTCCTTTTGGTCCCTCCTTACTTCTCATGGGTTTTCATTGATTCTCAGGACTCGGGATCGGGTCTCAGAGGCTCGGGATTGGGTCCCAAGGTCTCGGGGTCGAATCCAAGGCATCGAGTGATCATTCCTTCACTTCGTTGGCTCCAAAAAGTGTATGTATCGAGTCGGATTTGCTCCAATTCTTCACAAATGGTCTCGGGAACCTTGAACGAACTAAAGGAAGCATAAGTAACCCATAAACCGCTCCCAAGGAGCAGTTCCACAAGGAAAATGGGACCAAAACACAACAAATTAGGCACTACAAACTACACTTATCAGTAGCGGCGCGTGCGCGGGAGTGTCGAGAATGTAGGAGGAGTTATGGTGTGATTGGTTAGGGGGAGGTTCCTCTCGGGTCTTTGACGAGTTTTGATCTTGGAATTTTGAATGTGTATGTGTTTAGGATAGAGAGTAGTGTGTAGTATGTAGAGTAGGGTTGCTTAGTTGAAAACGTGGGATGATTAGGGTTGATAAAAGCTTGTGAATGTTGTGAATGTGAGGGAGTATTTATAGACACTCACACGGTTTAGAGTCACTCGATCGAGTGGCCCTAGATGCACTTGATCGAGTGAGCCACAAAAGGGCGCAATTTCGTTTTTTTGAAAATTCACTCGATCGAGTGGGCTCATTTAACTCGATCGAGTGGTTAGGCGGGTGAGCCTATTTAGGGAAGGTTTGACTTTTTTGAATTTTGAAATGTTGGTAGTTGAGGCTAGCTTCTAGAAACGAATGTAGTTGATTTTATGTGTCGGATTCGTCTTTGACCGGGTTTTGACCCGGTCGCTAAAAGAGGGTTTTATTTCCGGTGTCGGGTTTGGCCCAAATTAGTCTCCTTTTCTTGGAAACGACCCACTGGGCCTGGATTTGAGGTTGGTTTTGAGAGATTTGCACTCCGCTAAATGCCCACGTCGGATAATATTAATTCTGAGTCCGTATTCGAGCGTATTAAGTCACGTTTACGTCCGATCATCATCGGGTGTTTTGTCGGGAACTGCTATAGACACTAGCAGGCAAAATGTGGGTGTCTACAATGGTGTTCATCATGTTCTTGGAAACACAAAGGGAAAGTATATATGAGAGATCGAAAAAAGTTGATTTTGTTGAATTGGAGAAGAAGACAGAATGCAACTGACTCTAACTTTGACTTTGATTTGGAAATGAGGATGTAGGGTATCCTAGACTCAAACTCATGCTTAGAATCGAATCAAATCTGGACTTTCGGATGCTCAGCTGGTATATGTTCTTTTTTGGTAAGGTCTTGGATTACAGAGAACGACAGGTGCCACGACTTGCCTAAACTCGGCTTTGCGCAAATGCAAGAGAGTGAGTCAAGCTAGACACGGCCCGACGCGACAAGAATGACTAAGATTCTTGGACCGGGATGCTCGAACGTTGACCTAGACAAGATAACGACCCTCTCTTGGACTCGGCGATGAGACTCAAGCTGCACGAGGGTGAGTCCAAAAATGGGACGACCGTGTTTGACCCCGTCGCGTGCTTAGACCAACCGTGGCGATCTAAACCTTTTGGAGACTCGAGTGTTCGTAGCATATGTACGACTCGAAGAAGGTATCATAAGGACGCCGGTGTAAGATGAACATAAGGTACCCCTTAAGGTGACCATGGTCGACTGCTCGGGTGGAGGATAGCCCCCAAGTGAAACTAAAGACTCTGATAGGACTCAGATGGTGTGGCATCCGAGTAATTCAAAAGTGGGGTACGTGAGACAATATGCGTAAGACATGACCCTTAGAGCAACCCTGATTGACCGCTCGGCTGAAGGGCAGCCTCCGTGTGAGATCGACGGGTTTGTTAAGACTCGAGTGTCGGACGAGTGACCCTTAGACATATGAATCACGAACCTTTTTGTTATAGGGCTATGCCTTGTAAAAGGTTGACTCCGCCTCGAGGAAAGGCAGACGGGGTAGGGGAAGAAACTTGCAATGTCAAATCGGCAGAGCTTCGACGCTAGACACCCTTGACTTGACTTGAATAAGGATGGCCTTGTGATTAGGGTAGACCCCTAAGTTAAAAGGTTCGCGAATTGGGGTGACTCGACTAACGGATTGAAAGATGGGCGAAATTCCCTTAGGAAAGGTCGTGGGGACCGTCCTGTTAGAGGGAAAGATCGCGTGGGACTTTCTAGTTAGGACTGGAGTGTTTAGACGAGCATTCCATTTACAAGTGTATGACTCGTGTTGGTTGGTTATGCCTTTAGAAAAAGGCGGACTATGATGGGGAAGAAACCCATGATGTAGGATCGACGGAGTTTCGACGTCATAGACCTTTGACAAATTATGAAAACACCCAACACACTGATTACGGTAGGTCCTATATTAAGGAAGGTTTTCGAATAGGGTTGAATTTTGAAAATTGAGAGAACGGTCCTGGGTTTTGAAATTGGTAGCATGCCGAAAGGACCGAGCATTTGAAATATTGGAATGGTTGCGAATAAATTCGCATTTTGAAAAATTGGGAGACGGTCCCGTTTATTGAAATTGGTTGCATGCCGACAGGACCAGGTTTTTGAAAAGTTGAATATTTGGAATTTCGAAATTTTGAATATCGCAAATGAATTTCCAAAAATTTGTAAAAACGAAAATAGGATCCCGAAGATTTGAAAATCGAAAACGGTATCTCGAAGATTTGAAAATCGAAATAGAATTTTGAAAATTCGGAGATTGAAAGGGGTCGGAAATTTGAATTTTGAAATGAATAGCATGCCGACTAGAAAATAGGCTTATTTTGAGTCAAATCTTAAGTCTAAGATTTGGTAGCATTCCGGGTTTTGAAATTGAATTCTTTTGAAAAGATGCATTTTTTTAAATGACGCTTTTTTTTAAAACGACACGGAAACCAAGTAGAACATAGTCACGCAAGCGTTATAACGACACCATGTATGCTTTACACTAAGTCTCGGTCTGTCGAAATAGGGTCTATACCAGTGCGCATGGCCTTTTCGAGAATCGGGACGAACTCCCTTACCAATTTGGACAAGGACATGCCGCGAAACTCGTACGAATTAGCCATGAACACCTTGACATAACCAATTTGTAATATATCGCGGTATAGTGGGACGTCGGTCGCCAGTACTGGCCTGGGTAAAAATGAGGTTATGCATGAACCGTAAAACTAACGCGCGTATTGTACTAACCGAACGATTTCTCCTCGAGTCTCACCATGAGGATTCCGATGACAAGTTGTACATCAGTCGTCCCCAACGGAGTCGCCAAATTGTGGACATGACATTGGTCCACCCCGACGCGGTCACGCGCGGGTTTGGGCGGCAAAATGTTTCCCATGTGAGATAGTTCTCGGGTTGAAATTTAAATCGAATTAGGAGTTGCCATCGAACTTTGTGGGAGTTCGGGCCCATTCGAACCCACTCTATATTTCGGTGGACCGTGCACAAAGTACGGCCCACTTCGACACTAGAACTTGTGGGGTTCGTCCCTTTGCATTACGATACCGATGCCGAGTTTTCGGGTATCGTATATCGAATGACTCTCGTGCGCCAACGGTTTCGGGCATCCGGAAACCGAGGTTCTGAGTAAGGGGTGAGGGTACGTGTTGGGAAGCCCACAAAGGACACCCAATCCTGTCCGCACATAGCGGCCTCTACTAAGATATCGATCGGTTTTTGAATATGCGCACTAGTGATTCGATAAAATGATTTGCAAACAACACTTTACAATGTATAAATATTTAATTGGTTGCTACGTCATTTTAATGCATCTTGGTTCACGTCGAAGTGATTTAGCATGTGATGTTCATTTGTAAACGGTAAATTGCACAAAAAAAAAATCAAAATTAAACGAGAATAAGTTACAAGTTACACGGGCGGAAATACAACCCGGACAATACAAAACGACGAACAATATTAGCATAATCGCAATGATAATGGTAAATAGATTGGATGATTAGAGAATGAAATGATGCATGTTTTGAAAAGGAAGGCACGCGATCGACTTGACACGTGACAACTAAAAGTCGTAGAAAAAGATTTGACGAGGCTCGAATGATGTGAGAGGCTTATGTGAAAGTGTTGTAAAGGCCACTCGATCGAGTCATAGGAGGGACTCGATCGAGTGCCCTTAGCGAGGGCTCGTTGCCTTTGTTTTGGGGTGTCACTCGATCGAGTGAGCCATGGCACTCGATCGAGTGCCCCCTGTTCGAGCTGCTGCTGGATTTCGTAAGGTGATGACTTCGAGTTTTATGTTTTGAAATCGACATATAATTACACTAAATATAAATATTGTCTGATTTATATTAGTGTAAATTTCGATGGCTCGTCCTACTCGACATTCGGTTATAGAACCGCTATATAGTAGTTAAAGCGGAATTTTGAAAATTTGAACTTGATCGGACTAGAACGAATATCGATTCCCTCCGCATCATAATGTCGTAATAGATCCTTTCGGATCGTGTGACAATTAATTCGGCATCAACGGGCTTTGTTCTAATCCCAAAAAATGGCATCGGACACGTTTAACTACGTGTTACCGCGATCGCATTATGCCCTTAACTATTTAGGGTGGCGCTCCTCGAAAGGGTGCCACCACTGTTACAACTTGTAAAGGGATTAAACGGACTTGAAACGGAAACCGTAATTAAATGTGTTCGATCCGAAAGCGGTTTAAATATTACGTAATTATTCGCGGTATTAAAGTTAGTAACGAAATAAAAAAGAAACAGAAATAAAATGAAGAAACGGAAATAAAAATGTTAGTGTTAGCGGCTAGTAATATTAATAATAATAGTATACATATACATACATATACATATACATATACATACACATATAGATATACATACATATATATACACATATACATACATGCATGCATACATGCATACATACATGCATGCATACATACATACATACATACATACATACATATATATATATATATATATATATATATATAAAATTAAAAAAGAGAAGGGAGAAAGAGATGTCGGGATTTGAATTACACCCTCAACATACATGCTTAAGTATCTTGGAAACGGACTCGTAAAGTAGCGGCGTGTGCGCGGGAGTGTCGAGAAATGTACGGTGAGTTATGGTGTGTTTGGTTAAGGAGATGATGCTCTCAGATCTTTGACGAGTTTTGATCTCGAGGGTGGTTTATATGCTAGAGGTCTTTGACGAGTTTTGATCTCGAGGGTGGCTTTGAATGTGTATGTGTGTGTAGAGATGATAAGTTGCAAAGGTGATGAGAAATGTGGCTGAAATGTGTGTTGCTTAAGGGTTGCTTAGGGTTATAAAGTTGTGAAATGAATTGGCATTGACGAAGTATTTATAGGAATGACCCCGGTTTAGGGTCACTCGATCGAGTAGTGTAAGTGCACTCGATCGAGTGCCCGGTTCAGGGCCGGTTCGGCCGGTTCACATGCTTACTCGATCGAGTGGGTCTGAACCACTCAATCGACTGGATCTGAACCACTCGATCGAGTGGGTCAAACCGGTTGGAGGGGAATTAGGAAAGGATCTTGACCTTGTTTTGAATTGATTTGGTTGTTGGGGCTGGCTTCTAAAAGCGTACTTGGCTAGTTTTTTGTATCGGATTCGACTTTGACCGGGTTTTGACTCGGTCGCTAAAAGATGGTTTTATTTCCGGTGACGGTTTTGACTCAAAATAGTTTTATTTGATTGGAAACGACCCACTGGGCCTGGATTTGAGGTCGGTTTTGTGAGATTTGTACTCCGGTAAAAGCCCATGCTAGATACTATTGATTTCGAGTCCGTATTCGAGCATATTAAGTCACGTTTACGTGCGAACATCATCGGGTGTTTTGTTGGAAGCTGCTATAGACACTAGTAGGCAAAATGCGGGTGTCTACACTCACATACTAGTGACTTACCATATACACAATTAAGATAACTAACGACAATCATTCCAACATGTTACGCAATGACATACACGGTCACTAAGCAAACATACAATAGGAAAACATGGGGTATGACATGGTGTGACTCAGACCATGCTCGTCGTCCTACAGCATGACGGTCTTTATCCGGGTGGTTCATTTTTCTTGGGGACTCACCTATCTCATGGAAGTCGAAAAAACAACAGATTGTTACTCTTTCTTCACATAGCCGAATATCGGGAGATGGTTCATGTTGTCTGTGAAATCAAATGGCTACACGGACTCCTTTTAAGTTTAGGAGTGCATGTTTCTCTTCCTGTGAGCTTCTCTTGTGATAATCAATCTGCCATCCACCTTGCCTAGATACCGATCTTTCACGAACGAACTAAGCACATTAAAATCGACTACCACTTCGTTTGTGATACTATAATCGACGGTTTTATCAAGCCAGTTTTTGTGCCCTCAGAAAAAACAGATAGCAGACATTTTTACCAAACCCCTCAGTACACCAGAGTGTGAGTACCTTCGCCGCAAGCTGGGCATTCTCGATCTTCACGCTCTAGCTTGAGAGGGGTGATAGAATTAGTTGTCCTCATAATGTCTATACTAATGACGTCTTTACAGTTGCTCATGCCTTTCCGTATGCTAATAACGTCTTATGTGTGTGTGATGTTCCTAATAAAGCAGAACAATAACGGTTTTTCCTTCTCGATATTTATCAGTGACGGATATCTCCGTCACAAACAAGAATTTGTAGTAAATTAATTGGTTGCAATAATAGTAGTATAAGAATCAATAATTATATTGCATCATCATGCATTCCATCTATTAATGTCATTCATAATTAGTACGTACAAATTAATTCATTAGTTCATCACGCAATTCATATAGTCACACATTGACTCAAGCAGCTGAGTAGTGCTGTATTTATCAATATAACCAATTGGTTAACAATAGTTATCGTGTGGCTTGGGACATACAACAGTCTCATACCATAAAACGATTATTTGTATAAATTTTTTTTACTAATTTGTCAGTAATAAAGTAATTGTTTTTTAAAATAAGTGTACTCTATCACATGTTTTTTTTTTGCATTGGTATAATAGAGGGGATAAGATCCCCGAAAATAAGAGAAAAACTAACTAGCTATGATACAAGGAGTCGAGACTTCTAAAATATGCTCGCAGAGATGCAACGAAGCTTGTCCAGAGGAGCACTAAATTGGACTGTACCACATGTGAAACCATCTTAACTACTCCCTCCTATCCATTCAATCCTTTACACTTACCATAAATGGACGATCCATTCAATCCTTTACATTCCTTTTTGGGTAATTTTTTTTCCCATACCCCCTTCATTATTTACACAAACTGCCATCATATAATTACTACACCAACCCCTTACTTAGTTACCTGAAACCTCACCTACTCTCATTACTTCTTTTAATCTGCCAACAATTCAAACCTACACACCCAATTAATGAAAGTCTTCCCCAAACCCCAAACCACTACTCCCACGTACAATACTCCACCCCCTTTATCATTCTTCACCATTTCCTCACCATTTTCACCATCCTTCACCTGTAAAAGTAAAATTAAATCACTTCAATCGATCTTATAATGGTTCTGCGTGATTGTTCCTCCGATTGTGATTCTGATTCTCTTAATTGTTGTTTGGATTACTACTCTCCTCGGTGTTGTGCGACTCCCGACATTGACGATGACGACCTTACTCCTCCGCCGTTGGTGCTAGACTCGCTTGATCCTAATGATTTGGGGACCGAGGTTCCAGAAACCCAGGCCCCAACTATTGATTATGAAATCGTGCCTAATACACCTGGGTATGATGAAGATGATGATGATGATTTAACACAACCCCTTGATCTTCATTTTCTTGAGGCTTTTCGGCCCCTTGTCCACCTCCTGATCTTCTGCCTCCTGTTACTCCCTCTGATTTCATTGATTACGATTTGCCTGAGAATAAGGCCTTGTTTGAGTTAACATGCAAGTATAAGCCTGATTTTCGTGATGATTATCCAATATTGAAAGTCAAATACTTGGCTTCAAAATGGTAAGTCGGTGATTATTAGATTACTGAGTTTGCTTGATTTAAGGAAGTTTGTTATATGTTTGATTTATTTCTCTGTATCCGATTATCCGTCGTTTGTTGGTTTGATTGTGTCGTGTGTTCGATTGTGTGTGTTGGTTTGAATATATGTTTCTGTCGTGCGTTGGTTTGATTATCGTTCTTTTATTCCGTATTAAGGTTTCGTAATGTAAATGGAATCATTTTGTCATTTTTTTTATATTTATGGTGGTTGTGAATACTCGTGTCTTGAGACTTGATTTCCTTTGTTTCAATTAAAGAAAGCAAAGAATCATGGTTTAAATGCAAACATCATTTGAATATTTAAACAAGCATTACATACATTATGTTTAGGAAGCAAACACTATGAACACTTTCTTACAGTACAATGTTTCCTTCGTAAACATTTGCAAAATGTCCTCCTTATAAACTGGGTTGTCTTACAAACCTCGGAGTTAACCAAAATGTGTCACTTGTGTCTTCAAAAAACAAAATCTAAATAGGAGTATTCAATTATGGAAATTAAACTCCTCCATCTGGTCAATGAGATATTCAAGGTCACCGATTTCTCCTTGTTGTATGAGGTAGTCTAAGCTTTCTGATACCAATACTGGGTCGACATTCAGGTCAATTGGTAGCGTATCCTGATTTTGCAGCACACGTTTCTTCATGTGAGGAATACTGAAATTGTTGTGCCCTCAAGATTTCATAATCTCCACAATAACTGTTTGTAGTGTAAGAAAATTATAATTGAGCTTGTGTGGTAGATGTAGTGCAAAAGCACCTTCCACTGCTGCTACTAACTCACATACTGTAGTGGCCGCCGTTTCATGTTGAAGTGATTGTATAGACCAGAAAAAACCCAAATCATTTATGTTCAAATCAGCACTATTTGGTAGTTGAAAGATTAAGTGAATGTTAAACCCATCTAAGTGGGCAACAGCTCTGAAGTCAGGGTCGGTGTCTTGAATGTGTGGTTTTGCATTGTCTTGTTGAATCCATATGTCTTTACTTGCGTTTGGTGGCCATTTTGCCTTGATTGCGGGTATAATCTTCGCAATTAGGCAGTCTTTATTTGATGACTTCTTCGGTGACTGAAATTATTGGTTTAGTCACCAATGTTTCTACTTCCCTATTCCTGCTACTCCTTATTGCTGGTTGCTTCTCTATGAATGGAAAAATTCCGATTTTTCCATCAAATATGACCTCACCAGTAGGTCCAAACAAAGGTCGTGTCACCGCATACATGAACATAACCTTCGTTATGTGGCTTTTTTATTGACATGAGCGGTATGGAACATCTTCTTCGGGTAGTAGGTAATACCTCTCAGTTGTTTTGGTTAAGAGAAACCACTTTTCGTCCATGTGAATATGTGAAGACATGTCTTTGAATTTCACAAGGTTTTCACTTGTGTTGACAAATGTTGATTTCAGTGAGAATATATATTAGCCTCTTTATTTTGTTATCCTCGGTTAAATAGGGGTGAATGGACTTGCAATGCCTTCTTAAATTGGGGTTAACTTCGAGTTTCTTGGCAAGCTTTTCCATGGAATCGCTGTTTTTTTTTGGGTAGATTTATCTCGATCAATCACAATCTTGGCTCTATTTTTGTTATCAAAATGTCTTGATGGCATGTGATCACCTCACCTTCCTCTATGTTGTCCTTTGCTCGGTGCCACCATAACGAGATGGTTTGCCGACTTACATTCCATTGAGAGGCTGCATCGAAAATCGCACCCTTGCGTGGGATCCCCATGATTGAATGGGCCAATAAAAAGTGAATAAGGGCATTATTTTGATCAGTAGTTAGACGATTTTCCACCATTGAAGAGGAAAATCAAGAAGAAAGATGATGACACAGACCAAAAAGGAAACAAAAAGGATGATGAAATAAAGCAATTGAAGAGAATAAAGCTTTGTTTATGTGTTGTACTCTTACTTTAACTTTAACTTTTTGGAATGTGCTGTCAATTTTTTTTGAGGAAAAGCCTGGTTTATTATATTAAATCAAACTCCGCCAACTCAATCGCAGTTTGCGGAAAATCCGAGTCAAGTACAATCTCGTCGCTTACAACATCACCGAATCTAGCAAGTCAATAGGCGACGGTATTTCCTCTACGCTTAATATGAGAAACAGAATACGAAGGGAAAAACTCAAGTAAATAGTTGATATCTGAAATTCATACTCCGATGGGACTTCTCCATCTCCGTTTTTGAAGCACATGCTGGATGACATTCCATGAATCGCTCTCTAGTACAATATCGCAGAAACCCCCTGCAAATGCGTGACGAAGAGCAAAAATAACTGCCTTAGCTTCCTCAATCTCAGGTTCCCATCTTGCGCATCTCCGTGTGCTACCTGCCAGCAAGATAATCCCCTCCGAGTCTCGAATAACGAAACCCAAACCCACAGAAGCGTCTCCAAAGACAGCAGCATCAACATTGATCTTCACCCTCCCCAAACTCGGTCTTATCCACGAATCGCCACCAACCCTTGCTCCCGCGTTAAGCCTCACATCGTGCACGCTATGCTGGTACATGCTATAGTCGTGTACTAAAGCTTTCAAACCATTGCAAATGATCATGGGTGGTCGCGGTTCATCTTCGAAGAGAAAAGAGTTTCGGATGGTCCAGGCCACCCATGCCGTAGTCAGGAACTGTACCTGGGAAGCGGTATCCAGACCCTCAAGAGCCCCTTCAATGAACCTCGCACAACTCCCCCCATCATACCCATCAAGCACACCCTCTAACCCCGTGTCCAGCCAGACCCACCGCGTGACAGGGCACCCAAACAAAGCATGGTGCGTCGTCTTGGCTGCATTGTGACACAGATCACAAGTGGGATTGTCCGTGCAGTGCCTGTAGTGCAGCCGTTGTTTAACTGCTAATGAATCTGAGCATGCACGCTACACGAAATGGGCAAGTTTTGGAGGTATAAAAAAGTTCCAGATGGCACGCCATAGTCTGCTATTAAAATTATCCGGGTCGTATCCATTCATCCCCTCGAAACCATTTGTTCCCAACCGGTAGGCGGACCTTACCGTGAACTGACCATCCTTGGAGGGCCACCAATAAAGAATGTCATCTTCATCACGCAGGCTCAAAGGCAACTCAAGAGCATCTCGCACATCCTCCATAACCAAAAGCTTCTGTAACTTGTTCATATTCCATTCCCTCTTCTCCGGGTCGATCAAATCCGCCACCCTAAAATTTGCCTCAGCATTAATATTAATAGCTGGGATTCGACTTGAGGTCTTCCCGGGGAGCCACGACTCCGACCAGATGTTGATGTTTTTTCCGGTACCAATGCGCCATTTGAGGCCATCTAAAAGGAGCGGGTTTGCCCCCCATAAACTCTTCCAACAGAAACTCGAGTCAAAACCCCGTCTCGCCTCCAAAACTGAGATATGCTTATAATATTTGGCCTTAAGAACACGAGCCACCAGTGAAGTCGGGTTAGTGAACAATCGCCACACTTGCTTTGCTAACATGGCTTGGTTGAAGACCCGTATATCTCGAAAACACAGTCCCCCTCGTCCTTTTGCGCGACACAATTTCTCCCATGTCATCCAATGTAGTTTCCGTTTCTCCGCAGAAGGACCCCACCAAAAGTGAGACATAGTCTTATGCAAATCGACAATTATTCCCTCCGGTAAGGCAAATACACTAATCATATAAGTAGGGATTGCTTGGGCAACGGCCTTGATTAGGATTTCCTTCCCGGGTTTGGATAAGAGTTTTTCCTTCCACCCGTGGATTTTTTTTTCCAAACTCTATCTTTAAGACCAGCAAAAATCGTCTTCTTTGATCGACCAATAATAGTAGGTAGGCCCAGATATTTTTCATGTCGCTCGACCTCCCGAATCTCCATAATATTCCGTATTTCACTCCTTGCATGGTTAGTTACTCTTTTACTGTAAACAACCTCCGTCTTGTCATAGTTGATTTTCTGTCCCGAGGCTCCCTCATATTGGCTAATAATCTTAGCTATCATGGAGCATTCAGCCACAGTTGCTCTAGCAAAGAGTACACTATCGTCTGCAAAGAAAAGATGCAAAATAACAGGAGCTCCCCTACAAATCTGGATCCCGTGAATTTTTCCTTCCCAAACTGCTCGTTTAATAAGATAAGAGAAAGCATCTGCACAGAAAAGAAAAAGATATGGAGAAATCGGATCTCCCTGTCGTAAGCCGCGACTTGGAATCACACGCCCTCTCAAATCTCCGTTAATGACGAAAGCGTGTGAGACCGATTGAATACAACACATAATCTGTCTCACCCACGCTACTGCAAAACCCAGTTTCAGCATCATAGATTCCAGAAAATCCCACTCTACTCTATCGTAGGCCTTGCTCATATCTAGCTTGAGCGCAATATTCCCTTTACGACCTCCTCCACCTCGTTCCATAGCATGGAAGGCTTCAAACGCAATGAGCGCGTTATCTGTTATAAGCCGGCCCCTGGTAAAAGCGCTTTGTTCGTCCGTAACTATTTCATTCATCACAGATTTTAGCCGATTGGCTAGTGTCTTGGATATGATTTTATAAAGAACATTACACAAGCTAATCGGCCTATATTCTGTCATCTTGCGGGGTTCTGAGGATTTTGGAATGAGAACCACTGACGTTTCGTTCAGCTGACCCAAATCTCCCCCCTCTACCCACCACTTCCGAACAAAGGAGCAAATATTAGCACCGACAATATCCTAATTTTTTTGGTAGAAAAGAGCGTGCATTCCGTCCGGTCCCGGGGCCTTATTTGGGTGCATATCAAAAAGTGCTTGCTTTATTTCTTCATTATCCAGGTCTCGTGTCAGTTTGGAATTTACATCCTCATTCACAACTATATCCACCACACCTAAGACCTCTTCAGCTCCTCTTACTCCTTGCGCCTGGAACAAACCTCTAAAGTATGAAGTGGCGATGTCAGCTATATCCCGCTCATTCGTAAGACATTCGCCCTCCTCGTTCTCTAGTCCATTAATAGCATTTCTTTTCCTTCTTTGACTAGCTTTAGGGTGAAAATAGGCTGTGTTTTTGTCTCCGTCTCGTAGCTCATTTTTCCTCGCCCTAGTATACCAGTAAGTTTCTTGTTGTTTTCTCAAAGTGTCAAGTTCACTTACCAGCCGAGAACAGTTCGCGACCATGTCAGCGGATGGGTCGTGTTTCTGCCATTCTCCCAGTTCCTCTTCTTTTTTACGGATTTTCTTCCCAATATCACCAAAAGTGAGCTTTGCCCAGGCAGACAAATCAGAAGCGCACCGGTGCACCTTATACATGATCGACCCTCCCTCACCCGTTTCCCATGCCTTGCGAATAACATCGCGAGAGCCCGGATCGGATAACCACATTGCTTCAAATCGAAAACGACGTTTCCTACCATTCCAGCTCCTCGGACGTTCAGTAGCAACAGTAATCGGGGCATGGTCAGAGGCATAAATAGGTAGGTGGGACACATTAAAATCAGGATAGAGTTGGGTCCACTCAAGGTTTGCCACATCCCTATCGAGTCGCTCCCGGATAATCTGTCCCGGTACTCTTCCCCGTTGCCAAGTGAACGTATTCCCTCTGAAACCAAGGTCGTGCAAATTGCATTCAAGAAGTGTATTACGGAAGGCACTCATAGCTGTATCACTTCGCACCTCACCCCCGTCTTTTTCACTCGAACACAGAATTTCATTGAAGTCTCCAAATAAGATCCTCGGGGCGGTCTTATCGACACATAAGTTGTGAACTAACTCCCACGTCCTGTACTTGTCACTAGCCCGAGCTCACCCGTAAAGGCCTATAGCATGCCAGCTTCCTCCCCGAGACTCGTCCGTCACTTTGATACAAATATGATGATGATCATAAGTGATGAGTTCAGCCTCAACATTTCTCCACCAGAGTCCTAAGCCTCCCGATCGCCCTTGACTACTTACACATAACCCTCTAATAAAACCACATTTATTCCTAACTTTCTCTAGCTCACTCGCTTGCACCATCGTTTCCATTACGAAAATGATGTTCGGGCCCTCCCTCCAACACCTATCTTGGAGGGTATTTACCGTCAGGGGATTGCCCAGGCCCCGACAGTTTCAACTTAGGATTTTCATTGCTCTTCGCGGAGCTGTTCAATAACAGCCTCCGCTACTTTCTGGTTTTGGTCCAGCACCATATCGTAACCCTTCTGCCCAAACATTCGCTTGTGCGCTACGTTACTAATCAATTCGTGGTCTCCCTCCACGTCCCTACTCCGTTTCCTCGTCAAAACACTGACCCAATCATCCATATGAACTTCCAGAGCAGCCCTTGTATTTCCTTCACCCATTCGCACCGCCTTAAAAAATTTGGTACGTCGACCCTTTCCGTCTCGGGGTGTCGACTCCCAATGGCTCTCCTGAATTATCCCTTCCATTTGTTTGTCCCCCATCTCTATCTCAAATACATTGCCTTCCACTCCAATCCCATCCCCCGACTCCTTGCCATCTACCTCACTCAAAACCTCATTGCCCTTCTCTCTTTTCCCCCCACTGCCCCCATTTTTCTTGCCCATCATTGCAATGGCTTGCAATTTTTCAATCAAGTTATTCACAGCATCCTCTTCCCGTTTTTTGTTCTCAACATCAAGCGCTTCAGTTAGGGACCTCCCTTTTGTCCTTGAAGTATCAGCCACCGTTTTAGTAATCTTCCAAGGCGATGCTCGCAAGGATTCTCCATACCGTAACTCTCTCTCCTCGAAAGGACCGTCATCAGAGTCCTTCTCCCCGTGTCCCAAAACTCCGCACCCGTAGCAAAAGGTCGGAATTCGCTCATATTTAACCAGGAATTACACCCCTTCCCCCGAAGGCATGCGAATTTCAATAGAATCTTTGAGAGGTGTTCTGACGTCATGGAGAATTCGCACACGGACAGCTTTCTCCACCTCTGGCAAAGTCACCTTATCAACACTAATGAATAGTCCAAGATTATTTCCCAGGTACCTCAAATTCTCCTCATTAGTCCGCCCTCTAATTGGTAGGTCATAAACTCGAGCCCATAACGGAACATGGAACAAAGGTGTGTCCGTCAATCTACCTTCCCTAATTGGATCATTAAAGCACCATATATATGTGTTTATCAAAGTGCCAAGGTTGCCCTTCCACAACCTTCATCTTGTCTTTTTTCGACTCGAAACGAAAAAGAAAAATACGTTCTTTAGCGTCGAGAATATTACCTACAATTGTGCCTTTTACTTGCCAAACTTTCGCCATTGTTTCGATGGCCGCTCTCACGTTGATTGTCTTTGAAGACCATATTTTCCCCAGCTGTGTAAATTCCTCCTTAGGTTCCTCGCTCGAATCCCCTACGTCCCAAACATAGTCTGTCTGCAGCCCTACTATCTCCTTGCCTTTGTGATTAGTCGCAATCTGTTGGTCCGCCATTCTATATCCACCGCTCACTCCGTTGTAGTAGAAATCACACCGATTATTTTTATATTAGTAAAGATGATGATCACCGTCCCCCCAAAGGAGGAAGAGTCGTTAGTACGAGGAAGAAAAGGGAAGAAACCCTAAGAACTCTCACAGAACCCTAGAGAGACGACAAATCGAGTTAATTAGTGTTTTGTACGTTGTGAATGTGCCGTCAATTTGCATCCTTGTAATTTTGGAATTGGCGCAAAAGGTGTAATAAAGGGTTGCATTAGATTTTCTTTTTGTGGTCCCTCCAATGTTGAGGAATAATTAGCAATTTTGATTAAATTTAACATTAATAAGAGATGTTTAGTTATATGTGGTCCCTATATAATACCCACTTTACCCCTACTTTTTACCCACTTTCTTAAAACTTGTGAAACCCCCCATGTCAAGCATTGTTTGGATGGGAGGGAGTAATTTAGTTTCATGATCTGGAGTGTTAGTTCAAATGAGTTAATCTTTATACGTTTGTGCCTAGTAGTAGCTAGGTTATTGATCAGCATGCTAAATCGAATACTCCCTCCGTTCCAACGAATTGTATACATTTGTTTTTTTGACACTATTTATAAGTAGGATGAATTTTCAATATAACTTGTATAAGATAAAATATATTCATTTGAGATCTTGTTTAAATCGTCTAATCGAATACATTATAAATATCAAATTTTTATAACTTTTAGTAATACGTAACTAAAGATATAGACAAAAGAAAGTGAGTATCGACATACGTGCATAAAACAAATGTATACTAATGGTTGGAACGGAGGGAGTATAATATACGGTTCTGAATTGTGATGTTGCCGCCATTCATGGCAATCCCGTTTAAAATGGAAGTATATAAAGAGCATTCATTCAGAAGGCGTGACACAAAATCACTTTGTAACTTTCCGCAAAAATATTATATTCTCTAATATTCCGTAGTAACTAAAATGATCAGTTCGAATCACTCAATTAATAAATAAATGGAGTGGGAACTAATTAAGTGCCTCTATAATATACAGTACACTACAAGATGGAGTAGTTGAAATTTTAACGACATTGAAGGACATGGATGAAGGTTTGTTCGTCACAAGGAATGGTGAGACCGCCCATAGGATGATTGAACCCAAACTCGTCCTCAGCTTTACTAAGCAAGTATTGAAATGCAGGATGACTTAAGCAAGATAATGGCACTACGTAACGTTTTCTTTCATTCCCTACGTACACTGCAACATGCCCCTTTGGCACTCCTTTGTGGCTTTTGCTTTGCATTTTCGAGGACGATATCATTGAAGGCAATCTGAATACCATCTTAACTTGTTTCTTCTTCGTGGAACTGGATCGTCGTAAGCAGAAGCAAGAATTATGTGTTTTTAAGCGATGAAATGAAATGAAGATGATGTATGTTTTGGTGGGAGAAGCTTTGAAGTAGGAGGTATATATATATAAAAATTTGAGCACCTGAATTATTATTATTAATATGATGAGTTGATCAAATAAATAATACTCCGTAGTATAGTATAATGCATGTTGATTGTTGACCCACAATTTTATTTAGCATGACGATGAGCAGTCGCATATTCATTCACATGGGTGTATTGCTTGATCTCAGCTTATTAGTAGAGTAATTGGTGAGAATTGACTTCTAAATTTATATAGTACTCACTTTCATAAAAGAGAGAAAATGTTCTACTTTATAACTCAAGAGATTACTACCTTTATTGTCAATTAGTTTTAGAGTTAAATCCTCTTATCTTGTGAAGTGAACTCTTTCTGACTCTCGGGTATAACCGGCCCAAATCCGTTAAGAATTTCACATTAGTTTATATATATAATGTAACTTAGTTTGTTGAAGTTGAACCCACCTGTGCCCTTGACCTCTTATCCATTAAATGAAGTAACAATAATAGAAACTACTTTTGATTTCATAATAACAAATTCCATGTGATGGCTGATGGCTGATGACTGATGAAGTATATGTATCATGCTTACTTACTTTTATATTTAGATTTAGAAGAAGATGTAGATGTCCCCATATGCTACTCATATTTGACATTAGAAAAGGACACTTTGTAGTAATGCACATATATAAATAGTATACATTTGTCACCCATTTCTGATATCAACTGACCCCATTCCCATTATTTCATACCCACCGTTTCTTATTGCATCTTAATTAGGATTAGGCTTCTAGTCTTGTATGTAGAGATCAAGATTATTAATTAATTAATTAAAGTCCTCCCTACCAATATAATTAATAATTCTATCATCTTACATTATTCCATCCTTTCCATTTGATCCGATCTTATCGCAACGTAACTGTGGATAGAGCTATATGTAAACTATAGAGTATATTTTTAAAATTTTAAAAAGAGGGTCTTATATTATCCGTATGGAGTAGAATTTAGATTTCGGAAAGAGTGTTTAAATATCTAACTAGGTAGATGAAACATTGTATTAAAAAAATTCAGTATGTAGTAATATACATGGTGGCTGAGATTAAACATTCTATAATTAAATGGAATGAAAAGCGTGAAGTACTACAATGTGGTGACCGGTGAACGAAGATGATCATGTGGTACAATCAATTGTAAGAATAGTACATAACATTGGTACTCGTATTATACTATTTATAGCACTACATATAACTGAAGAGTTGACCGAGCAAGATGCAATAATAAAATGCGACATTAACCGCATACTCCAGACTCCACAGTCCTGACTATCTAGTGCACTTACTGTACGCGTCCTTTGCATAGTTGCGTTATTATTATTAGTGTTTCCAGTTTTCCACTGCCTATGCATGATCCATCCACCCTAGACATCTCTCATTATCTCAAGAAGAAAAATGATTTAGCTTCCAATATCGAGGTCATCCTCTCACATGCATTCCTAATTATTAGAGTCTTTCCTTAATAATAATGGATATACGTGAGAGACCTCATTAATAAGGGGTGCATATGAAAGGGTGGCGTCGTATTATCATTCAAGAATTCATTCCTCATATCATTTTTATTATTTCTCTTTCACTTTTTTATCTGTTTAATTTCGCTTATTCATCTATCCTTAGACTAAGTTTAAAGGGGGTCTGAGTGTGAGTCTGAGTATGAGTCTGAGACTCAGATTTGTTGAGTCTGAGACTCATACCTGGATAATGTGGTTGGTACGAGTCTGAGTCTCAGACGGATCTAAGTTTAAAAGGAGTCTGAAGTTGAGTCTGAACAAAAGTCTGAGACTCAGATTCTTTGAGTCTGAGACTCATACCTGGTTAAAGTGGTTGAGACGGTCTGAGACTCAGATAAGTCTGAAGTTGAGTCTTGGATTTCAAAGACTCAATCTCAGACTCGTTCATTCAGTTCAGTTTCGTTCAGTTCAAATAAGTTGTTATTATTATTATTATTAAATATTATTAAATATTATTATTATTATTATTAATTATTGTTAATTATTATTATTATTATTATTATTATTATTGTTAAATATTAAAATTAATGACATTTTTATAATAATTAATATTAATATAATAATAAAAATTAATATTTTTTATTGTTATTAATATTATTACTATTAAATATTAATAATAATTATTAATATTAATATTAATTATAAATATTAATATTATTATTATTATTATAATATTATTATTAATTAATTATTATTATTACTATTGTTATAATAATAATAATATTATTATTATTATTTTTATTAAAATAATAAAAATATTTTTATTAATAATATTTTTATTAAAATTAAAATTAATATAATAATAATTAATATTTTTTGATTTAATAATTAACATTATTTGTTGTTGTTATTATTATTATTATTATTATTATTATTTGTTGTTGTTTAAATAGTAATTAATATTTTTTTTGTAACAAGTAAACTTGTTATTGTTATTATTGTTGTTGTTATTATTATTATTATTATTATTTCTGTATTTCAGGCTACTTTAGTTCAGCTCAGCTCAGCTTAGTTCAGTTCAGTTCAACTCATTCCATTTTATCTCATTTCACTTCCGTACAAAAGAACATGGCCAAAATAATTTGTATTAGATGATATAGTTGTATAGATGATAAAAACCAAACCCGACCAAACCAAAAAGAAAGCTTAACATGACCAAACCCGACCCAACGATCTGACCCGAAAAATGATCCGCATCTGACCCATACCCGACAACTAGACATGGCAAAACTGGCTCGACCCGATCGGACCCGAATAAGCCAACCCGAACCCGATCTAATATCCAAACTAAAGATTCGAGGTTGACTCGTAACCTGAATTGACCCGAGCTAACCCAAAATTGACCCGACTATTATTATAAAAAACGAGTCGATATCCTTAAAAAAAGATGAAAATAGCAAACCCGAAATGATATGGTCCGACTTAAAGTCAACGCAAAAGTCACCTGACCCAAACCCGACCCGGTTGACTTGTTTGTCAGGTCTACCGACAACCCAACCCGAACTCGATCCACCCGCCCGATTGTCATCTTTAATAAGGACCACTTGGATGTAAAATTATTCGTATGTCACAATATTTATTTAACAATTAATTATTTAATTGTAATTATTCGAGTTATAAAATAAACGTAGATATTGAGGTAAATAAACAAATAAAATAAGGTAGGTAGATTTGAGGTGAAATGAGGTAAATATAAAAATAATAAAATAAAATAAGGTAGGTAAAAAGTTGAGGTGAAATGAATGAAAAAATAATATAAAATAAGGTATGTGAGGTGAGAAAGTCTGAGATGAGTCTGTGGATAAAGTGTACTTTTGTAATGAGTCTGAGTCTGAGTCTGAAGAATGAAAAGTGAGTGGAAAGCTGAGGTGGAAGAGTCTGAGAAAAAAAGATGAGTCTGTGGATAAACATAGTCTATATTTACCTTTTGGTTCATCTTCAACACATAGATTGACACGACATAATATAATTAGCAAAAATGCCAATGAAATTGCAGAAATGTGATTAGCATTGTATTGAAAAAATCCAAAATCATTTTGTGCAGTGCAATTCACGACCACTTATACTTCAATGCAAGTTCAGTTTAAAACCAAAATTAAAAGAAAATAAACTAAAAGCTTCCGACCAATTGTAATTGAACAAGAAAATTACCTAGGAAAAACCAGATTTAGTTACAATTACCAGAATCGACGACTTTTATATATATATTGTAAAGAAACTCACCCAAAGCAAATTATTGAATTTTGAATAGCTTAAGGTGATAGTTGAAACTCATTCAACATTTTACGGAATAATATATAAATGAAGTTAGATAGATTTGATGCATGGGCCAATAACTCCTTAAGTTTGGCATGCATATCATAGCCATGCTCCCAAGTTGGAAGGGTGGGCATCAAGTGCTTATGGGCTCTCTATAGTATATACATTTCCATGTGGCTGGAGTGGCCTATATATAACGATGATTAATTAATTAGTACTCCGTAATTGAATTGCATGTGAAAAGATGCCCTAAGATTTGATCTCCCATGCATATTGCTTGCTTGCTATATTAGGGCAGAGTGCGTGTATATTGTTTTTAATTAAGCTTGTTTCTTCTTTACTTAATTGGTTTCAAACTAGACATGTAAATTGTAAATTGGCACTACGGATCGAGTGAGTATATTTGCATCAAACACTACGCATACACTCCAACCTCTGTTCGAAGTCCACACTTGCTTCAAATTACGTACTTGATTCGTTTCAAGACTACCTTGTTCTAATCTCAACATACAATAACAAGACCGCTACTTGTAAGTGATTGATAATCAGATATGCATTTTTTTTATAATCAAATAAAAGAACGATAAATTAAAGTGGTTAAACAGATTTTACAAATGAAGTGTTGCGCATTTACCGTTTGTTATAGTGCAAATTCTTTATATGGATGTATCCACTAACAAAAATAGTAGCGACCCTTTTAGAAAGGAGTCCAAAAGTAAATTCGTCAGGGATTAATTTGACACGTACAGTCAATATTGTTCTAAGGTGCAACAACAAGAAGTCAACACGAGATATATGCATGCTTCCACGCATAACCATTGCATGCTCAGTTCTATTTATTCTACTTAAGATAGGCATGGAATGAGAGAAAAGAGTTATATTTATACTGAAGATAGGCATGGAAATTGTTGGAGAAAATGCTTGAACTCTTTTGACTAAAGGAAGATTGCATTATTTTTAGGATGTTTTTTGTTTTGTTTTTTTTGCCTACGTTTTAAATCCCGCCTTATCACCCACGCGTAACCGCAGCAGCTAAGTTATGTGCACAGGTGTTCAGGCTTCGTGGTTGTGGATATGACATAGGTCCACCCCGACGCGGCCACGCGCGGGTTTGGGGAGGCGAATGAATCTCCATATGAGATGGGTCGAATTGAAATTTAAATCGAAGTGGAGTCACCACCGAACTTTGTGGGAGTTCGGGCCCGTTCGAACTCACTCTCTATCTTAGTGGGCCATGCACAAAGTATGGCCCATTCGGATGTCAGAGTTTATTGGGCTCGTCCCTTCGCATTTGATACCGATACCGACATTATCGGATACCGTGTATTGAATGACTCTCGTGCGCCAACGGTTTCGGGCATCCGGAAACCGAGGTTCTGAGTAATGAGTGAGGGTACGTGTTGGGAAGTTCACAAAGAACACCCAACCCCGCCCGCACATTAGCGGCCTCTACTAAGATACCGTTTGACTTTCTAATACGCGTGTTAGTAGAACGATGAAATGATATGCAAACATTGTTTTGACTAAACATGCAAGAATTTGAATGGGTTGCTAAATTGATTTAATGCATCCAATACTAACGTCAAAGTTATATTTAGCATGCGAGTTCATTTTAGTACAATAAAATAAACAACGAAAATAAAAAGCCAAAAAATGAAATAAACGCATTAGTAATGATAATAACGGTAATAACAGTTTGCAAGAGATATAGAATGCTATAGAATAATATAACAACATGATGTATGGTTTTAAAAAGTTGTATGACACGAGATTGATTTGACACGCGTTGACCGAAGTCATAGAAAAGTATCGTCAAGACTAGAAAAGCATTGTAGGACTCATGGTTTTTACGTGATAAGGGGGCACTCGATCGAGTCATTGAAGGACTCGACCGAGTGTGCCTCGGAAAAAGGTTATGTCGCATTTTTTAGACGTCACTCGATTGAGTTATGTGGACATGACATAGGTCCACCCCGACGCGGCCCCGCGCGGGTTTGGGGAGGCGAATGAATCTCCATATGAAAACGGATCGAATGGAAATTTAAATCGAAGTGGAGTCGCCACCGAACTTTGTGGGAGTTCGGGCCCGTTCGAACCCACTCTATGTCGTAGTGGGCCGTATACAAAATACGGCCCATTTCCGATGTTAGAGTTTATTGGGCTCGTCCCTTTGCATTTGATACCGATACCGACATTATCGGATATCGTGTATTGAATGATTATCTCGAATGACTTTCTAATACGCGCATTAGTTGAACGGTGAAAATGCTTATGCAAACATTGTTTTCCCTAAGCATGTGAGAAATTGAAAAGGGTTTCTACGTCGAGTTAATGCAATTAATTCTACGTCGAAGTAAAATTTAGCATGCAGGTTCATTTTAGTACGATAAAATAAACAACCAAAATTGACAAAAGAAACAACAAACGATTAGTGACGATGTAATGATAATAACGGTTCGTAATTATTGAATAATGTAGAATGATGCAAATAGGATGATGCAACGCTTGAGAAGTGATATTTCACGTGATTGATTAGACACGTGTTGACTTAAGTCATGAAAAACGGTTAACGAGACTTGAATGCGATTGTAGGACTCACGGTATTGTCGTGATAAGGGGCCACTCGACCGAGTCATTGCAGGACTCGACCGAGTGGACCCTCGAAAGGGGTTCTGTCTACGATTTTGGGACACTACTCGATCGAGTTATTGACCAACTCGACCGAGTACGTTGCCACTCGACCGAGTCACTGTGAGATTATAGCATACCCCAGCCCGAACTGCGATTCACCGTCGTTAAGGACCTCGATAATCTTCCCAGCTGGAAGATTCGGCCTCGAGGTTGCTCCCGGTAGATAGCCTAGATTCTGTAGCATCGTGTTGATGCTAGTTGTGACGTAGGGCCTAAAGAGATACTCTTCTTCGATCATGCCCACGAAATCAAATCCTCATGGGTCGGCCCGGCTCGTAGCGTTGCAGCTTGCCACGGTAATAGGAATAGCCTCTAGTGTGATGACACCATCTTGAAGTGGCATCTTGACTTTCCGATGGAGAGTAGAGGAGACGGCCTTGACTGCATGGATCCAAGGCCTTCCTAGTAGTAAATTAAAGGATGAGGTGACATCAATCACCTGAAACTCTTTTCGATTGGGCCCGTTATGATTTTCAGTTTAACGGCCCCGGCAACTGGCTTTGGGCTTCCGTCGAAAGCCTGGATAGTTTGCGCCGTCGGGAGATAGTCGGCATCGGTGATGCCGAGGGCCTTAGCGGTCCTTAGAGGTAGGACAATTACCGCGGACCCGTCGTCGATAAGCGTCATCGGGAGGTATTTACCTCGGCAAATGACCGTGATGTAAAGGGCCAGATTATGATTGGGCCCGAATGATGGAAGATCAGACTCGGAGAAGGTGATAAGTGGGTCTTCTTCCTTGGACTTGCCCTTGAGATAAGGCATAATAGTGGCTACCATTTCAGTGGGAGTAACCTGTGAGTCGACCTTGATTTCATCGAGAGCCTTAGTCAGTGCTTCTCGATGTGCTTGTGAGCTAACCAGTAGTTGCCATATGGTTAGATCAGCTCGGACCCTCTTCATTTGTTGGACCAAGGCCGTGTCGTTGCTTGGTTCTTCGAGGGTAGGATCCGTCCTGGCAGGTTCAGTGACGGATGTAGGAATAGAACGCCCAGCTGTGGCGAGGTGGTTGGTGGCTAAAGCTTTGGATTTAGCCTTTCGGACCTCTTCAAGGGTGATGGGGACAACTTCCCCTTTGGCTAAGTACACATCTTCCTCGTCATCGAACCATATCCCATTGATTTGCGGGATAAAGGGGAAGATGAGGTGAGAACAGTCAATTACCTCACCGGTGAATATTGCGTGGGCACTGAACGGGTTTTCCTTGTTGCTCGGCTTGTCTCCGGGCAACGGGATCTTCCCGCTCTAGATCAGGTCCTGGATTAGATGCTTCAGTTTCCAGCACTTTTCAGTATCATGCTCATTATCACGATGATATTGGCAGTAGGCTTGGGCATTATAACTTTTGGGCCTCTTCTCCACTGGAAGCTCGGGCATCGGGCCTATTGGTTGGATCAGACCCTTTGAAGATAGCCTTTGTAAGGCATAAGTATAGGTAGTCCCTATATCTGTGAATACCCGATTTGGTGTATTCTTTTAGGATGAGGCGTCAAGCAGATTTACCTCATCAAAGATGCTGCGAGTTGCTGCAGGTGTGGGCTTGCTCGTGGATGAGCTTGCCCCTTGATAGCCCTTGGTAGAGGCCTTAGTCAGGCTCTCTAACCGTAAGTCGTCCTCGATCCTTGTACCCATTTCAGTTAGGGTAGCAAAATTAGGGATAACAGCATACCGGAGGTGGACCCGGTAGGAAGGGAGGAGGTTCTTGACAAACGCCTCCACTAGCACTTTCTCGCTGGGCTTGTCGACCAGCTTCAACTCTCGGCCCGCCATCTTTGTAGATATTTAGTGAACCCTTCTTTGGGCTCTTGGGCCATTACTTCCAGAGTACGCATTGTAGTCTGGATCTCGGTATTATCAGCGTAATTCCGAGCAAATTCGGTTGCCACATCATCCCAAGTTTTGTATTTCTTGGAATCGAGCCTGTAGTACCAGGCCTTAGGATCCTTCTCCAGGGAGGAAGGGAACAAATGTGTAAACATGGTGGACTTCACCCCCTTGACAGCCATAAAATCTTTGAAAGCCCGGATGTGGTGGACCGGGTCCTCGGTTCCCTCAAACATAGGAATTCCCGTAAGGTTGAGGTTAGCAAGTAGCTCGTCATTCAAGGGTGAATAGAAACGAGCAATTTCAGTGTGGATCGAGTTGTTCGTTGACAGGTGAACTTGCTCCTCGAGCCTGCGGACAGCGCTGACTAGTTCAGCTATGGGCCCAGTGGGCTCCGATCCAGGAGGAGGAGTTCCCTTCTCCATTGCGCCCACACGAGTGGCGAGTGCCGTTTGATCCTTCTGGATGGCAGTCAATTGGGCTTCGATCTTCTCTAGGGCATCCTTCAATGCGTCCATTTTGTGTTGATATCTGGTTTCGGGTGGCCTGTCCGTAAGAACACCGCGTAATCAGAAACTAGCCCGAATCCCGGAATAGAAAGTACATCCCGAACAAGACTAAAAGGGAAATGACTCGAGAAAAGACACCTAGACAGGTGACTTGTGAAAAGTGGGCCTTCCTTAGGATTCGGCGGGTGGGCCTAGTCCTGTTCGAAGGAAGGTTCACGTGAGACATCCCCAGACTTTTGACTCGATTGTGTAAACGGGCCCTCCTTTGTAGGGGTTTGTCCTACGTAGGTGGGCCTTGCCTTAATCTAATAAGGTGGACTGGGATAGGGGAGAAACTCGTGATGTAAGATAGACAGAGTTTCGACGCTAAAAACCTTGACGACTTAGACATGACCCGACACTGCTAAATACGGGGAGTCCTAAGAAGAGGAAGATTTTGAAAATGGATTGTTTTTGAAGAGAGCCCGAGAGAACTCGGTGAAGGGCCCAATTTTCGAAAAAAAACGAAAAGAGTATTGGGCCACGGGTTTTGAAAGTTCGAAAGTAATTTCGAGTTTTGAATTGGGCAGCATACCGTCTAGAAAATAGGCTATTTTGAGTAAAATCATAAGTCCTAAGTTCGGTATACATCCCGGGTTTTGAAATTTGAAATCTTGAAAAAGATGTATTTTTGAAAAGAGTTGACAGTTTTTTGAAAACGACACGGAAACCAAGTAGCATGTAGTCAGGCAAGCATTATAACAACGCCATGTATGCTTTACCCTAAGTCTCGGTCGGTCTATAGAGGGTCTATACCAGTGTACATAGTCTAGACGTTGATCGGGACGGACTCTCTAAGTCGAGTTGAGCTTAGAACATGCCGCGAAACCCACTCGAATCGACTATGGACACCTTTTGACATATCCATATTGGAGTACATCAACGGTATAGTGGGACGTCCGTCACCAGTACCGGCCCGAGAAAATATGGGTTATGCATGAACCGTAAAACTAAAACGCGTATTGTACTAGTCAAACGATTTTTATTCGAGTCTCACCCTGAGGATGCCGATGGTAAGTCACGCATCAGTTCGATTCCCCAGCGGAGTCGCCAAATTGTGGACATGACATAGGTCCACCCCGACGCGGCCACGCGCGGGTTTGGGTAGGCGAATGAATCTCCATATGAAAACGGATCGAATGGAAATTTAAATCGAAGTGGAGTCGCCACCGAACTTTGTGGGAGTTCGGGCCCGTTCGAACCCATTCTATCTCGTAGTGGGCCGTATACAAAATACGGTCCATTTCCGATGTCAGAGTTTATTGGGCTCGTCCCTTTGCATTTGATACCGATACCGACATTATCGGATATCGTGTATTGAATGACTCTCGTGCGCCACGTTTCGGGCATCCAGAAACCGAGGTTCTGAGTAAGGGGTGAGGGTACGTGTTGGGAAGCCCACAAAGGACACCCAACCCCGCCCGCACTAGCGGCCTCTACTAAGATCTCGAATGACTTTCTAATACGCGCATTAGTTGAACGGTGAAAATGCTTATGCAAACATTGTTTTCCCTAAGCATGTGAGAAGGTTTCTACGTCGATTTAATGCAATTAATTCTACGTCGAAGTAAAATTTAGCATGCGGGTTCATTTTAGTACGATAAAATAAACAACCAAAATTGACAAAAGAAACAACAAACGATTAGTGACGATGTAATGATAATAACGGTTCGTAATTATTGAATAATGTAGAATTATGCAAATAGGATGATGGAAAGCTTGAGAAGTGATATTTCACGTGATTGATTAGACACGTGTTGACTTAAGTCACGAAAAACGGTTAACGAGACTTGAATGCGATTGTAGGACTCACGGTATTGTCGTGATAAGGGGCCACTCGACGGAGTCATTGCAGGACTCGACCGAGTGGACCCTCGAAAGGGGTTCTGTCTACGATTTTGGGACCCTACTCGATCGAGTTATTGACCAACTCAACCGAGTACGTTGCCACTTGAACGAGTCACTGTGAGACTTAACCGAGTGGAGGTCGAAAAGACATTTTGTTTTGGTTTTTGTGATGTCACTCGATCGAGTGGCATAGGCACTCGGTCGAGTGGCACCTGTACGAACCAGGTTCGATTGCAATTTTGTTATCGATTTTGAAATTGCTTTTGATTTTGACGGTTTGATGAATTGGGCATAAATATTATGGAATTTATACTCGATTCTGAATTTGAATGCTCGTTGTATCCTATATTCGATTATTGAATCGATATGAAATAGTTAGAGCGAGATAAAAAATCGTTGTAAGTCGTTTTGGATTAACTATCGCGACATGAATAGATTTCCTCCGCGTTTAATAATGTTGTAATTCTAACGAATTGTATGACAATTATTTTTAGCATCAATAGAAATCGCGCTAGTTAACTTATTTGACTAGATCGATAGATTCGACGTCTAATTATGAAATTAGCATCGAATCTAAGAGTTTGACACCATGCTAGAATTGAAAGACTTGATCCCCTCGGCTTTTCCGACATCGTAATGAATCCCTAGGGATTATGTGATGTCGGATCCGCGTCAACGGGTTTCGACCCTTGTTAAAAGATGTTAGATTTGAAAAAAAAGGTTTTGAAATTAATGCGATATGTGACTAATAATAACGTGAACTCGACGAAGATTATTGTTTAAGTTAACTTGTCTCAATAATCTAGTAATTGGGGTGTCGGAATAAGCGACCGGCAACGCTGTGTGCGGTACACTTGTATATTTGGGTTTCCTTATTCCGACATCCCTCATACTCAACACAAATCGACAAGTATTTTAATGTCTTAATACTAATTATATTATCGATATTACAGATGCGATAATTAAATAAAAAAACAAAAAGAAAAGGAAGAGAAAGATGACGAGAGGAAGAGAAGAAGGGAAGAATAGGGTTTTGCACCCTCAACCTACATGTTCTTGTCTCGGATAGGACTCGTAGTCGTGGCTTTAACACGGGAGTTTCGAGGTCTATGGAGGTTGAGTTGTGGTGGTTTAGGTTTGCCTCCTAAGTACTAGGGTTAGGGCTTGAGTGTAGTATTAGGGTTTGATTAGGGTTGTAAAGTGTGTAGGGTTTGTCAAAAGTTGTTGAATGTGTGTTGCATGGGGTTCCTTATATAGGCAAAGCCAAGGACCCCGGTTAGGGTTACTCGACCGAGTAACCATCTGACTCAATCGAGTGGCCCAGCGCGTCAGCCGTCGGGCTTGGATAAGGGCCCACTCGATCGAGTGGGCTGGGCACTCGATCGAGTGGCCCAGCTGGATCGCATGGGTCCGGTGTTTTGGACCGTGGATTGGATTTTTTATGGGTTTGTGTTTGATTTGGACTTTTGATGTTGTGAGGGGATATTTTTTATGTTTCGGAAACGGCTTTGACCAGGGTTGATCCATCGCTAAAAAGTCGGTTTTATTTCCGGTGTCGGTTTTGGCCCAAATTAGTCTTGTTTGACTCGGAACGGTCCGGTGGGCCTGATTTTGAGGTCAGTTTTGTGAGATTTGTACTCCATAAGTGCTTAAGCCAACAATTAATGGTTTTGAGCCCATATCCGAGCGCGTAGAAACACGTTAGCGTCCGATCATCATCGGGTGTTTTTGGAAACTACCATAGACACCTGGCAGTCAAAATGCGTGTGTCTACAAGTTATTAAATAACTCGACCGAGTGAGAAGCCACTCGATCGAGTCATTGCGAGATTCGACCGAGTGGTGGTCAAAAAACCCTTCTGACTCGGTTTTTGGGGTGCCACTCGATCGAGTGCCCCCTGTACGAACCGGGGTTCGTTTCGCAATTTATCGCTAATTTCGTAATTACTTTTTGATTTTGGAAAATTGATGAATCGGGCAAAAATATTGTACAATTTATGCTCGATTCGTACTTTGGTACTCATAATATCCGATATTCGATTATTGAATCAATATCGAATATTTAGAGCGAAACCTAAAGAAATATGTTTGTAAATTGTTTTAAATCAACCGACACGAAATAGGTTATCTCCGCGTTTATAATGTTGAGACTAATTCTTTCGAATTGTGTGATCACTAATTTTATCATCAATGAATTCGTATCGATTAGATTTATTTGATTAATTTATTTAGATACGACATCCAATCACTGAATTGGTATCGAATCTAAAGAATGACTCTTTATGATTACTTGAACTAAGAAAAGACCTAATTTGATTCCCTCAGCATCCCGACATCATAACAAATCCTTGCGGATTGCGTGATGTCGGATCCGCGTCAACGGGTTTCGACTCATCTAAAAAAGTGCTTGATTTGAATATAATTTTAAAATTGATGCGTATGCGATGAATGACGATTACGATGCGACGTGAATAAAAAGAGACGATTTTTGTTGATGTTGACTCGCTTCAACAATCAAGCGTTCGAGGTGTCGGGATAAGCGACCGGCAACGTCGGGTGAAGCACCCTTGTATATTCGGATTTCCTTATCCCGTCATCACTCCCGCTCGACACGAATCAGCGAGTATTTTAATGCTTTTATACTAGTAATCATTATCGATATTATAGACGCGACGATAGAATAACAAAAAAAACAAAAAAACGACGACAGACGAAAAGGACGGACGACACGAGGAGGAAAAGAAGAAGAGAGAAGAACGGCATTTTGCACCCTCAACCTACATGTTTCTTAGTTTCGGATAGAACTCGTTAGTTGTGGCTTTAGCACGGGAGTATCGAGGTTTACGTAAGTTGAGATATGGTGGTTTAGGGTTTTGCTAGATGCTAGGGTTGTAGGTAGTAATTAGGATTTTTTAGGGTTGATTAGGGTTGTAAAGGGTGAAGAAGAGAGAGCCCTAAAAGTGTTGCAAAGGAGGTGTATATATAGGCAAAGACCAACCTCCCCGTCTAGGTTTACTCGACCGAGTAACCTGCTGACTCGGTCGAGTGGCCCAAGCAACCGCAGTCGGGCCTGTTTGAGGGCCCACTCGATCGAGTGGGCTGACACTCGATCGAGTGGGCTGACACTCGATCGAGTGGGTCAGCTGAAGCACAAGGCCCGGTTTTTTGGACCTTGAGTTGAGTATTTTTGTGGGTCTTGTATTTGGGTTGGACTTTTGATGTTTGTATGGCTATTTTTTGTGTCTCGGAACGGCTTTGACCGGGGTTTGACCCAATCGCTAAAAGTCGGTTTTATTTCCGGTGTCGGTTTTGACCCAAATTAGTCTTATTTGATTGGAAACGACCCACTGGGCCTGAATTTGAGTTTAATTTTGTGAGATCTGTACTCCGTAAAAAGTCCAAGCCAGAAACTAATGGTTTCGAGCCCATATCCGAGCGCGTAGAAACACGTTTGCGTCCGATCATCATCGGGTGTTTTTTGGAAACTGCTATAGACACCTAATGGCCAAATGTGGGTGTCTACAGTGGCACATACTTATATAATAGAAAAGCAATTAAAAAAAAGTTGCTTCATGAATTAACTTAACATTTATTGAATACATAGTGTGCTTATTTATAGATGCACATAAGACGGTTACATTTGAAGGAACACAACTTTTCAAACAAATGGACACAACTCTTCATAAGGAGCAGTTAATCTTTCAATTACTTTTCATTCCCTCCCTTAAACTAAACTGTATGTTTACAGTTAGTTTACTTCATGTATAGTGCAGACTTCAAGCTCTTTTCTCAATTTTTGGAATGATTCCAACTTTAATGGCTTTGTGAACACATCAGCCACTTGATCATTTGTACCACAATAATTCAAGTGAATAATTCCGTCATTTGCCAGATCACGTAGAAAATGAAAACGCACTTGAATATGCTTACTTCTCCCACGGAAGACGGGATTCTTTGATAACTTGATGGTTGAGCTATTATCACAATAAATGACCGTGTTTTCACTTCCTTCATATCCAAGTTTTTTAAAAACTCTTTTCATCCATATTGCTTGAGTTGAAGATGCGGTAGCAGCTACATACTTCGCTTCCGTTGTGCTTAAAGTAACAATTGGTTGTTTACGGGATGATCAAGCTACAGCAGCGGAACTTAAGATAAATGCATAGCCGGATGTACTTCTTCCGTCATCAATATCGCCAGCGTAATCGCTATCCGTGAATCCAATCAACTCCTTGTTGCCATCTTTCTTATAAAACAATCCAAAATCTGAAGTTCCCTTCAGATAACGCAAAATTCTTTTGGCAGCCGATAAATGAAGTTGTGTAGGTCTCGACACATATCTACTGATCAAACTCACAACATACATGATATCTGGCCTTGTTGCTGTGATATACATCATACTTCCTACCAATTGCCTATAAAAGGTTTCATCCACCTTCTCTTCATCATCGTCTCCGAATATTTTTGATCCCGAGACAATTGGATTTCGAACGTGGTTACATTCCTCCATCCCGAACTTCTTTAAAATATCGAGCACATATTTCTTTTGATTAATGAAAATTCCTTCGCTTAGTTGCGATACTTCTATCCCGAGAAAATATTTCATTTTACCAAGGTCTGACATATCAAATTCTTCCATCATCGATTTCTTAAACTCAAGAACCATATTTTCATCGTCTCCCGCATAAATCAAATCATCAACATAAAGACTTACCACCAACAATTTACCTTCTTTGCTGACTTTTGTAAAGAGAGTAGGTTCGCTATCATATTTTTCAAATCCTTCTTTCATAAACTATGCTTCAATGCGAGTGAACCACGCTCTTGATGCCTGCTTTAGTCCGTACAAGGCTTTGTTAAGCTTATAAACTTTGTGCATTTTATTTTTCACCTCGTAACCCTTTGGTTGATTAACATATACATCCTCGGTAAGATTTCCATGAAGAAAGGCAGATTTAACATCTAGTTGATAAACATACCAGCCTCGTTGTGCAGTCAACGCAAGAATCATTCTAACTGTATCCATACGTGACACAGGTGCATATACTTCTTCGTAATCAATCCCATATTCTTGCGCATGCCCCTTAGCGACCAAGCGGGCTTTGTATTTATCTACTTCACCTTTCTCATTAACCTTTGTCTTGTATACCCATTTAACCCCAATTATTTTTGCCCATGCAGGTAGCTCGGTTAAACACCAAGTATTGTTTTTCTCAATTGATGCTATTTCTGAGTCCATTGCTTCTACGCATTTTGGGTCAGTCACCGCTTCTTCATAACTTGTTGGACTTGTGTCAACAGAAAGTGCCCAATTAACAGGAAACTCTTCATCATCAGAAATCCCTTCTCCGGAGACATAATCATTCATCCACGTCGGAGTTCTTTTAATTCTTCGAGTCGATCTTACACCATAAGAATTTAGATTATCATTATGTTCATTTTCATTTTCATTGTTTGCTAAATTATTGCCATTAGAAACTCCTGAATTCCCAATTATTTGTTCATCTTCATTGTTAACTGAATTATTTTCCTTTACTTCACCAGATTCATAGAGACCTTCATCATCGCCCCATTCCAAAACAATTGCAATCTCCTTCTCAAAACATTCATCCCAATTCCAACTTCTGTCTTCTTCAAAAACAACATCTCGACTTATTACTATCCCTTTATTAATCGGATCATAAAGTCGATAAGCCTTCGACTCTTCACTTACTCCTAGAAGAATGCAACTTCGACTTTTGTCTTCTAATTTTCTTCTTTGAGCATCTGGAATATGTGCGTGACTGTAGACACCCACATTTGACCGCCAGGTGTCTATAGTAGTTTCCGACAAACACCCGATGATGATCGGACGCTAACGTGCTTTAACGTACTCGGAAATGGGCTCGTAATGATGGACATTTGGCCTAGGCATTTTACGGAGTACAAATTTCACAAAACCAACCTCAAATTCAGGCCCAGTGGGTCGTTTCGAGTCAAATAACACTAATTTGGGTCGAATCCGACACCAGGGGTAAAACCGTCTTTTAGCGACCGAGTCAAAACCCGGTCAAAGATATTTTCCGAAACTCGTAGGCTGACCATGACATACCACACGTCCTATTCGGACTCCAACTCTACAAAATCAGCCATACAAAAATAATAAACAATTCCGTTTAAGGTAGAATTCGATCCCGAGTAGGAATCCTATCCGAGAACCGACTCAAACACTAAACCAAGTTGAAACACTCGGCCAAGTAGTAGGAGTCAGCCGGTTTTTTCCTCTTTTCTTCCCTCACAAGAAAACGGAATCCTCGTTCCTCTCAGCTTCTTACTCAAGCGGTAATTCTAGCTCAAACAGGAGTCCTATTCAAAAACCGATTCAAGCATCCGACCGAGTGTAAAACACTCGGCCGAAACAGCCCAAAAACAGTGGCAAACCAGCCGAGATCCTCTTTCTTCCTCCACAAGAAAGCGGAATTCTTATTTCCCTCAAATTCCCTCGTTTCCTATCCTAAGCGGTAGTCAAACTCTCCTAAGTCAAGGTCGGGAATTTCCTATAAATAGCCCCTTGCATCCATCAATTATCAACATCAGAAAATACCGAAAAAATACAATTCATACACACACACACACAATTTTTCAGCATCAACCCTCTATCATCCCGACACATAAAATTCCTTAGCATCGAGAAACCGATAATACGTTCAAAACCCGGAGGAAACCGGTCCGAAACCCGACACCCTTCACCCGTCAAAACCGTACCACCCTAACCCAACCGACGTTGCCTCGACACTCCCGTGCCTAGCCACATTCCGACGAGTCCCGATCCGAGTCAACAAGAGCATGTAGGTTGAGGGTGTAATCAAACCCGATTTCTTCCTTTCTCTCCCTTTCTCCTCTTCGTCCGTTTCTTATGGGTCAAGAGTCGTTTTCTTATTATTTTTCTAATATCGTTATTAACGAAAAACTATTTTCATAACGAATATTCTTAAACATACGATATCGATTTTTCTATAATCGAATATCGTATCAAAAAGAATTATATTAAGATTTCGACGAATTCAGAAATCGTTACATCTTTTTTTCAAAATTCTTTTCTCTTACTTTTCGTTCAAAATAACAATTTTCGAACAAAAATATAAGGACGGACAGACCCGCACGCGAGTCGCGCCATGCCCAGGCGACTCGCGCGCAGGCCTGGAATCCGGAGCTCCTTTTTTTTTCAACTTTTTCGTTCGTTTTATTATTTATTCTTCGATCGATTTCTAAAATTAACATCTTTTCTAAAACTATTCCAAGTATTTGATATTGATTTCGTAGTCAACTATCGAATATAAAGAATATCGAAAATATTAAGTCGAGTACGAATCATGCAATATTCGTACGTGATTTAATACGAACTTCGAGTTTTCGAAAACCGGCACCGAGACAGGCTACCACGCGACCCGCCGGCATCCCGGGCGAGTCGCGCGGCCGGCCGTTATGCCGCGGCCTTTTCCGTCTTTTTTTATTTATTTTTCGAACTTCGTTTTTTTATACAAAACAACGTTCTTTTCAACAATATTTTTCAGATTTCGATTAACATTTATTTTCTCGATTTCGCATATTTATCTCTTGCTATTATTATTCACAAATCGATACTAACTCGTTTGTTCATCTTGTAGCAAATTCATCTTTTTTATTTCATTTGTTTTATTATACTAAAACGAATCTCACATGTTAAATTTGACTTTGACATCAATTAATCTTGCATGCATTAAACCACTTAGCAACCCATTCAATTTCTCACATGCTTAGGAAAACAATGTTTGCATATCATTCATCGTATTACTAACGCGCGCATTAAAACGTCATTCGATATCCTAGTAGAGGCCGCTAATGTGCGGGCGGGGTTGGGTGTTCTTAGTGAACTTCCCAACACGTACCCTCACCCCTTACTCAGAACCGTGGTTTCCGGATGTCCGAAACCATTGGCAACGAGAGTCATTCAATATACGATTAACCGCCCAGTCGGCATCTATATCGATATGCAAAAGGGACGAGCCCAATAAACTCTGACATCGGAAATGGGCCGTATTTTGTACACGGCCCACTACGACATAGAGTGGGCTCGAACGGTTCCGAATAACCATAAAATTCGGTGGCGACTCCGACTTCGATTTAAATTTCCATTTGACCATCTCATGGAGATTCATTCGCCTCCCCAAAACCCGCGCGTGGCCGCGTCGGGGTGGACCTATGTCATGTCCACAATTTGGCGACTCCGCTGGGGACTTTCTGATGAGTTAATAACCTTCGGTGTCCTCAGGGTGAGACTCGAATAGAAATCGTTTGACTAGTACAATGCGCGTTTTAGTTTTATGGTTCATGCATAACCCCACTTTCCCGGGCCGGTACTCGTGACCGACGTCCCACTATACCGTTGATATAGTCCAAACTGGTTATGTCAAAGGTGTCCACTAGCCGATTCATATGGGTTTTACGGCATGTCCTAATCTCAACTCGAGTTAGGGAGTCCGCCCCGATTCTTGATAGGCTGTGTACACTGGTATAGACCCTTATAGACTGACCGAGACTTAGATTAAGAGCATACATGGCGTCGTTATACTGTTTCCATGACTACGTGCTACTTGATCCACTTTTTTTTTCAAAACGGTCATCTTTTCAAAATTTGCATCCTTTTTTCAAACTATCCAATTTTCAAAACCCGGGTCATATACCGAACTTAGGACTTATGATTTTACTCAAAATAGCCTTTTTCTAGCCGGTATTATGCCCAATTCAAAACTCGAAAACATTTTCAAAACTTTCAAAACCCGTCATTTGGCCCACTCCTTTTTCTCTTTTCGGAAAAAAGGGCCGGATTTCTCCACCCGATTCATTTCGGGCTTTTCAAAAAAATCACATTTCAAAACTTCCTCTTCTTAGGACTTCCCGTATTTAGCAGTGTCGGGTCGTGTCATAAGTCGTTGAAGTCTTTAGCGTCGAAACTCCGTCGATCTTATATCACGAGTTTCCTCCCTATCCCAGTCCGCCTTATTTTACGAAGGCAAGGCCCACCTACGTAGGACATACTCCTACAAAGGTTGGCCCAGTTACACACTCGAGTCCAAAGTCTGGGTAATTCTCACATAGACCTTCCTTCGAACGGGACTAGGCCCACTTTGCCGAATCCTAAGGAAAGCCCATCATCCACGAGTCACCCGTCTAGGAGCCGGTCTTCAGTCCCACTCGGGGGCTACCCTTTAGCTGGGCGATCAACCGCGTTTGCTCTAAGGATCAGGTCTTACACGTGTTGGCTCACGTACCCCACTTTCGAGTCACTTAGATGTCGCACCATTTGAGTCCTATCAAAGTCTTTAGTCTCACTCGGGGGCTGTCCTCCACCCGAGCAGTCAAACACGGTCGCCCCCATTTTCGGATTCACCCTTATGCACCTCGAGTCCAATTCGCAGTCGTTACCTTGTCTAGATCAACGTTCGAGTATCCCGGTCCAAGAGTCTTTGTCGACCTGTCACCCCGGGCCGTGTCTAGTTTGACACCCTCTCTTGCATTTGCGCAAAGTCGAGTTTAGGCGAGTCGTGGCACCTGTCGTTTTCTCCAATCAATGACCTTATCAAAAAAAAACATATACCAACCGAGCATCCGAAAGTCCGGATTTGATTCGAGTCTGAGTCTGAGTCCGAGTCTAGGATACCCTACATCCTCATTTCCAAGTCGGAGTCAGAGTCAATTGTATTCTGTCCTCTTTTTTCAAAATTCAATAAAATCAACTTTTCTATTTCTCATATATACTTTCCTTATGTGTTTCCGAGAACATGATGAACACCATCATACACTGTGAGCACACGCACGTGACTATTATAGGCACATCTATAATGACTGCAGGAAATGAGACCCGTGTTTTCCTTTACCTGTTCCATGTCTGGTATAGAAAGCCACACAACTACCCTTAGCAGGAGCGATATCGAATCCTATGACAAATCTAGGTAATCTCCTAGTTTGGGTTAAAGACGGGAGGCAAGCCCATTTCCCACAATAAAACACCCATCCAATAAGATCAACCAATCCCTACCTTAGGTGTTATTCTGACCAACAAAAAAAAATCAAAAGTCCAATACAAGAAAAAGCAAGAGGCCAAAACAAAAAAGCAAGCCATTATCAAAAAAAAAAGAGGCACCCATGACCGAGGTTAAACGGTCAATCCAAATGAAGAATCCTGAGACTGGGGCTAAGAGGTCAACCAAAAAATATTCAAACAAACCATGACCGTAGTGAAAACGATCAATTCAAAATTATCAATACTCATACCATCCAATAAGGGAGAGACAATCAAGCTGGTCAGCTAGCACCACATTTAGCCTTCCCACATTACAACCCTCAAGACCTTCCCGAGACCCAGGCTAGAGACAGCCCGGAATTTTGAGGATTCAAGCTCCATAGGATACCCCTAACCATTAGGGCCAGACATGGAAATCAGACCTCGCATTATCAAAGCTTATCCCGATCAAAGTTCGAGCCATTCTACTCGACTTCCCCTTTACATAACAAAATTCACATTCACCATACGCAAACCCGAGAGCAAAACTCGTCAAATCCCCGAGAGCAAAACTCGTCAAATCCCCCGAGAGCAAAACTCGTCAAATCCCCCCGAGAGCAAAACTCGTCAAATCCCCCCGAGAGCAAAACTCGTCAAATCCCCCGAGAGCAAAACTCGTCAAATCCCCCCGAGAGCAAAACTCGTTAAAATCCCCGAGAGCAAAACTCGTTAAAATCCCCGAGAACAGAACTCGTTAAAATTCCCGAGAGCAGAACTCGTTAAAATCCAATCCCAATTCTTCTCATTCAAACCAGTTACCAACCCCAAACACGGGAACTCAACTTGCAGTCGGCATAGAACATGCCCAAATAGTTCACACCACCTCTGGGGGCTACCCCGGAGAACGCTCACAGTCACAGGATCAACATCCTAACTATTCTAGCCCTTTGATCAAGACATCATTGGGAATGCACCTAGCCTACACCATTGCTATGGCTGGTCACACACAAAGCCCTAATAAACTAGGCACCACAATCCACTGAACTACGACTTGGTTTGATTTCACCACATGTGAATACGTAGGCAGCCTTTCAACAGAGGCACAACCACCCACATTGACACACATTCAAAAAGCACCATCATTCGGGGCCACGACACTGTCATGTTCTCGACAGTTAGCTTTGTCATTCTGAGGGCTTCTTTTAGCCAGAAGACCTCCATCCACTCACAAAATCCAGATAAATTCAAAATCTAGCCTCCTTTCTGTAGTGTGTCCTAGTACTCGGCTCAGTCAAAGACAAGAATCTGTCAGGATTCGAGGCAATACCCACTTTGGAAATGTACCTTAAGATAAAAAAGGATTCAAAAGAGCACTAGACTACGACAGTCTCATTACAGACTACTGCAATCCCCGTATAGCATATCTATTCCATTCCGAGGATTCGACCGTGTTGTCACTCGCCTAGGCTACGGAATAGCGCAACTTAAGAGTCTTGTCATCTTAGGTGGCCCACCTCCTTACCAAGTCACGGTCCAACCCTTAGAGAGTCCAAGTCGTGTCTGTCAACTCGTCCTGTCGCGTCCAGAGTCGAGTCTGCCGGTAGGCCTCTCTTTTCAAATTCTCATTTTAAAATTTGCAAAAACTTAGCCATTTGAAAAAAAAATCTTTTCGACAAGGTCAAATTTCAATCTATTTAAACTGCAAATTTCTTTTTCACTCCTTTCAATTTTGGAAACCCATCTCCTAGCACGTGAGTTGCTTTCAGAACTTCGATTTCAAAATGCAACAAAAATCATTTTTATTCCCCAGCGCGAGTCATATTTGTTTCGCCTACGTGTTGCATGCAAAATTTTATGTAACTTATACAGGTACAAATTACGACAGCGCAATTTGCATAACTCCCCAGTGGCATTTAACAAGATGAGCCCACATACAGGCCCATTTTAAGTCTCATGCGACGAGTTCAATTCCCCACGGAGTTATCACCATCAGCTCAGGTACATTTCTAGCCCATGGCCGGCGGGCCCTCCACGCAGGTCTAATGGACCTTAAACGACCCGACCGGAAGCTGCCAGGTTTTAATCCTTGATTGACCTGGTGGCTACTCTGACTTTCGCCCTGTCCAAGCCTCAGTCAGAGTGGGGGCTCTGTAGACACCCACATTTGACCGCCAGGTGTCTATAGTAGTTTCCGACAAACACCCGATGATGATCGGACGCTAACGTGCTTTAACGTACTCGGAAATGGGCTCGTAATGATGGACATTTGGCCTAGGCATTTTACGGAGTACAAATTTCACAAAACCAACCTCAAATTCAGGCCCAGTGGGTCGTTTCGAGTCAAATAACACTAATTTGGGTCGAATCCGACACCAGGTGTAAAACCGTCTTTTAGCGACCGAGTCAAAACCCGGTCAAAGATATTTTCCGAAACTCGTAGGCTGACCGTGACATACCACACGTCCTATTCGGACTCCAACTCTACAAAATCAGCCATACAAAAATAATAAACAATTCCGTTTAAGGTAGAATTCGATCCCGAGTAGGAATCCTATCCGAGAACCGACTCAAACACTAAACCAAGTTGAAACACTCGGCCAAGTAGTAGGAGTCAGCCGGTTTTTTCCTCTTTTCTTCCCTCACAAGAAAACGGAATCCTCGTTCCTCTCAGCTTCTTACTCAAGCGGTAATTCTAGCTCAAACAGGAGTCCTATTCAAAAACCGATTCAAGCATCCGACCGAGTGTAAAACACTCGGCCGAAACAGCCCAAAAACAGTGGCAAACCAGCCGAGATCCTCTTTCTTCCTCCACAAGAAAGCGGAATTCTTATTTCCCTCAAATTCCCTCGTTTCCTATCCTAAGCGGTAGTCAAACTCTCCTAAGTCAAGGTCGGGAATTTCCTATAAATAGCCCCTTGCATCCATCAATTATCAACATCAGAAAATACCGAAAAAATACAATTCATACACACACACACACAATTTTTCAGCATCAACCCTCTATCATCCCGACACATAAAATTCCTTAGCATCGAGAAACCGATAATACGTTCAAAACCCGGAGGAAACCGGTCCGAAACCCGACACCCTTCACCCGTCAAAACCGTACCACCCTAACCCAACCGACGTTGCCTCGACACTCCCGTGCCTAGCCACATTCCGACGAGTCCCGATCCGAGTCAACAAGAGCATGTAGGTTGAGGGTGTAATCAAACCCGATTTCTTCCTTTCTCTCCCTTTCTCCTCTTCGTCCGTTTCTTATGGGTCAAGAGTCGTTTTCTTATTATTTTTCTAATATCGTTATTAACGAAAAACTATTTTCATAACGAATATTCTTAAACATACGATATCGATTTTTCTATAATCGAATATCGTATCAAAAAGAATTATATTAAGATTTCGACGAATTCAGAAATCGTTACATCTTTTTTTCAAAATTCTTTTCTCTTACTTTTCGTTCAAAATAACAATTTTCGAACAAAAATATAAGGACGGACAGACCCGCACGCGAGTCGCGCCATGCCCAGGCGACTCGCGCGCAGGCCTGGAATCCGGAGCTCCTTTTTTTTTCAACTTTTTCGTTCGTTTTATTATTTATTCTTCGATCGATTTCTAAAATTAACATCTTTTCTAAAACTATTCCAAGTATTTGATATTGATTTCGTAGTCAACTATCGAATATAAAGAATATCGAAAATATTAAGTCGAGTACGAATCATGCAATATTCGTACGTGATTTAATACGAACTTCGAGTTTTCGAAAACCGGCACCGAGACAGGCTACCACGCGACCCGCCGGCATCCCGGGCGAGTCGCGCGGCCGGCCGTTATGCCGCGGCCTTTTCCGTCTTTTTTTATTTATTTTTCGAACTTCGTTTTTTTATACAAAACAACGTTCTTTTCAACAATATTTTTCAGATTTCGATTAACATTTATTTTCTCGATTTCGCATATTTATCTCTTGCTATTATTATTCACAAATCGATACTAACTCGTTTGTTCATCTTGTAGCAAATTCATCTTTTTTATTTCATTTGTTTTATTATACTAAAACGAATCTCACATGTTAAATTTGACTTTGACATCAATTAATCTTGCATGCATTAAACCACTTAGCAACCCATTCAATTTCTCACATGCTTAGGAAAACAATGTTTGCATATCATTCATCGTATTACTAACGCGCGCATTAAAACGTCATTCGATATCCTAGTAGAGGCCGCTAATGTGCGGGCGGGGTTGGGTGTTCTTAGTGAACTTCCCAACACGTACCCTCACCCCTTACTCAGAACCGTGGTTTCCGGATGTCCGAAACCATTGGCAACGAGAGTCATTCAATATACGATTAACCGCCCAGTCGGCATCTATATCGATATGCAAAAGGGACGAGCCCAATAAACTCTGACATCGGAAATGGGCCGTATTTTGTACACGGCCCACTACGACATAGAGTGGGCTCGAACGGTTCCGAATAACCATAAAATTCGGTGGCGACTCCGACTTCGATTTAAATTTCCATTTGACCATCTCATGGAGATTCATTCGCCTCCCCAAAACCCGCGCGTGGCCGCGTCGGGGTGGACCTATGTCATGTCCACAGTGACCAACACATCCAAATACTCTAAAGTGAAAAACTGAAGGTTTAATTCCGTTCCATGCTTCCTCGGGTGTCTTATTTTTGATAGAATAAGTAGGAGACCTATTTAATACATAAATACACTAGTTGACAGCTTCAGGCCAGAATGTCTTTGGCACACTTTTCTCCGATAACATACTTCGTACCATATTCATCACTGTCCGATTTTTCCTTTCCGCGACGCCGTTTTGCTGTGGCGTGTATGCTGCAGTTAATTGCCTCTGAATTTCATTTTCTTTGCAAAAAAGATTTAATTCATCCGAAGTAAACTCTCCGCCACGATCTGTTCTCAAAGTTTTAATAGGAAGATTTGTTTCTTTCTCTACCCGACTCTTAAAGAACTTAAAATAAGCAAAGGCATCAGATTTGTTATTCAGAAAATAAACCCATGCTTTTCTGGTGTAATCATCAATAAAACAAATGAGATACCTCTTGTGGCTATTTGATATAGGAGTAATCGGTCCACAAATGTCAGCTTGAATGAGTTCAAGTTTCTGAGATGCCTCCATGTACTCTGCTTAGGGAAAGAGTCACGATGTTGCTTGCCTTTCAAACAATTAGCGCATACAGTCTTGCTTTCATTGATTTTTGGCAGTCCCCTTACCATTCCTTTTTGTTGTAACGTTTTGTGGCCTTTATACCCTAGAGTACCATACCTCCTATGCCAAAGATCAACGATACTTTGAGTTGTCGTTTGTAGACAAACCTTTGACTTCAAATTTTCTGCTTGTTTTTCACACTGCAACACATATACTCTATTTGCTGTCATGTCTTCTTGAATAATCAAACCTTTTAGAGGATGATAAATTTGACATTGCTTTGATTTGAATAACACAGTCATTCCTTTTTCTTGTAATTGACCTATGCTAAGCAAATTATTCTTCTATTCCGGCACATAAAAAACATTTGTCACCACATAACTAGTAGCTTTCAAAAATAACCTTATGTTCCCTTTCCCAGCAACATTCATCTTCATATTATTTCCTAATCTTACTGTTTGTTTGAAATTATCGTCAAACTCACAAAATAAGGAGCGATCGCCGCACATATGATTACTACAACCCGAATCAAGAAACCATACATTATTGTGATTGCCTCCTTCAAGTGCCATAAGCAATACTTCTTCCGACTCATCAAATTCCACATAATTTGCCTTCTTTTCCCATTTGGGACATTTATACTGAAAGTGCCCAAGACTATGACATTTGTAACATTCAATTGTAGATTTATCGTAAGATTGCCGACCTTGTCCTCTACCCTTACCTCCTCGAGATGGTGTTTTTCCATGGTCTCTTGGACTATATTCTTCCCCATGAGTGACCCTGAGTGCTTGTTCCTCTTCCTCTACGTTCTTGAACTTTTGCTCATGAACAAGTAGTGAGCTTTGCAAGGCATCTATAGAGAGACTATCAATATCCTTTGACTCTTCTATGGAGCATACAATATAATTCCATTTATCTGCCAGAGTTCTCAAGATCTTCTCCACAATTTTGACATTGGTAATGTCTTCTCCACAATTTCTCATATCGTTTGCAACAATCATCACTCTACTAAAGTAGCCAGTGATAGACTCATCTCTTTTCATCGCTAGTATTTCAAAGTTTCGACGAAGACGGTTGAGTTGAGCCCTTTGTACCCTAGCATTTCCCTGACATTTCATCTTCATAGAGTCCCAAAGTTGTTTGTATGTCTCCTTTTGTGTGATTGTTTTTAGAATCGTCCTGTCAAGAGACTGGAGTAAATAGTTCTTAGCCTTCAAATCTTTCAATTTTGACTCTTCAAATGCTTTCATTTGTGCATCCGTCAATGTCTCTGTATCGCTCAGTTGGACAAAACCTGGTTCCACGACCGTCCAATACTCTTTGGACCGAAGGAGATTTTCCATGACCATGCTCCAATGGTCATAATCACCATCAAACTTAGGAATAGCAGGTTGGGCAAAATTGCTATTTGCCTCTACCATTTATCTCTTAATCTCTCAAGTTTCTGTCTTATTATTATTTTTTTCCTGTGGCTCTGATACCAAAATGTTAGTGTTCCGGTAATTGGAATCAATTAACCCGACGTGGAATTCGGGTTTGAATCGTTCGGTGTTACTTCTGAATGTTCACTGATCAATTTTGATGCTCTCCTCCCTCCTACTCTTTCAGTCGGACCTTTCCGGCGGATTGGGCAGGCTCCCTGCACAGAGAACGCACAGGGCCTTGGAGGTTGTCCGAGGAAACCCTCTCCGATGCCTAAGTTAGTCCGTGAAAGCCTTAAGAAACCCAGCTCGTGAGGAACTGGGCGGCCATTTTAGAGTAAGAGTTCTAGAGAGAGAAAATCCAACCCCTTTCTTGTGGGAAATGGAAGAGTATTTATACCTTCCCACAAGAGAGGGAAGTAGAAGGAGAATGGGTGGATAAGAAGGTGACAAGTGGCGTCCTCTCATCCACCCAATCTCAATTACCTTAGGCAAAATGACGAGAGGGCCCCTGGGGATCCCTGCTCTGTCTGCGGAGGTGTCCCCAGGGGGTAGGCGGGTTTTGAGCTGCTGGAGCTAAGCTCTAGCAGGCCGAGTCACCCTGCTGGCCCGACGGTCGGCTGTTTTCCTTGGTAGTTCTTCCCACTTCTATGTTCTTTACTTTGACTGTTTGCTGGGTCAGTTTCTGGGCTTAATTGGCAATCCTCTGGGAGCCTGCCTAGCAGGCTGTTAGTGTCAGGCTGCCGACCCCAATCAATTGGCTCTCGCAAGCTGGGGGGAAGCAAGGCTTCCCTCCGGCTGGCGACTTTTGCTTGGAGGGAGGTTGACTCATTTCCACTTGCTGCAGCATTTAATGCTTTGTGCTTTCCCGAGGAGCGAAGCGCATGTGTCAGACATGCAAAGAGTTGAGGGGTTTCTTGCAATGATTATACTTCCTTGCTTGATGGATTTTTGGGAACCGTGAAGAGTTTGCGATTGGTGGCTTTCCCTTCCAGGGTGGTTGGTATGCCATTAATGTTGCATTTTCACTTGTATAAATCCCAGCTTTCCTCGTCATTTTTGCTTAACTCATCCTCAATTTCTTCACTTTCTTCGTTAAATCCTGGTTTGGATCAAAAATTTCGTGACTCGCCATGGACTGCGCACTGTCCTTTTCCTTTTCAAAGGATTTTGGAGACTTCGGTACGCTCGAGCTGCTTACCGGGCCGTTCGCCGCTGCTGTCGTTCACGGCCTTACTCTCATCGGAGTGGTAGGAAAGCTTCCATCAGGGCGAGCAAGCGTTTTAAGAGATTTTCGCCCCCCGCCGCCTCCAAATTTAGGCGATGTCCTCAGGGAGGGGGGTGCTTTGATCGGGGGTGCCACGAATGTTTCCCGTGGTTGCACCCTGAGCAATTTAACCCTGACTGCTCTGACACAGATTCCTCCCTGGGGTCAGGCCCCTCTTCTCCTGTGAAGAGAACAGGTTGTCGAACCTGTGATGAATCCCAGGCTGTTCCCTTTGGCAGGGATTGGGATGACAATAGCCGAGACTCCGATGACAGCGAGGGTCTTGGCTGTTTGAGCGACAGGGATGAGGATGGACTCCCTGATGACCCTTTTAAGGACTCCCCAGACTGGGATTGGGGGTCGGACTTCGGGGGTCAAAGCAGCCCTGGAGGCCATTCTCCAGATTTAGATGATGATTAGGCCTGCTTAGCCGGGCATAAGTGCATCGAGCCGGAATTTTAGGCTCTTATGTATTTTCTTATGTTTATTTTTATTTGCCTGGTCATGATATGTAACCTGCCCTTTTTCCATTAAGGCTAATGAAAAGATCTGAGCAACTTGACTACCCTTTTTTTTTTGCGGGGATAACGTTGCCAGTCGACTATTCCTCTGACACTTTTCATTTTTCGAGGCCCTTCTTGGGAAGGAGTGAACAATTTGTGTTCAATGCGCGACACGTGGGAGGTTGTTGGGGGCGTCTTGTCAGAGAGGTAGCCTTTTAGGCTTCCTGGGCTTTTATATAAGCCCTTCTCCCCCTCCACTCTTTCTTTTTACTCTTTTTGAAATTCATAACTCCCCTCATACTCCCAAACCGCCTTCGTTGCTGAAAATTTCGTAAGGAACAAGAAGTATCTTCTGTCACTTTTTCCGGCGACTATCGGCGTTCTAGGTTAGAAGCTCTTCTTTAAATCTTTCCCCTTCTTTCATTGGTATTTCCCTTTATAGCCAGTATGTCGCGAGTCCGCCCTCTTTCTTTTAATTCTTTGCTTGGGAGGACTGGGGATGGCGACGGTGATAGGCGTGACCTAGCCTCTTCTTCTGGGGTCGGCCCTAGGGGAGAGGATGACCATCACAGGGGGGAGGGTGCTGAATCACCCGAACCTGCTCCCTTTGATGTAATTGATTCTGATGATGAGGCCTTGGAGGTGGATCCTTCCAGGATTGTCGGCCCTCTTATCCGTAGGGAGAGGGGGAGGACTTATTACTTGGATAAGAATAAGTACTTGGTTCCTTTAAAGACCTACCCTGAGGCTAAGAACAGGGACTTGATTCTGGAAAGCAACGCCGCCGGGGCAATCGAACAGTTCTATAATTTCGGGGAAGGATATACAGTCGTAATCCCAGGGGAAAAGGACACGGTATGTTGTCCCCCGGAGGGTTGTGTGGCTGTCTAACACAAGGCTTTGGAATTCGGCCTGCGATTCCCTCTTCATCCCTTTCTGGAGGAGACCTTCAGGAGGATGAATGTTGCTATTGCTCATCTGACTGCTTCAGCTGTGAGGTCTTTGATAGCTTACACTTGGACCTGTCTTTTTCATGGCGAGGGGCCTTACATTGATGCCCTTCGTTTCATGGTTGGTCTCCAAATGGTATCTTCAGGGGGGACGGCTCCCCTGGTTATTGGTCTCTGCAGAGACAAAAGAAATACGCCCTGGTCTGGCCGGTTTTGAGCAGCCTGAAGGACTGGGAAAATAATTTTTTATACGTACATAGCGCGTCAGGGTGGAAGATTCCTAGGCATTTTAGGAACCATGTTCACACCCGCATGGAGACTCGCGAGGAATACCACCCAGGCGTCGGGGGGAAGGCCCTGGAGGTCAAGCTAAGTCCGAAGGAGGAGATTTTGATCAAAAAGTTTGAGATTGTCGCGGATAAACACGGCATTTTTGGCCCTGCTTTCTGGCTTCCTCACGCGGAGCTTATAGCGACAGACGAGTATTTGCTCCCCTTGGGCTTGATCCCTGGCCTTGAAGGTAGTTCTAGGGGGTTTTTACTGTCGCGATTTTTCAGAGACTTTATTTCTCTTTGTTTTTTAGCTGACTGCCCCTCCTTTTCTGCAGCTTCCCCCTCTTGGTGCTGGACAAAGAAGGAGGTTAGGAGATTGGGCTTGAGCGAGGAACTTGTCGTTCTTTCGAAGTGCCCTTCCCTCCCCGCGAATTTCAGGAAAGGGAGCAAAGGCTTAATGAAGCTCGTGAAGGACTTCGCTGCTGGTCAAAGACTGCCTCTTCCCTCTCGACTGCCGTCATCAAAGCCGGCGACCCCTACTCCCAGTATTCATGAGGGGGAGGCTGAGGTCACTTCAGGGGCCACCCCTTCCCCTGGTCAGAAGCAGGGTGTTTCTTCAGCTGAGCCCCGAACTTCTCAGGGAGCGTGCCCTGTAAACTCTGAGGGGACCGGGGAGAATGTCCCTTTGGAGCTGAGGAGAAAGAGGGATAGAGAGCCTTCTGGAGCTGATGTGGTGGATTTGGAGGCGGATGCTACTACTCCTGAAGCAAAGCGTCCTGCTCGCGAACTTCCGAGTACTCCTTTTCCGGAGGAAAACACTGAGTTCCATTATACTGCTGGTGATAGTGTGGACGTGTCAGGTCTACTTTCTGACTCTGGCGTTGTCTTGGCCGATCAGCTCACAAAGTCCGTGACTTCAACTTCTCACCAGGTGCTTCAATATATCCAGCGAACCTCTAAGGTTTTGCTGGCGTCTGCCGAGCTGGCGGCTCTCAGCCGCCTGAGTGACGAAAAATTGACTGTCACACCAGGGGCTCCTCCTCCTGACCGCCTGGCTATGGTGGAGAGGGACATTACCTTGATAAACAACTTGAAGGATAAGCTGGCAAGGCAGGAGGGTGAGTTGGAGGAGGCTAAGAACCAGGCTGGTCAGTGGAAACTCCAGGGAGAGAGAGCTGTGAGGGAAGTAGCTAAACTGGAAGCTGATTTGAAGGAGAGCCGTTTGTCAATGGAGCGGGCTACCCTATCTCTGGCTGAGATGGGGCATCTGAAAGGAAAAGTGGCTGACCTGGAGGAGCAATTGTCCAGAGCTAACTCGTCCTTTGAGCAGGCCAAGGGAGAGTGGAAAAAAGAAAAAGAGACTCTTGTAGAGGAGACCGAGGCTGCGGTGGATGCAAGCTTCGTGAGTGGTGCCAACTCTTCCCTGGAGTTGGTGATGGAGGTGATTGGGGAGATGTTCCCTGCGTTTGATGAGGAGGCTTTCCGGAGCCTTTATTCTACTAAGAATGAGGCTCGGGCGGCCAGACCACCTGAGGCAGCTGCCGGCCCAAGCCAGGATGCTCCATGATGCTTATCCTTTCTCGTAATAGTTTTTCTTTCCATGCTGAGCCCTTGTCATTGCCAGCTGTCTGTAATATTCGTTCTTCCGGATCTTTGTCTTAGTTATTTTGTAAAAAACTTTCTACCCTTCATGGGTTTTGCTATGGGATGCCTTTCTTTTGTTTCAGTCTGCTTCTTTTATGTTTTTCATACAAGGTTGGGGGATTTGCCCCCAGTCTCTGTCAGCTGTGTGCAACCTGGACTACCCCTGGCCTCTGCTCGAGGTTCAGGGAGCCTGCCCCCTGCCTGCCCAGAGGCAGGCAGGGAGGGTTTTTGCGTTTTTATACAAGGTTGGGGGATTTGCCCCCAGTCCTTGTCAGTCGTGCGTAGCCGGGCCTGTCCCCGGTCTCTGCTTGGAGTCCAGGGGGCTTGCTCCCTGTCTGCCCAGAGGCAGGCGGGGAGGGTTTCTGCGTTTTTTATACAAGGTTGGGAGATTTGCCCCCAGTCCTTGTCAGTCGTGCGCAGCCTGGCCTGTCCCTGGTTTCTGCTTGGAGTCCAGGGGGCGGGCTCCTTGTCTGCCCAGTGGCAGGCGGGGAGGGCTTTTGCGTTTTTTATACAAGGTTGGGGGATTTGCCCCCAGTCCTTGTCAGCAGTGCGTAGCCTGGCCTGTCCCTCGTTTCTGCTTGCAGTCCAGGGGGCTTGCTCCCTGTCTGCCTAGAGGCGGGCGGGGAGGGCTTTTGCGTTTTTTATACAAGGTTGGGGGATTTGCCCCTAGTCCTTGTCGGTCGTGCGCAGCTTGGCCTGTCCCTGGTTTCTGCTTGGAGTCCAGGGGGCTGGCTCCCTGTCTGCCCAGAGGCAGGCGGGGAGGGCTTTTGCGTTTTTTATACACGGTTGGGGGATTTGCCCCCAGTCCTTGTTAGCAGTGGGTGACCTACATCCTTCCTGCTTAGGGATAGGTAGTGGTTTCAAATATTTTTGTTGGGGTGTCCCTTTTTCTTGGTTCTGGCAACAGGGGGGCCTCCCCCTATTGCCCCCTGCTCGTCTGTGTGTGAGAGCGCAAGCTTAAACAGACAACGAGTATGAATTCTTGAGTGTTATAGAAATTTCGTTAAAACATAAAATTGGTCGGAGTCGTCGACATTTCTTTTTGATCGTCCTCCGCCAGTATTTTTCCCTATGGGTGTGATCTCCTTAAGGCTTAGTCATACATAGTATCTTTTTAGGGTGTCGGCGTTCCAGTGAGCGTTTAACTCCTGGCCTGCTGGGTTGGCGATTTTGTACGTGCCTGTTCCCAAGATCTGGGTCACTTGGTATGGGCCTTCCCAGTTGGCGCTTAGTTTGCCGTGTTCTCTAGATTTTCCAACAGCCTGTGTCTTTCTTAATACCAGGTCTCCTACCTGGAATCTTCTCTCATGCACCCTCTTGTTGTATGCCTTCCTCATCCTTTGCTGGTAGGTTGCTATGTTGGTGCAGGCTTCCTCCCTGACTTCCTGGACCAGGTCAAGAGCTTCGACCATTGCTTCGTGATTGTCAGCCTGGTTGTATTGCTGAGATCGCAGGGTAGGAACTCGCACTTCGATGGGTAGCAAAGCCTCCGCCCCATACACCAGGCCAAAGGGCGTCTGACCTGTTGACTCCTTTCTGGTGGTCCTTATTGACCAGAGGATGCTTGGCAGCTCGTCTGCCCATCTTCCCTTGAGGTCATCTACCATTTTTCTGAGTCCGTTTAAGATCTGTTTGTTTGCAGCCTCGGCCTGCCCATTGGTCTGGGGGTGGCAGACGGCGGAATAGGCGACGGCTATCCCATGCCCCTCCAGCCAGGCTCTTAGGGGGTCATTATCAAATTGCCTTCCATGGTCAAATACCAATGTTTTTGGAAGGCCAAATCTGGTTATAATGTTTCTCCAAATGACCTTCCTGACCGCCGGCTCGGTGATGTTTGGGACTGCTTCGGCTTCAACCCACTTTGTGAAGTAGTCTATCCCTACGATCAGAAATTTTCGGCCCCCTGTAGCCGTGGTGAATGGACCCAGTATGTCCATTCCCCATTGGGCGAAAGGAATAGGAGATAGAATCGGCCTGAGTTCTTGGGCTGGAACATGGATTGATGGAGTGAAGAGTTGGCATTTTCTGCACTTTTGGGTTAGGCTTCTAGCATCTGCTAGCATGGTAGGCCAGTAGTACCCTGCCCTGAGGGCCTTGTGGGCCAATGACCTTCCTCCGATGTGATGTCCACAGATTCCTGAGTGGATGTCTTCTAGGACTTCGGCAGCCTGCTCTGCCCCTAGGCATCTGAGCAGGGGGTAAGTGAAAGATTTCTTGTAGAGCTCTTCGTCAATGATTATGAACCAGGCGGCCTTGGCTTGAATTTTCCTCTTCTGTACCGGATCAGGTGGTAGGATGCCGTATCTTTTGAACTGAATGAGGGGGGTCATCCAGTTTTCCTGTCTCTCCTCAATGGTGCTGACTGCCTGACGGGGAGTGGTGGATTTCTCATGCATAACATCAACCCATACTGACCTCCTTATGTCTTGCAAGCTGGAGCTGGCCAGCTTTGACAGAGCGTCAGCCCGATTATTCTGTGATCGGGGTATTTGCTGGATTTCATAGGACTTCAGGCTTGATAACTCCTGTTTTACTTTTTCAAGGTAGGTGGCCATGGTCTGGTCTCTGGCCTCATATTCTCCGTTAATTTGATTAGCAATGAGCTGGGAGTCAGTTGCTAGTATAACTCGCTCTGCCCTTGCGGCCTTAGCCAGATTTATCCCTGCGAGTACAGCCTCGTACTCTGCCTCGTTGTTTGATGCGGGGAAGGTGAATCTGAGCGCATGCTCAAAATCAAATCCTTCTGGGCTGGTCAGTACAACGCCTGCCCCTGCACCATTGGCTGTCGAGGATCCGTCAGTGTGCACAATCCATTCTTCGGCGGGGGGCTCCTCTTCCCCTGAATGGGAACATTCAGCCAGGAAATCAGCCAAGGCTTGTGCTTTGATGGCTGTCCTTGGCTGATACGATATCCGCAACCCGCTTAACTCGATCGCCCATTTCAGCAGCCTTCCTGATTTCTCAAACTTTTCCAACACTTTTTCCAGCGGCTGGTCTGTGAGGACCACAACGGGATGTGCGTCAAAGTAGGGTCTGAGTTTTCTGGCTGCGATGATGACTGCATAGGCGGCCTTTTCTATCAAAGGATAATTTCTTTCGGCTGTCCCCAGGGCGTGACTCACAAAGTAGATGGGTTGCTGCGAGTTTGCTTCCTCCCTTAGGATGACTGGACTTACTGTCGTGTTGATGACAGCAATGTATAGGTACAGTTTTTCTTCGGCCACTGGTCTTGCCAAGGTAGGGAGTTTCTTCAGGTGTTCCTTCAATTGTTCGAAGGCTTTCTTTTGTTCATCCTCCCATTTGATTTGCTTGTTGCCCTTCAATATTTTGAAGAAGGGGGTGGACTTGTCTGCCAACCTGGCGATAAATCGGGCCAGGGCGGCCATCCTGCCTGTAAGCCGCTGAATGTCCCTGATGGTTTTAGGCTCCGGGAGATCTAGGACCGCCTGAACTTTTTCGGGATTGGCGTCTATCCTCCTGGAGCTGACTAAGAATCTTAGGAATTTTCCGGATCGGACCCCGAATGTGCATTTCTTCGGATTCAGCTTCATCTTGTATGACCGCAGGGAGGAGAATGTTTCCTGAAGGTCTGTTAGATGCTCCTTGTCCCCCTTGCTCTTGACAATCGCATCATCGACATAGGCTTCCAAATTTCTCCCTTTTTGATTTTCAAAGACTTTGTCCACCAACCGCTGATAGGTGGCGCCTGCATTCTTCAGCCCAAATGGCATCATCTTATACATGTAAGTGCCATGGCTGGTTATGAAGACGCACCTCACCCTGTCTGGCTGCCAGAGGTACACTTGATGGTACCCTGAGAATGCATCCAGAAAACTTAGCGTGGTGTATCCACTAGTGGCGTCCACCAGCAGAGTAAGCAAATACGTCCCTGTTTTCTCTCAGGACTGCAATTAACTCCCTTTGGTAGGACTCCTCCAGGTCGGCCCCTATGAGGACCTGCCTTCCTGGTTCTAATTCCACCAACATGCTCTCCTCTTCAGGCTCCAAGTGGGTTGATTCTTGCTGGGCAGCCGGGATTTCGCCCTCCCTGCTGGGAGAGCTTTCGGCCTTTCGCTTTCCTTTCCTTTCTGTCTCATGGGTTTGCAGGGCCACGGAGTAGCAGTGTCTGGCCGACTCCTGATCCCCATGAACCTTCCCCTCCATGCCAAAGTCTGTTACATAGGCTATGGTGAGGGCCCTGATTGACACAGCAGCTTCTATTTCATCTAGGGTGGCTCGCCCTATCAGGGCGTTGTACGCAGACTTGGCATCCACCACAACAAATGACGCCCTGATATTTCTGGCCGAGGCCCCCTCCCCGAATGTTACCGGTAGGTCGATAACTCCCATGGGTAGCACACCTGCCCCACTGAACCCATACAAAGATCCAGGGGCTGGCTTTAGATGTCTTTTTTCTAGATTCATTTTCTCAAAAGCGTCTTTGTACAAGAGGTTTGTATAGGCGTCAGTGTCCACCATGCATCTCTTGACAATGTGATTGCTAATTTCAAGAGTTAAGACCAGAGGGTCACTATGCGGGTACACGACTCTCCCTGCATCTTCAGGGGTGATGCTTAGGGTAGTGCCTCTTGGACTTCCTGCCCTCTCGGCGTAGCAAATTTGATTTTGGGCTGAGCGGATCTGTCTTTTCTGGCCTCGTCTGCTGGTCCGCCCCTCTGCATCTCCCGACACTACATGGATGACCATGCAATTTTGGGCTGAGCCTTCAGGTTTGTCCGCCGCCTCCTTTTGGGGTTTGTTCCTTGCTGCATAGCTACTCAGCCAGCCGTTTCTTATAAGTTTCTCTATTTCATCTTTTAAGTGTCGGCATTCCTCCGTGGTATGGCCTATGCAGTCGTGGAACGTGCAGAACTTTTTGGGATCTCCCTTTGAGCTGCGCGGCTTGTTTGGACGAGTCCATTTTGCTATTTCTTTTTCCAACTCGAAGATTTCTGCTCTCGGCCTATTGAGGGCCGTGTAGTTGTCGAATATTGGCTGGTATGCTGTGCGTTCTTTCTTGGGGGTGTCTCCATCTTCTCTCTGTTTGCCTGGCTCGTTTCTGCCACGTCCACCCTGCGGTCCCCCTTGCGGCCTTGTTTGGCCTGCAGGGGTGTCCGACAGGCTGTGAAACTCTTCCTGCAGAATAAACCCTTCAACGATTTTCCTGGCTTTGGCCAAGGTTTCAGGCTGGGCCCTGATCATCTGATTCTTCATTTCCCCTGGGAGCAGGGAGATTGTCAGGGCGTAAGCAGCGGTGGAATCATCGATCTCTCTGACTTGCTGATAGGACAAGTCGAACCTCTTCAGGTACTCCCTGACGCTTTCGCCTTTCTTCTGTTTCAGGGTCATGAGATCGAAACGAGTGAGGCGTCTCCTTTTGTTCCCTGCATATTGCTCAAGGAAGGCCTCGGCTAACTCTATAAAGAAGCTGATCGATCCCTGGCGAAGGTCCCTGAACCATCCCTGTGCAAGTCCTACCAGGGTGGTTGGGAAGATTTTACACCAGATTGCGTCATCCACGTCATACATGCCCATGTGACTCTCAAATGCCGCCAGATGATCCTCTGGGTCTGTGGTCCCGTCGAACTTGACGGTAGGCATTTTGATTTTCGGGATGGGGAAATCTTGTACATCAGGATGAAGAGGGGTTTTTGTAGGCCTGCCTACCACTCGTGACCTGCTTTCCCCATACTGGTTACCGTGGATATCCCATTGTCTAGGGATCGGTTTCCTAGTACTGAGGGAGCGGTGCCTCGGTGGCGGCCTGCTCGCTGCTTCGTCCTCTACCTCAGGGGAGAATTGTCTGGGTCTCTTCCTTTGAGACTGGTAGAGGTTGTCATCCTGGTGGTATCTAGATTCGAGCGGTTGCCCCCAGTTAAGCCTAGACTGCAGGATTTGGGACAACCCTGGGGTAGGCTGTCCCTTGGCTGCCGGCGTTAACCTGGAAAAGACTCCGCCCTGCTTTTCCTCCAGGCGCTTGGATGCAGGTTCCTTGTGCCTCATCCGCTCCCGCAATCCCTGAGATAGACCTCTCTGCTCTCCAGACGCGGATTCTGTTGTGTGAATGGAGAACGCCTGTTATTGGGCCGGTGGTTCTGGGCTGCCTGTTGTGATACGCTTCTGTACCAGCGCGTATACTTGAGTTGTCCTTCTTGCTTTCCTCTGGGCGTTTCTGGCGGCGGTTCGCTTCGTGCCCCCAGCTCCATCCTTGTTTATTGAGGGTGGCTGCCTGGGGGTCGTTGCGACCCTGCCTACCAGGTCCTCGGGAGTGAACTCCTGGTCTAGCATTGCAGAGAAGAAAGCAGCTGTCTGTACCATCTGAGCTGGGGTCAGGTTCATAGTGTGCCCTGGGTGTGCCCCCAATTCCGATGCTACAGCAGCATTTGGCATGCCCAGGAGACTGGTTCCTCCCATCCCCAGGGTCCTGGTGGGAGGAGCCCTCTCTGGCTGCGGCATGCCGTATAGGGGGGTCACCGGGGGGACCGTCGGACCTACCCCTACACTGGTGTCAACGATTTCCGGCATGATTAATTTGATTGGTTTAGTTTTTGTAATTGGGAATGGTTGATTTTTGTGGGTAATTCGTGGATACAACCAGATCCATTTCCCACAGACGGCGCCAAATTGTTCCGGTAATTGGAATCAATTAACCCGACGTGGAATTCGGGTTTGAATCGTTCGGTGTTACTTCTGAATGTTCACTAATCAATTTTGACGCTCTCCTCCCTCCTACTCTTTCAGTCGGACCTTCCCGGCGGATTGGGCAGGCTCCCTGCACAGAGAACGCACAGGGCCTCGGAGGTTGTCCGAGGAAACCCTCTTCGATGCCTAAGTTAGTCCGTGAAAGCCTTAAGAAACCCAGCTCGTGTGAAACTGGGCGGCCATTTTAGAGTAAGAGTTCTAAAGAGAGAAAATCCAACCCCTTTCTTGTGGGAAATGGAAGAGTATTTATACCTTCCCACAAGAGAGGGAAGTAGAAGGAGAATGGATGGATAAGGAGGTGACAAGTGGCGTCCTCTCATCCACCCAATCTCAATTACCTTAGGCAAAATGACGAGAGGGCCCCTAGGGATCCCTGCTCTGTCTGCGGAGGTGTCCCCAGGGGGTAGGCGGGTTTTGAGCTGCTGGAGCTACGCTCTAGCAGGCCGAGTCACCCTGCTGGCCCGACGGTCGGCTGTTTTCCTTGGTAGTTCTTCCCACTTCTATTTTCTTTACTTTGACTGTTTGCTGGGTCAGTTTCTGGGCTTAATTGGCAATCCTCTGGGAGCCTGCCTAGCAGGCTGTTAGTGTCAGGCTGCCGACCCCAATCAGTTAGAAATAAAGAAAATAACAATCATGAATTTATTTAACATTTATTGAATACATAGTGCGCTTATTTATAGATGCACATAAGACGGTTACATTTGAAGGAACACAACTTTTCAAACAAATGAACACAACTCTTCATAAGGAGTAGTTAATCTTTCAATGTGCACAGGTGTTCAGGCTTCGTGGTACATACTTATTTAATAGAAAATTAATTAAAAAAAAGTTGCTTCCTCATGGATTGTTGGAATCATATCGCGGATATTGAATCAAGTCATTTGTTAAGCTAGCTATTTCTCTCATATTTATTTTAGAATATTTCAATCTTTTGTTTATTTTCCTATTTTGAAAGTATTTTTTATAGGTAATTTGATTATTCATTTGCATATATTTTGATGAACATAGTATCCGATCCAATTAATTACACCGACAAATGATCATCTCTCCCTTTTTAGTGCTCGTACCAATAAACAAAAGTAAACAAGTGATGAAGACAAATAGACTACACAATTAGAGAATAAGGGACTTTATTGCCACCAGAATCTAATCAAATTTGTTGTGACTATTGGACAGAATCGAACATAGGGAGGGAGAGGAGAAGAGGTAACCGAGAGTAGCAATTTGCAGCGACGGGGTAAGGAGGCCTCTGCCTTGAAAACTATTTTACGGTCGACCGAGGTGGCGATCAGCAAGCACCGGTAGTTCCCCAAGGTTGACACTGCTGCACCGAGACTCACTCACTTGAGGCTCGGAGCATTGGAACGATGAATATAACAATACTCAGGAAGGTTTTTAGTAGATAAGTGAAGAAGAAGGAAAAGGAGATAACTGTGATTATTGTGTATTTGTGCTGCTGCAAGAACTGTTATTTATAATAGCATAACGAGAGCAGGTGGAGCTACAAACAGACTCCACAAATGCAGAGTCAAGGCCGAAAAACAGGAGAGAATAACTCTCCCCACAACAGCTCCCTTTGACTTGCACAACTAACAGCAGCAGCAGCCAGACACTCACAGTGAACCCTAAACCTAAACCGAGCCAGGCCCAAAAAGTAGGCAAAGCCCGCCGTAGGCGATTTGTCAAATCCCAAATCCCGAATCCGGATCCGGGCCGGGCTCGGGCACGGGCACGCGCGCGCGTGTGCGAGCTAAATTAAGTGCCTCGCAGGTCCATATAAAATGACCCCCTTTCACCACTAGTGATACCCATAGTTAGAGTAGTGTATATAAACACCATAAGACACTATTACTCTTCCTATGTGGGACAATTAAAGATAAGGACTTAGCCCCAATTTTCAAACAATCCCCCACTAGGGGCTACAGAAACAGAGAGAGAATCCTGGGTAAAGGAAGGGTGGATACATAGGTATCAATATCTTTCGATTTGAATTGACACTTTAGTGAAGTAAGGAAACAACTTACTTTCAGTGAGTGAATATCTTTTGATTTGAATTCCTAACTGAGCTTCGGTTGATACCCCCCACAACACATATCATACCTTCGAAATTAAGGTCGTTCCGCGATTTCAATGTGTAACGCGCTCTTAAAAGCCGTGCGTTTACCTTGGTACTTATAAGTGTAATCATAGGACTTCTCATAGTCTTATGATTGTTACACCTATGTAGGTGGCTCAAGTGCTTCTCAATAGCACTTCTCACGTGAGCCATTAAGGACATAAGTCCAACCTAATGTATAGTTCATCAAGTGCGTCTCAAAAGCACCACCATTAAGGCTATGAACCCATGCAATGCCATAGAAATTGAGACTTTGGACCTAGTCAAGTATCACTCTTTAACTTGACTTAAGGACCTAAGCCTTATTCCTCTCGATAAGTCAACAACGTGTCTTCTAGGCAACCACTTAGTGAGGGGATCAACAAGATTGCATTCGGTCTTCACATAGTCCACAGCTATTACTCCATTTTCAAGGAGTTGTCTTGCTGCAGCGTGTCTAATTCGCATATGCCTCTTTTTTGCATTATAGACACTATTTTTAGCAACTCTGATGGCTGCTTGGCAGTCACAATGTAAGGAGATCAGTGTCTGCCGACTTCCCCACATAGGCACATCGGCTAGTAGGTTTCTCAACCAATCAGCCTCTTGTCCTGCTAACTCAAGAGCTATGAACTCTGACTCCATGGTAGAGCGTGCCATACAAGTCTGTTTAGAGGACTTCCACGATACAGCACCTCCACTCATGGTAAAAACATAACCACTAGTAGAACATATTTGGTCGTTTCCTGTAACCCAATTCGCATCACTATATCCTTCCAATACAGCTGGAAATTTATTGTAATGCAGACACAGATCAACTGTTCCTTTTAGGTATCTTAGTAAACGATGAAGTGCAGTCCAATGTTCAGAACTAGGGTTATGAATGTAACGACTCAGTCTACTAACGGCATAACCAATGTCTGGTCGTGTACAGTTCATAAGAAACATCACACTACCTAGAATTTTAGCATATTCTTCTTGGGAAACACTCTTACCCAAGTTTTTACACAAAGATATACTAGCATCATAGGGTGTTCTAGCAGGCTCGACATCAAAACAGTCAAATTTCTTTAACACTTTTTCAACATAATGAGATTGACTTAAAGAGATTCCTTTAGAGTTTCGGGTAACCTTAACTCCTAGGATTACATCAACTTCTCCTAGGTCCTTCATCTAAAATTGTGATGATAAAAAATCTTTGGTTTTAATTACTACATCCACATTATTACCAAAAATTAACATATCATCAACATACAGGCATATGATCACATAGTCAGATTCAAACATCTTCGAATACACACATGAATCAGAATTGTTAACAATATAGCCATTTGTTATCAAAGTGCTGTTAAATTTCTCATACCACTGTTTTGGTGCTTGTTTTAGACCATAAAGTGATTTGTTTAGTTTACACACTTTATTATCTTGACCCTTGACCACAAATCCTTCAGGTTGCGTCATATAGATTTCTTCTCATAGATCACCATTCAAAAAATCAGTTTTAACATCCATCTGATGTATAACTAGGTTATGAATAGCAGCTAACGCAATCAGAATTCTTATGGTTGAGATTTTGGTCACAGGTGAATAAGTATCGAAATAGTCAATGTCTTTCTTTTGTGTAAAGCCTCTAACCACAAGTCTAGCTTTGAACCTTTCTATTGAACCGTCAGGTCTCATTTTCTTTCTAAACACCCATTTACTACTAATGGGTTTGCAACCTTTGGGTAAATCAGTTAACTCCCAAGTCTGATTATGAGAAATAGAATCAAGTTCATTTTTAATAGCATCTTTCCAAAAATTAGCATCAATGGATTTCATTGCTTCATCATATGTTTTTGGATCCTCTTCTATTAAAAAAGCAAACACAAACTCTTCACTAGCACAGATAGAGTAACCATGTTCAGATAGAAATGTTGAGACAAAATCATCACCAAAGTTCTTTGCACATCTAGTTCTTTTACTCCTTCTAGGTTCAACATTATGATCAGTAGAAGTACTAGCATGCGTGGACATATCAACAGATGTAACAGGTAAAACAGAAGGTGATTCAACATCCTTCTTTAATGGAAAAACATGTTCAAAAAATTTAGCATCTCTAGCTTCAGATATAGAACGATCATTCGAGGACATGAATCTATAAGCAGAGCTATTTTGTGCATAACCGATAAACACACAATCGTAGGTTTTTGGTCCAACCGTGGGTCTCCTAAACTCAGGTAAACCCGCCTTAGCTAAACAACCCCATACCCTAAGGAAGCTCAGATTAGGAGGGTAGCCCTTTCAAATCTCGTAGGGGGTCTTATCTATTTTCTTATGAGGAACACGGTTAAGAATATGACAAGCCGATAAAATCGCTTCCCCCCACATATCGTCAGAAAGGCCAGAACTTAAGAGCATAGCATTCATCATTTCTTTTAAAGTTCTGTTCTTACGTTCAGCTACACCATTAGACTGAGGTAAGTAAGGTGGACTATACTCATGGATTAATCCGTTTTTCTCACAGAAATCAACTAAGTAATCGGACCTATACTCGCCCCCTCTGTCAGACCTTACCCTTTTTATTTTCCTGTCGAGCTGATTTTCGACTTCGGTTTTAAAGTTTATAAACGATTGTTCTGCTTCGTCTTTAGTCCTAAGCAAATATACTCTATTATCTTGAACAGTCGTCTATAAAGGTGACATAATAATGCTTACCGCCTCTACTTGCAGTATTCTTGAAATCAGCTAGGTCGGTGTGAATTAGTTCAAGAAGACTCGTACTCCTAGCACAAACCGGTTTACTAGGTTTTTTAGTGAATTTAGCCTCAACACAGCTAGCACATTTCGAGAATTCTTTATTAGTTAAGCTTGGAATTAGACTCATATTTCTAAGCTTTTTAATATAATCTACATTCACATGACCTAATCTACCATGCCAGATGTCAAGAGATTCAACGATATAAGCAGAAATGGAAGCAATATTATTAAAATCAAAATCAGTGTTCAAAATAAATAAACCCCCAGACAAATATCCCTTCCCGACAAAGTCCCCATTACGCGACATTACTACCTTGTCAGCTTCAAAAACAAGCTTCAACCCAGCTTTGTTAAGTAAAGCGCCAGACACAAGGTTTCGACGTAAAGAAGGAACATACAACACATTTGTCAGGGCAAGAGTTTTTCCTAAGGAGAGTTTGAGAAAGATCTTGCCTTTTCCGGAGATCACTGCAGATGAAGAGTTACCCATGTAAACACTTTCCCCGTTGGCCACTTCCTCGAACTCGGTGAACATCCCCTTTTCAGCACAGAGGTGTCTTGAAGCGCCAGTATCCAGCACCCATTCAACAACATTTCCCACCAAATTAGCCTCAACAACCAAAGCAGCAATGACTTCATCATCAGTAACAGCAACGTTTGCTTCAGCAGTTTTCTTGTGAGTACACTGGTAAGCCTTGTGACCGCTTTTCCCACACACGAAGCAAACAAGAGTACCCTGAGGTTTTTGGATTTTGGGAACGGGTTTGGTGTGTTTTCCTGGACTATTTTTCTTACCCTGACTCTGACCCTGACCCTGACCATTCTTATTTTTCCCCTTATTCTTTCCCTTGGACTTGTCAGCATTAGACGGACCACCAGACTCAACTACAACCATATTAACTTTAGCAGCATTAACAGGTAGAGCAACTGGTTTATCTTTAAGACGATTAGCCTCTTCAGTCCTCATATGACCTACAAGGTCTTGGAGGGACAAGTCTTTTTTCTTATGTTTAAAGTGATTTCTATAGTCAGACCAGGAGGGAAAGAATTTTTTGAGTAGTACATTAGCAAGAAAAACATCACACAATTTCATCCCTTCATTTATGACATCAGCACCCAGGTTTTCATAAATATGCACTTGCTCCATTATTGGTTTACCATCCTCCATAACAAATTCCAGCCATTTTCCGACAACATGTTTCTTTTTCCCAGCATCATCAGACCCATATTTTGACTCTAACGGCTCCCAAATAAATTTAGCCGACTTATTAGGAGCAAATAAATCAAACAGGGTGTTAGTCATGTTGTTCAGAATATGACAACGAGCAGTCTTATTATCTTTTTCATACTTTTTGATAGTATCAGCGTTAGACTTGACAACAGACGCAACAGGAGGAGTAGCCTCGACAGTAGTGGACGCGGCAACAGGGACGGGACAATCCTCAGACAACACATAATCAGTTTTGAGTTGTTCAAAAAACATCAGTAGTTTCTGAGACCATCGTTTATAATTGTTACCATCCAATTGTTCAATTTTAGACAAATCAGGAACCAACTTAGACACAACTGACATTGTTACAGCAACAAAAAATAGTTTTCAAATTGTTGTGACTATTGGACAGAGGGAAGGAGAGGAGAAGAGGTAACCGAGATTAGCGATTTGTAGCGACGAGGTAAGGAGGCCTCTGCCTTGAAAACTATTTTCCGGTCGACCGAGGTGGCGATCAGCAAGCACCGGTAGTTCCCCAAGGTTGACACTGCTGCACCGAGACTCACCCACTTGAGGCTCGGAGCATTGGAACGATGAATATAACAATACCCAGGAAGGTTTTTAGTAGATAAGTGAAGAAGAAGGAAGAGGAGATAATTGTGATTATTGTGCTGCTGCAAGAACTGCTATTTATAATAGCATAGCGAGAGCAGGTGGAGCTACAAACAGACTCCACAAATGCAGAGTCAAGGCCGAAAAACATGAGAGAATAACTCTCCCTGGCCCAAAAAGTAGGCAAAGCCCGCCGCAGGTCGATTTCCCAAATCCCAAATCCGAATCCGGGCCGGACACGCGCGCGCGTGCGAGCTGAATTAAGCACTTCGCATGTCCATATAAAATGACCCTCTTTCACCACTAGTGATACCCATAGTTAGAGTAGTGTATATAAACACCGTAAGACACTACTACTCTTCCTATGTGGGACAATTAGAGATAAGGACTTAGCCCCTATTTTCCAACAAAATTAAATGTAGCAAATTTTAGGTAGCAATTAAGTAAAAGTACTTGAAGATGCTAATTAAGAGTAATTAATTATATTAAGCATCTCCATCCATTCTCCATTCTCCATTCTTGGAAGAAAATGGAGAAAAATGGTTCATCTATCTATGGAGAAATCATTCTTCATGCGGAATAGATGATATTCATTCTTTCAAAAGAATAGAGTGGAGAATGAAAATTGTGGGTTCTATGATAAAAATATTAATATTAAAATAAATTAAAGAGATGTGTAAATGAATGAATGGAGTAATGAAATGGGTTGGGACCCACTGGAGAATAGAAACTTCATTCTTAGATGAAGCAATTTTTTATGATAAAAAAAAGTATGATAAAAGTAATGAGGTGGATGGGGTGGGTCCCATCCAAGAATGAAAAAATCATTCTTGGATGACGATGCTCTTAGTGATTCGTCTCGTTGATTTGTTGTCCCTTTATATTTATTATGATGAATATTTTAATCGAATGACAATAAATGAACGAGACGGAGGGAGGACATTTCGTCATGTTACGATTATTTCATTGTCCTAGTATATGTTGGTACGTACCATTTCATTGTCCTGTGACGTTATTTTGGAGGGAGGGCATTTGCGTTTCGTCCTTCATTCTACTTATTAGCAGTTGGGATGTCTTGTGGAACATTTCACATGGCAATTATAGCAACTTTGTCTTGGACTCATTTACAACTTCCCACCAACGTACGTACCAAACTGTACCCACATGTTCCGATTAGCCTAAGCTAGGCTTACTTCATTTCTGCATCTAATTAACCTAATATATACGGAGTACTCCTGTATACTTTGTGTCCATTTTTTTAGTTGCATCTATTATGCATTCTTAATTATGAAGAATTATATTACAACACGTACGTTATTATTATTTCAAGATTGGTTAAGGTGAGCCCTAATAATGGAACGTTAAGTAATAATTTTGCTACATTATCTTAACTTAATTTAAATGAATTACCTTAATCTCACATGCATGATAGTTTCGGATCGAGTAAAAGATTTGTAATAACATTCGAGAGGACGATGATACTATTAAGGGACGGATAATTTTATATCTCTATTAATTAAGGCATGAGTTCATGGATTTTCGAGCAGAAAAAATTGACAATACTTGGACCATTTTTTTGGGATTAGCGCGTACGTGTTATTGTGTAGCTCCCCTACGTATGATAGTAACAATAATATAATGCCATAGTAATATTTCTATTATATTATCCTACGTCGTCAAATTCATGCATGATTTTGATTGATGAACATACAAGAAGAATGATGAGTTTAAACAGCTTTGAAGAATGAACAAGTAGCTTCATACATGTTGGTGCGCCCATACTAGTAGATGATTGCATTGCAACGAGGATGAGTATCTTTCAAGTGTATTATGTCTCGTCAATCATAAGTATATTGCCCATACAATTCCAGGTACTTTGATTTTTTTAATACTGTATATACTTGATTTATGAATATTGAATATCACCAAAATCTTTCTTAATTAATCGCTTTATACTTACTTTATTAGGCAATTTTCTTTACAATAATCTTCTAGAGGTTATGAGTTCGATCCAAATTTGACACATGTGAGAAGGTTTCCTATTATGTTTGCTACGAGTATTTTTTTGTTTCAAAGGATAATCGTGATGAACAGAATAAGAGCTCTTATGAGTTAGGCAAATTCTTGTTTGTGACGACACTATCCGTCGTAACCTTAAGACGGGTCAAGTAATACACCAAATCACATGACAAGTGACCTTGCAAGTGGCAAATGTTTTCTCTTTATTAGGCACATGTGGTAGCATTTGACCCGTCCTAAGGTTTACGACGGATACTCCGTCTTAAGCAAGACCAACTGTATGAGTTATGACCTGAACTAACTTTTGTTCGATCACTATACTGAGTTAAGTAGTAATGCTCATAATATCCAAGCTCATTGTTGAATAAGGGTAAAGCTAAGTCACTGAACGATAAATAATTGCGACCAAATTGACAATCCAAATGGTAGGACGGATGGGATTACATATAATTTCATCACAATGCCGAACACCGTGATTATTATCATACAAAACAATAATAACGTGCGTGCTTTTATCAAAAAAAATTGTACTTCTTAGCGACTAATTATCATAAAAATATTAAATATATATATACTTGTGTAAATAAATATCATGAAGAAGAAGACGTTCTAATAAGAGAAATAAGACTAGAGAAGTAGTCTTCGCTGCAGGGAATGGTAAGACCACCCATGGGATGTTGGAAGCCGAACTCCTCTTCGACAACATGAAGAACGTTGTGAAAAAGAGTATGATTCAAATAGGAAATGGGGATTACGTGACGCTTCATATAAGAGGTAGTGTCGCCCACGTAGACTGCAACATGGCCTTTTGGTACGTCCGAACAATGCTGAGTTGATCGTTTAATGTTGGATAATGTTCTTTGTAGAATCTTCTTGGCTTGAACTCTCTCTGCTAATTGAATACCCATTTTACTTTTATTATTTGTTGTTTGTAAATGTGATGTGATTAAGCCAAGCTAAGGGACAACAATGATTTTGAGTTTGAGTTTACTGGTTTAGAAGTTGTTTGTAGGGTGGAGTGAAGCAAGTTTGGGTATTTATAGAGGTGGAGTATGTGAACCCATTAGAAACGGGTAAGTGCGTTGACGACCCTGGCCTCCTCCATCCAAATTCCAACGTAACCTTTTTTCTGCCAAGTCTTTGAGTTACTCTTTTCCATCACCAATTTTACTTAAAGATAAAAATAAAAGGGGATAAATTCATTCATGCAAGCGCTATTTTTTTTTCCTACGTACTTTGGGAAAAAGTATTTAAATTATTTGAAAACTTTATACTAAAGTCGTTGGATCAAATCATTTATGGATCTTGAATCAATCTATCTACATAACTTAAATCTAACCAATAATCTCTCTAGTAAAAGAAACACGGATAAAGTTTTTGGATAAGTCAGTAGCGACTTTGCTACATTGCATTTTAGTCCTTCAATTTCTTGACCAACTTCACTCTAAATAACTTTTTCATTCATTGGGTCGTGCGTTTTTCCAAAATTATCCATGTTTCCTTATGTTAGCTATGGATTTACTTGTCCACTAACTCAACAACTTTGATTATTACTCGATCTGTAGATATACCAAATGTATGCTACTACTTTTTCTCATTAAAATTGTCTTGTTTCATTAAAATATTTCTTACATATAATAAGAAAATTGGACAATTTTTTAGGGACGAAGGGAGTATATAATTTCAACGATGACGTGGATCAAACTTATATTATATGAGGCAAAAAATAGTGAACGGAGGGAGCACTATTAAGTGATCTCTAATTCATGCATACTGATATTACGGAGTAGTAAGCTAGTGACTCTCATTATTATTACTTCCTCCAACTTTCAATGATCTTCCCACTGTATATTCATTTGAATGAGAATAAAATAATGAAGTGGGAAGATCTTGGAAAGTTAGAGAAATTATTATTATTATTATTATTATTATTATAAAAAAGGGGAGAATTTTATTGATGAATCAAAACGTGGTTTACAAAAAAATTGGTGGGTAGCCGAGATACAATCTGGGCCCCCACCCCATTATTACTATTATTATTATTATTATTATTATTATTATTATTTTTTTTTTTTATTATAAACGGAACTTGCATTAAACACCAGAACAAATTACAAGAAGTTAGAGGGAAGCCGAGATACTATCTGGGCCCCCACTCCCTTATTATTATTATTATTATTATTATTATTATTATTATTATTATTATTATTATTATTATTATTATTATTATTATTATTATTATTACTCCCTCCGTTTTTTAATGCATATTTTATATTTACCCCAATTTCTTCGATATACGTTATCATTATTTTATTAAAATAGTGTACACATTAAAAAAATGGAGGGAGTATTATTATTATCTACTCAATAATGAATGAAATAGTGAAAAGGGAAGAGTTTATAGTATAGGCTAGCGATGAGTGTTGGAGTAATGCTCCGAAATTAATAATTTAGTGAGTAGTTAATGTTTAGTAAGCATGCTAATTAATTCAGCACAGTGGGAAGTTAATTAAGTAGTGGCTTGAGTTAGTGGGTAATCTTAATCATCATGTAATGTCTATTTAAACACTTTCAGTCTATTATTGTTATCTGGTGCAAGTTTAACTTCTCTCTTTTTTCCCAATTACATATTTTGTTTACAAATTTTACATGGTATCAGAGCTCTTAAGTGAGGGTGTCGATATTTTCATCAAATCCACTTAAGTAGCCAGGTTCGAATCGAAAATGGAATGACAAATAAGAAACTAAAAAAAATGTCAAAAAAATGGTGAGAAGAGTATCATTAAAAGGACAAAAAAATTGTGAGATAGAGAGAATGCTCTATCGAGTTTGGTAGAGAAAATCACTCTACCGTGTTTTGGTGAAAATAAGTGCTTCACATATGTATGGTGAGAAGTGCCCCATGAAATGGTGGAGAGAAGGGCTTCATCAATATTCTATTTTTCGTAGAGAGAAGTGTTCTACTATGATTTTTGGAGATATGTTCCCCAAATGTAGGTTGGTGATCGATAGTGGTCATCAACAAGTTAGTGATGAAAAGTGCATCACTAAATGAAGACAGGCGTTTCATAAATTGAAGATGAAAAATATTCCAGTTGCGGCAAAGACACGACAAGATTGGATCGACATATACAAGAATGAATTGACATAACATGCATAACAATATGTCCAACATTGAAAATTTAGAAATCAATTTTGTAAATTTTGGATTAAAAGGGTGTGTTGGAGTAGTGCTCCAAAATTAATGGTTTATTTAGTGGGTAGTTAATGTTTAGTAAACATACTAATTAATTTAGTGGGAGTATTGCCTTAATAATTAAGTTAGTGAGCAATCTTAGTCATGTAATCCCTATTTAAAGACTTTCAGTTTATTATTGTTATTTGGAGCAAGTTATTATGAACTTCTCACTTTCTCCCAATTACATACTCTATTTACAAATTGTACAACGGGGAAATAATTTGAAAGCAAGTAATAATAATATTGATTGATATTATTATAATTATTTATGACAATGTGATTGGATTCAATGTTGTCAGGATCGGGATTCTACTTTGGATCGATAGGAAGGATAGAATTGAATCAGTAAAATCGATTGGTAGAATCGTAAGATTCTACTAACTCACTAAATATAGCTTTTTGTTTAGCAAAAATATTTGATTGAAGATCAAATTACTTATTCATTCATATCTAATGATTTTAATAAACATTTTATGAACCTGTTTTTACGACTTATAAGAAATTTGAGTTTAATGATGTCGTTATATAAAAATATATATTACGGTAGTTTTTTATTATGAAGTTGGATCGTATTATGATCCTACCTTTAAAAATTTTTAATTAATAAGATCGTAAGATTCTATAACCATGATAGAATCGTAAAATTCAGGATCGATTAATCATTTTTAGATCGTAAATTGTAGAATCGAATCACGACTCTGACAACAATGATTGGATAGTCCACTGTTTATTGAGATTTGAGATTATATTACGGTGTTGTAAGGGTAGAGAGAGAGAGAGAGCATTAAGTAGACAATGAAGGCCCATTGATTCGAATGATTAGCTTGTTTGCTTTGGGACTGACTGTCTATGCGATGAACGTGGACCTATGACCTATCTATATAGAGAGGTAGTGCTCTTGTCTTCTTTCACTTTACATTTTGGATTCCTATTTCCTACAGTAATAGTTAACCGATTCTAATTCCTAATTCCTAATTGTAGGATGTTTTAGTTGCATCTTACATGAATGCATCTCCTCTTATTATTACAACCCCCCTCGATTTTTGAAAGGATGGATTCCAGTTGTTAGAGTGTCCCTATATGTTCTTAAGTGCTTTGACCATTGTTTAGGCCATATGCACTTCCTATCATTTGTTGCTTTTCACATAACCAAATAGTAAAACGGTCTCGAAATAGACATACCACATGTATGCTCATATATATATATATAATGTTTTCGTTTATCAACCAAATTCATGTCAAAAGTTTACAAACCACGAGTGTTCTGGAACGCTTAGTAAGACTAATTAAGATTGAGTTTCAATGATTAATGCTTTTATATCGTATTTTTAGAAATACGTAACTAAATATATAAACAAAAGAAATGCAAAGAATCAAATGAAACGGAGGGAGTATCTAATATATTATCAGTTTCCACTACACGGAACACATATTTCTCGATAAATGTGACGAAACAATCATTCAACACTTGATCACCCACACTATTTCTTCATTAACTTTTTCTTCACATATTCATTGCGGAAAAAACTCGTTCCACATTTGCAGGTGCCACGCACGGGAAGTATTAATACCAGCGGCGAAATAACCAAATAGGTAAAAAAAGTGACTCAAAGATGACGGATTGGTAAAAAAGTATCGCCGGCGCCAAATATGTAAAAAAAAGTGGCATCCAAGTGACGGCCAAATAACCGGATTGGTAAAAAAATGAAGGGTTGGTGACAATGTGACATATTGGTAAAAAAATCTATCCAAGATGACAAATGGGTAAAAAAACATCATTGTTGTGACAAATACACCAAAAAAGTTTGAAGAATATTTTGGGTCACTAATATTTGTCATCGGGATTTTTTTCGTATCAGGATTTTTACTCCGCGTCGTCAACTCGTCGGGATTTTACTTCATGCCATTGGAATACTATGTGGATTAACTAAAAGGTTGTTGCTCTTCGCAGTACGCGTTTTACTTGACGCAGTACGACATTTCCAATTATACCCCTCTCATATCCCCTCCCCTCAAATTCATCTTTTCTTTTTTCCTCTCTTTCTCTCATTTCTTCTCTTCTTTCCTCCTAATCTATTTAACTCAATACAATACACCTTTTTTACTTTTACGCAGTACATTTTTTTTACTTTCGTACACTGCATGTTTTTTTAATCTTTGATGCAACTTTTTTTTTAAACTTCGCTTACGCAGTACGATTCTTATAAGACGCGGTACATTTGTTTACAAACATTTTTTTTAAACTTTGATTGAGTACATTTTGTTCAATTTTTTTTGTAAAAACAATTACGACCGTACTACGTAAGTAAAAAATAAGGTAGGACAAAAAAATTAAGAAAAAAAAACTAATTTCAATAATTATTTTATAATTGCTCTTCAATCTAACTCGTATCCATAATCTTATGAATTAATAAATTGAATGATTTGTATAATTAGAATTGGGGAAATCGATGATATTGAAAAATTGGAGATTTCTGTAACCCTAATTTCAATAATTAGGGATTTGAGATAATTGAAAAAATTGAACAATATCTATAACCCTAATTTCAATAATTAGGGATAAATAACCATCCATACCAATTTCGATCAAACTTGTATCCATAATCTTACAAATTTGATAAATTAAATGAGCGGTATAGTTAGTATTGAAATGAATCGATGATAATTGAAAAAATTGAATGATTTTTAGGGTTACAGTATAGAGGTTAGAGAGTAAGAGCAATATTTTTTTCTGGTGAAGGGCATATAATGGAAAAATATGTACAAAAAGTACTGCGTCGAATAAAATTGGTACTGCGAAGAGTAACTCCGTTTACCTAAAATACCCTCCATATTTTTATTTCCTCACCTACTCAAAAAACCGAAAAAAGTGTCGCTAATTAATCGTTATCACACTAAAAAGAGTATAGATTTCACTGCTTCACGGTAAAGAGGAGTAATTTCACTAAAAAAGATTATCACTAATGTTACACACTACTTATGCTGTAATTAACTGTGAACCGTAGTATTTGATCAATATAATCAATATAATCATAATCAATTGATCAATCTTCACTGGACCTGTCAAATGGGTTGTGTCACAGGTTGGGTCAGAATACGGCTCAAGTTATACGGGCCATGGGTCAGACTAGGGTCGGATTTTGATCCCAAATTAACGGGTCAAACGGATTGCTAGTCGAAAAAATGGGTTCATGACCCTAAAAATACATGAGTCTAAGTATTTAAAATATTTTACAGAATAGTACGACTGTACGAGTAGTATTTATGTCCTCGCCCAAGTCCGAACATGAATGGATGAGCCATGTCCCCGACATGGAGCATATACTTCTTAGTTTTTTATTTCAATTTTTTAACGATCATATACTTCTGAGTTTTTTTTTCCAATTTTTTTAATGAACTCAATTAAGAAAAATTAAACATGCAAATAGTTTTAAAATAATTATTTAAAATCAGAGTTTTTCGAAATAAAAAATCGTTATTATCTTTTTGTTATTAATTGGAAAACATAATTACTTTGTAGCATTAGCAATGATTATCTTTTTGAAATCGATTTTTCTTGTGCGAAGTCGATACATTTTTTCTATATTTTATGCAATTAGTTTGTAACAATTAATGGGGTAGTTTACATAAAATCTCGACAATGCAAATTAAAATACCGACGATAAATATTCAATATGTCATCAACCCTACTTTTTTGGTGTATTTGTCCAACAATGAGGTTTTTTACCCATTTGTCATCTTGGATAGTTTTTTTACCAATATGTCATCAACCCTCAACTTTTTTTACCAATCTGGTTATTTGGCCCCCAAGTGACGAATTGGTAAAAAATGTCGCCGGTGCCAAATAGGTAAAAAATGTGGTACCGAAGTGACGAATTGGTAAAAAGAATATAATCGTGTTACGGATAAAAAAAAATTAACCGACGCAAGAAATTGGTAAAAAACGTAATCGGTGCCAAATTATATGGGTTAAAAAAATTAATCGATGCGACACTATTTAGAAATTAATGTTCGTAAATAAATTACCTAGCATTTTTGGTCGATTTAGATTTTTTTTCTCAAAGTGTGCCGATATTGTCACATAGGTCCGTGTTTACGGTTTTTACGATAAGGTGTAAAAAATCTAGACATATCGATCCTCGATCCACGACACATAGGTCCGAAAAGACTCATAAATCGATCGAAATCCGACTCGACCCGTATTGTAACCCGACCAATTTAACGGATCTAAAATCTTCTAATCAAAAAAAGATCTGTTAAATTGATTGGGTTACAATACGTCGAGTCGGATTTCGATCCTAGATTAATGGGTCTTTTCGGGTTCGGGTCAAATAGGTCGTGGATCGAGTTTCGACATGTCTTGATTTTTTACACCGTATCGTAAGAACCGTAAACACGGACCGATGTGACAACATCGGCACACTTTGAAAATTCTAAACGACCCAAAACGCAGGGTAATTTATTTTACGAACATTAATGTCTAAGTGTCGCATCGATTAATTTTTTTTAATCCGTAACAATTTGACACCGATTACGTTTTTTAGGAAAAAAGTACTATACACCTGGTTGTATAGTGGGATTATACTGGTTACATATATATATATAAATAATTTAAACTCCTCCTCTTCCCCCTCTAATTCCCTCTAATTCAATCACATTTAAACTCTTCCTCTTCCTTTTTTTTCTCTTGTAGTCTTCTGCTTCCTAAAAGACACTATCTCTTCAATTTCTCAGAGACAATGGAATAATCGAAGCAATTGACGGTACCATCCAGACGTAAAAACGCTTCAAACGCTGATACGGTGCAAAACAAACGTAAAAACGCATCAAACATTGTTACGGGGCCGACGAGAAGAACAAACGCGGTTACTAATACTTCGAGGTAAAATTTAACATCTTTTTTTTGTTGAGAAAACAACTTTTGGAAGATTCAACTTTGTACTCGATTATTTTAGACTTCTTGGATGATAGAGAGTTTTGATGGATTAGGGTTTAATATTATTTCGACAACTATCTATTTGATTTGTTTATTTTGATTTCAACTATCTATTTGATTAGGGTAATTATACGAAGATGAAGCTATGCTTTCAATTACTGTAACTAGTGCGAATTAGGATAATTTACCCTTAGAGAGAATTAATCCGAGCTATTTGATAAAGTTTCCGAGTTTTTTATAATATATTTCGAGCATTCAAAACGAGAATTAATCCGAGCTGTTTGATAAAGTTTCTGAGCTTTTTATAATATATTTCGAGCATTCAAAACGAGTTCTAATAGGTAAAGTTTTCTGAGCATGCCACCGATTTTTTTATTTATTCAGGGTTCAGTTAAAGATTTCTTTGGTGAAATAGCAAAATTACGCGTCAAGATTTCTTAAAAGATAGTAATTAATCCGAGCTATTTGATAAAGTTTCCGAGTTTTTTATAATATATTTCGAGCATTCAAAACGAGAATTAATCCGAGCTGTTTGATAAAGTTTCCGAGCTTTTTATAAAATATTTCGAGCATTCAAAACGAGTTCTAATAGGTAAAGTTTTCTGAGCATGCCACTAATTTTTTTATTTATTTAGGGTTCAGTTAAAGATTTCTTTGGTGAAATAGCAAAATTACGCGTCAAGATTTCTTAAAAGATAGTAATACACACTCAAAAGATGGTCTCATAATTACGTACTTATAGAAACTAGTGTAACAATTTGAGATTATGTGTATTGATTATTAAGTATGATTTTTTATGTAAATGTATTTAGTGTTTATTTAAATACTTTTTGTAAACGATTGCGGTCTATTCTCATGTTAAGTCTAACACTATTGTCTATTATCTTTCTTAGACCTTAAAAAAAAACAAAAATTGTAACAGAAGGTGACCATGACGAGGGCGATGACGATGTGTTGGAAATATACCCTAGGCTGGATACTAGGATGTCGCCAACAAAGGTGGTGAAGCTCCTTCAGGCTTTATCTCCGACTCAAAGAAAAAGTTTTGAGATAACACCTTTTCGACATCTTCTAAATCTAAAAGTGACTCAAATACCCACCCGCTTAGCTTACTATGTAGTAAGAAACTTCAACTTTAGAAATAAAACATTGAGTTTGGAGAATGGAGAGACATTTAATGTCTCAAAGGAAGACATTCGCACGGTCATGGGTCTTCCGATGGGAGGTTTAGTACCAAGTCATTCTTGTGAGGAAATGCAACCCGTTTTTAGTGAATGGGTTGAACAATTTGGTGATAACCACGAAGGAAATCCTTTGACGATGTCTATGTTAAGAGATTACATATTAACACACAAGGAAGATGGAGGGCAGATGTTCAAGAGGAACATCCTTATGTATATCATATCATCTTTGATATGTTGTTCCGGAAATAATCACGTTTACACTGATGCATTTCCTTGAGTGTTTGATGTCGGTAATTTGGACCGCCTAGATTGGTGCGAATTCGTTGAGGATAAGCTCTTAACGACTAGACTTGCTTGGTCGTCTCCAAGAAAACAATTTCGTGGTCCCTTGTTATTTCTTGTGGTAAGAAATTTATATACAATACTCAGTTTTTATGAACAACTTATTAATGACTGTATATAATTCGTACTTTCTTTTAAATGTATTAATATGTACAGTTATACTTTATTGACACTGTGGTTGATTCAAAAAGGGATGTACCAAGAACGTACCCTACGCTAATTGGGTGGACGACAAAAGATCTAAACAACAGGGAAAAAATAGGCAAAAAAAGAGGTGGTTTTGGTGGTGGATATATTCATAAAGAATCCGCTATTCTATCAAACGTAAGTAAATTGTCTTTCTCAATTTGTAGCACTATTATGAGCTATTACATATACTTAATGAGCTAATTATTCTTTTGTTACGAGTCTGCCATTCATCCTTCAAATCATTCTGAATGTGTAGCACTTTTACGAGCTAATATGTATTCTTTCTTAGCTAATGGTTCTTTTTTCCGAGTCTGCCATTTATCCCTCAACTCTTTCTCATTTAGTACTTTTACGAGCTATTATGTATACTTTCTGAGCTAATTTTAATTTTTTACGAGCCTGTCATTTATCCGTCAACTCTTTTTTTATTATTTACCACTTTTACGAGCTACTATGTATATTTTCTGATCTAATTATTATTATTTACGAGCCTATTGTATACGTTTATGCCTAATAATGTATCTATTGTCCTTTGAATCCTGATTCAGACCTCACTTCTAACCATCAAGAACACAGTTGAAGATACGCATGAAAAACATGATTGCGACGAGCTTGTAAAATTAACATTCACAACTCTTTATTTTTCAGCTTAATTTTTAAATATGGTGTTCCAAATAATGGTTATTAATTTTCTTCATAATGTATTATTTTTTTACACAGGGTGTGTTCCATGATTTTGCGGGTGCAGCAGAAAACTTAGTTGCGGCGTATGCTGACGTCGACAAGAAAGGTCGAAAACTGCTTGAGGCAATGCCGAATTATGAAAGCGTGAAAAATTTGATCATGGTCACTCGCGCCTCATTTAATATGTCTCGTCTAGACGATGGTGTTGATATTGAAACCATGCCAAGTTTTAGTCAAGATACTTTCTTTGAGAATCCCTCTGTGATCAAGGATCTTGAAGCAATGATGGCAGCTGAAACCTTATATCGGGAAGTGACTGACATTGTCCCACCAAGCTTTTCACTTGGCTTGACTCAAGAGTTTGGAACATGTACTACACCTCGTAATGCTGATGAAGAAAGTGATGAGGAAGAAAGTGATGAGGAGGACGATCGTGGGGTGGAATATGAAGCTGAGGGGGAGGAAGGAGAGAATGAGGAGGAGGAACAAATAGAGGAGCAGATGCCTAAACGAACAAATAAACGAAAGCCTACAATATATGCCAAATCTCCATACGTTATGCGGTGCTTAGACCCGATAACCCGCCAAAGAAGAAACAGATGGATCTGGCCCCTTACCTATTGTCAAACGACAACCACTCAACGTATGATACTTTTCTACCTGATTTTTATTCATATATTCCGAGCATGTGAGTAAAACTTATGAGCTAATAAATAAACTTTTTGAGCTTTAAAAAGTATTCCGTTCTTAAAAGTTCGTGACAATATTTTTCTCAGCGCTTTAAGTTATTTAAACATGTTACGAAAAAAATTTCGAGCCTTTATTAGATTGTGTCGAGCTTCAGCGTATATGTTTCGAGCTTCGTAATAAAATTTCTATTATAAGTTACTCCTTTTTTCATTGATTTATTAACTTTCACAATCTAACTTGTAATCATTCTTCATAGCTCAAGTTTGTTCAAATGCGGAGATGTTAGGACAACAAAAGGTGATTTACGTTCTCTCGTAGCAAAACATTGTTTTGTTGAAGCAAATGTGATAAGTACATACTCTTTCATCCTCAATTGCAATGAGAAATACAAATCGAATACTTCTCCAGCAAGAGTATTCTTTCCCACTGATGTGATTGTAAGTAACGTTTACTAATTATCATGAACATTCAAGAGCTCAATAAAATCTTTATGAGCTTGAATGAAATCAATTCGAGCTATGTTAACAATTTATTGAGCTCTGACATCTACCACACAACTTTATTCATATAAATAATTCTAACTCATTTTTTTTGTCCTGAAACAGTCTACATTGGTTAACATAGAGGATGATGCAAAGTCATACTTGGCTTTCAAAAGTGACATGGACCTTTACTTTGAAAAGTGAAGCACCTTCAAGAAAGTGGATAATGTTCATCTATTTTTCTTTCCTGTAATTCAACATAATCACTTTTTCGTTGCATGCTTCAATCTTTCACATAAGAAGGAAAGATATGATCTCTTAGACAACAAGATCGAGGGACGGACATCACTAGAAAAATATGGAAATCTTCCATCAAGATTGGTACGACACTTGTATTACTTTATTTTCTACGACATTTAATTACGTCACTTCAATCTCTTCAACATTACACTTATGTATGTATATGTTTGTGTTTTACTTGTTTATGAACGTGTAGCAAGAATTCTTTGCTAGGTGGCTTACTAGTAAGCAGTTGCCCATTAAATCTCAATGTGTCAATCTCCTTAGACTAAGAAGGCCTCAAATGAAATGGCGTGATCAAACAAATCATACTGATTGTGCTGTATATACGATGCGCCATATGAAGACATACAAAGGGAATGACTTGACGGGGTGGAACGTAGGTCTTGAGAGGGGAAAGGTAACACATCCTTCTCTAATATACGACTTCATATTTAATCTATATCTAATTTTAATTTCTTTGCTAATAACAATTTTCCTCTATTGCAACAGTTTAAGCCTCTGCATAATTTAAGAATCAAATATGCCTACGAGATCGTTAACTTCCAAGATAATGAAGTCAAAGCTGAAGTATTTTCTCTGGTTGATGAGCTGGTTAAAAAGGATCGCCATTAAGTTGAATGTAAAACTTTGATACGTTGTTTCATTGCTTTTGGTGTTTTTTTAAGACAATAACTTTTATAAAGTTGTACGTAATTTGATATGCTGACAATATTTTTTTAGCTTCGTATTATGAGATTTCTTGAGTTTTTAATTAAATTTTACGAGTGTCGTATGTATCAATCAAAACTTCATTTTTTTTAACTAAATTTTGCCATAAACATTCCGAATTGTTTACAGTACATTTCTGTGATGTCAAAATAGGTTCACTAAAAATTCGAGTATGTATGGAAAAATTATGAGCTAACAAGGAAAGTTCTCGAGTTTTCAAAATACTTTTTCGAGTATGAGTTTCCGTGACAATCATTTCAAACTTTTCGAGCTTCATATTAATTTTTACGAACTTTTAATTTTTGTATCCGAGCATAGTATGGTTTTTTGAGTTTTTAATTAAATTTTACGAGTGTCGTATGAATTGTTTACAGTATATTTTCGTGATGTCAAAATACGTTCACTAAAAAATTCGAGTATGTGTGCAAAAATTATGAGCTAACAAGTAAAGTTCTCGAGCTTTCATAATACTTTTTTGAGTATGAGTTTCTGTGACAAACATTTCAAACTTTTTGAGCTTCATATTAATTTTTACGAGCTTTTAATTTTTGTATCCGAGCATAGTATGATATGAGGGTCCACTAACTTGTAATCAATAAATATATTTTCGTGATGTCAAAATACATTCACTAAAAATTCCGAGTATGTGTGCAAAACTTATGAGCTAACAAGTAAAGTTCTCGATCTTTCATATTACTTTTTCGAGTATGAGTTTCTGTGACAAACATTTCAAACTTTTTGAGCTTCATATTAATTTTTACGAGCTTCATATCATTAACAATACCCCTAGTGATCTCATTGTCTGTACTAGCAATAATGAGTTTATGAAAATTGCGTTGCATATCCAATCTCCACACAGGAACTGCAACCTTCTCTTTGGAATTTTCAATGACGTCATCTTTTGCTTTTGCATCTTTTGTCCAACGCTTAAGAACATAAAGAGTGGGTATATCATCCACACAATTACAATGATATATTCTTAGAATGTGGCGACATAAAAAGCCACTCTCTTCAAACCTTTTACAAGTACAACATGCGTAGTTTGAGGAGGAATCAAACATCACGACATGGCCAAACTCGTCCCCACGTTCTGTGTAGACGAAATATGAATTTGTGTTCTCCAAACTACTTTGTAGTTTATGTTTATATGACATGCCCTTCATAAACTCTTTCTCAAAGCGCTTAAAAGCACCGATAGTATTATTCTTCGCTGCAAAATCAAGTAAAGAACATGGGATAATAACCTCAGGTACACCTTCCCAGCAAAGAGTATTGTCCTTACGTTCATGACTCCTCTATTCACTCACAACAGTACCAAATATCTCGTAGAAATCACACAGGGTAGTTGTCTTACTAACTCTCTTGCAAATAGAATGATTTGTGGACTCGCTCCTTTGAGACGATAATATACCTGCCGAGAAATAATCTTTTCCATATGCACAACACCATTTATGCCTCAACTCATATAGTTTGCCAAGTCAAGCATGATTACCACAATTGTATTCCCTAACCATTCTGAAAAAAGGGCAAATGGAAACAACCAATTATTCAAGTTGAACAACTGACCCAAAAAACCGAGCTATTAAACATAATAGACGAGCTATTAAACAAATCGAGCTAATACACAAAGATTCAATAACTAAAATGCCTGAAATTACACAAAGATGTCACAACTGACCTAATAAACCGAGTTACTAAACATAATAAACGATCTATTAAACAAAATTAAACTAATACACAAAGATGTCATAACTAATTAAAAAGTTCGATATTACCCCAAGATGCCACAATAGACCTAAGAATCCGAGCTACTAAACATAATAGACGATCTATTAATCAAAATCAATGTAATATGAAAGGATGACATAACTTAAAAGTCTGATATTACACAGAGATGCCACACAACTAACCTAACAAATTAAACCGAGCTACTTAACATAATAGACGAGCTATTAAACAAAATCGACCTACTACATAAAGATGCCATAACTACAAACACTGATATTACACAAAGATGCCACAACTGACCTAAGAAACCGAGCTACTAAACATAATGGACGAGCTATTAAACAAAATCGATCTAATACACAAAGATGCCATAACTTAAAACTCTCAAATAAAATAAAAATACCACAACTGACTTAAGAAACCGAGCTACTAAACATTAATAGATGAGTTGTTAAACCAAATATACGAGCTATTATACAAAGATGTTAAATTTGTATACGCTTATTAATCTTGTTAATTTTCAAACAAATCGATTTATTAAACAAATACGTGAAACAAGTACCTGTTCCAACAATGTTGTAATTCCTCTTCTGTGTGACATCTTTTCAAGATGCGACTGAATAACTTATTAAAACCCGGTGTCTCTTTCAGTTGTCCTAGATGAGCAGTTGCATTCTTGAATAGATGCCAAACACATAGTCTATGTTTTGATTGTGGGAAACACTTTTGAATAGCAGTTGACATTGCTTGACATTGATCCGTCATTATAGTTTTAGGCTGAATACCGCCCATTGATCTCAAAAAAGTATTATACAACCACTCAAAGGACTCAGTGCGCTCGCGCAGCATAAACCCAATGCCAAACATACAAATTCTTGTATGGTGGTTAATCCCAACAAATGGCGCACAAATCATATCATACTTATTCGTAGGATAGGTTGCATCGTTTCCAAGAACCTCGTGAAAGGATTCATAATCCTGCCTCATTGTTTTGTCTCTGAAAAATACACTTACCAAACAATTATCCTCGTCTAGCTCAAAATCATAATAAAAGTCTTCCTCACTAGCAGCCCTTTGCTTGAAAATATTAATCAGAGTGTTACAATCTGTAACATCAAATCTTTTTTTCATTGCCTTTTTCACAGCAGTCAAAGCATCGCCATACTCAAACCCAACTACAGCGGAACCACCAACCTCTTTCTGTAATGACCTAATACCATCTGCCAAACGAATACCGCTCCTTCTTAAATTCATAAGGTATTTAACACATGCAGGATAGATCCTCCTGTGACATCTTAAATGAGGAACTTTAATTAGGATGACAAAAGGGATGATTATGAACCATATCGTGTTTTAGACACTCAAATTTACCACCTATAATTTTAAAGCACACCATTGCTTTACAACCAGTTCTCCGATCCAATTTTGAATATTTTTTACCCAAAACTCCCTTATCTACCTTATAACTCTATTTGGAACAACAAAACTCTCTCCCAACAACAACACCTTTCACAGTCTTCCTCAAAGTGGAGTGTCTCACTCCAAAACACTTAACGAATGAATATCTACGATAAGCTTCGAAAGCATCTTCCTCTGAATCAAATTTAAGTTCAATCAATTCCGATTGTTCACCTTCAACCCAATAACGAGAACCGTCGGCAGCTGAAAATATATTAACACATATTAAAAAGAGCCACAAATAAAACTCATATGTACGAGTAATATCTACATTCCGCGCTCATTCTAATACTTGTGGGAACTATATATTGAGCATAGTAATAAACTTACTGAGCTATCATGAAAATTATTCGAGCTACAATAAAAAAGTATATGTAATGTTTAAAATTCGAGCTGAATAAAAAATTATAGGTCCACTAAGTAATATTATTAACAATTACCTTGACACCGAGAAGCATCTTCCACTTCTCCTTCCGAAGTCAATGGTAATGCATTAGAAGTTACAATTTCCATAGAAATTTCATTTGCCTTTGTCAATGATAACTTACTTGTTGTCTCCTCCATCATTGAATCTTTGCAACACCATCGATAGTTGAACATAAAAACATTAGTCAACTATAGTCAATTTTCAAGTATTACAATTCAAGATAGGAATAAATTACAGTTTAATATCTAAAATTCGAGATAATTGTAATACTCGTGAGAAATGATTGAGCTAGTGAGAAAACTAACGTAATGTAATTCGAGCTACCACAGATGTCATAACTAATAAAATATGATATCACACAAAGATGTCACACAACTAACCTAAGAAATTAAACCGAGCTACTTAACATAATGGAAGAGCTATTAAACAAAATCTAGCTAATACACAGATGCCATAACTTAAATTAAAACTTGCAAATAAAATAAAACTCTCAAATAAACTCTCAAATAAAATTACTGAGCCACTGAATAAACATTTGAGCTATCATGTCCACAATTTGAGCTAACATTAAAACGTAATGTAATATTTAAAATCCGAGCTAATTGTTATACTTTTGAGTTAGTAAATATAATTACTTTCCATGCATAATTTTAATATGAGATATCACTAATATTTCTAGAGTTTCAATAACAAATTTTAGTAATATAAAAATGAAGTGATATTATTGACAATTACCTTCACAACGAGATGCATCCTCTACTTCCTGTCCCGGGGCCAATGATAATGCTTTCGAAGTTACAATTTCCAAAGAAATTTCATCTTCCTTAGGAATTTCATTAACCGTTGGCGATGATAAATTAATAGTTCCCTCCGCAATTGAATCTTCAAAACACCATTGGTAGTTCAAGATAAAAGATAAAAACATTATCCGACAAATAATTACACGATCTTTTTAATTCGAGATACAATTGATTTTGAGGTCATTATCAATTCTAAAACGTATCGAGCTATTATGAAAATAACTCGAGCAAGAAATTGATTAGAATGTAGTATTGAAAATCCGAGCTAACTGTAAAAATTGTTAAGCATATGAATAAAATTACTAAGCTATCATGACTATAATACGAGCTATAATTAAAATGTGATATAATAGTTAAATTTCGAGCTAATTGTCATACTTACTGGCATATCAATATAACTACTACCCTTTTAATATAATGGTCCAAATTTTGAGCTAACAAGTAAAGTTCTTGAGCTTTCAAAATACTTTTTCGAATATGAGTTTCTGTGACAAACATTTCAAACTTTTCTAACTTCATATTAATTTTTATGATCTTCGAGTATAAGTTATTGAGTTTCGTTGTAAATAAATTGAGCTATGCTACCGCAAAAAACTTTCCATTCCATAATTAACATTCGACAATATTAAATCAATCTATGTAAAAAAATATATTTACTTATTGCATATCATAAAACACAACCAATTAACCATGAAAATTTACAATATGCAAAACAAAGTCTAGAAATATTACCTTGACAAGGAGAATTAACTTGTTGTTGTCTTCTAGAATTGGTCGATTCGAAGTTGAATTTTTCAATATCCATTGATAAATGGATTTACTATACTGCTTTAATGGAGAAAGAGGAAGAAAAGAGAAAGATCTGTTGAGCAGTTACACAGTTAGAGAAAGAGTGGGAGGATAATGGAAGATTACGTACATTGGTTAGGTTAATTAAAATATAATAGCAAAATGACAGAATTAACCGTGGTTGTATATAAGCATTATACAACCAGGTGTATAATTCTCTTACTGCGTTTTTTACCAATTTCTTGCGTCGGTTAATTTTTTTAATCCGTAACACAATTAATTTTTTTTACCAATTCGTCACTTCGGTACCACTTTCTTTTAATTATTTGGCACCGACAACATTTTTTACCAATTCGTCACTTGGGTGCCACTTTTTTTACCTATTTGGCGCCGGCGATACTTTTTTTTACCAATCCGTCATTTTTGAGCCACTTTTTTTTTTTTTTTTTTTACCTATTTAGTTATTTGGCCTAATACCAGTCTAATAAGAAGGTATACTAGTCCATATGAAATATGCTTACTTGTTGCAACAAGCATCATAGAAACTTAACCAATATCTTTCAAACCTCCAAATCTTACATCTTTCCGCACATCATCAATAAAATGATCAAGTTGAAACTGAAGACTCATCAAATCTGTACTTGAGAAATCTTCGAAATAAATCGTAGCGAGCTTAAGTATCTTTTCCTTATCAAATTAAAAGACACAAATGAATCAATGAAGCTAAAAGAAGACATACAAATTAGTAACTCCATCTTCACCTCATCAAACCGATTATTTAACTCTTGAAGTTGCAAGTCAATGATACTTAAAAACATATCAATCCGAAACCGATGTAGATTTATAACTTTCTCAAAGTAACGTCTTGATCTTCCAGGAGGAACATAATAAATTAATAATCATCCATAGTAGGAACCACGATATCATTTTTTGCACATAAAGAAGTAACAATGCTGAGAAAATATTCTCAACCATCATCTCTTACCTTTTGTAATCTTTTATTGGTCAGACCAACAAATCTCATAGCATTCACAATGTCTTGATCCTTCCTTCGCAAAGGTTGACATAAGTCGTCTGTATACCCAAATATAATTAGAATCAACCTAGTCGTAAAGATAAATTTGAATGACTCAAAACTAAGCATTATCGTCTAGGCCTTTAAATGATCACTGACAGGCTTAAATCGTATGCCTCAAATTAATATTTATAAGCACTTAAATCTAGATACTAAAACGTAGTACAGTAGAAATAAGGGTATAGAACCCAAGGGAATCGGAATAACGGAATTATGCTAACTAAGTGTAGACAAAATCAATCTCTAATATATACAATTAGAGATCGTAGTAACCAAGGGGAGTTTTGTGATTGATTATCTAACAAACTAAAAATAATAACTTGAGATGTCAAATGATGGAAAAGGAACTTACACACAAGCACGAATCCACACTCAATAGCGATTGATCTGATCATCGTAAGACGGTTTCAATTAATAACCTTGACTACTATATCGTGAACACAAAATTCCAATTCTCTTATGAATAGTTAACTAAAACGAATCCCGTTCTTAATTAACCCTAACCGTAAAACAACCTAAACAATCCAGTTCTAGGTTCAATTAGACGGAAGCAATATAGATATGAGAATTCGATAGAGAATAAATAACACGTACAATCCAGTCGCGTCTTAGATATTTATATGAATCGCTCCTAAGTACTAATATCAACGTATCTTGTTCAATATTAATTCCTAGTTGTTACTAATGTAAAGTTAATCAGTAAATCCTACTCAATTAACGATACTAACGATAGAACGATGAAATCAAGTACTAGTTGTACACCTAGCAATTAACAACAACATTCATGAAATTAATAATGAAGCAATTCATAATAATCAAGGTTAACAATCAAAACATTCAAACTCACAAATGTTTCTCGACCGTTTCAAAAGCTTGAATCTAAGTAGAGTAGATTAGTTACACATACTTGAGATGAAAAATTAGGGTTCTTCAAAGGTCCTTTTTTCTCAAGGTTACGTAAAACTAGATGAGATGTGAATAATGAATCTCCCTAAAAAAAACTTAACCTAATAATAGTCTACTACTAATAATAAAATAATAAAAACATCCTAGTAATAATAAAGTTTCCGAATTAAAACCAAAGTCTTAAAAACGTAGCAAAGTATCACAAAATAGGACGAGATGCATAAGGAGTTTCAGGCATCCGGGCGACCCGCATGGTTGTCGCGCGACTCACGTGGAAGTGGGGCGACTCGCACGGACGGCTGCTGCTGTTTCGCGCGATCGTTCGATTCTATCGTTCGGGGTCTTCAAGTGGGCTTTCTTTTCCTTCATGTTTTATTCGCTCTTGGCCCAAATCGACGGTCCAATGATTAGCATCCTCAAAATAGCTTATATTACATTCATACCAAATTGACAAAAATGTGATACAAGACAACCGATTTAGCTCAACAAAATACACCAAAACCGTCGTAATAAATACGACTAAAAACGGCCCATCAAATATCCCCATGCTTGAACCTTTACTCGTCCTCGAGTAAAACTCGAAGAACACCATAAACACAACCGTCACTGGTCCAAAATGCGCAAGAATAACATTACACACACCGGCCCTCACTCCTCTTCCACCAAACTCCCTCAATATGAGACAATGCACCTGCTAATCCGACAGTCTAATGAAACTCAACTCAAATGCTCAATTAAATTAACACACTTAATATCAAACTATTATCATCGACCCGATTCATCAAAACAAGGAACATTAGCAAATAAAGATAAGCTAAAATCCACATCTAACGCCCCTTATTTCTCCAATTCTAGAACGGATCACACGTGCTACAAATGTCTCCGGTGGTAAAAATGTATACCACAATATTCCACAACCCACACATGTGATCAATCTTAAACGCATCTAATAGTTCAATATACCAAACAAATATCACCAATCGCATAGAATATAGTGCTACTACTACACCGCACCACGATTCTTCTCACCTTAGCCAACTATCCTACCCTTCCGACCTTCTTTGTCACCATTCTTATGACGCCAACACCAAGAAATGGAGAAAGTAGTAGCTAGTGATTTTTTCCTAATTTCCTCATTTTACCTAGAGCGTCCGCCCTTGCGGATTTTCACTCTAGCTTTCATTTTTTTCTCACACTACTCTCGTGGCACGCAACTCGATTTTTCTTTTTACCCGGAGCGCCCTTTCGGATTTTCACTCCGTCCTCGGCCACATTCCCCATTCTTGCCTAGGTGCCCTTTCCGGGTTTTCACCTCGCCGAGATTATTTATTTCTTTTTGCTTTTTTTTTTTTATTATTTTTGTTTTTTTTTTTTTTCATTTTTTTCATAATAAAAGACGTAATACGAAATAATACTATATACAACGAGATAATTTCCCTCCCCACGCTTGAATAACACATCGTACTCGAATGTGTGAATTAAGAACAATAAGCGAAATAGGAAGAGAAATACCTCGGGGGCTCAAGAGTGAGAAGAGGAGCCGGCGTCACGCGACTTAGCCTCACGTGCCGCTCTCCTAGATGATCTTGCTTGCTCATGGGCTGCAAGCTATTCATAAAACTCGGGAGATGGTTCCGAGTAGTCATTAGGATGCAACTTCAATTGCAACCAATTCATGCATCGACCAAACTCAACGACCAACCTACTATTATCAACAGATTCTTCCACTTGATCTTCTATTGATTCACGCCAAGCGCTCCAACGATCAAAATCAGAAGCAACCTCGGGCTCCTACACAACCGGGGCACTAGGCTCGGTGGTCGGTCTAGGAAATTCCTCATCATGAGGAAGGCAAAATGCAGCTGCAGTATGTAACACCCCGTATTTTTCGAATAGTGTTAAAATTTTAAACATTTATTTAAACGAAGTTTAACGCTTGAAAAATTATTTTCGTAAACAAAATATTTTTTTCCTTAAATTAAAAATTTATTCTGTGAGAATTTATTTATCGAATTATAAAAAAAAATTATCTTTCGTTAAATAAAGTTTAAAACTCGAAAATATATTTTTATAATGAACCGTCGTTTTGACATTTTCTCGTCTCGTAAAAATTTAATACTTTATCGAATTTTTCAAATAATGATTTCTTATAACTATCGTCTCATAATAATATTTATCGTCTATTTTACTTACCGTCTCACAAATTCCTTTTTAAAATAAATTTTACGGTTTCCATTATTTTAATTCCGTAATCTTATATTTCAACCTTTTGAGAATAAAAGACGTTTGTTTGTCTGAGATATGGATCGAAATGAATTACTTGGGGCCTTATTAAAAAAAATAAAATAAAAACCTACGTGTTATTGCATGTATAGGAAGTATTGGTGATGAGTATTAGGGTGCATGAGTATCATCACCTACTGAGTTGTAGGGTGCATGTAGATAGGAATTTTTCCTATAAATAGAAGAGGAGATCGAGCAATCTACGTCATCAATATACTACTACTGCTATTAATATTAATATTAATATTAATATTAATATTACGGAGTACTACTAAATTACTACGAGTAATACATACTACGTATCTACTATACATACTACTCCATACTATATATAGTACGTACTTTATCGTACTATTTCTACTTACTATACTATACTATATACTCCGTACTATATACTATATTTACTCCCTCATCATTATTCTCTATATAATTGGAGCATCGGGAATGAGGAGCTACCCATTAATTGGCGGAATCACTTTTCTAGAACCGTATTTGGATCAAATCATTTCGACCCGAAAATTTCCATTTCGACCCAAAAATTTCTTTAAAAGGGGGAAGAAGGCGTCTTTTCTAAAGTAGACGATATTATTAACCCACAACTTTTACTTCTTAATAACATTAATAAATATCCGTAATAGCTATTAAGGTAACCAAACTTTTCTTCTAAGAACATTTTTTATATATAAGTATATTGTGTTACTAACTTAATAAATTGCATACTTAAATATTTAGACTTATTTGTATGACTAAATTATTTATGTATATATATAAATGTTACGTGATACTTTATTATGACTAAATTTAACTTGACTAAATTATCACCTGTTTAATTATTTACTTATCACCTTTACATTTCTGTTTATATGAGAAATTGAGAAAATGAATAAAAGAACTTAAATTAATAAATTTATTTATATCATTTTCATTGTATTTTATTTATTTACTTCTATTTGCTATGTATGTTTATTTTATGTACTTTATATTCTGTATAATTGTAATTTTGGTCGTATTTAATTTTCTTTATTACTTTTACATTTGTTTATATATTATAAAAATGGAGTAGATTAGTAACCTACAAAATCTTATTTTAATAAAATTTCACATATTATTTTATATAGGTACAAATTTATAAATTTCATTTTTTTTTCTAAAATAAATGGAATTGTTTTATTCCAAAAAATTTACATGACATTTATAAATATTTTTAAAATGATTTTACGTCAAATTTTGTAAATCGACTAAGTACGACTTAATTTATATTTTTCAGAAACTTTTATATTCTTTAGAAACTATAAATTTTAAAAGAATATTTTGTTATTATTATACCTTAAATTTTATTTTTATATAAAACCTCATTTAAAAGAATTTACTATTTTAAAAATATTAAACGATATTTGGGATATAATGTTTCGGGTGACACTTGATGATTAAAGTATAATGTTGTCCCACAGAAAGTAAGTATTTGAGGATTTGACTGTTTCAAATCAGTCTGATCAATTATTGAAGGTCACCAAATAAAATACTACTTGTTCACGGACAACTTTTATATAAAGTTTACGATGCGAGTCTGGAACGAATAGCTTGTGTTGGATTCTACCACTTGTGCTGTTTCGACTGCACTTGTAATGAAAAACAGACTCAAAAGCTGCGACCGAGAGTCGATCTAGTGTTTAAGGTAGTCGACCTACGGCAGTGAGAGCCGCGGTTCAAGAGTCTGCGTAGGGTATGTGCCCATGTACAGACAAGTACTTGATCAGTATTACTACCTAGGTTATGGGGGCAGAACAAGATTCTGAAAACTGCGGGTTCCCTCTTGGTGATGCAGAGAATGTAATCATCAGCTTTCATTTCAGTCCGGAGCCCCATCTGAATAAACGTATAATATAATTGAAGTTCGACCTAATTGAGCCTTATGGGTGAGATGTAAACCTCATAAGATCGGTTCGGTCTACGAGTCGGTAACACGGTTACTTCTATCGGTGAGATATAAGAGCCAATAGGGTGTAGCGGTGATACTAGGAGCCACGACTCGTGTGTTTTGTCTGTTTACGTGAAAAATGATTTAAAAATCAAATGGCTGCCAATGTCTCATCTTCTAAACTTTATCGTTTTCATCACCTCACATGTTGATAATTGAATTAAAAGAAACTATCTGTTACGTGATATCCTTTAATATTTTTATAAGCATATTATTTATTATTCACATGATTGTCTTATGTGTTCGAGGTGATGTTAGATGAACCGCTTGGTTGCTGTCCCGCTCAACGGGGCCACTGTTTTCATTTTTGCAGGTCTGAGACATTAGGGAAAATCGAGCGAGAGAGATTTAATAATATGTTTGTATAAAATAAAATCTATATTTTGTACTAAGTGAATCAAGACTATGTAATTAATAGTCGTTTGTTGTAAGGATCCGTATCGATCCAGATTTATTTATACTCTGATAAAATTTTAATTAAATGACTTAGATAACTTTCCGCATTATCTATTAATTTAAATCATCGAAAATTCAGGTTGTTACACAGTAGGCCCCAACGGTAACGGTTTCCCATCCGGACGAGGCAAAATCATGAAATGACGGTGGGACGTGCCGATCGTCTAGATTAGGTGGGCGCCACTCAGCGGTCGGGAAATCATAGAACAACTCTCCAAGAATTTCAGATTAATAGTAATATCCCCCACAACTGGAGAATCCGTTATCTTGGGTAGTCCAAGATATTGAGCTAGAAGAGTAACCATACCACCCAACAGAATGTTCCCCAAGACCGCTTCCTGGTGCTTCACACAACAAATCAAGAATATATCGAGCCAATCCGGAGTTCCCAAGCATTCGGGCATCATGGCCCACAAATACATCAAATCCGCCCTAGGTAGATGTGTCGATTCACCTTTGCAAAGAAATGTGGAGTTCAAAAGTCGGTGAACATAACGAAGGGCAGGGTGACGAATATCAGCATTCTTAGCCCCGGTGTTCCCATGTGCCCCCCATATGCATTCCCGTTAATTTTCTTCCAAAATTCATCCATCATACGCGTAGTAGGAGTCAGAAACTCCGCTCCTCTTGGGGCTATACTCAACGCCTCCCTCAATCCTGTAAAGGTCAAATTTCGTTCCGTATCTCCGAGATGAAAAGTAATGTGAGGGGGGTCGTCATCACGATGTACTTCTAAGGTGGACAAGAAGTCAAGTTTGTAGCGCTTATACGTGTTCGCGTAAACATCATAAAAGTTTGCTAACCCAATACGAGTCAATAACGTCAACATCTCATTAATGATTCCAAGCCTCTCCAATGCCTAATTATCAACAAACGTAGTGGACATAACAACCCGATCAAATAGTCGACGCCACATTGTTTTCTGTTTTGTACTCGAATTCTTACACTCCATATAGTCAACCGAGGTCGTTTTTTGCTTCTTTGGGGCCATGATGACAATGAAATGAGACAACGGACACTAACTCGAGACGAAAACACAACTCGAAACTGACCAACTAGACGAACCGTAAATGCTATCACAGAGACATAGATACGCAGGGACCGTATAACTAGACAGAGATACGGAGATAGAATATGACTCGAATCAACAAGCGATATCAAAAATCGGTACTCCGACAACTCAGGACAACACAGCGCACATATGAGGACAACTCAGGACAATTCAAATCTCCCTATCAGTACACCAAGACGGATGTGAACTATCAATACATAAGAAAGTGAAAGGAGGGAGTTGGGAGACTTACTATCAGTACACAAACATGGATATGAACTGGACCATAGATGCGAACTCGACAGAAAATAACACTGGCCGACCACCGACCCACTTAACACTGCTGAAAGACCGAACTGAAGACCGCTGATGGACGCAACCCGACCCACATGCCGCATTCACGAAACACGACTCGCCTGACACCCACGCGAGTCGCCTGAACACATACCACGACCATCGACGAGTTATTGACAGGACCGACGACGATAATGACTGACGCACCACTTGGCGACACAGGCGACAGACCAAGCGAATGCACGAACTGACTCCGGCAATAGACTAGGCGATGCGCGTACAAACCAATCACCGGAGCGCGACCACCAGTTACCTGAATGAAAACCGCGACGAACACAGGCGACGGAAAACAAATCGACGCCGGCGTAGAAACGGAGACTGCCGTGGGGTGGAGATTTTTAATATTAAAAAAAAATTGACCTATGTGTGGGGAGACGCGCGAGTCGCATAGGGTCCGCGCAACTCGCGCGAATGCCTGAAAACCTGCTCCCTTTTCGCTTTTTCTTCATTTTTGCTTTGATTTCGAGGGGTCTCCATGCTAGTCACCCAAGTCCCATGCTAGTCGCCCCATCTTCTGAAAAATCGATGCAAAGAAACCATGAACCAGAATAGAAGAGCTTGTCCCACCCATGAGTAAATATTTCGTCTCTTATCCTATTAAAACATCAAAAGTTAGTAATAAAAACTAAGTTTAAGAAAAACAAACGATTAAGAAAACAACGAAATTAATACCGTGACCTATGACCCATAAAACAAAATTTTACAATAAAAATCTACAAAGCGGGTTGCCTCCAGGAAGCGCTTTTGTTTAAAGTCGTTCGCTCGACTGATAGGATGTTAATCTTTCGTGGATAGGGTGGTAGAGGGCTATCGAGTCCACTACGTTAGCTTCAAATCCTTCATAATATGGCTTAAGACGTTGTCCGTTGACCTTCAAAATCTTGTTCATCTCGGGATTTCGTACTTCAACTGCACCATGAGAGTAAACGTGAATTATAATGAATGGACCAAGCCAACGAGATTTTAACTTACCGGAAAAATGACGAAGACGGGATTGGAATAAGAGGACTTTTTTCCCAACTTGAAAGTCTCGTCTCAAGATCATCTTATCATGCCAAGTCTTCGTTTTCTCCTTATAAGTTGCCGCGTTCTCATACGACTCGAGACCTAGCTCCTCCAACTCTTGTAATTGTAGCTTACGATGCATTCCCGATTCATCTAAATTCATATTGAAGCTTTTTATCGCCCAATATGCCTTATGCTGTAGCTCCACGGGAAGATGACACGCCTTCCCGAAAACCAATCGATAAGGAGACATGCCGATCGGGGTTTTGTAGGCCATTCGATAGGCCCACAATGCATCGTCTAATCGTCCACTCAAATCCTTTCGATTTGGATTGACCGTCCTTTCTAGGATGGATTTAACTTCTCGATTGGACACTTCAGCTTGTCCGTTCGTCTGTGGATGGTAGGCCGTGGATACTTTATGACTAACAAAATACTTTTGAGCAAAGCACTTATTGTTTTATTCATGAAATGAGTACCACGATCACTAATCAAGGCCATGGGAATTCCAAATCGAACAAATATGTTAGCCTTGATAAAATCCGCCACCACCTTAGAATCATCGGTCTTAGTGGGGATCGCTTCCACCCACTTGGACACATAATCGACTGCAAGTAAAATGTAGAGATTACCGTTCTAGTTTGGAAACGGCTCCATGAAATCGATCCCCCATACATCGAATTTCTCGCAATTAAGCACATAACTTTGAGGCATCTCATTTTTTTGGGAAATATTCCCCAGCCTTTGACAATTGTCGCAAGCTTGACAAAAGACTTGGGCATCTCAAAACAAGGTGGTCCAATAGAAACCACATTCTAACACCTTTCTCGTCGTCCTCCGTACACCAAAGTGACCTCCACACGCTTGAGAGTGACAAAACGTGAGAATCGAGGTCATCTCATTTTCCGGGACACACCTTCTAATAACACCATCGAAGCAATGTTTCCATAGATATGGTTCATCCTACATATAGTACTTCGCATCACTACGAAGCTTGTATTTTTTAGATTTGGAGAAAATCGAAGGAAATTTAGATAAGCAAAGAAAGTTTACCATATTCGCATACCAAGGTTGAACCGAGTTAAGCGCAAATAAACTTTCATTGGGAAACACACCCTTTACCGACTCTTTCTCATGCGACCCAGAATCAAAATCAACCAACCGACTCAAATGATTGGCAACTACATTCTCAGCTTCTTTTTTGTCTTTCACCTCAAGATCGAACTTGCTAAGTAAAAGAATCCACCGGATCAATCTCGGCTTGGCTTCTTTCTTTGACATCAAATAGCGCAATGCCGCATGGTCAGAAAACACAATCAACTTCGTTCCTAACAAGTAGGATCGAAATTTCTCTAACGCGTACACGACCGCTAGGAGCTCCTTTTCTGTTGTGGTGTAATTCCTTTGAGCTTCATTAAGAGTCATGGAGGCATAATGTATGACATGAGCTAATTTGCCGACTCTTTGACCCAACACTGCTCCTAATGCGTACTCACTCGCATCGCACATGATCTCGAATGGGAGAGACCACCGGTGCTTGAATAATTGGAGCCAACGTAAGCCTACGTTTCAACTCATCAAAAGCCTCCTTGCAAGCTTCATCAAATACAAAATCTATCTCCTTTTGAAGTAATTTGCATAACGGTGTGGCTATCTTGGAAAAGTCTTTAATAAATCTTCTATAAAAACCTGCATGACCAAGAAAAGACCGCACTTCCCGAACATTAGTAGGGTAAGGTAGAGAAGAAATGGTATCAAATTTTGCTTTATCTACCTCTATATCCTTCGATGAAACCACATGTCCGAGAACTATACCTTGTTCCACCATAAAGTGACACTTCTCTGAATTCAAGACAAGATTAGTTTCAATGCAACGTTTAAGCACAAGAGATAGATGATGTAAACAAGAATCAAAAGAGTCACCATGCACCATAAAGTCATCCATGAACACTTAAATGAAACGTTCTACATATTCTGAAAATATGCTTATCATACATCGTTGAAATGTCGCGGGCGCATTACAAAGACCAAAAGGCTTGCGTCTATACACAAACGTGCCAAAAGGATAAGTGAATGTGGTCTTCTCTTGATCCTCGGGGGCAATACCTATTTGGAAATAGCCCGAATACCTATCTAAGAAACAATAGTAGGCTTTCCCCGCTAACCTTTCTAGCATTTAGTCAATGAAGGGGAGGGGGACGTGGTCTTTCCTAGTTACCGCATTCAATCTACGGTAATCAATACACACCCTCCACCCGTTTTGAATCCTAGTGGGGACAAGCTCACCATCTTTGTTCTCAACTACAGTCACCCCCGATTTTTTAGGGACTACTTGCATAAGACTCACCCATTCACTACCAGAAATAGGAAAAATCATACCGACTTGTAGTAGCTTGAGAACCTCTTTCTTCACCACCTCCATCATAGGAGGATTTAATCGACGTTGTGGTTGCCTCACCGGTTTAGCATCATCTTCGAGTAAAATCCGGTGCATACAAGTACTTGGACTAATACCTTTGATGTCGGCAATTGTCCATCCAATAGCTTGCTTGTTCTCCACAAGAACGTCCTTCAACTTCCTCTCTTGTTACTCGGTGAGCTTACTAGAGATGATAACCGGGAGTATTTCTCCCTCACCAAGGAACATATACTTCAAGTGCTCCGGTAGAGCTTTAAGCTCCACCACAGGTGCCTGCACAATAGAAGACAACAATTTGAACAGTTAGTGGTAACAGGTTCTGAAATTTAGACTGTGGTCTCCTCGAATCATGTAATTCCGCCACAAATTCCTGCAGATTAGCAGAAAAAGCATATTCTACCTCCTCGTTACTTACACTGTTCTCCAAATCTACCTGCTACTCATCAGAATCATTAAGGTCAAACAATTCTTGCGCTAATGGATCAACGACATCAATAAAGTTGACAAAATGGTGATCTACGAGGTATTTCATGGCATCATAGATGTTGAAGGTTACTAATTGGCCATTGGATTCCATAGTCGTAGATCCAGTAGAGACATCAATCTTCGTGCTTGCCGTTTTCAAGAACGACCTTCCTAGTAAAATTGGAGCCACATGGTGATCATGTTCCATCTCTAGCACATAAAAATCAGCAGGAAAGATTAGATTGTCAACTAAAACAAGAACATCCTCGATAACACCTTTCGGGTAGACATTTGATCTATCCGCCAACTGAATTACAACACTAGTATTATTCAAAGGACCAAGTTGCATAGATTTATACACGGAATAAAACATTTTATTTATAGAAGCTCCTAAATCTAGCATGGCCTTATGAAATTTAGTGTTACCAATGGTGTAAGGAATTGTGAACATACTCGGATCACTACATTTAGGTGCTAGTTTCCGTTGAAAAATGGCGAACACATGTTCACTTACCTTAACTTTCTTTACCCCTTTTAGCTTGTTATTCCTTTTAATAGTGCACAATTCTTTTAAAATTTTTGCATATTTAGGAGTACTTTTAAAAGATTAAGAAGGGGAATATTTACCTCGCACTTTTCAAATACCTCATAAATATCCTTATCGTGCTCAAAGTGGCGAGTTCTCTTAAGTGCATCGAGTAAGGGTACCTCCGGTTCCACAACCGGTGTAGTAGTAATGAGCTCCTTTGCCTTGATAATAGGTGTTTGTTCTTCGTCCTCGATCACTATCCCTTCTTCTTCTTCCTCTCGAACAACCGGTTGCTTCGCTACCTTCTTCACCTTCTCGATATCCTCTAATTGTATTTCGTTCCTCAATGAAGTGACACTCACGTTCTGAGAAGGCACCACCGTTTGGGATGAGAGCCCCGTAGAATCTCGAGCTTCCAAACGACTAATAGAGGTCGTCGGTTGTCCCAATTAAGTTTCCATGTTTTGGATACTAGCTTTGCTCTCCGTTTGATGTTGAAGAACTGTAGCTTGAAGATTGGACATTTGGGTGGTTATCGGAGCTTGACTAGCCACCAAAGCACGTATCATGTCCTCGGTGGACGTTTGACCACTAGGTGGAGGCGGAGTAGGAACCGTGTTAGAAACTTGTTGCTTAGCAAAGAATTGTTGCTTCGCTTGACCAACTTGATTCCCTTGATTAAATTGTTGATCCCCTTGACGAGTTCTCTACCTCATATTGGGATGATCTCTCCATCCGGGATTAAAGGTAGTAGAGTAGGGGTCCCATTTCGACTTTTCCCCGGTTTCCCATATTCCATTCACCTCTTCTTGATCCTCTTCATGCATGTGAGGACAATGCTCACTCGGATGTCCATCGGTAGAACAGATACCGCACATCATAACTTGATTTGTTTTCCCCGACATCATATTTTGGACAAGAGCCGTTAAGCTATCAACTTTATGTTCAAGACTCGAGGATGATGAATTACCTATGACATGCACTCCCTGTTTGGGGTACTTTCGAGAAAAATCACGAGAGCTTTCAGCTAGCTTATGGATAACCTTTATAGCAGAATCTGGGCTTTTATTCACGATCGATCCCCCACCTCCACAAAAATACATAACAAGGTCTTGAGGATTGTAGCCATGATAGGGGCATGTAGCATACAACTTCTTGAAACGTTCCCAATACTCATACGTCGTCTCACCATCTCGTTACCCCGCATTACTAATCTGTTTCTTCAATTGGGAAGCTCGAGACGCCATAAAGTACTTTTCGAGAAACGCCTTCTTCATCTTAACCCACGTATCAATACTTGCCGGTGGCAAGTAATACAACCAATCCCTCGCAGCATCCTTCAACGAGAAGGGAAAGGCCCGCAGCTTAAGTTGCTCATCAGTGACGGAAGCCGGTTTCATACTCAAGCAAACAATATGAATATCCGACAAGTGCTTGTTAGGGTCCTCATCGCTTAAGCCATGAAATGTGGGTAATTGATGGATCAAACCCAACTTCAATTCGAAAGTGGCATTCGCACCCAATGGTGGGTACATAATGCACAAAGGTTGTTATGCAAGGTCGGGTGCTGTCAGTTGCTTAATTGTGTTGGCCATGGTATACGACTCGTCTTCGGATTCGGAAGAAACTTCAATATTCACGGGAATAAAAGGAATATCGTTGTTAAACTCTAGATCCTCAAATTCCTGTGTTCCAATAACTATTGCTCCTTCTCCGATTCTCCGTGACCTGAAAAAGGTGCGTTCAATCTCTAAGTCAAATGCCTCGAGGTTCAAGTTAGAAGATCGAGTATTATACATAAACTACACAAAATAAAATAAAATTAGTTATAATAAAAACAAAATTAAAAACTACACTAGAAAACACAAAAATAATTAAAACCGACTTCCCCGGCAACGACGCCAAAATTTGAAAGGCTTAAGTCGTATGCCTCAAATTAATATTTATAAGCACTTAAATCTAGATACTAAAACGTAGTACAGTAGAAATAAGGGTCGAACCCAAGAAAATCGGAATAACGGAATTATGCTAACTAACTATAGACGAAATCAATCTCTAATACAATTAGAGATTATAGTAACCAAGAGGAGTTTTGTGATTGATTATCTAACAAAATAAAAATAATAAGTTGAGATATCAAATGATGGAAAAGGAACTTAGACACAAGCACGAATCCACACTCAATAGCGATTGATCATCGTAAGACGGTTTCAATTAATAATCTTTCTTGGCTACTCAACCGTGAACATAAAATTCCAATTCTCTTATGAATAGTTAACTAAAACGAATCCCGTTCTTAATTAACCCTAACCGTAAAATAACCAAAACAATCCAGTACTATGTTGAATTAGACGGAAGCAATACAGATCTGAGAAATTCGATAGAGAATAAATAGCACGTAAAATCCAGTCGCACCTTAGATATTTATATGAATCTCTCCTAAGTCAACGTATCTCGTTCAATATTAATTCCTAGGTGTTACTAATGTAAAGTTAATCAATAAATCCTACTCAATTAATGATACTAACGATAGAACGATGAAATGAAGTACTAGTTGTACACCTAGCAATTAACAACAACATTCATGAAATTAATAACGAAGCAATTCATAATAATCAAGGTTAACAATCAAAACATTCAAACTCACAAACGTTTCTCGAGAGTTTCAAGAATCTAAGTAGAGTAGATTAGTTACACATACTTGAGATGGAAAATTAGGGTTCTTCAAAGGTCCTCCTTTTTTTCTCAAGGTTACGTAAAACTAGATGAGATGTGAATAATGAATCTCCCCAAAAAAAACATAACCTAATAATAGTCTACTAATAATAATAAAATAATAAAAACATCCTAGTACTCCTTCCGTTCCAATGAATTGTTTGCCTTTGGTTTTGGCACCAAGGGCAAGAGATCCAATTAGAAGGTGACATGTGGAGTCAAGAGTCAAATTACACATAAAAAGCATTCCTAAAATAGAAAGGCAAACAATTCATTGAGACGCCCCAATATGGAATAGACAAACAATTCATTGGAACGGAGGGAGTAATAATAAAGTTTTCTAATTAAAAACAAAGTCTTAAAAACGTAGCAAAGTATCACGAAATAGGACGAGACGCATAAGGAGTTTCAGGCATCCGGGCGACCCGCATGGCTTTCGCGCGACTCGCCTGATCGCGCGGCTGCTGCCATTTCGCGCGATCCTTCGATTCTATCGTTCCGGGTCTTCAAGTGGGCTTCCTTTTCCTTCATGTTTCACGCCCTTGGCCCAAATCGATGGTCCAATGATTAGCATCCTCTAAATAGCTTATATTGCATTCATACCAAACTGACACAAATGCGATACAAGACAACCGATTTAGCTCAACAAAATACACCAAAACCGTCGTAATAAATACGACTAAAAACGGCCCATCAATCACCATTATGACCATTTTTTTTCCAGATAACAAGAAGTACTTCAAAGATGTAAGAATATAAGGTAATAATACTCAAGATCTTTTATTTATTAAAGAAGGCGCCAACCCAGTGTATGTGGCACCTCTCTTAGTTGAATATTTCAGAATACTCAATTCTTATTAACTCAATAAAATCACTACAATTATAACTAAAATCGGGTATATTCAACCATTTTCAAGTTAAACCGGTTCCATTAATTCAAAACCATTTCGAAATCACTGATTGAGATATTTACCATTAGTAATACGTATTGGAATGATTTTTTGGGGTAACTAACATTAAAGGATAACAAATATAAATGAAAAAAGCATTATAAAATCATTATAAAATATTCTCAGTATTTGGAAACTTTTTTGAATTGAAAGACTTCGTTTATTCATTAAGTGTGAAAAAAACACTGACTGAATCCTTTTTTTTGTAACTGATAGAAAACACTGATTTTGGTGAAATCAGTGAACTTAAACACGCTTTAAAAAAACATTGATTAAGATATGATAATACCAAAGATAATAATTTTTGGGAATTTTCTGTGTTGTCGATTTCCATTATTGATTACTCAAACATATATACAAGTCTAGCTACGAGAAATTAAGAATGCGAATAATACACATACACTAAATACAATATCTACCCGAAAATAGAGAAGGAAAATAATTACAAACGATATCACGAGAATATTGTCCCTGATATCGATATTGTGAATATTATTGCCTATTACCCCCCTCAAGTTGGAGCATGAGGATCGGAAATGCCCAACTTGGAAAGGAGACCGTCAAATGTGGGAAGACCAAGAGCCTTCGTTAATAAATCTTCCAACTGATCCCGGGTATGAATATAGCTCGGAGCAATAGTGCCACATAATGTCTCATCAAGAACGAAATGACAGTCGTCTTCAATATGCTTTGTATGTTCGTGAAAGACCGGATTACGAGCAATGTGTAAAGCGGATTGATTATCACAATACAGGTGAGCAGGAGCGGAAGTGGACACACCAAAAGTGGAAAGAAGACCACGTAACCATTTAATTTCACAAGCGGTATGTGCCATGGCCCGGTACTCAGCTTAAGTGGAAGACCGAGAGACGGTATCCTGCTTCTTGGTCTTCCAAGAAATGGGAGAGGAATCCAGAAAAATAACGTAGGCAGAAAGAGAACGACGACTCAAAGGGCAAATCGCATAGTCAAAGTCACTATACGCATGTATTTGAAGATTTCAATCAGCCTTTAAAAGAAGCCCCTGACCCGGGCAACGTTTGGTATAACAAACGACTTGGAGGGCCGAATGCCAATGCTCCAACCGTGGACTTTGCATAAACTGAGCAAGAATATGGATTGCATAACATAAGTCTGGGCGTGTGAGGGTGAGATAAACGAGACGACCAACAAGTCATCGGTATCGAATAGGGTCTTGTAAGAGCTCACCATCGGCAAGAGCTAAACGATGACCTGGCTCTATTGGGACCATGGCGGGTTTCGCTCCTAACAGGCCCGTTTCAATGAGAATATCAAGGGCATATTTACGTTGCGAAATAAAAATTCCCGAGTTATTACGGGCAACCTCAATGCCAAGAAAATATTTAAGAGTTCCAAGGTCCTTCATGTGAAAACACGAGCTTAAATAAGCCTTGTATTTATCAATAGCTACACGAGAATTGCTGGTAATAACGAGATCTCGACGTAAATAAGTATGTGCATTTCAACAGCAACTTCAAGAAAAGAAAACAAAGAGTGATCGTGGACACTTTGACAAAATCCATAGGCTAAGAGAGTCGTGGCAAGTTTAGCGTACCAGTAACGAGGTGCTTGTCGTAGGCCATAAAGAGACTTACGAAGCCAACATAACTTTCCCGGGACGGAGTGATCGAAACCTGGGGGAAATTTCATATAAAACTCCTCATGAATGTCACCATGAAGGAATGCATTGTGGACATACATTTGATGTAATTCCCAGTGTTTAACGGCAGCAATGACAAGCATAGTACGGACCGTTACAATTTTGACCGTAGGAATGAAGGTTTCACGATAATCTATGCCTTCAACTTGCCTATTTCCCAAGATAACAAGTCGAGCTTTGTAACGCTCAATAGTACCATCCACATTATACTTGATCTTATAGACCCATTTGCAGCCGATAGCTTTCTTGTCGGGAGGTAATGATACAATCGACCAAGTACCATTGGCTTCAAGGGCATCCACTTCATCCTGTATAGGTTTCCGCCAATTCAAATCCCGCGTAGCATCAGGAAGTGATGTAGGCTCGTAACCACTAGTGACGGCCGCTAAAAATGCTCGATGACTAACAGAGAATCACAACTTCTAAACTTAGATATAGGAAAGCGGGTACCTGTAGAAGAGGCGAGGGCAAGTGAAGGAGGCGAGGGACTAAGAAGCGTCGTGCTATGAACATAACCATGAAGGCGAACATTTGGTGTCTTGGTTCGATGGCCGCGGCCCAAGGTCGAGCTAGAAGGCAAGTCAGTATCTTGTGGCTTGTGTCTTGTCTCGGTAGTAGTGACAACGTCGGTAGTCGAAGTAGTAAGAATGGAGGAATTGGGCAAAGGTGGGGAAGTGTTTTAAACCTGTTTTAGGGTCGTAAAAGAACCGTCAAAATTATCAAGAACAGAGGAAGTAGCATAATTATTATAGTCATTCGTGGGCATTGTTTTAAATGGAAATTCATTTCAACAAATACCACATCCCGAGATGCAAAATAAGAACCCGTATCGAGATCATAGACGCGCCACCCCTTCTTGCCAAAAGAATAACCCACAAAAATACATTTTCGACTACGACTAGTTGTGGACATGACATAGGTCCACCCCGACGCGGCCACGCGCGGGTTTTGGGGAGGCGAATGAATCTCCATGAGATGGTCAGATGGAAATTTAAATCGAAGTCGGAGTCGCCACCGAATTTTATGGTTATTCGGAACCGTTCGAGCCCACTCTATGTCGTAGTGGGCCGTGTACAAAATACGGCCCATTTCCGATGTCAGAGTTTATTGGGCTCGTCTCTTTTGCATATCGATATATAAGCCGACTGGAGCGGTTAATCGTATATTGAATGACTCTCGTTGCCAATGGTTTCGAACATCCGGAAACCACGGTTCTGAGTAAGGGGTGAGAGTAAGTGTTGGGAAGTTCACTAAGAACACCCAACCCCGCCCGCACATTAGCGGCCTCTACTAGGATATCGAATGACGTTTTAATGGGCGCGTTAGTTGAACGATGAATGATATGCAAACATTGTTTTCCTAAGCATGTGAGGACTTGAATGGGTTGCTAAGTCGGTTTAATGCATGAACAATTAATTAACGTCAAAGTTGAATTTAGCATGTGAGATTCGTTTTAGTATAATAAAACAAACGATATAAAAAGGATGAACTTGCTACAAAAGATGAACAAACGAGTTAGTATCGATTTGTAAATAATAATAGCAAGAAATAAATATGCGAAATCGAGAAAATAAATATTAATCGAAATCTGAAAAAAAAATATTGTTAAAAAGAAGTGGTTTTGTATAAAAAACGATGTTCGAAAAAAAAAAACGAAAAGGGGCGTCGGGACAGCCAGCCGGGCGGCTCGCCCGGGATGCTGGCGGGTCGCGGGTCGGGCTGGTTTTGCACGCGGTTTTCTGAAAATTCGATTTATTAAATCACGTATGAATATTGCATGATTCGTACTCGAATTAATATTTTCAATATTCGCTATTGTGGACATGACATAGGTCCACCCCGACGCGGCGAAGCGCGGGTTTTGAGGAGGCGATAGAATTTTCATATGAGATGGATCGAATAGAATTTTAAATCGAAGTAGGAGTCGTCACCGAATTTTATGGTTATTCGGAACCGTTCGAACCCACTCTATGTCGTAGTGGGCCATACTTAAAGCCTGGCCCATTTCCGATGTCAGAGTTTATCGGGTTCGTCCCTTTGCATTACGATACCGATGCCGACTGAAGCGGTTAATCGTATATTGAATGACTCTCGTTGCCAATGGATTCAGACATCCGGAAACCATGGTTCTGAGTAAGGGGTGAGGGTACGTGTTGGGAAGTTCAGCGAGAACACCCAACCCCGCCCGCACTTAGCGGCCTTTACTAAGATATCGTTCGGTTTTGTGTACACGCGTTAGTTCGACGATGAAATGATATGCAGAGATTTTTTTCCTAAGACATGTGAGGAAAATGAATAAATGGGTTGCTAAGTCGTTTAATGCATGTTTAAACTAATAACGTCAAAGTTATTTTAGCATGTGAGTTCGTTTTAGTCTAATAAAACGATAAAAAGAATATGAGAATAATTTGCTACAAACGCGAGAAAACGGGTTAGTAACGATTGAAATAATAATATATGAAAGGAATATGAAATCGAGAAAATAAAAATCAATCGAAATCTGAAAAATACCGTTAAAAACGTTGTTTTGTAAAAAACGATGTTCGAGAAAAATAAAAAAAAAAAAACGAAAAAAAGGTGTGTTTGGGCCGAGAGCCGCGCGACTCGCCCGAGACTCATGCGGGTCGCGTGGCGGCCTGATTCCGACAACGGTTTTTTGGAATTTTTTTGATTAAATCGCGTACGAATATCGCATAATTCGTACTCGACTTAATATTCTCGATATTCGTTATATTCGATAGTTGATTATCAAATATTTAGAATAGTTTTGGAAAAGATGTAAATTTAGAAATCGTTTCGTAAAATAATAAAAATAAACGAACGAAAAACCCCAAAAAATAGAACCGGGTCAGACTCGTGCGCGAGTCGCCTGGACCGGGCGCGACTCGCGTACGGGTCTGATTTTTATTTATTTTTGTTCGAAAATCGTTAACTTTATAAATCGCGTACAAATATGAATTAATTTATACTCGGTTTATATTTTCGATATTCGTCGTATTCGATATTCGATTATAAAATCGATATCGAATAGTCGGAATGACTTTAGAAAAGATTTTGAAAAAGTTTGTTTTTGAACGAAAAATATGAAAAGAGAACTTTGAACGAAAAAGTGATAAAAAGGATTTTGAACGAAGGAAAATATAATGAAATCGTCGAAATCTTAATATAATTCTTTTCGATACGATATTCGATTATGTAGAATCGATATCATATTTTAAGAATGTTCGATATAGGAAAATAGTTTTTAGTAGTATCGATATTAGAAAATAAAAAAAAGCCGACGAAAGACCCATAATAAACGAGGAGAAAGGAAGAGAAAAGAGAAGAAACGGGTTTGATTTACACCCTCAACCTACATGCTTTGTATTCTCGGTATAAGACTCGTCGGGAAGTGGCTTAGACTTGGGAGCGTCGAGATGATGAGGATGAGTTAAGGTGTATCGGTTTGGGTGGTTTGGGACGTCGGGTTTGGCCGGCTTCGTCGGTATTTCGAGACTTCGGAAAGGTGTCGGGATTTGCTAACTATCGGGTTGTATGTAAACCGGATGATGGATGTGTAAAAGCCGTGTATATTGGCTGGAAAATCGTTGTCATTGATGTGTTTCAGATGTCTGATTGATGTGAATTGTGTTGGACGGGAGGTCCTATTTATAGGGAGTTTCCGACCTTAGTTTAGGAGAGTTTGAATACCGCTTAGGATAGGAAACGTAGGAATTTGAGGGAAATAAGAATTCCGCTTTCTTGGCCAAGAAGAAAGAGGAAAACCGGCTGGTTTGAGGGTGTATTGGCCGGGTGTTTTACACTCGGTCAATGTCTGAATCGGTCTCCGGATAGAATTCCTACTTGAGATCGAATTTTACCTTAAACGGAATTGTTTATTATTTTGTATTGCTGATTTTTGTAGTATCTGAATTCAATCCGGATTGGTGGGGGTGACACGGCAGATTTTATGCCTCGGGAAATATCTTTGACCGGGTTTTGACTCGGTCGCTAAAAGACGGTTTTACCCTTGGTGTCGGTTTCGACCCAAATTAGTGTTATTTGACTCGAAACGACCCACTGGGCCTGGATTTGAGGTTGGTTTTGTGAGATTTGTACTCCTTAAAATGTCTAAACCAAATGTCCATAATTACAAGCCCATATCCGAGTCTATCAAAGCATGTTTACGTCCTATCATCATCGGGTGTTTGGCGGGAACTGCTATAGACACCTAGCGGTCAAAATGTGGGTGTCTACAGAGCCCCCACTCTGACTGAGGCTTGGACAAGGTAAAAGTCAGAGTAGCTATCAGGTCAATCAAGGATTAAAACCTGGCAGCCTTCCAATCGGGTCGTTTAGGGTCCATTAGACCTGCGTGAAGGGCTCGCCAGCCATAGAATAGAAATCATACCTGAGTTGATGTTGATAATGTCGCGGGAGCTTGCCTAGGAAGCTATGGGTGTATCTGTTTGCAGATACATCCTGTCTTAGAATTGCGCGGGAGCTTTTCCACTAGGGAACTTAGAATTCTCGGGGAGTCTTGAGTGTACTTGTATGCTGACATAATTTGTATGTAACATTTAGGCGAAACACTGACTCATGCTGGGGAAGAAAAAGGTGATTTTTTCGAAGATTTTGTAATGAGAAAAATCCTGAATTTTTGGAAGGTTTTGGAAATAAGGATGCTTGGGATGACTTTGATTCCTAATCGGATTTTGACACGGATTCCTAGAATTTCCTGGTTAGGCCTGTATGCCTAGATGAAGTGTGATAAAAATTCCTATTCCCGTGGTGACTAGGAAAAGGATTTTCTCAAATGGCTAAGTTTTGCAAAAAATGAGAATTTGAAGAGAGAGATATACCGACAGACTCGACTCTGGACGCGAGAGAACGAGTTGACAGACACGACTTAGACTCTCTAAGGGTTAGACCGTGACTCGGTAGGGGGTAGGCCACCTAAGATGACAAGACTCTTAAGTTGCGTTATTCCGTAGCCTAGGCGAGTGGCAACACAGTCGAACTTCGAAATGGGAACGATCTGCTATAGGGGAATTGCAGTAGCCTGTAATGAGACTGTTTTAGCAGTAACAATGCTGTAGTCTAGTGCTCCTTTTGAATTTTTGATTTTTGGGACACTTCCAAAGTGGGTATTGCTCCGAGTCCTGACAGATTCTCGTCGTTGACTAAGCCGAGTACTAGGACACACTATAGAAAGAAGGCTAGATTTTTTGAATTTATCTGGATTTTGCGAGTAGATGGAGGTTTTCTGCCTAAGAGAAGCCCCCAGGACAGCAAAGCTAGCTGTTGAGAACATGATGGTGTCGTGACCGGAATGATGGCGCTTTTTGAATGTGTGTCAATGTGGGTGGTTGTGCCCTTGTTGAAAGGCTGCCTACGTATTCACGTGTAGTGAAATCAAACCAAGCCGTAGTTCAGTGGATTGAAAGATATATAATGGTACCTAGTTTACTAGGGCTTTGTGTGTAACTAGCCACAGCGATGGTGTAGGCTAGGTGCATTCCCAATGATGTCTTGATCAAAGGGCTAGAATAGTTGGGATGTTGATCCTGTGACTGTGAGCGTTCTCCGGGGTAGCCCCCAGAGGTGGTGTGAACTTATTTGGGCATGTTCAATGCCGACTGCAAGTTGAGTTCCCGTGTTTGGGGCTGGTAACTGGTTTGAATGAGAAGAATTGGGATGGGATTTTAACGAGTTCTGCTCTCGGGGATTTTAATGAGTTTTGCTCTCGGGTATTTGATGAGTTTTGCTCTCGGGGATTTTAACGAGTTTTGCTCTCGGGGATTTTAATGAGTTTTGCTCTCGGGGATTTGATGAGTTTTGCTCTCGGATTTGCATATGGTGATTGTGAATTCTGTTATGTAAAGGGGAAGTCGAGTAGAATGGCTCGAGCTTCGATTGGGCAGGTTTGATAATGCGGGATCTGATTTCCATGTCTGGCCCTAAAGGTTAGTGTGTATCCTATGGAGCTTGAATCCTCAAAATTCTGGGCTGTCTCTAGCCTAGGTCTCGAGAAGGTCTTGAGGGTTGTAATGTGGGAAAGCTAGATGTGGTGTTAGCTGACCAGCTTGACTGTCTCTCTCCTATTGGATGGTATGGGTATTGATAATTTTTGAATTGACCATTTCACGGTCATGGGTTTTTGAATTCTTTGGGTTGACCTCTTAGCCCCGGTCATGGGATTCTTCATTTGAGTTGACCGTGTCTGGTCGAGAGATGTTGATAATTCTTTTTTGATCATGGCCAGCTTTTTTGTTTTGGCCTTTTGCTTTTTTTTTCTGTTGGACTTTTGATTTTTTTTTTGTCCAGCTTTTTTTTGTCGGTCTAACACCTAAAGTAGGGACTGGCTAGTCTTATTGGATGGGTGTTTATTGTGGGAAGTGGGCTTGCCTCCCGTCCTGAACCCAAATTAGAAGACTACCCAGATTTGTCATAGGATTCGATATGCTCCTGCTACGGGTAGTTATGTGGCTTTCTATACCAGACATGGAATAGGTAAAAGGAAAACACAGGCTCGGTTTCCTGCAGTCATTATAGATGTGCCTATAATAGTCACGTGCGTGTGCTCACAGTGTATGATGGTGTTCATCATGTTCTCGGAAACACATAAGGAAAGCATATATGAGAAAGAATATTGAAAGCTGATCTTATTGAATTTTCGAAAAGAGGACAGAATACAAATGACTCTGACGCTGATTTGGAAATGAGGATGTAGGGTATCCTAGACTCGAACTCAGACTTAGACTCGAATCAAATCCGGACTCGGATGCTCGGTTGGTTGTTTTTTTTTTTTGGTAAGGTCTTTGATTGGAGAGAACGACGGGTGTCACGACTCGCCTAAACTCGGCTTTGCGCAAGTGCAAGAGAGGGAGTCAAACTAGACATGGCCCGGGGTGACGGGTCGACAAAGACTCTTGCACCGGGATACTCGAACGTTGATCTAGACGAGGTAACGACCCTGACTTGGACTCGACCATGAGACTCGGACGGGGTATGAGGGCGAGTCCGAAAATGAGACAACCGTGTTTGACCGCGTCGCGTGCTCGGACCAACCGTGGTGACCTAACCCTTGATGACTCGAGTATTTGTAGCATAGGTACGACTCGAAGAAGGCATCATAAGGACGCCAGTGTATGATGAACGTGGGGTGCCCTTAGAATGACCGTGGTTGAATGCTCGGTGGGGGATAGCCCCCGAGTGAGGCTAAAGAATCTGATAGGACTCAGATGGTGTGACACCTAAGTGACTCGGAAGTGGGATACGTGAGACAACACGTGTAAGACAAGACCCTTAGAGCAACCGTGATTGATCGCTCTACTGAAGGGTAGCCCCCGAGTGGGACTGAAGATTTTGTTAAGACTCGAGTGTCGGACGAGTGACCCTTATAATTAGATGTAAGGATCACGAACCTTTTGTTATAAGGCTATGCCTTGTAAAAGGTTGACTCGGAAAAGACACCTAGACGGGTGACTCGGGGACGGTGGGCTTTCCTTAGGATTCGGCAAAGTGGGCCTAGTCCCGTTCGAAGGAAGGTCTACGTGAGAATTCCCCAGACTTTGGACTCGAGTGTGTAAACGGGCTTTCCTTTGTAGGAGTTAGTCCTACGAAGGTGGGCCGTGCCTTGACAAGTAAGGCGGACTGGGATGGGGTGGAAACTCGTGATATAAGATCGACGGAGTTTCGACGCTATAGACTCTTACAACCTATGACAAGACCCGACACTGCTAAATACGGGAAGTCCTAAGAAGAAGAGGGTTTTGAAAAGGGAATTTGGATTTGAAAACCGAGCAAAGGTCGGATTGGAAGACCCGATTTTTTTGAAAACCGAGAAAAAAGGGTTATCGGGCCGAGATTTCGGGCTTTTTTTTTGAAAGGTTTGGACAGCATACCGGCTAAAAATAGGCTATTTTGAGTCAAAATCATAAGTCCTAAATTCGGCAGCTTTCCGGGTTTTGAAAAAAGTAGATGGGTTTGAAAAGATGCTAATTTTTGAAAAATGACGGTTTTTTGAAAAGACCAAAGGAGATCAAGTAGCATGTAGTCATAGAATCAGTATAACGACGCCATGTATGCTCTTAGTCTAAGTCTCGGTCGGTCTAATAGGGTCTATACCAACAACGATGGCTTTCTCGTACTGAGGACGGACTCCCTAAGCCGAGTTGGTCTTAGGACATGCCGCAAAACCTAAACGAGTTCCGCCATTGAAGTCTTTAGTGCATCCAAGTGGGAATGCACCGTGGTATAGTGGGACGTCGGTCACAAGTAACCGGCCCGGGATAGAACGGGGTTATGCATGAACCATTGAACTAAAACGTGTACATTACTAATCGAACGATTTCTTTTCGAGTCTCACCCTGAGGATGCCGATGGTAAGTGACACATTAGTTAATCCCCAGCGGAGTCGCCAAATTGTGGACATGACATAGGTCCACCCCGACGCGGCGAAGCGCGGGTTTTGGGGAGGCGATAGAATTTCCATATGAGATGGATCGAATAGAATTTTAAATCGAAGTAGGAGTCGCCACCGAATTTTATGGTTATTCGGAACCGTTCGAACCCACTCTATGTCGTAGTGGGCCATACTTAAAGCCTGGCCCATTTCCGATGTCAGAGTTTATCGGGTTCGTCCCTTTGCATTACGATACCGATGCCGACTGAAGCGGTTAATCGTATATTGAATGACTCTCGTTGCCAATGGATTCAGACATCCGGAAACCATGGTTCTGAGTAAGGGGTGAGGGTACGTGTTGGGAAGTTCAGCGAGAACACCCAACCCCGCCCGCATTTAGCGGCCTTTACTAAGATATCGTTCGGTTTTGTGTACACGCGTTAGTTCGACGATGAAACGATATGCAGAGATTGTTTTCCTAAGACATGTGAGGAAAATGAATAAATGGGTTGCTAAGTCGTTTAATGCATGTTTAAACTAATAACATCAAAGTTATTTTAGCATGTGAGTTCGTTTTAGTCTAATAAAACGATAAAAAGAATATGAGAATAATTTGCTACAAACGCGAGAAAACGGGTTAGTAACGATTGAAATAATAATATATGAAAGGAATATGAAATCGAGAAAATAAAAATCAATCGAAATCTGAAAAATACCGTTAAAAACGTTGTTTTGTAAAAAACGATGTTCGAGAAAAATAAATAAAAAAAAACGAAAAAAAGGTGTGTTTGGGCCGAGAGCCGCGCGACTCGCCCGAGACTCATGCGGGTCGCGTGGCGGCCTGATTCCGACAACGGTTTTTTGGAAAATTTTTGATTAAATCGCGTACGAATATCGCATAATTCGTACTCGACTTAATATTCTCGATATTCGTTATATTCGATAGTTGATTATCAAATATTTAGAATAGTTTTGGAAAAGATGTAAATTTAGAAATCGTTTCGTAAAATAATAAAAATAAACGAACGAAAAACCCAAAAAAATAGAACCGGGTCAGACTCGTGCGCGAGTCGCCTGGACCGGGCGCGACTCGCGTACGGGTCTGATTTTTATTTATTTTTGTTCGAAAATCGTTAACTTTAAAAATCGCGTACAAATATGAATTAATTTATACTCGGTTTATATTTTTGATATTCGTCGTATTCGATATTCGATTATAAAATCGATATCGAATAGTCGGAATGACTTTAGAAAAGACTTTGAAAAAGTTTGTTTTTGAACGAAAAATATGAAAAGAGAATTTTGAACGAAAAAGTGATAAAAAGGATTTTGAACGAAGGAAAATATAATGAAATCGTCGAAATCTTAATATAATTCTTTTCGATACGATATTCGATTATGTAGAATCGATATCATATTTTAAGAATGTTCGATATAGGAAAATAGTTTTTAGTAGTATCGATATTAGAAAATAAAAAAAAGCCGACGAAAGACCCATAATAAACGAGGAGAAAGGAAGAGAAAAGAGAAGAAACGGGTTTGATTTACACCCTCAACCTACATGCTTTGTATTCTCGGTATAAGGCTCGTCGGGAAGTGGCTTAGACTTGGGAGCGTCGAGATGATGAGGATGATTAAGGTGTATCGGTTTGGGTGGTTTGGGACGTCGGGTTTGGCCGGCTTCGTCGGTATTTCGAGACTTCGGAAAGGTGTCGGGATTTGCTAACTATCGGGTTGTATGTAAACCGGATGATGGATGTGTAAAAGCCGTGTATATTGGCTGGAAAATCGTTGTCATTGATGTGTTTCAGATGTCTGATTGATGTGAATTGTGTTGGACGGGAGGTCCTATTTATAGGGAGTTTCCGACCTTAGTTTAGAAGAGTTTGAATACCGCTTAGGATAGAAAACGTAGGAATTTGAGGGAAATAAGAATTCCGCTTTCTTGGCCAAGAAGAAAGAGGAAAACCGGCTGGTTTGAGGGTGTATTGACCGGGTGTTTTACACTCGGTCAATGTCTGAATCGGTCTCCGGATAGAATTCCTACTTGAGATCGAATTCTACCTTAAACGGAATTGTTTATTATTTTGTATTGCTGATTTTTGTAGTATCTGAATTCAATCCGGATTGGTGGGGGTGACACGGCAGATTTTATGCCTCGGGAAATATCTTTGACCGGGTTTTGACTCGGTCGCTAAAAGACGATTTTACCCTTGGTGTCGGTTTCGACCCAAATTAGTGTTATTTGACTCGAAACGACCCACTGGGCCTGTATTTGAGGTTGGTTTTGTGAGATTTGTACTCCTTAAAATGTCTAAACCAAATGTTCATAATTACAAGCCCATATCCGAGTCTATCAAAGCATGTTTACGTCCTATCATCATCGGGTGTTTGGCGGGAACTGCTATAGACACCTGGCGGTCAAAATGTGGGTGTCTACAACTATATTCGATAATTGACTACGAAATCAATATCAAATATTTAGAATAGTTTTAGAAAAGATGTAAATTTTAGAAATCGTCTCGTAGAATAAATAATAAAACGACCGAAAAAGTAAAAAAAAACGGTCCGAATTGCGAGCCGTCCGGTTTTTGTATTTTGTTCGAAATTGCTAAATTGATAAATCGCGTACAAAATATGAATTAATTTGTACTCGATTTATGTTTTCGATATTCGTCGTATCCGATATTCGATTATGAAATCGATATCGGATATTTAGAATGAGTTTTAAAAAAAAGGTTTTGTAAAATTATTTGTTTTGAACGAAAAGTAAGAGAAAAGAATTTTGAACGAAAAAGAATGTAACGATTTTTTGACATCGTCGAGATCTTAATATAATTCTTTTCGATACAATATTCGATTATAGAAAAATCGATATCATATTTTTTAGAATATATGTTATGAAAATAATTTTTCGTTAATAACGATATTAGAGAAAAAAAAGAAAAACGACTCTTGACCCATAATAAAAAAACGGACGAAGAGAAGGAAGGAGAAGAAAGGAGAAATCGGGTTTGGTACACCCTCAACCTACATGCTTTTGTTGACTCGGATCGGGGCTCGTCGGAATGTGGCTAGGCAACGGGAGCGTCGAGGTGATGTCGGTTGGGTTAGGGTGGCTCGGCTAGGTGGGACGTGTGAAGGGTGTCGGATATCGGGACCGGTTTCCTTCGGGTTTGTAATATCGGTTTCTCGATGCTAAAGAATTATGTTTTTTCAGGAATTATGTATGTTGGGGATAGTATGAATTAATTGTGTTTATTATGTTGGATGCAAGGGGCTATTTATAGGGAGTTCCCGACCTTGGTTTAGGAGAGTTTGACTACCGCTTAGGATAGGAAACGTAGGAGTTTGAGAAGTATGAGAATTCCACTTTCTTGGCAGAGAAGAAAGGGAAACTCGGCTGATTTGTGCTGTTTTGGCCGAGTGTTTTACACTCGGTCAGGTGTTTGAATCGGTTTTTGAATAGGATTCCTGTTTGAGCTAGAATTACCGCTTGAGTAAGAAGCTGAGAAGAACGAGAATTCCGTTTTCTTGTGATAGAAGAAAAGAGGAAAACCGGCTGGTTTGTACTACTTGGCCGACTGGTTTACACTCGGTTGGGTGTTTGAATCGGTTCTCGGATAGGATTCCTACTCGAGATCGAATTCTATCTTAAACGGAATTGTTTATTATTTTGTGAAGCTGATTTTTGTAGAGTTGGAGTATGAATTGGACGCGTGAGATGTCACGGTCTGTCCGGAAGTCTCGGAAAAAAATCCTTGACCGGGTTTTGACTCGGTCGCTAAAAGACGGTTTTACCCCTGGTGTCGGATTCGACCCAAATTAGTGTTATTTGACTCAAAACGACCCACTGGGCCTGAATTTGAGGTTGGTTTTGTGAAATTTGTACTCCGTAAAATGCCTAGGCCAAATGCCATGATTTCGAGCCCATTTCCGAGTACGTTAAAAGCACGTTTGCGTCCGATCATCATCGGGTGTTTGTCGGAAACTACTATAGACACCTGGCAGTCAAAATATGGGTGTCTACAGAGCCCCCACTCTGACTGAGGCTTGGACAAGGCGAAAGTCAGAGTAGCCACCAGGTCAATCAAGGATTAAAACCCGGTAGCTTCCGGTCGGGTCGTTTAAGGTCCATTAGACCTGCGTGAAGGGCCCGCCGGCCATGGATTAGAAATGTACCTGAACTGATGATAACTCCGTGGGGAATTGAACTCGTCGCATAAGACTTAAAATGGGCCTGTATGTGGGCTCATCTTGTTAAATGCCGCTGGGGAGTTATGTGAATTGCGCTGTCGTGATTTGTACCTGTATAAGTTACATAAAATTTTGCATGCAACACGTAGGCGAAACAAATATGACTCGCGCTGGGGAATAAAAATGATTTTTGCTGCATTTTGAAATCGATGTCCTGAAAGCAACTCACGTGCTAGGAAATAGGTTTTCAAAATTGAAAGAGGTGGAAAAGAAATTTGCAGTTTAAATAGATTGAAATTTGACCTTGTCGAAAAGTTTTTTTTTAAATGGCAAAGTTTTTGCAAAAAATGAGAATTTGAAAAGAGAGGCCTACCGGCAGACTCGACTCTGGACGCGACAGTACGAGTTGACAGACACGACTTAGACTCTCTAAGGGTTGGACCGTGACTTGGTAAGGAGGTGGGCCACCTAAGATGACAAGACTCTTAAGTTGCGCTATTCCGTAGCCTAGGCGAGTGACAACACGGTCGAATCCTCGGAATAGGAAGGATGTGCTATGGGGAGATTGCAATAGTCTGTAATGAGACTGTTTTGGCATGACAGGACTTTTAGCAGTAGCAATGCCGTAGTCTAGTGCTCTTCTGGATTTTTGATTTTTGGGTACATTTCCAAAGTGGGCATTGCCTCGAGTCCTGATAGATTCCTGTCCTCGAGTGAGCCGAGTACTAGGACACAATATAGAAAGGAGGCTATATTTTGAAAGTATTTGGATTATGTGAGTGGATGGAGAACTTCTGCCTAGGAGAAGCCCCCAGAATGACAAAGCTAACTATCGAGAACATGACAGTGTCGTGACCGGAATGATGGTGCTTTTTTGAATGTGTGTCAATGTGGGTGGTTGTGCCTCTGTTGAAAGGCTGCCTACGTATTCACATGTGGTGAAATCAAACCAAGCCGTAGTTCAGTGAGTGTTATGGTGCCTAGTTTATTAGGGCTTTGTGTGTAACTAGCCATAGCGATGGTGTAGGCTAGGTGCATTCCCAGTGATGTCTTGATCAAAGGGCTAGAATGGTTAGGATATTGATCCTGTGACTGTGAGCGTTCTTCGGGATCGCCCCCAGAGGTGGTGTGCACTATTTGGGCATGTTCTATGCCGACCGCAAGTTGAGTTCCCGTGTTCGGGGTTGGTAACTGGTTTGAATGAGAAGAATTGGGATGGGATTTTAACGAGTTCTGCTCTCAGGGATTTTAACGAGTTCTGTTCTCGGGGATTTTAACGAGTTTTGCTCTCGAGGATTTTAACGAGTTTTGCTCTCGGGGATTTTAACGAGTTTTGCTCTCGGGGATTTGACGAGTTTTGCTCTCGGGGGGATTTGACGAGTTTTGCTCTCGGGGGGATTTGACGAGTTTTGCTCTCGGGGGATTTGACGAGTGGTGAAATCAATGTGGGTGGTTGTGCCTCTGTTGAAAGGCTGCCTACGTATTCACATGTGGTGAAATCAAACCAAGCCGTAGTTCAGTGAGTGTTATGGTGCCTTGTTTATTAGGGCTTTGTGTGTAACTAGCCATAGCGATGGTGTAGGCTAGGTGCATTCCCAGTGATGTCTTGATCAAAGGGCTAGAATGGTTAGGATATTGATCCTGTGACTGTGAGCGTTCTCCGGGATCGCCCCCAGAGGTGGTGTGCACTATTTGGGCATGTTCTATGCCGACCGCAAGTTGAGTTCCCGTGTTCGGGGTTGGTAACTGGTTTGAATGAGAAGAATTGGGATGGGATTTTAACGAGTTCTGCTCTCAGGGATTTTAACGAGTTTTGTTCTCGGGGATTTTAACGAGTTTTGCTCTCGAGGATTTTAACGAGTTTTGCTCTCGGGGATTTTAACGAGTTTTGCTCTCGGGGATTTGACGAGTTTTGCTCTCGGGGGGATTTGACGAGTTTTGCTCTCGGGGGGATTTGACGAGTTTTGCTCTCGGGGGATTTGACAAGTTTTGCTCTCGGGGGATTTGACGAGTTTTGCTCTCGGGGGATTTGACGAGTTTTGCTCTCGAGGGGATTTGACGAGTTTTGCTCTCGAGGGGATTTGACGAATTTTGCTCTCAAGTCTTTGTATGGTGATTGTGAATTTTGTTATGTAAAGGGGAAGTCGAGTAAAATGGCTCGAACTTTGATCGGGATAAGTTTCGATAAGGCGAGATCTGATTTCCATGTCTGGCCCTAATGGTTAGGGGTGTCCTATGGAGCTTGAATCCTCAAAATTCCGGGCTGTCTCTGGCCTGGGTCTCGGGAAGGTCTTGAGGGTTGTAATGTGGGAAGGCTAAATGTGGTGTTAGCTGACCAGCTTGATTGTCTCTCCCTTATTGGATGGTATGAGTATTGATAATTTTGAATTGATCGTTTTCACTACGGTCATGGTTTTTTGAATATTTTTTGGTTGAACTCTTAGCCCCGGTCTCGGGATTCTTCATTTGGACTGACCGCTTAACCTCGGTCATGGGTGCCTCTTTTTTTTTGATAATGGCCTGCTTTTTTGTTTTGGCCTTTTGCTTTTTCTTGTATTGGACTTTTTTTCTTTTTTTGTCCAGTTTATTTTTGTTGGTCAGACTAACACCTAAGGTAGGGATCGGTTAGTCTTATTGGATTGGTGTTTTATTATGGGAAATGAGCTTGCCTCCTGTCTTTAACCCAAACTAGGAGATTACCTAGATTTGTCATAGGATTCGATACCGCTCCTGCTAAGAGTAGTTGTGTGGCTTTCTATACCAGACATGGAACAGGTAAAAGGAAAACACGGGTCTCATTTCCTGCAGTCATTATAGATGTGCCTATAATAGTCACGTGCGTGTGCTCACAGTGTATGATGGTGTTCATCATCTTCTCGGAAACATATAAGGAAAGCATATAGTGGAGATAGAATATTGAAAGCTGATTTTATTGAATTTTGAAAAAGAGGACATAATACAATTGACTCTGACTCTGACTTTGAAGTTGAAATAAATAGTATATCCTAGACTCGGACTCAGACTTGGACTTAAATCAAATCCGGACTCTTGGATGCATAAGAGGTAGATTGGATGCTTTGGTCATCGGGCCATGTATAGTCCATGAGGGGCTTTGCAAGTGACAAAGTTTCCAAAACGGGAGTCTTCCCGGCATCGAGGAAGTCTTGAATGAGGTGTTTCAGTTTCCAACACTGTTTTGTATCGTGTCCCCTCCCTCTGTGGAATTTGCAGTAATGCTCGTCGTTCCATGCTTTGGAGCGTTTTTCCAAAGGTGGGTCGGCTGTTGGGCCTATAGGTAGTATTAGGCCCTTCGGAACCAACCTCTGGAAAGCGACGGTGTAGGACATATCTAAGTGGGTAAATGTCCTTTCATTTGACTGGTTCTTGATTTTTGGAGAGATGACTTGAGGGTTACCTCTCTCGGTCTTGCCATCTTGAGGATATCGGATAGTTTCGTAAGAGTGTTCACCTTTCAAATGGCTCAATTGGGTGATAGGCTGTCTTACCCGCTCTAGTTGTGTTAGACGGGCTCTGGTTCTTATAAGGTCTTCTTCGATGATGGTTACCCTGGAACTTAGGTTATCTAGGGCAGTATTGATTTTCGAAAAGATATTGTTAATGGAGCAAGATAGCATAAGCATACTCCCTTGGATATCCCCTTTCTCGACGGCGCGAGATTTGTTATGGTTTGGTAGTGTCTTGTTCATAGGGTCCCTGATCGGAAGAAACGACGGGTGTTAGAACTCGCCTAAGCTCGGTTTTGCGCAAATGCAAGAGAGAGAGTCAAACTAGGTACGGCCCGGGGGCGGGAATGACTAAGATTCTATGACTGGGCTACTTAAGCGTTAATCCAGACAAAGTAACGACTGTGACCTAGACTCGACCACGAGACTCGAGCTGTACAAGGATAAGTCCGAAAATGGGGCGACTGTATTTGACCGTGCCGTGTGCTTGGACCAACCGTGGTGACCTAACCCTAGGTGACCCGAGTATTCGTAGCGTGGGTACGACTCGAAGAAGGCATCATAAGGACGCCGGTGTAGGATGAACGTAAGGTACTCTCTAGGGTAACCGTGGTTGACTGCTCTGGTGGAGGGAAGCCCCCTGAGTAAGGCTAGAGACTCAGATGGTGTGACATCTAAGTGACTCGAAAGTGGGATACGTTAGACAACACGTGCAAGACATGATCCTTAGAGCAACCGCGATTGATCGCTCTGCTGAAGAGTAACCCCCGACTGGGACTGAAGACTTCGTTAAGACTCGAGTGAGTGACCCTTAGACGTAAGGACCGTGAACCTCTTGTAAAAGGTTGACTCGGAAAAGACACCTAGACGGGTGACTCGTATGGGTCTCCTTTAGGATCCAGCTATGTGGGCTGGGTCCTGTTTGAAAGGAGGTTCACGTGGGACGTTCCTCGACTTTAGACTCGATGGTGTAACTGGGCCAACTTTTGTAGGAGTATGTCCTACGTAGGTGGGCCTTGCCTTAGTAAAATAAGGCGGACTGGGATAGGGAGGAAACTCGTGATATAAGATCGACGGAGTTTCGACGCTAAAGACTTTGACGACTTATGACACGACCCGACACTGCTAAATACGGGAAGTCCTAAGAAGAGGAAGGTTTTGAAAAAGAGATTCTTTTGGAAAATCTGAGAAGTCTTGGTGGATGGCCCAATTTTTTCGAAAAAACGGAAAAGTGCATCGGGCCATAATTTTGAAAGTTCGAAAAAAAAAGAATCGAGTTTTGAAATGGGCAGAATACCGGCTGGAAAATAGGCTACTTTGAGTCATATTGTAAATCCTAATTTCGGTAGCATTCCGGGGTTTTGAAAAGTTGAATATTTGGAATTTTGAAACTTGAGTATCGAAAAAAAAAAAAGGAATTTCCGACAATTTGAAAATTGAAGATGAGATCTCGAAGATTTGAAAATCGAAAACGGCATCTCGAAGATTTGAAAATTGAAAATGGCATCTAGGAGATTTTGAAAATCGAAACTGGTATCTCGAAAATTTTAAAATCAAAATTGAATTTTGAAAATTCGAAAATCGAATGGTGGATCGGAAATTCGAATTTTGAAATGGGCAGCATGCCGGCTAGAAAATAAGCTTGTTTTGAGTCAAATCTTAAGTCTAAATTTCGGCAGCTTTCCGATTTTTTTTTTTTAAATTTGAATATTTTCGAAAAGATGCATTTTTGGAGTTATGGAATTTTGAATGTCGAAGATGAATTTCCGAAAATTTCAAAAAAAAAAAAAAGAAAAAAGAAAAGGATCCCGACTTTTAAAATTGGCGAAAATGTCATTGAGCTTGAATTTTTTTGAAAAGCCAGAAATTTTGAATTTTTGAAAGCCCGAAGAGAAATTCGGTGGATGGCCCGGTTTTTTTTTCGAAAGAAAGAAAAAAAAATGGAAATTGAACCGGGCGACGGTTTTGCAAGTTCGAAAATAGTTTCGAGTTTTAAATTGGGCATAGTACCAACTAGAAAAAGGGCTATTTTGAGTAAAATCGTAAGTCCTAAATTCGGTATATGCCCGGGGTTTTGAAATTGAATATTTTGAAAAGGATGCAAATTTTTGAAAATGACGGTTTATGAAAAGGATGTGGATCAAGTAGCACGTAGTCATGGAAACAGTATAATGACGCCATGTGTGCTCTTAAGCTAAGTCTCGGTCAGACTGTAAGGGTCTATACCAGTGTACATGGCCTATCGAGAATCGGGGCGGACTCCCTAACTCGAGTTGAGATTAGGACATGCCGTAAAACCCATACGAATCGGCTAATGGACACCGGACTATATCAACGGTATAGTGGGACGTCGGTCACCAGTACCGGCCCGGGAAAATGGGGTTATGCATGAACCGTAAAACTAAAACGCGCATTGTACTAGTCAAACGATTTCTATTCGAGTCTCACCCTGAGGATACCGAAGGTTATTAACTCATCAGTAAATCCCCAGCGGAGTCGCCAAATTGTGGACATGACATAGGTCCACCCCGACGCGGCCACGCGCGGGTTTTGGGGAGGCGAATGAATCTCCATGAGATGGTCAAATGGAAATTTAAATCGAAGTCGGAGTCGCCACCGAATTTTATGGTTATTCGGAACCGTTCGAGCCCACTCTATGTCGTAGTGGGCCGTGTACAAAATACGGCCCATTTCCGATGTCAGAGTTTATTGGGCTCGTCCCTTTTGCATATCGATATAGATGCCGACTGGAGCGGTTAATCGTATATTGAATGACTCTCGTTGCCAATGGTTTCGGACATCCGGAAACCACGGTTCTGAGTAAGGGGTGAGGGTACGTGTTGGGAAGTTCACTAAGAACACCCAACCCCGCCCGCACATTAGCGGCCTCTACTAGGATATCGAATGACGTTTTAATGCGCGCGTTAGTTGAACGATGAATGATATGCAAACATTGTTTTCCTAAGCATGTGAGGAATTGAATGGGTTGCTAAGTCGGTTTAATGCATGAACAATTAATTAACGTCAAAGTTGAATTTAGCATGTGAGATTAGTTTTAGTATAATAAAACAAACGATATAAAAAGGATGAACTTGCTACAAAAGATGAACAAACGAGTTAGTATCGATTGGTAAATAATAATAGCAAGAAATAAATATGCGAAATCGAGAAAATAAATATTAATCGAAATCTGAAAAAAAAATATTGTTAAAAAGAAGCGGTTTTGTATAAAAAACGATGTTCGAAAAAAAAAAAAAAACGATAAGGGGCGTCGGGACAGCCAGCCGCGCGGCTCGCCCGGGATGCCGGCGGGTCGCGCGTCGGGCTGGTTTTGGACGCGGTTTTCTGAAAATTCGATTTATTAAATCACGTATGAATATTGCATGATTCGTACTCGAATTAATATTTTCGATATTCGCTATATTCGATAATTGACTACGAAATCAATATCAAATATTTAGAATAGTTTTAGAAAAGATGTAAATTTTAGAAATCGTCTCGTAGAATAAATAATAAAACGACCGAAAAAGTAAAAAAAACGGTCCGGATTGCGAGCCGTCCGGTTTTTGTATTTTGTTCGAAATTGCTAAATTGATAAATCGCGTACAAAATATGAATTAATTTGTACTCGATTTATGTTTTCGATATTCGTCGTATCCGATATTCGATTATGAAATCGATATCGGATATTTAGAATGAGTTTTAAAAAAAAGGTTTTGTAAAATTATTTGTTTTGAACGAAAAGTAAGAGAAAAGAATTTTGAACGAAAAAGAATGTAACGATTTTTTGACATCGTCGAGATCTTAATATAATTATTTTCGATACAATATTCGATTATAGAAAAATCGATATCATATTTTTTAGAATATATGTTATGAAAATAATTTTTCGTTAATAACGATATTAGAGAAAAAAAAAGAAAAACGACTCTTGACCCATAATAAAAAAACGGACGAAGAGAAGGAAGGAGAAGAAAGGAGAAATCGGGTTTGGTACACCCTCAACCTACATGCTTTTGTTGACTCGGATCGGGGCTCGTCGGAATGTGGCTAGGCACGGGAGCGTCGAGGTGATGTCGGTTGGGTTAGGGTGGCTCGGCTAGGTGGGACGTGTGAAGGGTGTCGGATATCGGGACCGGTTTCCTTCGGGTTTGTAATATCGGTTTCTCGATGCTAAAGAATTATGTTTTTTCAGGAATTATGTATGTTGGGGATAGTATGAATTAATTGTGTTTATTATGTTGGATACAAGGGGCTATTTATAGGGAGTTCCCGACCTTGGTTTAGAAGAGTTTGACTACCGCTTAGGATAGGAAACGTAGGAGTTTGAGAAGTATGAGAATTCCACTTTCTTGGCAGAGAAGAAACGGAAACTCGGCTGATTTGTGCTGTTTTGGCCGAGTGTTTTACACTCGGTCAGGTGTTTGAATCGGTTTTTGAATAGGATTCCCGTTTGAGCTAGAATTACCGCTTGAGTAAGAAGCTGAGAAGAACGAGAATTCCGTTTTCTTGTGAGAGAAGAAAAGAGGAAAACCGGCTGGTTTGTACTACTTGGCCGACTGGTTTACACTCGGTTGGGTGTTTGAATCGGTTCTCGGATAGGATTCCTACTCGAGATCGAATTCTACCTTAAACGGAATTGTTTATTATTTTGTGAAGCTGATTTTTGTAGAGTTGGAGTATGAATTGGACGCGTGAGATGTCACGGTCAGTCCGGAAGTCTCGGAAAAAATCCTTGACCGGGTTTTGACTCGGTCGCTAAAAGACGGTTTTACCCCTGGTGTCGGATTCGACCCAAATTAGTGTTATTTGACTCGAAACGACCCACTGGGCCTGAATTTGAGGTTGGTTTTTGTGAAATTTGTACTCCGTAAAATGCCTAGGCCAAATGCCATGATTTCGAGCCCATTTCCGAGTATGTTAAAAGCACGTTTGCGTCCGATCATCATCGGGTGTTTGTCGGAAACTACTATAGACACCTGGCAGTCAAAATATGGGTGTCTACACTAGCAAATTTATCATGAGAGCGGGGTAAGGATTTTACATGACACAAACACCCAAAAAATACGTAAATGGTCCATAGGAGGAGGTTTATTGAAAAGTTGTTCGTACGGGGTTTACCTTCAATAATAAGTGATGGTGTTCTATTAATTAGATGAACGGCAGCAAGAACACACTCCCCCCAAAAAGATATCGGAAGGCTCGCTTGGAACAGTAAGGCTCGAGCGATATTTTATATATGTCGATGTTTCCGCTCGACCCGACCGTTCTGTTGTGGTGTGTCAATATTGGAAGTATGATATTGTATGCCATGTTCCTCAAAATAAGATGTGAGACATGTAAATTCTGTACCATTGTCACTACGAATGATCTTAACGTGCCTATCGAATTGACGGGCAATCATGGCCATAAAATTTTTAATTTTTTGAGGAGCATCACTCTTTGCACGTAACAAATATACCCATACTGATCGGGAAAATTCATCAACGAGAGTTAAGAAATATCATGACCCATATGCTCCATTAGCCAAGTAAGGACCCCACAAATCACAGTGAATTAAATCGAAAATTGCAGCGGCTTTACTATTGCTTAAGGTAAACGAATCACGAGTTTGTTTAGCCCGGAGGCACACATCATAAGTAGAACTGTCAAATGATAACTTAGAAATACGATTAATAAATGGCAACAAATTAATAATTTTGGAAGACGGATGTCCCAATCGTTGATGCCACAGCTCGTCGAGACTCGGAACAGAAGTAGAGCAAGCACGGAAACCAGATGCACGAACGCCTCGAAGATAATATAGTCCCTCGCGTTGTTCACCCACACCAATCACCATGTTCGAGGTACGTTCCTGTATGACACATACTTTATGAGCGAACTGTATTGTAAGAGCAACATTCATGAGAAGATGGGAAACATTAATCAAATTGCAATGTAAGTTAGTGGCAAAGAAAACATTTTAAGAACAAGATATGGACCAAGATTAATCTCGCCACTTTTTGTGGCCATGACAACCGCACCATTGGGCATACCAACCAGGCTCGGAGGTATATCAACAATGTTTGTGAAAAAATCAATGTTACCCGACATATGATGCGACTAAAAGTGGCAAAACCCGATCCAACTCGATAAAACCGATCCGATTCACCCGAGATCGGACCCGCTCGACATTCGACATTATTGAAATATCTTAGTGTCCGAAATCGGTATGGTTTGATTTGACCCTATCCGATAGTTGATTATATCCGACAACCGGTATATTCCGAATTCGATATCAGCCGACGTACTTAAACCCGACTAAAAAATACCCGACCCAAATCCGACTCGAATAACCAAAATTTATCCGAACGTAGGTAATCGAAAATACCCGACCCAAATCTGACTCGAATAACCGAAATTTATCCGAAATGTAGGTAATCGAAAATACCCGACCCAAATCCGACTCGAATAACCGAAATTTATCCGAAATTTAGGTAATTGAAAATACCCGGCCCATTTCCAACTCATGTAATTGAAAATTATCCGAAAGATCTGTTGCCGATATAACTAAGGTGGCGCATAAGGATTAAAGAATAAGGTGTTGCATAAGGACTAAAGAATACTCGTATAAAGATTAACTAGAATTTTAAGAAATGGAGTTTTGGCGTATCTATATTAAAGAGACACAAACTGAATCTATTACGGAGGAGTATATTCTTTACGACCTCAAACGCAACTTGATCCAATCTATTATTGTTTTCTTTTAGATTTTTGAGTTGTAACCTGTATGCTCATAAACAAAATTAAAGTCCGATTAGTCTTTTTTAACAATTTTTTTAATTGCGTTTAGATTTGAATTACATAAATGATGCTCGGAGTAGAATAGTTTTTAGTTTTGTATCAAGTTTAGTTTTATCATGTTAAACCCAATCTTTATAATATTTGTTATCCATATTCTATAGTGTCATGTAAGTGTCTTATATGGTTGATTTAATTGTTGAATTCCATCATTTAATTGAAGATTCGAAGACCTGGGTTGATGTTGGTAGAAAAACGTTGGTTTGTGGGGGATGTGAGTAAGCGGGTAGGGAAATAGGAATGTGTGAAGGTGGGAATGTGGGATTGTGGTTTCTGCGGAATTATGGGAGTGAACGGATTGTTGATATGTCTATCTAGAAACGTTCTCTGGTTAAATTTATTGAAAGACCAATGAATTTATAAGAAAAATAAGTACAAAGTTGTCGTTTAAATATGCATATAATAATAAAATAGTCAAATATATACTAGTAAGACATAAAGTGATACTGAAAAGTGATCTTTTACTAAGTTATTGACAGACCGTCTCTTCCTAAGTTTTGTGAATAGTTTTACGTCCAGTTCTTTTGGACGTAAGTGAGTTGAACTGAACTGAACTAATCTAAATTGAGTTGAACTGAGCTGAACTGAACTGAACTGAGATGAAAGAGGTAAACTGAACTAAACTGAAGTGAACTGAACTGAAATAATCTAAAAACAAGGCCATAGTCTATTACTAAACTATAGTGAGCTGAAGTGAGTTACTGAACTATAGTGAGCTGAATTGAATTGAACTAAGCTAAGCTAAGTTGAACTAAACTGAAGTGAGTTGAGCTGAACTGAAGTAAGCAAAAAAAAAGTTGAAAAGAACACGACCATAGTCTGTTAGTCGTATATTTGTATGATTTCGTTATTTTCATGTACTTCGTATTTATTAATATTAATAATTACCAGGTTAGACGGTTAGATGATCTCACATCATGAAACAGTTCGTTTGTATAAAAAGTTACAGAGTATTTTGTTATTATATCGTGTTTTGTATAATACTCGATTACTCGTACTTATTATGTGAGATGATCAAACGGCCTCACACCGATAAACGTTTACTTTATATAAAAAGTTACTCCGTATTACAGTATTTATTTTTTGTACTCCGTAAAATACGTGTAGTAATTATGTGAGACAAAGATACGACCTTACGCGGACGGCGCAGTCACGCCCTCAGACCATGAAACAATTATTTGAATAACATGATAACTTATTTATAACTAATAAATTAATTGTCTTTTTACGTAAATTGATTGTCCCACGCACATGTAAGACGGTCTACTTTGTAATTTGTGTGGTACGGAGTACTAAACTACTATGGAGTAACTATCATGCTAAATAAAACTAAAGTACTCCCTTCGTCCCATTTGAAAGTTTATGCTTGCTTTATACTAGATTAATAAGGTGGCAAAGGTAGCGAGAGGAGAATTGTTTTTAATTTACGTACAAAAAAATAGTCTGAAAATGTCACTAAAAAATGAAAGTGTAAACTATTGAGGGACACACTCAAAAAGGGAAAGTGTTAAACGGGTCAGATCGGGTCGTGTCGGGTCGGGCCGGGTCGGATTGGATCGGGTTGAATCGGGTCGTGTCGGGCCGGGCCGGGCCAGGTCGAATTGGATTGGTTCGCATCGGGTCGGGTCGGGTCGGTTAACGTACGTTTTATCCGAACTAACCCGTTCCTAAAGAAACCGTAACCCGGCCAAGACATATCCGTTCTAACCCGATACTCGAAAAATGTCATGACTCGAAACTACCCGATCGAATCCGATTTGACCCGCTATTTCACATGAGTCAAAAAACTCTGATAATTTGGTAATCCGAATCCGAGACAGCTCGACTCGAACCTGACTCACCCCATCTGATTGCCACCTCTAGATGTGACGCACCCGTGTCAATAATCCAAGATTGAGTAAAGATATTACCATTAAGCCGATCATCCGTGTTCTTACGAGAGTTCCACAACAGAGTCAACTCATCTAATTCCGTTGGAGACAAGTGTTGTAAGTCGAGTCGATCTCCTTCCGTTAACGGACCACCACGAGAATTAGAAGAGCCATTATTATTGACCATATATGCACGAGCACCATTAGCGGGATGAGAGGAGGAAGAGTTGGACCCACTTCAAACCAGGGAGGTGTTGGAGTTGCCACGATCAGTCCCGGTAGAGAGCGGCCAAAAAATTATTTCACGGGATCGATTGCCCCACCAAGGAGGAAACCGACCAGTGACCCGGAAGCAATTTAGCACCACGTGACCCCGGCTATTACAAGCCAAGCAGACTCTCCCGATGTTAGTGGAGTCGTCACGACGAGCCCCCCCCCCCCCCCCCCCCCGAATTTCGACCGTCTCCCTGCATACGAGCAACAAAAGCAAGAGGCTCTGGCCTCGACCTTAATTTGGGTGAACAAACGTACACCTTCCTCTTGAATAATCATATTATAAATCCGATTTAAACTGGGAAGAGATTCCATACCAAGAATATTAGAGCGGACGGTGGCGTAGGCGGAGTCGAGTCTCATAAGAAAATCGCGAGCACGATCATCATTACGTCGAGTGGCCAGAGTCTTGCTGATATCGCACTTGCACCCTTTAAACGTACAGCTGGGTAAAGTATCACAATCAGCAAGTTCTTCCCATAATTTCTTGATATGACCAAAGTAAGTCATAATCGACTCATTGGGTCGCTGCTTACAGTCACTGATGACCGACTTGAGTTGATAAATACGAGCTCCATTCCTGACGGAAAATTATTGCTTCATGTCGTCCCAAAGATCCTTCCCGACATCGTGATGAGAAATATTCTTTCGAAGCTCTGTTTCAACGGAATTGCGAATCCACGATACAATCATGGCATTAACAGCAATCCAGGCGTTGTAGTCGGCTTTCGGCTCATAGATCTGTCCATTAATGAACCCGGGTTTATTTTTGGCACGGAGCGAGGTTTGAAACGCTCGAGACCATTCATCATAATTATCACCGGAAAATAGCACCTGGGAAATAGAGACACCAGGATTATCACTATTGAAGAGAGTATAGGGAGAAATTGTTTTGTTCCCATCAGCTTTGGAAGAGTCGGAGTTGATTCCTCCTGTCATTGCTGCCACGAAAAGAAGAACGAGGCAAAGTTTTTTTTTAGTTTGTCTCTGATACCATGATAATACCAAAGATACGAATTTTTGGGAATTTTCTGTGTTGTCAATTTCCATTGACTATTCAAACATATATACAAGTCTAGCTACGAGAAATTAGGAATGCAAATAATACACATACCCTAAATACAATATCTACCCGAAAATAGAGAAGGAAAATAATTACAAACGATATCACGAGAATATTGTCCCTGATATCGATATTGTGAATATTATGGCCTATTATTTACCATTAGTAATAGATATTTACCATTAGTAATTTTCTCATATATGAACTCTCCAAATCTCAGTTTCTACATCTCAATTCAAACTCAACTATCTAGACACATACTAATCCAATTTGTTTCTTTGAAATACTAATGCCTAATCTCTTCTATTTTTCAAATTGATCTCCACTCAGAAATGTCTGCCGCACTTAATCCCACTATTGCTACTCTATGTCAGGGCGTGAGGCTAACCATTTTGGATGTGAGGGTTATATACAGATGGCAGAGGCCGGACTTCATAGACAAATCAAAAACTGACAGTGTTGAGTTGCTTCTAATTGATTCTAAGGTGATATCCCCTTCTTACTCACCCTTTCTCAAAAATTATGAGTTTAGTACTTTAGTATTATATATTTCGTTTAGTTGTTCACACATTATAGAACTGAAATGATTTAATGTTTAGTCCATTCATTAAGATGTGAAAAAATCACTGGCTAAACCCGTTTTTTTTGTAACTGACAAACACTGACTTAAACATGCTTATAAAAAACATTGATTGAGATATTTACCATTAGTAATATATATTGGAATGATAATTTTTTTGGGTAACTAACATTAAAGCATAATGAATAACATAAATGAAAAAATCATTATAGGTAACAAATCATTATAAAATATTCTCAGTATTTGCAGTGGCGAATCCAGGATTTTCGGGATGGGGGTGCTATAAGTTTTACTGCTTAAAAAATAGCGTATAAAAAATGTCATCAACTCGATTTTATAGTAAAAAATGATACACGCTCATTTTGTCTCACCTTAGTTCAATTCAGTTTTATTCAATTTAAATTAGTGTAGGTTAAATCGGTTCAGCTCTATTTTATTTAATCAAATCAGTTTAGTTCTAACTTCTAATCAGTTTAAATCAGTCCACTTCAGTTTAAATAGTTCAGTTCAATTCAATTCAAAGTTCAATCGGTTCAGTTTAGTTATTTTCAGTTAGGTTCATGGTGCAGAGCATAGATTAAATCCGTTTTAACAGACTACACTAACTTAAAAAAGTAACCAAATTCCAAAATTAACTTAAAAAAGTAACCAAAATACTAAAAAATATTGGTAAACTAAAAAGAAAAATCCTCAAACCGTGAGTTAAAACTTAAAAGTATAGATAAATTAAAACCCACAATCTCTCCTTAAAAAAACCCCACAATCTGTTGTGAAAGATAAGAGAGTAGAGAAAATTGAGAGGTAGTTTTTTCCTTAATGGTGAGTACATATATATAGAATACAAGGGGAATAGGGTTTAGGGTTAGTGATTTACATGGGCCTAAACACTATACATGGACATCCATATTATAATACATAACACTGTACTCCCCCTTGGATGTCTATTACTGGAGGGATTGCCTCGTTAAAACCTTATTAGATAAAACCCAATGGGACAAAAATCTAATGAGCAAAAATAGTACAATAATCTCCATGATACGCAAAAATGTTGCCTCGTTAAAAACCTTGCCTGGAAAACCCAGTGGGACAAAACCATGGCGAGGAAAAAAGAGTGCAACGCGTATTTATTCCCCCTGATTAAAACATTGCTTGATATCCTTGAGATGACGTAAACCAAGTCTAGTGATTAACTTCTCAAAAATCTTGCTTGGTAGTGCCTTCGTAAAAACATCCGCAAGATTGTCACAAGAAGAAATTTGTTGAACGGTAATAACGCTATCTTTCTGAAGATCATGAGTGAAAAAGAACTTTGGCAAGATGTGCTTCGTTCTATCTTCTTTGATGAATCCTGCTTTGAGCTGGGCGATACAAGCTGTATTATCTTCGTGTAGGATATTAGGAGCCTTAATTTCAAGACATATACCGCAAGATTCTACAATGTGATGAATCATGGATCTTAAGCATACACACTCTCGGCTTGCTTCATGAATCGCCAACAATTCTGCGTGGTTGGAAGAGGTGACATCTATCGTTTGCTTTACGGAGCACCGTGAGATGAGAGTATCACCACACGTGAATACATAACCGGTTTGTGAACGGCCATATCTGTTTTGGATTTGTTAGAATAATATAAACCCATATCTGACGTACCTCTGAGATATCGAAGTAAATGCTTTACTCCATTCCAGTGTCTTTGAGTAGGACATGAGTTGTATCTTGCTAATAAGTTGATAGAAAAGGATATGTCCGGTCTTGTATGACTGGCGAGGTACATCAAGGCTCCAATTGCACTTAAGTATGGTACTTCAGGGCCGAGAACCTTTTCGTTCTCTTCTCGGGGTCGAAATGGATCAATCTTCACATCGAGTGGTCTTACTACCATAGAAGTATTTAGAGAATGTGCCCTGTCCATCTTGAACTGTTTTAGTACTTTATCAATATACGTTCCCTGGTGCAACAGAATCTTATTGTCAAGATGCTCAATTTGTAAGCCAAGACAAAATTTCGTCTTTTCTAGATCTTTCATCTCAAATTCGTTCTTTAAATATTCAACAGCTTTGGTAATCTCTTCGCGAGTACCAATAATATTCAAATCATCAACATAAACAACAATAATCACAAATCCCGATCCGGATTTCTTTATGAATAGACAAGGGCAAATAGGATCATTTTTGTATCCTTTTGCCAATAAATATTCACTAAGGCGATTATACCACATCCTTCCGGATTGTTTCAAGCCATATAGTGATCTGTTTAGTTTGACTGAATATTGCTCACGAGGACTTGATTTCATCTTTTCAGGTAGCTTAAGACCCTCAGGAAGTTTCAGGTATATCTCATTATCAAGTGAGCCATATAAATAGGCTGTAACAACGTCCATGAGGCGTAAATAAAGTCCCTCCCTCATAGCGAGGCTTATTAGATAACGAAATGTAGTTGCATCCATTACCGGAGAGTATGTCTCCTCATAGTCAATGTCAGGTCTTTGTGAAAAGCCTTGTGCAACTAATCGAGCTTTATATCCGACTATTTCACCCTTTTCGTTTCTTTTTCGCACAAACACCCATCTATAACCCACAGGTTTTACTCCGTCTGGTGTGCGAATTACAGGTCCAAACACATCACGTTTGGCCAATGATTTTAACTCTGCCTCAATGGCATCTTTCCAATTTGGTCAATCAATTCTACGTTTGCACTGATCAACAAACTTTGGTTCATGATCCTCATTTTCATGCATGATATCTAGCGCTACATTAAATGCAAAAACACCATCATCGACGTCGATTGTATTTCGGTTCCATATTTGTCTAGACATGATATAATTTATTGAGATCTCTTCATCATTTTCAGGTACCTGAGTCTCATCTGGAGACATATTCTCAGTCATGTCGTCAGACTTTTCCGGGGACTTTTCAAAAGTCACTTCTTCCTCAGATTTTGCTCATTTACGTTTTCGAGGATTTTTATCTTTGGAACCAATAGGTCTACCACACTTTAGGCGTGTCATAGACTCATTTGCAGTTGAAGGTCTTTCCGGGACTACAATTTTAGCTGGAGCATTTACAGCTGGTATATGAGATTTAATCACACCTTTCGGATCAGTAAAAGCATCGGGCAATTGATTTGCCAATCTATCTTTTGAACTTCGAGTTCACATTGTTTGGTGCGAGGATCTAAATGAGATAGTGATAATTCATTCCAACTTATCTCTTTTTCCATCTGTTTATTATCTCCCCCTAATGTCGGGAAAACCGATTCATCGAAATGACAATCAGCGAAGCGGGCTGTAAATAGATCACCTGTAGAAGACTCTAAATACTTGATAATTGATGGAGATTCATACCCAACATATATTCCCAACCTCCTTTGAGGTCCCATGTTTGTACGTTGTGGCGGGTTAATTGGAACAAACACCGCACAACCAAAAATACTTAGATGAGAAACATTTGGTTCTTGACCAAAGACCAATTTTAGGGGGGATGATGTATGATAACTTGTTGGTCTAATACGAATTAATGATGCTGCGTGCAAAACGGCATGTTCCCGTGCGGAAATAGGTAATTTGGACTTCATAAGCATTGGTCTCGCAATCAACTGAATGCGTTTAATTAATGATTCGGCAAAACCATTTTGAGTATGAACATGTGCTACATGGTGTTCAACACCTATCCCAATAGACATACAATAATCATCAAAAGTTTGTTAACTGAATTCACCCGCATTATCAAAACGAATAGCCTTAATGGGATAATCTGGAAAGTGAGCTCTTAATCTTATCAATTGAGCTAGTAATCGCGCAAATGCAAGATTGCGAGTTGATAACAAGGACACATGTGACCATCTAGTAGATGCGTTAATTAGAACGATAAAGTAACGAAATGGTCCACTTAGTGGATGTATAGGTCCACAAATATCACCTTGTATTCTTTCCAGAAATGCCAGGGATTCATTCCCAATTTTAGACGGTGATGGTCTAACTATTAATTTACCTTGTGCACAAGCAGCACATGAGAATTCTTTGGACTGGAAAACCTTATGATGCTTTAATGAATGTCCACATGAATTTTCGATTATTTTTTGCATCTTCACAGATCCGGGATGACCAAACCGGTCATGCCAGATAATGAAATTTGTTTTATCAGTAACCTTTCGGTTTACTACAACGTGTGATTCAATTGTACTAATTGTCGTATAGTACAAGCCGGAGGACAAAGTAGTAAGTCTCTCGAATGCACTTTTATTGTTCGAATGTGAACATGTAATATGGAGGTATTCAATGCCTCTTTCGTTTGATGTCTCAACGTGATATCCGTTTCTACGAATATCATTAAAACTTAACAAATTTCTTTTTGCCTGTGGAGAATACAAAGCCTCCAGAATTTCAATACTTGTCCCTTTTGGCAACAAAATCTTAGCTCTTCCGGAGCCTTCAATTAGTTTTGTACTACCTGCAATAGTATTAACATTTGCCTTTTGCTCTATTAATAGAGTAGAATATTTTTTATCCGTAAGGATAGTATGTGTTGTCGCACTACCGATGAGACATATATATGCTACTGTAGCGTCCATAATCTTCATAAAAAAATATTAAAATAACATAAGATGGATTGTAAATAAAATTGTTTAGTGGCGAGTGATTTATTCTAATGCAAAAATTTAATATTCATTCATGAAACAAACGTAATAAAATGGTAATTTAATGCGACTACAAAATATTTAATAGCTTCTCATTAATAATTAATGTAAATAAAATAATAAAACTTAATAATAATGTCCATTGACAAATAATTATTCAAACTAAAAAAAAGAAATACGATGATAAAGTTTGAAATATAAAGCGCTTAATAATAATAATAATAATAATAATAATAATAATAATAATAATAATAATAATAATAATAATAATAATAATAATAATAACAACAACAATAATAACAACAATAATAACAACAATAACAATAACAACAACAACAACAACAACAACAACAATAATAATAATAATAATATCTTTCATCAGGTGATCAATTCTTCCATCAGGGTCTGAAAGGAAATCCGAGACATCCAAATCACCAATATTATAATCATCTTCATCAACAAAATTTGTCTCAACATCTTTCTCAGCAACAAAATTTGCTTCAATTTTCTTCCCTTTATTTTTAAGGAACTGATGATAAAGATTCACAAGATGTCTGGGTGTACGACATGTATAGGCCAAATGACTATTATCACCACAACGGTGGCATGAACTAACGACCGGGATATTCTTTTCGCGTGGACCATCATTTTCTTCTCGTTTATGGCGAGAAAATGAGTTTTTAAATTTTCCACCTCTAGCACCCCGATAATTATTTCTCCCTCGTCCACGTCCATGTCCACGGCCTCTGCCGTGACTTCTATTATTATAATTATTATCATATTTCGTCGCATTCACTTCGGGGAATGGATCAGATCCAGTTGGACGGGATAGGTGATTTTTCAACAGAATTTCATTATTCTGTTCAGTCACAAGCAAGCAAGAAATCAACTTAGAATATTTTTTAAAGCCTCTCTGACGGTATTGCTGCGATAAAACCAATTGTGACCCATGAAAGGTCTGATATGTTTTTTTTCAACATATCTGCATCAGATATTTTTTCGCCACACAAATTTAATTGTGAGGTAATTCTGAACATGGCTGAATTATAATCACTAACGGATTTAAAATCTTGTAATCTCAAGTGGATCCACTAATGTCAAGTTCTAGGTAAAATTACCAATTTTAAGTGGTCATATCTTTCTTTCAGATTTGCTCATAAGGCCAAAGGGCCTTTCACAGTCAAGTATTCGATTTTCAGCCCTTCACATAGATGGTGACGAATAAAAATCATAGCTTTGGCCTTGTTCTGGGGAGATGAATTATTCTCCACTTTGATAGAGTCACCAAGACCATTAGCATTCAGGTGCATTTCCACATCTAATGTCCATTCTATATAGTTCTTGCCAGAGATATCAAGGGCATTAAATTCAAGTTTCACCAAATTTGACATGATAACTATAAAAGAATAAAAGAAAATAATTAGTTATATTAAACTGAGACCAATAAAGATTAAAAAAAATTAAAATAAAATTAAAATAAAGTGTGTGATTAATCAATTTGTATTATATAACATATCAAAAATAATGATATAATGATTAATCGTGTATCAAAATAATAAATCACCGCACCAATAAGTCGGCTATCATAATAGTAAGAAATAGTGTAGATGTAAAATCGGTGTAATATTTAACCAATATGCAATTAAATTATGGATGAATTGCGATATATACTTATGAAAGTATAATCATGTAAAAAATTGGCTACCAGGAGAATTGATCAAACAAATTGATCACGTGTAACCAAAAAATTGATCAAACAAATTTGTTGGTTTGAGATTTTTACCAAGAGAATTTACGTGTAAAAAAATTTGATCATGTAATTTTTTTATCTTTACCTTAAGAAGAAAAACTAGTGTTAGAGTTCATGCAGATAACGTGTTGTGAAAGATAAGAGAGTAGAGAGAATTGAGAGGTAGTTTATTCCTTAATGGTGAGCACATATATATAGGATACAAGGGGAATAGGGTTTAGAGTTAGTGATTTACATGGGCCTAAACACTATACATGGACATCCATATTATAAGACATAACACAATCTAAAATCCCCAAATTCACAGTGCATCCTGTCATCCACAATCCAGATTTCTAACGTGTTAACCATTTTCAGTATCCCGTTTGTCTACATCTCTCACCATCTCAGAAATCCAAAATCAGTAACATCATCTCCATCCTCATTCCTCACATCAAGTTATCCTCAAAAAATTCAAATAAATAAGCTAATATTAGAAGGAAAAAAAATCTTTAAAATCTTCAATTCTAATAATCAGAAATCTTAAAATTAGAAAATTGATAAGGGCATAAGGCATAGAGTGATAAAGAAAGAGAAGACATACTTGTGATCGATGGGTGGAAGTCAAATTGCAAATCTGTAATTCCGTAAAAGGCTAAAAATTTCAACTTTAATTCTTTGAAGTTTGAAGATAAAGTCAAAAGATTGTTTCAATTTGTAGATTTGCTTTTATGCGTTTTAGTGTATGTATATATTTTTTTAATAATTTTTTTTTTCTTCAAATTTTTTTCCAAAAATAATGGGGGTGTGGGCTCACCCCCATCACCCCATGTAAATCCGCCCCTGAGTATTTGAAAACTTTTTTTTGGATTGAAAGAATTCGTGTATTGAAAGATAAAAAAATGTTATACCTGACACCCTGCCTCAGTTGTCCTTCAATATTGTTCTGCAACTTAAAGATTCTTTATCTTCTAATCATCACTGCCCTGTTTTTTCAAAACAAAGAACGACATTGTTCAAGCGAGGATTGCGAAGCCTATACTCAACAAATAAAAGGATGGGTTTGTATTAGGGGAGGCATACAACATCCAAAGCCTTACAGTTGCAGCGAACACTGGCAGGGACAAAGCTACTACCCATCCTCGCAAGTTAAAATTATAATCCTCTTCAAGGGTGACACATTTACCCAATGATGTGAGCATACCAAAAAATATTTATCGATTCCAAAAATTTGAAGAAATCATTAATGGCAGAGTAGCTACAAATCAGTACATAGGTTTGTTTATTTTGTTTCTATTTCTGGTACCCGACTTATCTTTAATTTCCAGAATTTCTACTTACCTGTTTTTTCTTTTAATATAGACATTGTTGGAAAGCTCTATGAAATCTGACCAATCACCGAGACAAAGAAGGGGTTTAAGTGCAGGAGCGAGTATAAAGCTGGAAAACGTTGAGTAAGCGTTGATTATTTCCTATTAGTCATGGTCTTACATTCTTTGATTTGCTACATTTATCATTTTTAATTCTTGATCATCTTGCATTTAGCACAGTGACGTAGTGGCGTTGTTCTTCCATGTACATTATGGTCACCACATGCAACTGACCTGCCAGAAATATTGATGAAGTTACCAAATCCAGAGCAATCAAAAGTTATTGTCATCCGAGGCGTCAAAGCCAAAAAATTTGACGGTCCAGCTTTGTCTCCCTTTTTTCCAATTTTCTTTTCCTGCCATGTCATTTTCTAATTGAAAAATCCATTCATATGAACTCTTATAATGCAGGTCAATGGCGTGTGCAAACAACCTTTAATGCAACAACGTACGAGGTTAATCCTAATATTCCCGAAGCGGACGCTTTTCAAGAGAGGTTTTATTAATGCATTTCATAATACTATTCCAATTGAAACTTGGTTTGAACTTCAGCTGTCTCAATTAAAGTACCTGTGTGCAGCCTTTCATCCCAAGCTCCAAGTAATTCCTTGCAACTTATTGAAGAATCTGTGGACGATAAACCCGAAGGAATATGTCCTAAAACATTTCCGGCAATTACTAAATATAATATAAGATATCATTATGGAGATAATCGTTATGTATTCTAGTAATTCATAATTGCTTGCTAGAGAATAATTATGATAATTGGTCCAATTCGATTTGGCTGAAGACTATGGATATATAATCCTATAAGGTCACACAATCAGACTTAGTCAGGAAACTAAACAGGCCCAATGTGGACTTGTGAGGTATTAGGCTGTGACTACTTATGAGGCCCGGTTAGTCTCTAGGTTTAACCTAAACTCTACTACTATATAAGTGTTCCGGTATGGAAACAATTAAACCCGATTCTGAGTTCAGATCTTTTGCTATGGTGTTTGAAGTCCTAAAGTGATCGATGTAAGTCTTCTATTGACTCTCTCCTTCTCCTCACTCCGATGGTCGAACTTCCCCGGTGGAAATGGCCTGCCCCTGCACAAGGAACACACAGGGCCCCGGAGGTGTCCGGGGGAACCCTCTCCGATGCCTAAGTCAGTTCGTGGAATGCCTTAACGAACCCAGATCGTGAGGAACTAGGTGGCGGTTTTTAGAGTGAGAATCTAGAGAGGGAATTTCCAACCCCCTTCTTGTGGGAAATGGAAGAGTATTTATACCTTCCCACAAGAGAGAGGAAGGAGGAGAGAGAGTGAGGGAAGGGGTGGATGAGGGGGTGACAAGTGGCTTCACCTCGTCCACTCATTCCCCTTTACCTTTAGGCAAAATGACGGGAGGGCCCTTGATTTCCCCTGCTCCTGTTGGGCATGCGAATACCCAAGAACCAGGAGGCAGGGAGTACTGGTTGCCCTGCTCGGCGGGCGGTGACGCCCTGCCGGGCAGGCGGATGCCTGAGAGTGATGGCTTCTCGCTTCATGACCTGCCTGGTAAGTCCTTCTTTATTCTCGGGTCGGGCCACCCTGAGACCCAAATGGCGGGCGACCCGTTTGCAGGCTTCCGACCCCCATCAATTGGCCCTCGCCGGCTAAGGGGAAGCAGGGTTCTTCTTGGCAGGCGATCTCTGGGATGGGTGGTTGACTTCTTAGCATTTAATGCGTTGCATGTTCCCGAGGAAGGAAGCTCAACTGCATGGGATATGCGAAGAGTCGGAATGTTTTTTCAGCTCATGATTACCTCTTGCAAAGAGGATTTTTGGGCAGCGTGCCTCCTCAGTGATTAGCTCCTATTTATTGAAGTGGTTGGGGTGCCATAAATGGTGTGTTCTACCCTTGTATAAATTCCAATCCTTACCACTTATTACGTTTCATCTTCAATCCTTCTTCTAGCTTTATTTCCTCTTTACAAGAACAATGTCTTGGGTTAAGAAAACAGTTCTTCGCTGCGGAGTTCGTGTGGGTACGTTTTGCTTTAGAGGATTTTGGAGATTAAGATATCCAAGGGCGGCTTTTCTGGCCCTGCGTCGCAGTAGGCGACTTCGGCTTCGCTCTTCTCAGAATGCCTGGAGGAGAGCTGCCAGAAGGAAAGCTGCCAGGGTAGGCAAGCGTCCTATCCGATCTTCATCTTCACCTGGGCTCATGACTGGGCGCTGCTCTGGCTGCTTTGATAGGGGATGCTATACGTGCTTCCCCTGGCTACACCCCGAGCAATTTGTTACTAATTGCCCTGAGCTTACTTCATCCCCTGAGTCAGGCCCTTCTTCCCCTGTGAAGAAGACGGGTTGTGGTTCCTGTGACGACGTCAGGAGGGTCCCCTATGGTAGGGACTGGGATATCAGCAGTCGTGACTCCGGGGATAGTGAGGGTCAAGGTTACTCCTCCGGCGGTGGCGAGGAGGACTTCCCCACTAATCCTTTCAAGGATTCAGATGATTGGGACTGGGGGTCAGCTTTGGGTGACAACAACCCAAGGGATTATTCGGGCCCTGATGATGACTAGGTCTGCCCAGGGTTTGCAGGCTGGTGGGTTGAGCCAGAGTCGGGCTCTTTTTTGTACTTTTTATTTGTTTGTTTCAGATGTAACTTGCCCATTTTGGGCCTTTTCCTTAATGAATGAAAAAAGATCAGGCTGTTTGGTTACGTTTTTTGTTGCTTTTTTTTTTAATGAATGCGGGGATGACGTCATTAGGTGATCAGCCCTCTGATACCCTTTGCCTTTTTCGAGGCCCTTCTTGGGAAGAGGCGAGCGGTTCATGTTCATAACGCGACACGTGGGGTAGTTTTTTGGGGAAGTACTGTCAGAGGGGCGGCCCTTCGGCTTCCTGGACTTATATAAGCCTCTCTCGTCCCCCTATTTCTCTTTTTCTCACTTTTCAAACTCAAAAACCCTCTTTATTCCTCCGCTATTTGAGAACTCTTTTCTCAAGACTGAGAAGCTTCTTCCGTCATATTTTCACGCGGCGATCATCGTTTCTAGGTTAGAATCTCGCCCTTAAAACCCTTTTCTTTTTAGTTTCTTCACATCTTCTCTTCTTGAATCAATGTCTCGCGCTCGTATTCTTTCTTTTGTTGAGCCGTCATTTGAGAGGGCGGAGGGTGGAGAGGAGGGCAGGACTAGCCTGGCCTCCTCTTCTGGGGTTAGGTTTACCGGGGAGGATTATTCTGAGGGAGAGGATGCCAACTCCCCTGAACCTGCCCCCTTTGACGTCGTTGACTCCGACGACGAGGCTCTGGAGATAGACCTTTCTAAGATAGTTGGTTCCCTTCTCCCTAGGGAGAAGGGGAGGACATATTATCTAGATAAGGCCAAGTACCATATCCCTTTAAGGACTTACCCTGAAGCCAAAAATCGAGATTTAATTTTGGCACTTAAAGCTGCTGGGGCCATTGAGGACTTTTACAATTTTGGGGAAGGGTATACAATTGTGATTCCTGGGGAGAAGGACACGGTGTGTTGTCCCCCTGACGGTTGCATAGCCGTCTATCACAAAAGTTTGGAGTTCGGCCTGCGATTCCCCCTGCACCCTTTCCTGGAGGAGGCCTTCAGGAGAATGAATGTGGCCATAGCTCAGTTGATAACCAGTGCGATCAGGTCGTTAATATCCTACACTTGGACCTGCATCTTCCATGGGGAGGGACCCACTATTGATGCCCTGCGTTTTATGGTGGGGCTGCAAATGGTATCCTCATCAGGGGGAGATGGCTCCCCCGAATATTGGTTCCTTCAGAGGCAGAAGGGTTATACCTTAGTCTGGCCGGCCTTAAACAGCCTGAAAGACTGGAAAAATAATTTTTTATATGTACACAACGCTTCTGGATTGAAGATTCCCAGACATTTTAGAAATCACGTCCATACTCGCCTGGAAACTCGTGAGGAGTACCACCCAGGTGTTGGGGGGAAGGCCTTGGAGGTAAAATTAAACATGCTGGACGAGGAAGTGATCAAGAAATTTGCGGCTGTCACTGATAAATCCGGCGTCTGCGGCCCTGCCTTTTGGCTTCCTCACGCAGAGCTTATTGCCACGGATAACTATTTGGGCCGTGTGGGCCTGATTCCTGGCCTTGAAGAAGGTTGTTTAGAGATTTTTACCGGCCTTGTTGCTCTGTTTTTCTATGTTTCTTCCTAACCGGTTGTTCTTTCTTACCCTGTAGATCCCAATTCTCGCTTCTGGTCGAAGAAGGAGGTAAGGAGGCTTGGCTTGACCGAGGATTTCGTGATTATTTCAAAGCGTCCCTCTCTTCCTTCGAGCTATAAGAAGGGTGAGAAGAATCTAATGAAGTTCGTGAAGAGCCTTTCAGCCAGCCGAAGGCTTCCTCTTCCTCCAAGGCTGCCGCCTGTAAAGCCGACGGCTCCTCCCTCCAATGTTCAGGGTACAGAGGCAGAGGTCACCTCAGAGGCCACCCCTTCCCCTGCCGGCAAACGAGGTGATTCCCCTGCGGGGACCCACACCCCCCAGGGATCACACCCTGCCAACTCCGAAGGAACTGGGGAGAGCGTCCCCCTGGAATGCAGGAGAAAAAGAGGTAGAGAACCCTCTGGGGCTGCTCATGTGGTTGACCTGGGGACCGACGTTGAGACCCCTGAGCCAAAACGCCCTGCCCGTGAGATTCCAGGCACTCTCTTCTCAGAGGAGAACACGGAGTTCCACTATACTGCGGGCGATAGTGTGGATGTCTCTGCCCTGCTTTCAGATTCTGGGGCTGTCCTGGCAAACCGCCTCACCAAGTTTGTGACTTCTACCTCCCATCAAGTGATCCAATATATTCAGCGCACTTCCAGGGTGCTACAAGCCGGGGCTGAGTTGGCGGCTCTCAGCCACCTGAGCGATGAGAAGCTGATTGTCACTCCTGGGGTTCCCCCTCCTGATCGTCTGGCCATGGTGGAAAGGGATGTCACCCTGATTGGCAATTTGAAGGTTAAGTTGGCGAAACAGGAAGGTGAGATGGAGGAAGTGAAGGGTCAGGCGACTCGATGGAAGCTCCAGGGGGAGAAGGCCATGAAAGAAGTGTCGAAGCTGGAAGCGGATTTGAAAGAGAGCAAGCTGGCGGTGGAGCAGGCAAACAAGTCTCTGGCTGAAATGGAACATACAAAAAGAAAGGCAGTCGACCTGGAGGAGCGTTTGTCGAAGGCTGACTCGGAGCTTAAACAGGCTCAGGCTGATCTGAAGGTCAAGGGCGAAGAATGGCAAAGGGAGAAAGATACCATCCTGGAGGAGACTGAAATCACAGTGGATACGAGTTTTCAGGATGGGGCCAACTCTTCGCTGGAGCTCGTCATGGAAGTAATCAGGGAAATGTTCCCTGATTTCGATGAGGAAGCCTTCAGGAACCTTTACTCCATCAAGAATGAAGCTCGGGCTAGCAAGCTGGCTGAGGAGGTTGATGGTGCCAGTAAGGATGCCCCCAACGTTTGATGTGCAGGGGCCTTGCCCTCTCTTCTTGCTTTGAGCCTTTATCTTTTGATAACTTTTAACTTTTGCGCCTGAGCTATGATGGGCCGGCTGTCTTTGTAATTTTTAATCCATTTGTTTTTGGACCTTATTAATGTTTTTGTAAAAACACTTGAATCTCCTATGAATGTCCTTTATTTAAGCCTGCTTTTTCCTTTTTCAAAGGTACGACCTGACCTTTACCCTTGTTTAAAGTTCAGGGAGCTTGCCCCCTGCCTGCCAGGGGTTTCTGATCGTTTTTTATACAAGGTTGGGGGGATTGCCCCCAGTCCTTGTTTTTGGCGTGCGAAGCCTGGCCTAACCCTGGCTTCTGTCCGAAGTCCAGGGGGCCTACCCCCTGCTTGCCCAGGGGCAGGGAGGGGTTTTGGCGTTTTTTATACAAGGTTGGGGGATTGCCCCCAGTCCTTGTTTTTGGCGTGCGAAGCCTGGCCTGACCCTGTCTTCTATCCGAAGTCCAGGGAGCCTGCCCCTTGCCTGCCCAGGGGCAGGGAGGGGTTTTGGCGTTTTTTATACACGCTTGGGGAATTGCCCCCAGTCCTTGTTTTTGGCGTGCGAAGCCTGGCCTGACGCTGGCTTCTGTCCGAAGTCTAGGGGGCTTGCCCCCTGCCTGCCCAGGGGCAGGGAGGGGTTTTGGCGTTTTTTTATACAAGGTTGGGGGGATTACCCCCAGTCCTTGTTTTTGGCGTGCGAAGCCTGGCCTGACCCTGGCTTCTGTCCGAAGTCCAGGGGGCCTGCCCCCTGCCTGCCCAAGGGCAGAGAGGGGTTTTGGCGTTTTTTATACAAGGTGGGGGGATTACCCCCAGTCCTTGTTATTGGCGTGTGAAGCCCGGCCTGACCCTGGCTTCTTATTTGGAGTCCAGGGGGCTTGCCCCCTGCCTGCCCAGAGGTAGTCAGGGGGGCTGGAATTTTTCTTGGGGGGCCAATTTTCCTTGGTTTCAGCAACAGGGAGGCCTCCCCCTATTGCCCCCTGCTCGTTTTTGTGTAAAAAAACTGTAAATTTTGAACAGGCAACGAGTATGGACTGAAAGCTTTTCATTTCTTCGGGATTCGCTACAATCATTTGTGGCAGGAGTCGTCGACAATTCTGTTTTGAGCGTCCTCCGCCGGTTTTTCTTTGACAAGTAAAAAAAAAGCTACCTAGCCTCCTGTTTTTAAACATAGTACTTCTTTAGGGTATCTATATTCCAGTGTGCGGCTAACCCGTGGCCTTCTAGGTTGGAAATCTTATAGGTGCCTGGGCCTTTAATCTGGGTTACCCTGTATGGGCCTTCCCAGTTGGTGCTTAATTTTCCATGTTCATGCTCTTTCCCTACCGCCTGCGTTTTTCTTAGGACTAGGTCTCCCACCTGAAAACTCCTCTCATTTCCTCTTCCGTTGTATGCCCTCCTCATTCTTTGTTGGTAGGCAGCTATGTTAATGCTGGCCTCCTCCCTGACTTCATGGACTAGGTCCAGGGCTTCAGCCATTGATGCTTCGTTATCTGCCTGATTATATTGTTGGGATCTCAGAGTTGGTATCCGAGCTTCTATGGGTAACAAGGCCTCTGCTCGATAGACTAGGCCAAAGGGTGTGTGGCCTATAGACTCCTTGCGTGTGGTTCTGATTGACCATAGAATACTTGGCAATTTGTCTGCCCACCTACCCTTAAGGTCATCTACCATTTTCTTTAATCCATTCAGGATCTGCTTATTGGCAGCTTCAGCCTGCCCATTAGTTTGTGGGTGGCAGACAGCGGAGTAGGCGACTGCTATTCCATGTCCCTCCAGCCAGGTTCTCACGGGGTCATTGTCAAACTAACTTCCGTGGTCGAACACCAGCATCTTTGGTAAGCCAAATCTGGTTATGATATTCCTCCAGATGAGTTTTCTAACTGCAGGTTCGGTGATGTTAGGGATTGCTTCAGCTTCGATCCATTTGGTAAAGTAGTCAATCCCTACTATTAAGAACTTCCGACCTCCGGTAGCTGTTGTAAAGGGGCCCAGTATGTCCATCCCCCATTGAGCGAAAGGAATGGGGGAGAGGATCGGCCTGAGCTCCTGGGCTGGAGCATGGATTGAAGGGGCAAAGAGTTGGCATTTTCTGCATTTTCGAGTCAGATCTCTTGCGTCTGCTAGCAGGGTCGGCCAGTAGTACCCTGCCCTCAGGGCTTTGTGTGCCAGAGACTTTCCTCCTATGTGGTGCCCACAAATTCCGGAATGAATGTCGTCTAGAACTTCTCCTGCCTGCCCTGCCCCCAGGCATTTGAGCAGGTGTGAGGAAAACGATTTCTTGTATAAGTCTTCTCCTATCAATACAAACCATGTGGCTCTCGCCAACGTTTTTCTCTTTTGAGTGGGGTCAAGTGGTAAGATTCCATGTTTTTTGAATTGGATGATTGGGGTCATCCAATTTTCTGGGTCATCCTCTTCAATGATATTAACCGGCTGATGGGAGGTGGTAGATTTTTCTTGGACCACGTCCACCCAGACTGATCTTCGTATGTCTTGTAAGCTTGAGCTGGCCAGTTTTGATAGGGCGTCTGCCCGGTTATTCTGGGACCGGGGAATCTGCTTGATTTTGTAGAACTTAAGCCCTGACAGCTCTTGCTTTACTTTTTCCAAATACGTGGCCATAACCTGGTCTCTTGCCTCATACTCTCCATTGATTTGGTTGGCGATGAGCTGGGAGTCTGTTGCCAGAATTACTCGCTCTGCTCCGGCGGCTTTGGCCAATTTTATGCCAGCAAGGACGGCCTCATACTCGGCCTCGTTGTTAGATGCAGGGAAGGTGAACCTGAGAGCATGCTCAAAGTCCGTTCCTTCAGGGCTGGTTAATACGACCCCTGCCCCTGCACCGTTGGTCGTGGAAGATCCGTCCGTGTACACTACCCATTCTCTAGTGGGGGGATCATCTTCCTCCGAGTGGGAGCATTCGGCCAGGAAATCCGCCAGGGCCTGGGCTTTTATGGCTGCCCTGGGCTGATAAGATATTCCTAGTCCGCTTAACTCGACGGCCCATTTCAGTAGTCTTCCTGATTTTTCAAACTTTTCTAAGACTTTTTCCAATGGTTGATCAGTCAATACTACAACAGGGTGTGCTTCAAAGTAAGGTCTGAGTTTTCGGGCTGCAATGACGACTGCTTATGCTGCCTTCTCAACCACAGGGTAATTCTTCTTGCCTGCCCCCAGTGCGTGACTCACAAAGTATATGGGCTGTTGAGAGCCTGCTTCCTCTCTCAAGATAACCGCACTTACTGTCGAGTTAGTGACGGCGATGTAAAGGAAAAGTTTTTCCCCTGCCACTGGTCTTGCCAGGGTGGGGAGTTTTTTCAAGTGTTCCTTTAGTTGTTCAAAGGCTTCCTTTTGCTCATCCTCCCACTTAAATTGTTTATTGCCTTTCAAGACTTTGAAGAATAGTGTTGATTTATCTGCTGATCTGGCAATGAAGCGTGCCAGGGCAACCATCCTACCAGTTAGGCGCTAGATATCCCTAATGGTCTTCGGTTCTGGGAGGTCCAAGACTGCCTGAACCTTTTCAGGGTTGGCGTCTATTCCTCTTTCACTGACCAGAAAACCTAGGAATTTTCCGGAGCGAACCCCGAATGTGCATTTTTTGGGGTTGAGCTTCATCTTGTAAGCGCGCAGGGAGGAGAAGGTTTCTTGTAAGTCTGTCAAGTGTTGATTGTCTCCCTTGCTTTTTACTATTGCGTCGTCGACGTAGGCCTCCAAATTTCTACCCTTCTGTTCTTTAAAGACCTTGTCTACTAATCGTTGGTAGGGGGCGCCGACATTCTTCAGTCCGAAGGGCATAATTTTGTACATATAAGTGCCATGACTGGTGATGAAGGCACACCTTACCCTGTCGGGCTGCCACAAGTACACTTGATGGTATCCTGAGAAGGCATCCAGAAAGCTTAGCATGGAGTACCCACTGGTGGCGTCTACCAACTGGTCTATTCTGGGAAGGGGATAGCAGTCTTTTGGGCAGGCCTTGTTGAGATTTGTGAAGTCCACGCACATTCTCCATGCGCCCGAGGACTTTTTCACCATTACAACGTTTGCCAGCCATTCAGGGTAATCACAGATTTCAATGAAATCTGCTTTCAAAAGTTTTTCTATCTCCTCCTTTATGGCCAGGTCTTTCTCTGCTGACATGTTTCTTTTCTTTTGTTTGACGAGGCGGGCCTCCGGATTTACGTTCAGCCTGTGAACGATGTAAGCCGGGTCGACCCCCGACATTTCGTCTGCCGAGTAGGCGAACACGTCCCTGTTATCCCTAAGGACCCTAATTAGCTCAGCCTGGTAGGACGCCTCCAGATCAGCTCCTATGAGGACTTGTCTGCCATGCTCCAGATCCACCGGCATACTTTCCCCCCAGGTTCCAGGTGGTCAGCCTCCTGCTGTCTGGCTTGGATCTCACCCTCCCTGCTGGGGGAACTGTCAGCTTTCCTTTTTCCTTTTCTCTCATTTTCATGGGTTTGGAGGGCCACCGAGTAGCACTGCCTGGCTGACTCCTGGTCTCCATGAATTTTCCCTTCCATGCCAAAATCTGTTATATAGGCTACGGTCAGAGCCCTGATGGATATGGCGGCTTCGATTTCGTCCAAAGTAGCTCTGCCTATCAGGGGGTTGTATGCAGACCTTGCGTCTACTACAACAAATGAGGCCCTGCCATTTCTGGCGGAGGCCCCTTCCCAAAATGTTACGGGCAGGTCGATGATACCCATGGGGAGTACACCTGCCCCGCTGAATCCATATAAGGACCCCGGGCTGGCCTCAGGTGCCTCTTTTCCAGGCCCATTTTCTCGAATACGTCCTTGTACAGTAGGTTGGTATAAGCTCCGGTGTCTACCATGCACCTTTTTACGATATGGTTTCTGATTACTAGGGACAGTACCAGGGGGTCGCTATGGGGGTATATTACCCACCCTGCATCCTCTGGGGTGATGCTCAGGGTCGCGCCATTGGGACTCCCTGTCCTCTCAGCATAGCAGACTTAGTTTCGTAATTCCCGGATCTGTCTTTTTTGGCTTCTCCTACTTGAATGGCCCTCCGCATCCCCTGATATCACATGGATTATCATGCGGGTTTGCACCGAGCCCTCAGGCTTATCTGCCACCTCTTTCTGGCTCTTGTTTGTCACTGCGTAATTGCTCAGCCATCCATTTCTGATAAGCTTCTAAATTTCGTCCTTCAGGTGGCGGCACTCCTCGGTGGTGTGCCCCACACAATCGTGGAATGTACAGAATTTTTTCGGATCCCCTTTTGGGCTGCGAGGTTTGTTGGGACGATTCCATTTTGCCGTCTCTTTTTCCAGTTTGAAGATTTTTGCCCTGGATTTGTTAAGGGTTGTGTAACTATCGAATCTGGGTTGATATGTTGTGCGCTCTTTTCTAAGGGTATCTCCCCCCTCGTCTTTCTGCCTGTTTTGCTCGTTCCTTCTGCGTCCACCCCGCGGTCCCCCCTGCGGTCTGGTTGGCCCTGCGTGGGTATCCGGCAGGCTGTGGAATTCTTCTTTCAATATGAAGCCCTCGGCGATTTTTCTGGCTTTAGCCAGGGTCTCAGGCTGAGCTCTAATCATCTGATTCTTCATCTCTCCTGGGAGTAAGGAGATGGTCGGGGCGTATGCGACCATTGAGTCGTCGATCTCCCTGACCTGCTAGTAAGACAAGTCAAATCTCTTTAGGTACTCCCTAACACTTTCCTCCTTCTTTTGCTTCAGAGTCATCAGGTCAAAACGAGTGAGACGGCCCCTCTTGTTCCCAGCATACTGTTCTAAGAAAGCTTCTGCTAGCTCTATAAAGAAACTGATTGACCCCTGACGTAGATCCCTGAACCATCCTTGTGCTAGCCCAACCAGGGTAGTTGGGAAGACTTTGCACCAGACCGCGTCATCTACGTCGTACATGCCCATGTGGCTCTCAAAGGCTGCCAAGTGATCCTTTGGGTCTGAAGTTCCGTCAAATTTGACGGAGGGCATTTTAATCTTCGGGATGGGGTACTCCTGTACGTCAGGGTGAAGTGGTGTTTTGGTGGGCCAGCCTACCAATTGTGACCTGCTCCCCCTAGAGTGGTAACTGTAGTCATCCCATCTTCCAGGGGTCGGTTTCCTAGTACTACGGGAGCGGTGCCTTGGTGGCAGCCTACTTATAGCCTCATCTTCCCTATCAGGGGTGGGATGCCACTCGGCTAGTTTAGTAGTTAGTATGTGCTTACTCGAGGGCGAGTAAGGGTTAAGTGTGGGGGAGTTGATAAGTGTAGTTTGTAGTGCCTATTTCGTAGTGTTTTGGTCCCATTTTCCTTGTGGAATCGCTCATTGGGAGCGATTTATGGGCTACTTATGCTTCCTCTAGTTCGTTTCAGGTTCCCGAGACCATTCATGAAGAGTTGGAGCGATTCCGACTCAATACATACACTTTTCGGAGCCAACGAAGTGAAGGAACGATCACTCGATGCCTTGGATTCGACCCCGAGACCTTGGGACCCAATCCCGAGCCTCCGAGACCCGATCCCGAGTCCCGAGAATCGATGAGAAGTCCATGTGAAGCAAGGAGGAACCAAAAAGATCATTTTGGAGGCCTACAAGACTCATCCCCGACGGGTATGACCTCATCCCGTCCGGGATGAAGGAGCAAAACAAGGAGCTGCTGTTTTGGGTCCATCCCGAACGGGACCAGCTCCTCCCGGCCGGGACCGACCTCATCCCGACCGGGACCACCTCATCCCGGCCGGGAAGAGCCACCTGGCAGCCCGCATCCTTTCTTTCATCTTCCTTCCACTTGTAACCCTATATATACCCTTCCCTTGTTTTGTTAAGCTTATGTTCTTCACTTCCCACTAAACCCTAGACTACTTTAGGTTAGATTAGATTAGATTAGAGTAGATTAGTTGGTAATTAGTCCTTAATCTTAGTTTAGTACTTGTATTAAGGGAATTCTTCAAGATCCATCCAAGATTGACAACCTTGGTGGTTTGTTTTGGGTTTTCTTCATTAATGCAAGTTTCAATCTTTCCTCTTCACTAGTTTGGTACAATCTTATTCTCCTTTTACTCTTAATCCTTTATTGTTTATCAAGTTTGAATCTTTATTATTGTTTGTTCTTGTTCTTGTTAGTTTGATTGAGTTTGTTTAGGTATGTTTTGATGATTGTGTTGTTTCCTCTTGTTTATGTTAGAATTAGTTTGATAATGTTAGAGTAGTACTCTTGCTAGGGTTAGTACGGTGATTAGGGTGTTAATTGGATGATTAAGGGTTTGTTGGAGATGTTGGTGGAAGATTTGGGTTTCCTCTTGGTTTGATGCATATCACATGTTTGTTAAAATGGTTGAATGACTAGTATGTGCATATGCTTGTTTTTCTTGCTTTTCTCTTGTGGGTAATAGTTTGCTTGTGGGTTCGGTTCCCTCACTAAGTCGCGAGAGCCCGGTGAGGACGACCCCTAGGTCGGTCTAAGTTGCGAGAGCCCGGATGCGATCTAGGCCACAATAACACGCTAGTAACCCCGTTTGTCATGTGTGTCGCCAAAATGGGTTTTAGGTGGAACCTCTAGGTGAGTCTAAGTTGCGAGAGCCCGGACTATACCTAGATTACCCTACTACCTCCTTCACTCTAGCTCTTCCTTGACCATTCCGTTACCCCTTTGACCCCGACCTAATCCTAGCCCGTTTTCCTTGTTTGTTTTCTCCGTCTCCTTAGCCATAGTCTTAGCCTTCTTCCCCTTCTTATCATTCTAGTTTAGCCTAGTTCGTTGACTTAGTCTCGTATTTGGGCGACCTTAGTCTAGACGCCTCTTACCGTCCCCGTGGATTCGACCCGACTTACCCTAGCTACCCACTAGGATCGGTTGGTTATTTATTTGATCGGCGGGATCCACGACAAATCCCCAACATCAATTTGGCGGCGTTGCCGGGGACGGTGCTAGTTTAGACTTTGTTTTCCTAGTTACTTGACTTTGTCCTTGTGTTTGTGTTTTTCTTTTCTCTTATTGTTACCTTGCTTCTTGTGTGTGTGTGGTTTATTTCTCTCTTGTCTAGTGCCCAAAAAGCACTAAACTTCTCACGTTTGTTCCTAGTCTACAGTTTGTGTGCTTAGAGGTGGTGACTATCTTCTTCTTGCAACTTAGAGCCGCTTAAACGGACGGTTGCTAAGGTGAGAGGTTTCCAACCGGCTATGGACTACGATTTTCGAGCAAGCATGGGGTTTGATCTAAACTCCCCACACATGGAAGCCGATATGAGCTACCCCTCTCCTTCCATGAACCAAATCTATGACATGTTGACTCCTAATCACTATCAAGCTTCTTGGGGTAATCAAGACGGGTATGAACTTCAAGGTTATGAAAACGGCTACCAACAAGTGAACGATTACCAATCCTACGATCATGGTGACTATTACTCGAGTTATCAATGTGAACCCACCATGTTCAATCAAGATTCACCTTATGGAAGCCAATACCCCCAAAACCCACCATATTACCCTCCACCCCAACCACAATATGAACCCCATGACCCACAATACTACCAATCACCCCAACCTTGCTACCAACAATATGATGCCCCACCCCTTGGGCATCATCAAGATTTTCAAGGAGCTTTACAAGACCCCAATGATCACCAATTGCCCGACATGGAGGTGTTTCAATCGATGCTTCAAATGCAACAAGAAATGGCCATCCAATCGCAAACGAATAATGAACTCTTGGCCGAAATCCTTAGGGAAAGGGAGGAAACTAAAGCTAGATTGCATGCTTTAACGGCTCAAACCCTCATGCTCTTAACTCGATCCTCACAACTTGATGAGGGATGTTCATTTGGGGAAGGGGAACAACCCAATGACGAGGCCGTTAATGAATTCCCTATAAGGAGCGAGTCTTGCTTTGAAGAGCCTCAATCGTCTACCCAAAAAGAGATGAATGAGGATATGACTCTTGGTGAAGGCATCGTTGGTGAGGAATTGGAGGAAGTTAGTGAGTTGGATGAGTTGGTAGAATTTGTGAAGTTTTTGGGTGAAATTGATAGCCTCGAGTTACCCTTGTGCGAGAATGTGGATAAGCATCAAGAGCCCCTAGCTAGTGAACCAAACAATGACTTGGAAGAGATTGAAACCGCCGGTAGAAGTTTCGATCCTCTCCTCCAAGATGATGTGGGGACGAATGATGAAGATGGGGAGCCACAACTTGAGGAAAGTGTGGGGGTGTGCAACAAGGAAATGGGGCCACAGCCGTTTTTTGTGCCTTGTTTCTTGGAGATGAAGCTTGCTTGTGATTGGAGGCGATGCTTAGGGAGGAAGAGGTCGGTTAGGCTCGTAGGATGGATAGACCCCGGAGATGACATGAATGATGACGATGGGTCTTGGGATTCCTACTTCTTGCCTCCTCCTTGGAGGCCGTGGAGGTTGGCTAGGCTCGAGCGCTTCTTGGGCCTTCATTATGATGTCGGTAGCGCGTTCGACTTGCTCCTCCATGCTTTTGAGGGCTACGGTTGAAGGAGAGTCCACCATCCTAGGTTTGACGGAGTTCCTAAAGAACCGTCATGTTGTATATTCTCCTCTCCTCTTTAGAGTACTTGTGTTTGTATTTGTGTGATTTTTCTCTTGATTTTTGTTGTTTTGTGAAGCTCTTGTAACTGATTTGGTATTTTGATGAGCGATGTGAGGGAGTGAATTTGATGTGTACTTTGAGTTTATTGTGATAGGTGAAGTGAAGGTGACTCCTAGAAAGGAGTGGTTAGTGATAGAGCTTGGATCGTGAGTAAGGGAGTCGGCTTTTGGGGTCATGGGAGTAATGAAGACCCTTCCCGACCGGGAAGGGGGTGTCGTCCCGACCGGGATGGGGCCGTCCCGATCGGGATGAGGGTGCCAAAAATCGAGTCCACTGGAGTGTCATCCTGACCGGGATGGGAGCTTCCCGATCGGGACGGGTGTGTCATCCCGACCGGGACCATCCATCCTGACCGGGATGATCCCCCTACTCCTTTTTGGTGCTTCTTCTTCGACATTTAAGCCCACCCAACCATTATATACCCCCACCCAACCTCCCTACCTTCCTTGCTCATATCATACCACCCACATACTTCTTTTTCATATCCTCACTTCATCTTCTATCTACTTTAGACCGGTATACACACCAATTTCCACCCCCTCACACCATTATCAACCCACTACCTTAGCCATGCGGTTTTCTCAAGCTTGAAGAAGGATGACAATGACGACAACAAGCAAGTGCCTATATTGATCATTGAGACGATGGAGCGAGTGAGTTGCTAATCGGTCCGTACGGCAACTATCCTCTCTTTTCCGTTTTTATAGCTTGTCTTCATTTGTTTATTCCCTTTCCCTTATACCATTTGTGTCATGGTGGCCTTTGAGGCCTTAGGATGGTTGCTCTCGACTCTCGATGATGTGACTACATCGAGAGTCATTTCAAAATCCAAATTTACAAGTTTTTCACCCTTTTTGTCGGATTTAGTCGGATTTAGGCGGAATCCGGGCTAGGTGACTTGATTACACCTAGCCCTCCCCTCCCATTTCCTTTTATTTCCTTCTTTTTATTTCCTTCCCCCTTCCATATCTTTTCTTGTCTCGGCCCATGGTGACTTGACTACACCCCGGCCGGACACATTCTACCATTTTCTCCACTTTTCTTTTTGATTTTTAGCTTTATTTTCGTAGTTTCTTTTCTTTAGTGCTCTCATGCACTACGGTCGAGCATGAGGACATTGCTCGGCTTAAGTGTGGGGGAGCGATATTCTACCGTAGTTAGTTTTATTTTCGTAGTTTTTCGAAAAATCTTTAAAAACCCTAAAAATTTGAAAAAATTTCATAAAAATCAAAAAGATTTTCCTTTTGTGTGTTTTTCCTTTATGTCGTTGTATCGTGTATTTGTTGTGTTGTGCGTGTTTTGCCTCCCTTTTTCCTTATAGGTTACTTGAATCACCAATAGCTTTGGAGAGCTTTCAAGACTTCCGGTAACATCTTTATCCCTTTTTCTTCTTTATCTCTTGTGGAGTTTGGAGGAGATTGTGATGTTGTGTGCTCAGGAGGAGCTTTGTAAAGTTTGGTTTATTTGGTGGCTTGTTTGGAAGTTTGGGGTGATGTTTGTGTTGTTTGTTTGTTTGTTTTGTTTTATTTTGTTTTGTGGCCTTTTGTTTCTTTTTCTTTTGTTTTTGTCGCGTCTTTGTTTTGTGTTGTGTCTTGTGTGTAAAAGGTTTTCAAAAACCCGGTTTAGAGGCCAGTGTGCGAGTGTTTACTTTCCCTTCCTAGTAGTATAAATCAAGTCTTGGACTTTAGTCTAGTAGAATGACCCTAAATCAATGAATTCGTTGGTCCTTACCTTGAGTCCACCTAGCTTACTAGGGATTTACTACGGGATTTGCATTTTGACCATTATGATCACCCACGGTGTGAAAAGGCCTTGGTTACCGAGTCTCGTCCCTTAGGTGACCGTGTTTAGGATTGCTCGACTAGTCCAAGTTTTCCCCTTTTTTGTGGGTTTGAAGAGGGATCGCGACCCTCGACTTACCCATTTACCTACCTCCCACACATATCCACACAATAAGTTGCAATTTGTTGAATTCTCCCTTTCTTGTCATACAAAGAAATGCCAAAAAGCCAAATCAAGTCAAAAGGGCAAAGAAAAGAAAAAGAAAGAAAAAGAAAGAAAGAAAAGAATGAAGAAAAAGAAAAGGCACAAAAGCCAAAAAGAAAATAGAAAAGAAGAAAATGAAATGGCATGGCAAAACAAAGCAAAAATGCAAAAGAAGAAGAAAATGCCAAAAGAAAATCGTCTCACAAAAATAGAAACCTCACCCCTCACAAAATAAGCCTTTTACCGACTATTACCGTGAAGAGCCTACCAAAGGACCGAGTCCCTAGGAAGGATGATAGCGGTAATGGTCGGTCTTCCCTCACTTTGCAATCATTTCCACTTTTTACTTGGACTAGTTAGGCGGTTTCGGACATGGGACGACCCTCTTGGCTCATTGCTAAAAGGGGCGGGGTCTCACTTACCTACAGTGTCGACTAACACCGTGGTTCATCCTTTTTCCATCCCGCCGATCGTCCTGTGGTACGTTCTTAGAAGGTTAGGAGGAACCGAGGTAAGTTACCAACGTTTTTATTGCTTTGTCGTCATACTATTAGGATTTTGTCCATTTTGGTTTGTATTGCTAGCTTGGGAACGTTGTCACTTGCCTTGAGTCCTAAACCGGTGCTTCTTTCACCGCTTGTTTGAGGGAAGCGGTATTTCTTTTCTTTTGGGTGCAACCTTTTTGTGTGTTTGTTTGTATGTTTATTTGTTTATGTGTTTTTGTGTCCGGTTGCATCCACAGTTTTGTCGCAAGACCCCACTTGCCTTGCGGAGTGCACTTTTCCTCTAAGTGTACTCGCGTGAGTTGAAAGGGCGTAGGGTGCGCTAATACCCACTCGGCTAGTTTAGTAGTTAGTATGTGCTTACTCGAGGGCGAGTAGGGGTTAAGTGTGGGGGAGTTGATAAGTGTAGTTTGTAGTGCCTATTTCGAAGTGTTTTGGTCCCATTTTCCTTGTGGAATCGCTCCTTGGGAGCGATTTATGGGCTACTTATGCTTCCTCTAGTTCGTTTCAGGTTCCCGAGACCATTCATGAAGAGTTGGAGCGATTCCGACTCAATACATACACTTTTCGGAGCCAACGAAGTGAAGGAACGATCCCTCGATGCCTTGGATTCGACCCCGAGACCTTGGGACCCAATCCCGAGCCTCCGAGACCCAATCCCGAGTCCCGAGAATCGATGAGAAGTCCATGTGAAGCAAGGAGGAACCAAAAAGATCATTTTGGAGGCCTACAAGACTCATCCCCGACGGGTATGACCTCATCCCGTCCGGGATGAAGGAGCAAAACAAGGAGCTGCTGTTTTGGGTCCATCCCGACCGGGACCAGCCCCTCCCGGCCGGGACCGACCTCATCCCGACCGGGACCACCTCATCCCGGCCGGGAAGAGCCACCTGGCAACCCGCATCCTTTCTTTCATCTTCCTTCCACTTGTAACCCTATATATACCCTTCCCTTGTTTTGTTAAGCTTATGTTCTTCACTTTCCACTAAACCCTAGACTACTTTAGGTTAGATTAGATTAGATTAGAGTAGATTAGTCGGTAATTAGTCCTTAATCTTAGTTTAGTACTTGTATTAAGGGAATTCTTCAAGATCCATCCAAGATTGACAACCTTGGTGGTTTGTTTTCGGTTTTCTTCATTAATGCAAGTTTCAATCTTTTCTCTTCACTAGTTTGGTACAATCTTCTTCTCCTTTTACTCTTAATCCTTTATTGTTTATCAAGTTTGAATCTTTATTATTGTTTGTTCTTGTTCTTGTTAGTTTGATTGAGTTTGTTTAGGTATGTTTTGATGATTGTGTTGTTTCCTCTTGTTTATGTTAGAATTAGTTTGATAATGTTAGAGTAGTACTCTTGCTAGGGTTAGTAAGGTGATTAGGGTGTTAATTGGATGATTAAGGGTTTGTTGGAGATGTTGGTGGAAGATTTGGGTTTCCTCTTGGTTTGATGCATATCACATGTTTGTTGAAATGCTTGAATGACTAGTATGTGCATATGCTTGTTTTTCTTGCTTTTCTCTTGTGAGTAATAGTTTGCTTGTGGGTTTGGTTCCCTCACTAAGTCACGAGAGCCCGGTGAGGACGACCCCTAGGTCGGTCTAAGTTGCGAGAGCCCGGATGCGATCTAGGCCACAATAACACGCTAGTAACCCCGTTTGTCATGTGTGTCGCCAAAATGGGTTTTAGGTGGAACCTCTAGGTGAGTCTAAGTTGCGAGAGCCCGGACTATACCTAGATTACCCTACTACCTCCTTCACTCTAGCTCTTCCTTGACCATTCCGTTACCCCTTTGACCCCGACCTAATCCTAGCCCGTTTTCCTTGTTTGTTTTCTCCGTCTCCTTAGCCATAGTCTTAGCCTTCTTCCCCTTCTTATCATTCTAGTTTAGCCTAGTTCGTTGACTTAGTCTCGTATTTGGGCGACCTTAGTCTAGACGCCTCTTACCGTCCCCGTGGATTTGACCCGACTTACCCTAGCTACCCACTAGGATCGGTTGGTTATTTATTTGATCGGCGAGATCCACGACAAATCCCCACCATCATGGACTCCGTAGTGTGTATGGAGAACGCCTGCTGTTGAGCTGCTTGCTCCTGATTGCCGGTAATACGTTTCTGGGTTTGCTGGTACCTCTTGGCCACTTTCAGTGCCTTCCGCTGGATGTTCCTGGCGGCGGTTCGCTTCGTACCCCTGGCACCCTCTCCACTCTCAAAGTGAAGTTGCCTGGGAGTAGTAGCAATCCTGCCAACCAAGTCCTCTGGAGTGAACTCTTGGTTAAGCATCGCTGAGAAGAAGGTGTAGACACCCGCATTTTGACTGCCAGGTGTCTATGGCAGTTTCCCAAAAAACACCCGATGATGATCGGCCGCTAACATGCTTCTACGCGCTCGGATACGGGCTCAAATCCATTAATCGTTGGCTAACACACTTACGGAGTACAAATATCACAAGATCAACCTCAAATCCAGGCCCAGCGGACCATTTCGAGTCGAACAAGACTAATTTGGGCCAAAACCGACACCGGAATTAAAACCGACTTTTCACGATTGGGTCAACCCCGGTCAAAGTCGATCCCGAGACACACAAAACAACCCGTCAATCATCAAGAGTCCAAGTCAAACACAAAACCCATTAAAGTCAAGGTCCAAAAACAATCCGCGCGACCCAGCTGGGCCACTCGATCGAGTGCCTCACCCACTCGATCGAGTGGGCCCTTATTTTGAGCCCGGCTGCAGGCTTCACGGGCCACTCGACCGAGTTAGCCCTTACTCGGTCGAGTAACCCTAATTCGGGTGCCCTAGCTTTTCCTATATAAGGAACCCTCATGCAACCATCACACACATCTTAACAATCCTTTACAACCCTAACACATCATAGAGCAATTCTACACTACACCCTCTACAAACCCTAGACAAACCCTAGGAAAATCGACATAGCAAACCCTAAACCTAGTTTTAGGAATTCAACCCGAGCCACCACAACTTAGCCTCCATACACCTCGAAGACTCCGGTGTTATAGCCGCGTTTACGAGCCTTATTCCGAGACAAGAACATGTAGGTTGAGGGTGACAAACCTCCTTCTTCTTCTTTTTTTCTCACGTCATTCATCTTCCTCTCTTTTCCGTTTTTTTTTCGTTTATTATTATTATTATTATTATTATTATTATTATTATTATTATTATTATTATTATTATTATTATTATTATTACTATTATTATTATTATTATTATTATTATTATCATTATCATTATTATTATTATTATTATTACTATTATTATTATTTCTCGTTATCATCATCCATCTTACATCCATCAATCTTCAAATCAATCTCTAACAAGGGTCGAAATCCGTTGACACGGATCCGATATCACAATCCCTAGGGATTTATTCGATGTCGGAGAAGTCGAGGGAATCATTTTTTTATTTATTTAATCAAATAGTCAATTCTCCTAAATCACATAAAATCAATTCAAGACGCAATTTCCGTTGAAGCTAAAATAATTGTCAAAACAATTCGTTAGAATTATGACATTATTAAACGCGGAGGAAATTAAATTTTATAGCAACGACCTATTTAAAACGATTTTCGACATAAAACACGTTTTTGTTACAATCGAATTTTAATTCGTACAGAGGGCACTCGACCGAGTGCCTAGCCCACTCGGTCGAGTAACACCTCAAAATCGGGTCAGAATGCTCATCAGAACACCCACTCGATCGAGTCTCACAGTGACTCGGTCGAGTGGCCATGTACTCGACCGAGTTAGTCAATAACTCGGCCGAGTACGGTCTTTGATGCAAAACAGAATCGTCTTTTTAGGGTCCACTCGATCGAGTCCATCGACCATTCGATCGAGTGGCCTCATAACGACTCAAACACGAGTCGTACACTATCCTATTTTTCAAACTCGATAGTATTTTACGACTTAGGTCAACACGTGCATAATTAATCACGTGTATGCTATCTTTTCAAATCATGCATCCTCATATTTGCATCTTTTCAATTCAATCCAATATTTGCACAAACCGTTAATTTCGATTTACCGTTACTAACCGTTTGCTTGTTTCTTTTGTCAATTTAATTCTTGTTCGTTTATTGTACTAAATGAACCCACATGCTAAATTCCACTTTGACGTAGAATTAATTGCATTAAATTGACTTAGAAACCCTTTTCAAATTCAATTCACATGTTTAGGGAAAATACTCTTTGCATATCATTTCCCCGTTTAACTAGCGCGCGTATTGTAAGTCACTCGAATTCTTAGTAGAGGCCGCTAATGTGCGGGCGGGGTTGGGTGTCCTTTGTGGGCTTCCCAACACGTACCCTCACCCCTTACTCAGAACCTCGGTTTCCGGATGCCCGAAACCATTGGCGCACGAGAGTCATTCAATACACAATATCCGATAATGTCGGTATTGGTATCAAATGCAAAGGGACGAGCCCAATAAACTCTGACATCGGAAATGGGCCGTATTTTGTATACGGACCACTACGACATAGAGTGGGCTCGAATGGTTCCGAATAACCACAAAATTCGGTGGCGACTCCACTTCGACCTAAATTTCAATTCGATCCATTTTCATATGGAGATTCATTCGCCTACCCAAACCCGCGCGTGGCCGCGTCGGGGTGGACCTATGTCATGTCCACAGAAGGCTACAGTTTGCAGAACTTGGGCAGGGGTGAGGTTTAAATTGGGTCTTTGATGGCCAACATGCCCAGCTGTGACTGCAGCACCTCCCTCAGGTGTCTCGCGAAAGCTGGTATGCCCCACCTCTGGGATTGTTGCAGCAGGCGTTCTCCCTGGAGCAGGCATTCCATATGAGGGGATCACCGGTGGTACCGTCGGACCCACCCCGGAGCTTGCTTCTATGATTTCAGGCATTTTTGTAGTGATTTGATTGAGGTTGATTTTTGTGGGTAATTTCGTGGGTACAACCAGATCTTCCCCACAGACGACGCCAAATTGTTCCGGTATGGAAACAATTAGACCCGATTCTGAGTTCAGATCTTTTCCTATGGTGTTTGAAGTCCTAAAGTGATCGATGTAAGTCTTCTATTGACTCTCCCCTTCTCCTCACTCCGATGGTCGAACTTCCCTGGTGGAGATGGCATGCCCCTACACAAGGAACACACAGGGCCCCGAAGGTGTCCAGGGGAACCCTCTCCGATGCCTAAATCAGTTCGTGGAATGCCTTAACGAACCGAGCTCGTGAGGAACTAGGTGGCGGTTTTTTGAGTGAGAATCTAGAGAGGGAATTTCCAACCCCCTTCTTGTGGGAAATGGAAGAGTATTTATACCTTCCTACAAGAGAGAGGAAGGAGGAGAGAGAGTGAGGGAATGGGTGGATGAGAGGGTGACAAGTGCCTTCACCTCGTCCACTCATTCCCCTTTACCTTTAGGCAAAATGACGGGAGGGCCCTTGATTTCCCCTGCTCCTGATGGGCATGCGAATACCCAAGAACCAGGAGGCAGGGAGTACTGGTTGCCCTGCTCGGCGGGCGGTGACGCCCTGCCGGGTAGACGGATGCCTGGGAGTGATGGCTTCTCGCTTCATGACCTGCCTGGTAGGTCCTTCTTTATTCCCGGGCCAGGCCACCCTGGGACCTAAATGGCGGGCGACCCGTTTGCAGGCTTCCGACCCCCATCAATAAGGATATAGTATATGAGTCATAAGGGGATTGAGAATCAACTAAAGAGAAAATCCTAATCTAAGTCAGTTCTGTTTATTGCCTCAAGCACCCTAAATGTAAGAGAGGGAATCGTTCTATCTCTTCCGTCCTAGCAGACGTGGGATTTCGACTGGGTTGGTGGACCGAGTAGAGGAGCAACTCGTGGGGCTCCGGTAACTCTCCGTCTTATATATCGAGGAATTTACGCTACAAGGGTATGTATTTCTCAACCTACTTTTGTCCTGATTCATATCTATATTGTGCATGTATTCTTGGATTGGTGTTAGGAAATTGTTTCCTGAAATTCCGCTTTCGCACCGGTAAAATCCTTCAGTGGTATCAGAGCCTTTAGCATAATATTTATATGATCAGATTCATATTGTTTGTATGTCTTTATTGTGAATCAATTATAGTCTCGAGTTTATCATGGGAAAATTGGCATAACAATTTGGGATATTAGTTAATTTAATTTTATTTAAGGAGTACCGATGAAAATTCGATTTTTATTGACATAAATTCAAATTTTAGTCCGTATTATTTTTTTTCTCTCTCCTCGATTATAGGATAATTGTTTGAGATTTAACGATTTCATTGAACCGAATTATATTAAAAAGGAGTTTTTATATGAATTCGAATAACATATGGAGAAACGTTCTCAAGTTTGTTACAGGTTTAATGATATCATAATTTTTATTGCCCACCATTGAGCTTTGATCCATCTATTAAAATAAAGAGTTATTTTAATAAGGAATCTAATTTTATATAGTTTCCCCGATTTGATTAATTGATTTGATTTGTAAAATCAATCAATTGGAAAAGAGAAAAGAGGCAGTAGCGGTGGAGGTCAGGCTGAGTCGCAGACAGACCGAGGTCAAGTGGTGGCCGGAGACTTGTCGTGGGTTAGTCGTAACCCTAGCTAGCCTGACGCCGTGAGGTGGCCAACGAAGTGACTGGCCATGGTGGCCATTCTTGATGCATCAGATGTTGCTGCTCTGTCATGGTGGTGAGGACGTCGCTGGTTGGCGGCCAGATCTGGCATGGGGATGTCGGGTCTGACCGGAGAAGTTGCATATCTGACTAGTAGGGACTAGTATATGCGGACCTAGCCGTGCGTGTGTTGACCGGAGGATTGCCGGAAATGTTTGCCATTATTGATGGCACTCACAAGTGCTGTAGCAAGATTTTTTTACCACATACGGACCTTGGATGGTTTTCCATATTGGGCCTTTGCAAATGAGATTTGCTCTTAGCCCCATCTGAGAAACATGTGATGTTTTTCAAATGAATAGAATAAGGGAGTAATTTCTAATAAACGCATTTTTGAAGGGAGTAATTTCTAATTTACTCTAAAATTTAATACAAGTACCTTTTTTAAATATTCAATAATGCTAATTTTTCGTAATTTGATTACACCCATGATAAAATATTATAGATTGAGTCATAATAAATTCGTTTGTTTAGTTTACAACTTAATCGTTAAGTCGTGTTACTAAAGTTGGTTCTGCGATTAGTTTACGACTTAAGAGTTAGGTCGTGTTACTAATTTCAAGTTTTTTTTCTAATTAATCGTTAATTAGAATATGAATGAGATTCATTATTTATTTATTTTCCGTATTGTGAATGCGGCGCCTGAATGCCATTAAAATAGTTACGAGATTGGCTTGTGACTAGTATGGCCAAAACTAGGTTGATTTACGATCTGTGTATCGTTATTCGTTGTAATAATTTTTAATTATTTATTCGTCTTATTACGCGTGCGATGTATAATTATTTTAGTTCATACGATTGCGGGCGCATCGTATTGCAATGTAATAATTTATTGTTTTTATTTTACTAGTTAAGATTGTAATTAGTGAAAATAAATGTAATTTGAAGACGAAGTCCCGAGAAGATGAAGGATGGATATCCAAACGATTCGATGGAGGTTTCATGGAGGATGGAGATCCGGATGAAGCTTTTGGACCTAGTTAGTTTAGGGGCCATACTAGATCACTTATTTTTATGCTTGCATTTAAGTTCGTTTTATGCTTGCTTTAGTTTGTGAATGTGGTTATTTTGTTATGGGTTCACCGTAAATAATCAACATTTGATCCCCATATAAGTAATATTGAGTCTTATGTTTTTCCAAACAACGCCTATGAAGCCCTAGAACAAGATTGATAGGTTCTGCCAAAGCAGGGTGTTGATCGTTATTCCGGGGATAATAGGGTAAATTTATTAAATTCACACGTTAATGTTTGGTTCGACTTAACGGAACTATCAAAAGATAAAGTTTTGGGTTTCGAAACAAAGAGATGTATTTGACAAGGAGTTGTTAAACACGTCGACCAAGAATTATAAGGCAGTTATAATTAGTAAGGTTGTTACTTACCTTAAACATTTTTTAATCAAAGGCAGGGCCAAAGTCCGTTTGATGAATAGTGGGAGAGGGTCTTGGTTGAATGCCTTTTAGGGGATATTTTTTTAAAGGGCATTTGGTAGTTTAAAAGATTGTTTTAAACTGCTTTGATGAACATTTCGCTTATACTCGCTTGTTCTGTTTGTTTATGTAGAAATAATGACTAAAACAACAACTCGTTTTTTTTAATATGTGCTCTGTTCTTGAGAAGGACAAAATGAATGCTAATCTTTTCTAAAATGGAAACGAAACTGAGAATGGTTCTCAGGTGTGAAGGAAAGGGTATGTTTTGAACAATTCTCTTTCTGCCGAACTCCCTAAAATAGCATCAGATGCTAAAAGACGGAGAGCGTATCATAGTGATAGCTCAAATGACCATTGATAATGTATCAATTGATTTGTTGTATAACCGGTTTCAAAATTTGTTTGAACTTATGTATGCAATGGGAGAAATCAAAACTGGCAAGAGTTTGTGTTAATTCGGATTGAGAGGGACATCCCTAATGAGTCGGAAAAGGGAACATGGAGATATTCCTATGGCTCGTAAGGGAAAATCGTTCAAACGGATGGGGTAAGACCGATTTCTTAGAATGACTATGACAAACAAGTTGTCAAGCCGGAATTCTTTTGAAAAGTAAAGGTCGGTTCAAAAGCAAACGTTGCGAATGACCATCAATGTTTCTCTCGTCTAAAAGTTAGCCGTGGAAGATTCCCCAAATACCACGAGGATAAGAAACATGGTGTTTCTACTTTCGGTTTTTTTTGTTATAGAAGTGAATTTAGCAAATTCTATTTCCCGGGTATTTGATACCGCGAGTGGTAGTCACATTATTGGTAATGTGCGGAGACCAAAAGGAGTAGAAAACTAAATTATCAAATAGTTTGTATGCTTCGGAAACACGCATCTATAACATTGACAACAAGACATATGAGGTTAATGATTCAAACACCCCTTGCAGGGCAAATTATGTTTTAGCCCTTATACATACAGATGTGTGGGGACCAAAGAACATATTAGTCAGAGGTGGGTATAGTTACTTCATAAGTCGGAATTATTTGAAAAGTTCGAACATTTCCAAAATGAAGTGTAAGACCAACTTGAGAAGAAAATAAAAACACTACGATCCGATCGTGGTTGATGAATATTTATTTTCAAGAGTTTGATGATCATTTACAAGGGTTGTGGAATCGTTTCACATTTTGGACCGCTAGGAAAATAGAGTTTTCCGAACGGAGGGATTGAATCTTATTAGATATGGTTTGATTAAGGAGAAGTCTTGCTGACCTTCTAATTTTCATATCCGAATTTGCATTTAGAATGCAGCATTCGCACTTAACATGAATCTAACCAAAGCAGTAGATGAGACACCATATATGTGATATGGATGGAAATGTTCCTAAGTCGTCTTTTATGGTTTATTCCGAATGGACTATGAAATATTACTTCTACACCTAAAGCGTAAACAAAGTAGTTGTTGCTTGTGGTGGTGTCTTTTTGTAAAAAGGTGGTTGTTCCAAAAAGTCAAGTGGGAGTAGTATACATCTCGAAGGAGTTCATGATGACGAGCAAAAACTGAGTGAGATGGCACAACTTAAGGATGTTGTAAAAGGTGATGATGTAGGTTCGACCCACAACCCATCCGCTAATTATCTAAAGGTTGTAGTTCGATATTGTAGAACTAGTAGATCTTATATTCCAACGAAAAGGTTTGCAAAAACTTGTTTGACGGAATTTTTCAAAATAATGATTTTGGAAAATAAGAAACATACTACCTACAAGGATGCTTTGGTAAGTCAGGACTCCATAAGGTGACTAGGAGTAGTCGCACTAAAATGGATGTCAAATCGCTTTCTTGAAAGAGTTCTTGAAAGAGGATGTGAAGTTAAGTGGGAGTATTATTACTTTCCTAGTATTGTATGTGGATGACATACTAGTCATAGGAAACGATGTATCCATACTTGAGGCAGCCAAGGGATGATCATATTATTGCTTAGCTATGAAGGATCTAGGAGAAACAGATTATATATTTGACATCAAGATCTATGGAGATAGATCGAGGATGATTATTGGACTTAGTCAAGAGACTTATGATGATAAGAATCTTGTTATGTTCCTAATGACACAAATACCAGACAAACTCGAGTGTTTGACGCTGAGTTGTCGTGAAGAACATCCTTAAGTACTTGAGAAGAATTAAGGACGATTTCTTGGTATGCGGTAGTGAATTTAAGTTGGTTGTTACAAGTTACACTATTACGAGTTCCTGTAGTGACTAAAGATGACTTCCGCGGTAGTTTGGTTTCATTCTTTGTCTCAATGGACTCTCTGAGATTTTACATAAGAAATCGAGTATATAGCAACGACAAATGCAGCAAAGGTAGTTTGCAAGGTTCGGAACAATGCAAATGTCGAAAATCTATTTGACTAAACCGTTCCCACAATCTAGGTCTGAGGGTCATACCAGGTCTATGGATTTAAGCTAATGGAGATTAGCGTTGAAATTGTATTTGGAGAAATACAGTTATTAAAACATGGTTGATGTTTGGGATGTTCATCTATATCATTGAAACTTATTTAATCACTGGTTTAGTATTAAATAAAATGTCCAGAAAGCATGTGAGTTCTCTATAGGATTATCAAAATTGTTTTGATAAGTGGAAAACTATCGGTGAACAGAGATCACAGCTTATTTGTGTCCCTAGTCAGTATCACTAAATTGGACATAAGTGATGCATTAAATGACTAACACGAGATTGTTGGATAGCGCAATTCCATGGGCTATGGGAACATGGAGACGTTCGTTCAATCGAGTGGATATATTGGATATATTGTGACTTGACCAAAGTGGAGTCTAAAGTAGAGTCAAATCGATGTTTAGTGGATTCCTTTGACATGAGTATATCATTGCAACCATGATACGATTAGTTGTGCATTGACACTGTCAAACGCCGCGACGTAAAAGGAGGTTATAAAGACATTCGTCATGCATACTAAGAATTGAGTGGGAATACAAGACTGGATAAGTCCTCCTATATGATAGGATTGGTGCCTGGGCCCCTTGATGAGGGAGAACTGAAAAATGCATGGCCATGCGAGGAATGGATTAAGGAGTTAATTCATTCGAGGACAGTTCGAATTCGGAGATCGAGGAAATGAATTTGATATGTGACACATTAATCATGAGATGTTTAGATGTGATCGAATTCGGCATTAAGCGACTTAAGGAATTTGAAGATTGCCTTATTGTCTTCGGACAAGTGGGAGATTGAAGGAATACGTCCTAAGACATTTCCTGCAATTACTAAATACAATATAGGATATCATTATGGAGATAATCGTTATGTATTCTGGTAATTCATAATTGCTTGCTATAGAATAATTATGATAATTGGTCCAATTCGATTGGGCTGATGACTATGGGTATATAATCCTATAAGGTCACACAATCAGACTTAGTCAGGAAACTAAACAGGCCCAATGTGGACTTGTAAGATATTAGGCTGTGACTACTTATGAGGCCCGGTTAGTCTCTAAGCTTAACCTAAACTCTACTACTATATAAGGATATAGTATATGAGTCATAAGGGGATTTAGAATCAACTAAAGAGAAAACCCTAATCTAAGTCAGTTCAGGTTATTGCCTCAAGCAACCTAAAAGTAAGAGAGGGAATCATTCTATCTCTTCCGTCCTAGCGGACGTGGGATTCCGACTGGGTTTGTGGACCGAGTAGAGGAGCAACTCATGGGGCTCTAGTACCTCTCCGTCTTATATATCGAGGAATTTACGCTACGAGGGTATGTATTTCTCGACCTACTTTAGTCCTGATTCATATCTATATTGTGCCTGTATTCTTGAATTGGTGTTAGAAAATTGTTTCCTGAAATTCCGCTTTCACACCGGTAAAATCCTTCAGAACCTCCCTTCGAACTCAGCACTGCAGAGGTAATGTCCCTAAGTCAGATCATGCGGAATGAAAAGGTAGTCAATTAATGTGTTTCAATCTGTAGTGATTCGTTTACGATAAGACTTTGCTTTATGTTTATTTTATATTGCATACCTTTAATTTTTTATTGTTTGTGGTACCAGTCTGGGTTCTTTTACACTGTCGCAGCCATTGTTGATCTGGAATGTAACTCGGGATGGTACTACAACAGCTCTGACGCTTGCAGGTCAAAGGCAGTGAAGAATGAGCACAGTAGGTGGATTTGCTCAAGACAAGAATGTGCCGGAAACACATCGGGATTCCCAAAAAGAACTCCAAGGTAATATCTGCACTGTAAAATACTTGTTCACATACTATCAACATGTGTTATATGTAACAACAATCTATGTAAAATATGTACAGGTTTCAAGTCAAGTTTCTGGTCAAGGAATTTAGTGACACAGAGTGTCATTTTGTCGTATTTGACTCAGATTGAACAATATGTCCAAGAAACTGCTTTGGAGATTATTAACAAATTAGAAAAGGTGATCTTTCAGTCCAGGTTTTATATACATGTGGAAACTTTAATTTCCTAAACTTTGGTAAATAACTCTATCTGACCTAACCAGGCTGGCGAAGATGACTCTATTCCTGATCAATTGGCCACTTTCATGGACAATCGTTACCTCTTTAGGATCAACATACATGAAAAGTACAATGTACAACAATCTTCTCATTCCTATACTGTCAACTTTATGTTAGATGATCCTGACAAGATCCACGAATGGCACATCAAATATGATCAAGCAATACATGCTTCACCTCCATTTTTTACTACTTTGAAGGATGCAGTAATGTCTTATCCAATATGTGCTCCTGCTTATACATTTTATCATTGATCTGACAGGCTGAACTGGAGGAGTACACCACAAAAAGCATGGATCTGTCAACCTTCACAAAACCCGTAATGTTCCTTCATTACATTTAAATGGTATTTTGAATTTGTATCTCCAGCTTACATGAAATTAATACAAGCTTTTTACAAATATTTTGTAAAAATACCTTTTGCAGAAACCTGTTACACCTTCAGACTCCCATCATACAAAGGCAATCGAAGATGTTGATAAGATTCATGAGGTAACATCTGGAGATTATTTGTATGCATTAGTCATCATTTATGTTCAATTGGAACTATAATTACATACTATTTCTATAATACCTCTGATATAGTATTGTATGATTCATTGATACTTACACAATTGCGCTAAATTGGCAAGCCAGGTATGTAGTTGATTGCGAAACCGCATCCAATTCCCCCCGAATCACTCCTTTGAAAGGAAATAGCTCCGAGATGGACGATTCATCAATTCATCTCATGGATATTGACGTTGTTGATTCGAGCTCAACCACAAAGCAAATGGTCAGATCATCATTAAGAAGGAAAAAAAACAGTGAAGTGGTGTTGGAATACATAACTGTTTGTAACCCTTAGTTATATCATTTTGTAATGGATTTGTTCCATCTGATATTTCCAATTGTAAACATTTATTCTTGCTTTAAAAACTCTTACTATGCTAAGTTTTGACCATTGAATCTCAAGTTCAATGACCTTTTACTCAAGAAATTGCAAACTTAATACCCAATTGTTGTTTATGTTAAACATATGCCTTATAGAAACTCAGTTCCAGTTAACAACACAAGAGAAGTGACAATTCTCAACAATGATGACTTATAACATTCAAATGCGTATTAATATATATTGAAACATTTAAAGGCATGTTAATCCATAACAAAGAGACGAATGCGTGTTAATCAATATTTTTTTGTCCAAACAATCTGATTAATTATTCGGATTGAAATGGTTGTACATATTCTTACAATGCTATGAGTCAAAATATGTTCTAAAGTAGAAAATATCATAAAAAATAAAATGTTGTATATGTAAAATAAAAAATAAAAAAAATTCTTCAACTTATAATTATCAAATGAAAATATGAAACTTTGATTATTGCTGGAAATTATTATTGTAAATGTGTGGACATTCAGATTATGTGACATAAACAACTCAATAAATTTAATTGAATAGAAACAATGTGAATGTTATCTTGGATGAACCTTCAAATTCTGTGACATACACACTTTAACCAAGGCATTCCTAATCAAATTCTTAAGCATATTTTCAATTATGTTTGTAGTAGAAACTCAATAAATTTTATTGAATAGAAACAATGTGAATGTTATCTTGGATGAATCTTCAAATTCTGTGACATATACAAATGGCAGAGGCCGAACTTCAGAGACAAATCAAAAACTGACAGTGTTGAGTTGCTTTTAATTGATTCTAAGGTGATATCCCCTTCTTACTCACACTTTCTCAAAATAATATGAGTTTATTATTATATATTTTGTTTAGTTGTTAACAAGTTATAGAACTGAAATGATTTAATGTTTAGTCCATTCATTAAGATGTGAAAAAAGCACTGACAGAATCCTTTTTTTTGTAACTGACAAACATTGATTTTGGTCAAATCAGTGAAAGAAATCGTGTACATAGCTAAAATATTCTTAGTATTTGGAAACTTTTTTTTTGGATTGAAAGAATTAGTGTATTCTTTAAGATGTGAAAAAATCACTGAGTGAATCTTTTTTTTAACTGACAGAAAACACTAATTTTGGTCAAATCAGTGAACTTAAACATGATTAAAAAATCACTAATTAAGATATTTACCATTAATAATAGATATTTACCATTCTCATATACGGACTCTCCAATTCTCAGTTTCGACATCTCAATTCAAACTGAGAATTGTTACCACCATTGTTTCATTCATTATTACGGTATATTAATATACCGTAATAATCATTTAAATCATCGATGAAAAATTACAGTAAAGATAGTTCACAAAAGAAAAAAAGAATTCAAAAATCTACCATAATTAGTAATGGTTAGTCGTTTGGTTTTTATTCACTCTTAGAAATTGATATAAGATTGTTAATTCAACACCTTAATTATTAATGAACTCTTGCTATGTCAGAATCCATGTCAAATACTCAGCGGAGACGTATGAACTCTACATTGTCAACATCCCATAGGTTTACTAATAGACAGTCTACTACAAATTCTTCAGGTATGTCTATTAAAAAGATGTAATGTAATATATACATATGTTGACCCTTGAGACAAGTAGCTGTACAAGTTACTAATGAATTCTTTTTCAGGAATCGTAAGGTCTCCCTTCCAAGATGTTACCCATATTACTAACAATCGTGAGAGGACAGAGCCATTACCAGGAGCTTATGGAAATTTTGAAAGTATTCCCAGAAGGGTAACATCTAAGCAGGAAAACATCACACCAAGTTATTCAGAAAAAAAAATCAGGTTTAAATGTATTTAATTAAAGAATGATGCCCACAATTTTGATGGATTAATCAGGATGTGTGTAAAGTGAAATTTTATTCAATTAATTGTCAGGGAAATTAACTGTACCAGCCACTATTGACCAGATGGAAATATGTACACAAGTAATTGCAGTAGATAACACTGTCAAAATAAAAAAAAACACGCAGGAACATTCTGAGCCTGGTCATATTAGTTACAAGTATCATTACCTTCTTAAATCAAATTAGCAATATATATATTTACTAGTGTGATCCCCGTGAAAAATTTCACGGGTTGTGGTTCTTTCATTGATATTCCCTAATGAAGTAAGGCAAGATTGATCTTCAATTATGCGAAAGAGTGTGATCATCCATTTTTCAAGTTATATTATAGTGACTCAAATACAAATACTTAGTAGCAAATTTAGACGAGCATAGATATTATATATTGCACATAAGGAAAATGTACACCGACAAACTTAACCCGATTGACCCATATATATGTGAATACGGAGTATTAACATAGTGAAACTAATCTGATACAACCTGTTATAAAATTACCCCCCGCTACATTCACTTAATTGTGACCCAAACTCGAACCCCACATGCCTCCAGACATCGTAAGTATAACAACATATGACGTAGAAATGAGTAATTGTATAATATGTGTGTGACAGTCTTCATAAAAACACCAATGAAATACCCGTGAATACCCAATGCAATACCCTCTCATATATATGGAATAGTACTTATACGTTCCTTTCCAGATTTTGTTGTCAACTTTCGTCACTTATAAACCAAATTAGAACAATTGTGGGTATTTGGTCACTTGTAACTACTTGAGTCTCATTTTATTCAAGTGAAAATATGTCCATATCAAACCATATCAAATTATATACATTTATATTCTGATGTGAACAACGATGCAAAGGAAAATAAATACTATTTTTTATGACGACGTAAAAGCAAGAGTTAGATTTGGTCTACGGTCCTCTGAAAAACTCGTTACGTTATAGACAATCATACGGATATATTATTATTATTATTATTGAAGAATATTTACTTTTTATAGATAAATATAATCAAATATGGAGTATACATTGCTATTGGACACGTCACAACTTTACCTAACCCGCTTGACACGTTTTGTAAAACCATGAGCCGGTTTTTCCAACCTACAATCCATTTGACACGAACCCAAAATGACTCGTTAATTTAGGGTCAAAACCTGACACGACCCATTCGACCCCTTAGATCAAGGAGAATTTATTAAAATTACTACAGTAAAATATTACTGTATAACTTATATATTAAAATGATTTATAATTAAAAGAAGGGACATGTTGAATCATACCCAACTTTTTACTGATTCATACCCACATTTCCCAAATTATACTCCTCACTTTTTTTTCCTCCATCAATTCAACTCCACAATCCATTTTTCCCCCCTTTCTTTATCGTATTCTCCATAACCCTAACCACCATGTGCACCACCTGTTCGTAACATCCAATGATTATATTAAAAATAAAATTTATTAATAAAAAGAAACCCAATTATCTCAAATGTAATTAGGCTTTCATTAGAAATTAAGCAAAAAAATTAATCAATATGATAACATTTCATAAGTATATTAAAAATAAAAAAGTGAAATTAAAGTTAGAAGAATCTAATTAGTGTTTAATTAGAAGTTAAATAAAAAAGTAATCGATTACGATAATTTTCAATAAGTATATTAAAAAGTGAAAGTATTATTGTAAAGACTGTTGGTAGTAAAGGCTTGAAAAGCAACCTTGCTCATTTGCCTCTCCCACATCGGTTGTGGGAGGAAGATTTTCCTTGATTTTATAGTCTTCTTTCTCCCTAGCTCTCAATTGTGTGATTAGTGGGTATTTTGTGGAGAGTAGTGGATTGGGCCTTTACCACACGCGCTGACCCGACCCGTCTCAGCTCGGGTTCGACTTTTACTGTTTTGGGCTTTTTTTTATGTATTGATTTGTCCAGATTCAGTGTGTGTCCCAATTCATCCATCTTGACAGTCTACGACTGTTACGATTTCCTCTTTATTCTGATTTTGCCATTGATTACTGATTTAAGACCCCTCTTAAATGCATTTTTGGCTCCTCCTGTGCACTATTTCGCGTATAAATACTGCACTTGCTTCAGCCTCAACTCACACAATTACAATACAGCATACTCTCCTTTCTAAATTTCTGAGTTAAGTTTGTGTTGTTCCAAGGCTCCCTGCCTCGAGTAGTCGAGTTAGGTGGCTGCTGTGTTCACCTTGGGAAACTATCGGTGTGAGTCGATAACCAGCACGGTCGAGTCGTAATAGTTTTCAAGTCAGTGGCGGGTACCACGACACAGCAACTTCCAATTCGGTTTCCTGTCTGTTCTGTCTGTAGTTATTCCGTGATCAGTTTCTATCGGTTTTCTGCCTGTCGCCTCGTCCGTCCGTGTTCCGGTTGCCTCTGTCTCGTGTTGCCTTCGTTCTCTTGTCTGTACTGTCGTGTTCCCTGCTGCCTTCGATTTTGACAGTCCGTTACAGTACAGTCCGTTTTCCTGTCAAATTGTTTGTTGCCTTCAATTGTTAAAGTACAGTCAGTTTGCCCGTTGCCTTCGGTTTTTCTGCTGTCCGGTTGTTGGTTTGATATCTATTCTCCTCTCCTTCATTGTTGCGTTTTTGATCTAACAAAGACAACAAAATTACTTGTTCATGTGCGAATTATGATCCATAATGATACAATTATCGAAAAATTTGGTACGATTTTGAGCGATTAAGAAAGAATACTAAGTAATTTGTTAGGGTTAAGGAAACTGGAAAAGAGAGAATTTTCTAACTAAAAAGGGCAAAAAAATAATGAAAATTTGGGTATGAAATAGTAAAAGCTGGGTATGATTTTGCAACTACGTAAAAGAATACGGAGTATTACTTTTAATAATTTAAATTACAAACATGCATAAATATTAAATTTAATACAGCACAACTTTTTAATCACTTAGTAATAAAATAAATTTAAAGAGATTTTAATATTTTTTTATTGTGCAATTAATTGCCTTGCATTGATTTTCAATAAGAACATAAGTGTGAATTTGATTATACTGTACCCATGCGTTTTAACAATCAACTAGTCGCCATGCCCGTGCACCGCACGGGATTACTAATTTACTTGTCTAACTTCCATGTGGTTGTCACGACGCGTGCTTGTAGAGGGTGTCGTAATTGTGAATAGGGCAAGTGTTGCGAAGATCGAATCATCAAAGCTACTAAAAGACGCATGACATCAAAAATATAAAGAACGAAAGAAGTTGACATGATCCAGTCTAAGGAAGAAACAGACATTAAAAAATTCGTATACTATAAAATAATTGCAATATGTAATCTGCATAAATTATGCCCTTGTTCTTCTGTGTTTTTCTCTGTCGGGGTCTATTTTGTCTTTTCAATTTTTGGCCTCTTTTTCTCTATTGTTTCCTTCGCTACGGATGCTTCTTTCGCCGTCACTTCGAAGCCGTAAGTCATTTTTGGTGTGGAAATTTTGTTACTGAAATATAAGTGAAAAATTGCTTGTAGTTGGTGTACGTAATAATAATTAACTTACTCCTTGTCTATCTTTCCCTTCTCATTTTTAGCTGAGGTGTTCACCGGAGGGTCGGACTTTGTTGTAGGCTGACTTTCTAAATTGTCTTGTTGTGGTTGCTCCTACGAAAACATTGGAGTTGTTTGGGTATATGGTCTCGTGTTTAAAAGATGATGGTGTTTTTGGGTAAGAATTGTTGTTACCTCTGTTTTTTTTGTCCCCCCCCCCCCCTTCCACTGTGGTTGGAGTTGGAGGGTCCTTTGGCGTCGGCAATACCTTTTGACACTTTAGTTCCCGTTCGGAGTTGTATTTGGTAATCTCAATCTTGACTTTCATGGTGTATTCTTTCCCGACACATTGTTGGAGTATGTAAGACATACTTTCTCCTTTCCCCCGTCCTGTTTTTCGCTCTCTTGTTAGGACAAAACTGTTAAAATTTGTTCGAGTAGTTGGTGTGTTATTTGTTGTGCGTACCTTTTCATATTGGGTTAGTAATGCTTTGATTGGTCTCCCGACTATCTTCTCAACTTCTCTCCCAAAAATCACCAAAGATGCGTATGCTATTTCGTCCGCTATTGTAGTGATTAATTTGTGCCTGTGTTGTAGGTATTAACATATTTGTGATATTGTCTAGGAGCAGTAGATAGGTTTAACATACCGTACGGTGAATTATATTTTTTGTGTTTTTCTTACCTTTGTTTGGGGTAGGGTATTGGTTCGTTACATTGGCGACACTTTCCGTCATCGTCGATTCCAGTGGGGCATGATGTGCAACACTGATACAGCCAGTCAACATCTGTTCTTACTTCTGTTATCGTTCCGTGGCATTTGTACACCTCATTTTGTTCCAATTGTTTCATTTAATCGGAAATGTTCAATGGTATATCATATCAGTAGGTATGCGATGTCTGTCGACATTACCTGATCGTCGACATCTGCTTGTAGAAGCTCTGCAATGGTTGAAGTAACCATATCTTCTGCGACCTCAGCATCAAGGACTCTTATTTGAACGGGTTCCTGATCCCAGTAGAGTTGTATGGCAACGCAAATAATAATATGTGACTAATCTAGTATATGTGAGATTGGGGACATGGTTCATGTGCGTATTTTTTATTGTGGGGGCAAACGGTTACCTTTGCAGTAATATTCTAGTCTCTGGCAAGTCCAAGACGAGGAAGACCTTGGTCCCATATGTGGATTGTAATTGGTAATCTCCTACATCGGTGTTGTAGTCTTTGTTAATAAGTATGATATGTGCAGCATTATTATAGGTAAAAAGATCAGTCAAATGTGATTAGACTAACCGTAATTAAATCAAAGCAATTTAACTAATAATATGATTTGTAACAATAAAAAAATTAAAACCAATTAGTTTAAAATGGTTCCTATGTGACTGATAATCAAGATTCAACGGGTACCTAATATTTATGTTAATAACATATTAACGCGTGTCCATTAGACATGTTAGAAAAACCGTTAACATAATACCTACATAATATTAAGTGACATTATAATATTTGGCTTTATTATACACTTTAACTAAGTTAATAACATAATATTAAGCCTACGTCCCCTTTTATTGTCCTTTCGACTTTGTATAGTCGTACTAAACCACGGGTTTATAAACAATCGAGACGAATGGAGAAGTACTATTTAGTGCTAAGCTGAAATGCGTAGAAATCAGAAGTAGCAGTAGTAGTAGTAGTAGATGAGTAGGAGTGAGGTTGAAAGAGGAGAAAAGAGAAGTACAGGTAGTACGCTGCTGCGTCAAAATATGTGCATCCACATACACATGTTACATGTTCCATATACCTTTTCCTTGGCATTGAAGTAGCGTAGGTTTATGTTGCCTTATTTTATCATATCACACAATACGGAGTAGTTAACAACTTTTTTGAAGATCATGGTTTTGATAATCATATGTGACAGACTCGAGCATATAAATTTACATATATTCAAAAAGATGAACGATAAAAGTTGATAAACAAAAGTTTATTACCTTCATAATTTATGACTCTTGCAGATGTGATGACTACGATCATGTCATGTCCATTTCGCCGGCTAACTTCTTCTATAATGTAGTTAGATGCATCACCCCATAAAGTCACGTTCACTATTTTTTCCCTACATGTAGTCATTATATTGCGGTAAGTTAATTACTTTACACGTAGCTATATGTGTGGTGAAGGTGGTGAAGGTACCTTTCATCTTGTATTTGTATATGACGTAAATGTGTCCGACCATTTTTTGTTAGCACCTCCCTTTTCTCCTCGATCGTTTTCAGGAAGCCAACAACGTCTGCACCATGTTGTTAAAAAGAGTGAATAGGCAAATAGAGTGTTTAGATAGTAAAATTGTTGCATTTTATAGTGCATGTGTCGGTGTACTTGTCTATCAAATAATCATTTTTTTTTTTGCGTTCTTCCAATTTGTCGAGTGGGTGGAATTCCAATTTTTGGAGTGGAATACTTTGAGTTTGGTCCTTATCCTCCTATATCGATGTAAACGGGGTGTACTTGATGATGTGTGGGTTTTCTTTTACTGGTTTGTACAAATTATTTTGCGCCACCTCAAAATATTGGAGGGTGTAAATTTTCCCCTCGTGCAGCACGCCTTCATATGAGGTCACCCACCGTTTGGGTAATGTTGCATGTATATGGTTTCCCTGGCCAGAATGAGATGAAACAAAATGTTCAGCAATTTTTTAGCACCGGCAAAAATAGACAGGGAATCAAAACGGTTGTCCAATTGAAGGGTTAGGACCTCACCTCTTTGACTAATAGCACCATGTCTAGCGACAGTGGGGAGCTATTTTTGTTCGGTGTAACGCGCCATATCCTTCTGGCTCGTGCTATTATCTGATATTTGGACTTTGTGGGGACCATGCCTGCAATGGTAGTTCTTATTGGTGTCATTTGTTTTCTTTGTTGTCTGTGGTTTGGTTATTTTGTTGCAATATTGTGTCGCGTATTTTAGCTTGGGTGTTAAAAGAGTGTATCTGTAGAGTAGTGTGCATGGGGTATTTATATGCGGCTAGTATAGTAACGTGAGAATAAATGTTTAGAGGAATCATTTTATTCATTACGTAATTGAATATGTCATTATCATTGTTATTTAACCAAATATTTTGAGGAATCTTGTCACTTAGGATTCTACATCATCAATGAGGAAGAAGTTAAGGAGCTTCATTTCAATAATAACCGACTTTGATCGTTTTACCTAGGATTCTACATCATCAATGAGGAATAAGTTGATGAGTTCCTCACCTTAGATTCTACCTAATGAAGGAAAAAGAAGTTGAAAGAGCTTACATTTCACCATATTACCTAATGAATGAGAAAGAAGTTGAAAGGTTGTAAGTAATAATAACCGACTTTGATTGCTTTACCTAGGATTCAACATCATCAATGAGGAAGAAGTTGACGAGTTCCTTACCTTGGATTCTACCTAATGAATGAGAAAGAAGTTGAAAGGTCCTAACTAATAATAACCAACTTTATGTATTCAACCCCCGTCTTTTCAATTCCTACCCGATCGCATCGCGACAAGTGTCCTACCTTAGAATTGAGCATTTGTTGAATAGAGAATGGAGAGTGCTTTGCTTTCTATTTAATATATACCTAATGAATGAGAAAGAAGTTGAAAGGTCTTAACTAATAATAACCGACTTTATGTATTCAACTCCCGTCTTTTCAATTCCTACCCAATCGCATCGCGTCAAGTGTCCTACCTTAGAATTGAGCATTTGTTGAATGCATGGAGAGTGCTTTGCTTTCTACATCATCAATGAGGAAGCAATTTCATAATCAACAAATGATTATAGCATGGAGATTCTTGTCTCGACGACTACACATCTTCGGATCAAGCGATTTAATTTCTCAACGGTAATAGGGTGGGAATTGATCATGCTCGTTGTACACTTGGTTGGTGTTATGGAAAAGACAAACACTCATTCTCATAGGTGGTGGATTATAAGGGAGGTAGATGAAGAGGATGGTAGGTGGTCGGAATTTATTTCTTAACTTAGGATTCTAAGTAATCAATGAGAAAGTAGTTTAAGGGTTTCTTCGCATTGAATTCTAAATAATAAATGAGGAAGAAGTTGAAGAGTTGTAACTAATAATAACCGACTTCCTCATTGATCATGCATTCAAATTCCTTTCTTCACTTTGGATTCTAAATAATAAAGAAGGAATAAGTTGAAAGGTTGTAACTCATAATAACCAACTTCCTCATTGATCATGCATTCAACTTTCTTTCTTCACTTTGGATTCCAAGTAATAAATGAGGAAGAAGTTGAAGGGTTGTGCCAATCAAATCATGCCAAGTGTGTGCCTTAAGAAGTGAGGATTGGAAGTATGGAGCATGGAGAGTGCTTTGCTTTCTTTTTAATATAATATATAGATTAGTCTCATGTGAGACCGTCTCACACAAAATTATTGTGAGACTAACTACAACACACTAATAACCAACAATAAAATAGTTACAAAATAAAGCGTGTCACACATATTTCGTACTTTAATAAGAAAATTATATTTCGGTACTACGTATCACTAAAGCCAAACCACCCGCGCTTCTTTATCTCACACGCCTCAATACGAATGGACACGTTTTTCCCATGTTTGATTATATTTTTATAACTGAATACGGATTGGACACAGATCAATCAATATACAACACGGTTTTTTTTAACTAAATACAGATTGCAACCAGGTCATCATTGTACAACACTGTTCCGGTCACGGAAACAATAGACCCAACTTCGGATTCGGATCTTGTGACTAAGATGCTCTTTGGATGGTAGTCGTCCGACTTCCTTTTATCTCTCATTTCCCTTACTCCGATGGTCGGACCTTCCTGGCGAAGACGGCCTGCTCCCTGCACAATGAACGCACAGGGCCTCGGGGGTGTCCGAGGGTGTAGACACCCACATTTTGACCGCCAGGTGTCTATAGTAGTTTCCGACAAACACCCGATGATGATCGGACGCTAACGTGCTTTAACGTACTCGGAAATGGGCTCGTAATGATGGACATTTGGCCTAGGCATTTTAAGGAGTACAAATCTCACAAAAACCAACCTCTAATTCAGGCCCAGTGGGTCGTTTCGAGTCAAATAACACTAATTCGGGTCGAAACCGTCACCAGGGGTAAAACCGTCTTTTAGCGACCGAGTCAAAACCCGGTCAAAGATATTTCCCGAAACTTGTAAGTCAACCGTGACACCTCACACGGTATATTCACGGTCCAACTCTACAAAAATCAGCCATACAAAATAATAAACAATTCCGTTTAAGATAGAATTCGATCCCGAGTAGGAATCCTATCCGAGAACCAACTCAAGCGCCCAACCGAGTGTAAACCACTCGGCCAAGTACACAAGTCAGCCGGTATTTCCTCTTTTCTTCCCTCACAAGAAAACGGAATTCTCGTTCACCTCAGCTTCTTACTCAAGCGGTAATTCTAGCTCAAACAGGAGTCCTATTCAAAAACCGATTCGAGCATCCGACCGAGTGCAAAACACTCGGCCGAAACAGCCTAAAACCAGCCGTGTTGCCTTTCTTCCTCCACAAGAAAGCGGAATCCTTATTTCCCTCAAGTTCCCTCGTTTCCTATCCGAAGCGGTAGTCAAACTCCCCAAGCCAAGGTCAGGAATTTCCTATAAATAGCCCCTTGCATCCAACACAAAAAAGGACGATTTACCACCACAACTCACACACACACGATTTTTCAGCAATAATTTTCTGTCATCCCGACACACATAATTCCTTAGCATCGAGAAACCGATAACACATTCAAAACCCGAAGGAAAACCGGCTCCAATACCCGAAACCTTCACCCGTCTAAACCGTGCCACCCTAACCCAACCGACGTTGCCTCGACACTCCCGTGCCTAGCCACATTCCGACGAGTCCCAATCCGAGTCAACAAAAGCATGTAGGTTGAGGGTGTAACCAAACCCGATTTCTTCCTTTCTCTCCCTTCCTCTTCTTCGTCCGTTTTATATTACGGGTCTAGAGTCGTTTTTTCTATTTTTTCCTAATATCGTTATTAACGAAAAACTATTTTCATAACGAATATTCTTAAACATACGATATCGATTTTTCTATAATCGAATATCGTATCGAAAAGAATTATATTAAGATTTCGACGATACTAAAAATCGTTACATCTTTTTTTGTTCAAAATTTCTTTTCTTTTCTCGTTCAAAACAAACTATTTTACAAAACCTTTTTTATTCATTCCGAATATTCGATATCGTTTTCATAATCGAATATCGGGTACGACGAATATCGAAAACATGAATTGAGTACAAATTAATCCATAGCTTGTACGCGATTCATCAAAAATAACAATTTTCGGACAAAAAATAAAAAACGGACAGACCCGTACGCGAGTCGCGCCACGCCCGAGCGACTCGCGCACGAGCCTGGAACCGTGACTGTTTTTTTAACTTTTTCGTTCGTTTTATTATTTATTCTTCGATCGATTTCTAAAATTTACATCTTTTCTAAAACTATTCCAAGTATTCGATATTGATTTCGTAGTCAACTATCGAATATAAAGAATACCGAAAATATTAAGTCGAGTACGAATCATGCAATATTCATACGCGATTTAATACGAACTTCGAGTTTTCGAAAACAGGCCACCACGCGACCCGCCGGCGTCCCGGGCGAGTCGCGCGGCCGGCTGTTATGCCGCGGCCTTTTCCGTCTTTTTTATTACTTTTCGAACTTCGTTTTTTATACAAAACAACGTTCTTTTCAAACAATATTTTTCAGATTTTGATTAATATTTATTTTCTCGATTTCGCATATTTATTTCTTGCTATTATTATTTACAAATCGATACTAACTCGTTTGTTTGTTTTGTAGCAAATTCATCCTTTTATTTCATTTGTTTTATTATATTAAAACGAATCTCACATGTTAAATTCGACTTTGACATTAATTAATTTTGCATGCATTAAACCACTTAGCAACCCGTTCAATTTCTCACATGCTTAGGAAAACAATGTTTGCATATCATTCATCGTTCAACTAACGCGCGCATTAAAACGTCATTCGATATCCTAGTAGAGGCCGCTAATGTGCGGGCGGGGTTGGGTGTTCTTAGTGAACTTCCCAACACGTACCCTCACCCCTTACTCAGAACCGTGGTTTTCGGATGTCCGAAACCATTGGCAACGAGAGTCATTCAATATACGATTAACCGCTCCAGTCGGCATCTATATCGATATGCAAAAGGGACGAGCCCAATAAACTCTGACATCAGAAATGGGCCGTATTTTGTACACGGCCCACTACGACATAGAGTGGGCTCGAACGGTTCCGAATAACCATAAAATTCGGTGGCGACTCCGACTTCGATTTAAATTTCCATTTGACCATCTCATGGAGATTCATTTGCCTCCCCAAACCCGCGCGTGGCCGCGTCGAGGTGGACCTATGTCATGTCCACAATTTGGCGACTCCGCTGGGGATTTTCTGATGAGTTAATAACCTTCAGTGTCCTCAGGGTGAGACTCGAATAGAAATCGTTTGACCAATGCGCGTTTTAGTTTTACGGTTCATGCATAAACCCCATTTTCCCGGGCCGGTACTCGCGACCGATGTCCCACTATACCGTTGATATAGTCCAAACTGGTTATGTCAAAGGTGTCCATTAGCCGATTCATATGGGTTTTACGGCATGTCCTAATCTCAACTCGAGTTAGGGAGTCCGCCCCGATTCTTGATAGGCTGTGTACACTGGTATAGACCCTTACAGACTGACTGAGACTTAGATTAAGAGCATACATGGCGTCGTTATACTATTTCCATGACTACGTGCTACTTGATCCACATCTTTTTCAAAACCGTCATTTTTAAAATTTGCATCCTTTTTTCAAAAATATCCAATTTTCAAAACCCGGGTCATATACCGAACTTAGGACTTATGATTTTACTCAAAATAGCCTTTTTCTAGCCGGTATTATGCCCAATTCAAAACTCGAAAATATTTTCGAAACTTTCAAAACCCGTCATTCGGCCCACTCCTTTTTCTTTTTTCGAAAAAGGGCCGAATTTCTCCACCCGATTCATTTCGGGCTTTTCAAAAATTCGTATTTTAAAACTTCCTCTTCTTAGGACTTCCCGTATTTAGCAGTGTCGGGTCGTGTCGTAAGTCGTTGAAGTCTCTAGCGTCGAAACTTCGTCGATCCTACATCACGGGTTTCCCCCCCATCCTAGTCCGCCTTACCTTACTAAGGCAAGGCCCACCTAGGTAGGACATACTCCCACAAAGGTTGGCCCATTTACACAATCGAGTCTAAAAGTCTGGGAATGTCTCACGTGAACCTTCCTTCGGACAGGGCCCAACCCACGACGTTGGATCCTGAGGAAGGCCCACCTCTTCACAAGTCACCGGTCTAGGCGTCTTTTCCGAGTCATTTACCGTCTTTTTAGTCTTCTTCTTCCTTTTCATCCCTTGCTCGGGATGTACTTTCCTTAGGATTCGGGTTAAGTTGCTAATTACGTGGTGCTCTTACAGACAGGCCACCCTTCACTCGAACCATGACGCAAAAAGCCATCGACGAATTGACCACCACGTTGGCCCAAATCCAGACCCAATTGAGGCAAATGCGGGAGGACCAGATCGCCATTGTCACTCGGGTTAGTGCCGTAGAACAGGGAACCCCCAACGCCTTGATCGAAGATGATGGACCCTTAGCCGCATTGGCCGGCGCGGTCCAAAAGCTGCAGGAACAGGTCCACTCGACCACCAGAAACACCATTCTCACGGAAAATGCCCGTACTTATTCGACCCTAACTGATGAACTGCCCGCTAACCTTAACTTAACGGGCTTACCAATGTTCGATGGGACTGAAGATCCGGTACTTCACATTCGGGCTTTCAAAGACTTCATGGCTGTCAAGGGGGTCAAATCGACCATGTTCAAGCATCTCTTTGCTTCCTCTCTGGAGAAACACCCAAAAGCCTGGTACTACAGGCTTGATCCTAAGAAATTCAAAACTTGGGACGATGTTGCCATGGAGTTCGCACGAAACTACGCGGACAATGCTGAAATCCAGACTACCATGCGTACTCTGGAGGTTATGGCCCAAGAACCAAAGGAGGGTTTCACCAAATACCTCCAAAGGTGGCGGACCGAAAGTGTTAAGCTGGTTGACAAGCCCGGCGAAAAAGTTCTAGTGGAGGCCTTTGTCAAAAACCTCCTCCCTGCTTACCGAGTCCATCTCAGGTACGCCATCATACCCGACTTCGCCACTCTGACCGAAATGGGTACTAGAATCGAAGACGATCTAAGGTTAGAGAGCCTTACTAAGGCCTCTACCAAAGGGTATCAAAGATCCAGTTCCTCCTTCAGCAAGCCCGCCACCACAACGGCGGCCCGAAGCATTTTCGACGAGGTAAACTCACTTGACACCTCAACCAAGAAGAATACTCCAAATCGGGTATTCACTGACATTGGGACAACCTATGCTAATGCCTTACAAAGGCTATCTTCGAAAGGCCTAATCCAACCGATAGGCCCAACTCCGGAAGTCCCCGTAGAAAAACGGTCCAAAAGCTACAACATTCAGGCCTATTGCCACTATCACCAAGGCAATGGGCATGACACGGAGAAATGCTGGAAGTTGAAGCATCTTATCCATGATCTGATCGAAAATGGGAAGATACCGCTACCCAGTGACAAGCCAAGTAACAAAAACAATCCTCTTGCTACTCATGCCATTTTTACTGGAGAGGTAGTTGACTGCACTCATCTCATTTCCCCTTTCATTTCCCAAATCAACGGGATATGGAACGACGACGAGGACGATGTTTACCTGGCTAAAGGGGAGGTTGTCCCCGTCACTATCGAGGAGGTCCGCAGGGCTAAAGCCAAAGCTCTGGCCGGTGCACACACCATCACAGCTACCCCGGTATTCGAAACTGTTCAAACGGGCCTCTATCGGCCCACCATCTCATATCCCGGGACCAAACTGGCTCGGGAATGCAATTTCATTCCAGACGACATATTTGCCCTTATCCAGGCCGACGCAAAGGAGGGCACAAGCAACACTGAGCCCATTCTAGGACTACTCTTTGGGGAAGATAAGGTCGTCCCGACCCCTAAGCAGGAGCTAGTTAGCTTAATCCTCCGCAGCAACAGGTTCGATCCAACTAAGCTGATCTCTGAACTTGGTGCCGACACTGGGAAGAGAGCTTGGAGGAAGACAACCAAGTGGACCGACAGTAGGGTCGAATCTACAAGCTAACTACCGGCGAAGGAGATATGCATGCTATCGAGTCTGAATCTGAGTCCGAGTCCGAGTCAGAGTCTGAGTCTGAGTCTGAGTCAAAGTCTAGACGGTCCAGTACTAGGTTCGAGTCTGTAACCCCTCTCCCTTCTTTAGCCTCACCATCGAGAGCCCCGGAGTCTGTCCCGAGGGCTTTCCCTATCCCGCCTCTAACCAACGATCGGATGGCAGCTCTCTTCGAGCTCTTTTCAAAATTTACTATCAATAATAACGATAACCGTTCTGCTTACGACTTGGCTTATTTTCAAAATGTTTTCAAAAATCTTACTTGCAATGACATTGAGAAACCCGACGAACAGGTACCATTGCCTCCGCATCTAGTCGAGCAACTCGAACAAAGGGAGTCCCGAAATCCGGTAATCGAAGAAACCGATTCCATCAACGTAGGAACCCCTTTAGAACCTCAGATACTTAAGTTGGGCCTATCTTTAGATCCCGAAGAGAGACAACAATTCACGGATCTCCTCCAAGAATTCAAAGACGTCTTTGCATGGTCCTACAAGGACATGCCGGGAATAGACCGGGAAATAGCTGAACACCGAATACCCATCAAAGACGGGTACAAGCCGGTAAAACAGAAACTCCGAAGAATGAGGCCCGAATGGTCGCTCAAAGTCAAGGAAGAAGTTGATAAACAATTCAAAGCGGGCTTTATCCAAGTGTCTGAATATCCAGACTGGGTTGCGAACATAGTACCAGTACCCAAAAAGGATGGCAAAGTCCGGGTGTGTGTAGATTTCCGAGACCTTAATAAGGCCAGCCCAAAAGACGATTTTCCGTTGCCACATATCGACATACTGGTGGATAACACGGCCGATCATGCCCTTCTATCATTTATGGACGGGTATACCGGATACAATCAGATCAAAATGGCGGAAGAAGACATGAGTAAGACCACCTTCATCACACCTTGGGGGACTTACTGCTATACCGTAATGCCATTTGGGCTCATTAACGCCGGTGCCACTTATCAACGGACCGCTACTACTTTATTGCATGACATGATGCATAAGGAAGTAGAAGTCTACGTCGACGATATGATTGTCAAGTCCAAGGACCGAAACGGGCACATTGCAGCCCTAAGGAAGTTCTTTACCCGACTACGCAAGTACAACATGAGGTTAAACCCTCAAAAATGCAGTTTCGGGGTAACATCGGGCAAGCTACTGGGCCACATTGTCAGCCAACGTGGCATCGAAGTTCACCCAGCAAAGATCAAGGCCATAACCGAGATGCAACCGCCTAAAACCGAAAAGGAGATAAGGGGGTTTCTCGGGAAAGTCCAATATATAAGCCGATTCCTTTCAAAGCTGACCATGGTATGTGAACCCATTTTCAAGAAACTGAAGATAGGAGAGCGAACACTATGGGACGACAAATGTCAAATGGCTTTCGACAAGATCAAGGAGATTCTATCCTCTCCACCGGTGCTAATGCCACCTCAGCATGGTTTGCCTCTATCATTATACTTGACAACAACCGAGACTGCCATGGGCGCTATGTTAGCCCAGACGGTCGATTCTGAAGAACGGGCTATTTACTACATCAGTAAGAAGTTCTTAGAATACGAATGCAAATACACCATGCTCGAGAAGACGTGTCTAGCATTAGTATGGGCCACTAAAAAGCTCCGACACTACATGCTTAGTCACGAGGTACATGTGCTATCTAAAATGGATCCAATCAAATATCTATTCGAGAAGCCCATCCTTAACGGCCGTATATCCAGGTGGACTTTAATGCTAGCTGAGTTCGATCTCAAGTTCGTACCTTTAAAAGCCATTAAGGGCCGGGTAGTAGCAGAATTCCTCACCGATAGTCCGGTATCCGAGGAAGATCACACTGATACTTGGGCTTTTCCAGACGAAGACATATTCCATACCGACACCGACACATGGGATTTGTACTTCGACGGAGCATCCAACTTTCGAGGATTTGGTGTCGGGATCTTGCTAATCTCACCACAAGGTGAACATACCCCATTATCCATCAAGCTAGATTTTGACGTGACTAATAACGCAGCCGAGTACGAAGCATGCATTCACGGACTGCAAGCCGCCGCTGATTTAGGAGTAACAAACCTCCGGGTCCACGGTGACTCATCTTTAGTCATAAATCAAACCCTACAAAAATGGAAGACTCGGAACGCAAATCTCGTGGCTTACCAACCACGAGTAAGGGTTCTCGAAAAGCAATTTCAAAAAGTGGAGTACATTTACCTGCCTCGGGAAGAAAACCAGTTTGCAGATGCTCTCTCAAAATTAGCATCTTTACTGAATATTCCAGCGCATCTAACCAGCATGCCCATTTGTGTCGAAAGGCGGTCTGAGCCAGGATATATCAACACTATCCAAGATATTGAGATAACTGATCCAAAACCTTGGTACCAGGCTGTTCTAACCTACTTAACGTCAGGGGAATATCCTCCGGGAGCTGAAAACCGGGCCAAGAAAGCTCTGCGAAGATGGGCAACCCAGTTCATCCGCACAGACGATGAACAGTTATACAAGAAGACAGCGCAGGGGGCTTTACTTCTATGCATTGACAAAACTCGAGCCGAAAGAGTTATGGCCGAGGTGCACGATGGCGAAAACGGACCACACATGAATGCCCATATGTTGGCCCGGAAAATCGCAAGACTCGGTTACTATTGGAATAGCATGGAAACTGACTGTCAGTTGTATGTCAAACACTGTCACAACTGTCAGATTTTCGCTAATGTTCAGCATATGCCTTCGTCCCTACTATATACAATGACATCACCATGGCCATTCTCGACATGGGGAATTGATATAATCGGGAAAGTGAATCCTTCCGGGACAGGAGGTCACTGTTTCATCCTAGTGGCTATCGACTATTTTACTAAATGGGTCGAAGCCGAGTCATACCGGATCTTGAATGCCAAACATGTGGCCAAGTTCATCCAAAACAAAATTATATGCCGATACGGGATTCCACACGAGTTCATCAGCGATCACGGGACCCATTTCCAAGCTGAAACCGCCACTTTGCTGGAAAAGTACAAGATCCAAAGGCATACATCATCACCCTACCGTCCTCAGACAAATGGAGCGGTAGAAGCAGCCAATAAAACAATTGTCACCATTCTTAAAAAGATGGCTGAGAATTACCGAGACTGGCCCGACAAGATACCCTTTGCCTTATGGGGATATCGGACATCGATTCGAACTGCAACCGGAGCAACCCCATACTATCTGACATATAGAATGGAAGCAGTCCAGCCGGTCGAGCTAGAAGTACCCTCTCTTAGGATTCTGCTCGAAAGCCAGGTACCTGAGGCGGACTGGGTCCAAGCCCGATATGACTCACTAATCCTCTTAGACGAACGGCAATCCCGGGCTCTGAATAATATTCAGATATATCAGAAAAGGATCCAACGGGCTTTTAACAAAAGGGTTAGGCCCAGGAACATCAAGGAGCGCGATCTAGTCCTAAAATCCGTTCGAGCTTTGCTACCAGTTGACCCAAGGGGAAAATTCAAACCTAATTGGGCTGGGCCATATTTAGTGAAGAAAATTCTTTCAGGAGGTGCAATAATGCTAACAGACTTGGACGGAAACGAGTTCGTCAATCCAACAAACTTGGACCAACTGAGGCGTTACTACCCATAAACCCTATCTCAATGTCATTTGCAAAAGTTTATAAAAAAATGTCTTTTTTTATGAATTTTCAAAATTTTAAGCAAGTCAATAAGTTAGGATCATTTATCCTACCGTTGCACATCCTGAATTAATAATCTGGATGTATTCGAAAATTGCAAAAATACTTCTGAACTACGGAAGGTTTGATTCCATTAATTTTGGATACGTAGGCAACCCCTCAAAAGGGTACAACCATTGCAATAACGAAAAGACGGGAACGGTATTCACTAATATGTCTTTGTATTATTTCAAAAAATACATCACAAAAAAAAGAGCAACAAAATCACACCACAAAAATAGTAGTAATACTTAAATAATAAATTTAGGAGACTACTCGTACATTTTGCCCTTTCCCTTATCTTTCGGGTCACGTGGAGCCCGAGGCCGACGGGGCGGGGGCGAGCGTTCCCTAATCACAAGGGGAACTTCTCTTGCTCGAACCCGTTTCTTCGATTTTGGGTTTTCCACCCTTTGCACCGGTCCAAGCCGAGCCCTGACCGGCTCGGGAAGCCAGTCTCGAGGACCAAGTCGGTCCTTAGCAGCCAGTCTTGGCCCTAGTCTCCTTTCTAAGTCCATCTGGGGGCTCACCTTCCCCCGTGCACCCTTATTATTGGACCCTTCAGTCTGAGTCCTAGATCTTCTTTTCTGACCTGTCGAAGTAGCTCCCTCAGTAAAGAAGCTCCTATTGTCCTAAGCGTGCTCCCGACGTAACAAGTCATAGGCCTCGTCAATTTTCAAGGCAGCTCGAGTTTTAGCTGAATCAGCTCGGGTCCATCTTACATAAGAATCGGTTACCCAGATCGAATGAGAGTTCTTGAGAACAAGCCAAGTAGCTCGTGTATACCACCTTTGCATCCAGGTGTCACACATCACATCCGTCAGCTGAGTAGATTCACTCACAACGGCCTCGATTTCTGGGATTCTTTGCGCCCGACCTTATTGCCTAAGTATACGATCGGGAAAGAGGTGAATTGTTTGCCTAAAAGATAGGATTACCTGATATCTAGCCCTATCTCGAGATTCTAGACCAGTCCAAAGGTAAATTGGCCACCATGGCACGGCCCAACGGATCAACAGGCCTCCATGGAAAGATAGCACCTCATCCCAATATTGTTGGGTATTGAAGCGAGAAAAGGCAATGGCTCGTCTCCTCGACATAACTTGCCTGGGTTGATATCGGCTCACATCTAAGGGAGGATCCAAGATCGATAGCCTCTCGAATAGCCACAGCTGAAAAATCCGAAAAAAAATCAAAATCGCAAAAATCGTCAAAATCACGTAAAAAAAACATGAAAAGACGTGAAAACCGAGAAAACCGCAGGAACCGGGAAAGTCAGGAAAAACCGCGCGAAACCGGAAAAATGGAAAAATCGGAAATTCAAAAAAACGGCATACCTGCAGAAGCCGGGTACTCCTGGTCAGCCGGACTGACGAATCCCTCTTACGATTATCCAAACCCTGGATAATCTCTCCTGTAATCAGCCAAGCCGGGCTGTGCTCCGTCTCCATCAGGTCAGCCACAGTGAAAAGTCTGACATGGCCCATACAAGATAACAAATCCATATGCCCTTCAAAAGCATAAACATGGAGCATACAAAAAGTGAAAGCCCTACGGCTATGAACCGGCCTGACCCGGACATCATCTGGGTTCATGAATTTTTCAGCCAGGTCGATCAGGGAAACGGTATCTCCTTCTAGCATGCGGGATACCTCCATATGAGAAAGCCCTAGAAATTCCCTTAGCTTCCTCCTTGGGTCAGAAACTGAAAAAGGGATAGCAGGGCGAAGTATAGGATTCCATCCTCCTGCAACAGCAATTTCCTCAGGAATAGGGCAAATCTCTCCTCGAGGAAAACTAAACACATGATAGGTATCATCCCAATAGGATAGGCAAGCATCCAAGAAGTGGCAGTCTACTTGCATCTGACGGATCACGGACAATTGGGTAACGCCATTCTGATTTAGGATAGCCCTATCAGCATCCCTAAAATATTTGGACCACTCGTGCAACATTCCGACTAATCGGTCGATTCCCATATTTGACTTGTTAAAAGAAAAGAATAAATTTTTCAGGGCTTACTCTTTTTTCTAAGTAATTGAGGAATTATGGAATTATGATAATTTGTGAGGCAAGAAGGGGTATTTATAGCATGAAAATAAGTTCTCCTCCTCGCCTTAGGATTCCCAATCCTAGAGCATTTAGCACACAAGCCATTGTCCTAAGGCTTAGCTAAGTCATCCCGAGCATCCCTATTCCTTTTCAAAGTCAAAACAAAAATTCTTTAATTTTTCCAAAGACTTTTGCAAACTCATAAAATTCAAACCTTTTCTCGAAATTTTTATTCCCCAGCACGAGTCATTTTCCTACAAATGTTACATGCAAAATTTTGCAGCTTTGCATAAATATATACAGGACGACTCGAGCAGGACCATGCAATTTGCATAACTCCCCAACGGCATTTAACAAGATGAGCCCACATACAGGCCCATTTTGGATCTCATATGACGAGTTCAATTCCCCACGGAGTTATCAGCATCAATTCAGGTACATTTCTAGCCCATGGCCGGCGGGCCCTCCACGCAGGTCTAATGGACCTTAAACGACCCGACCGGAAGCTGCCAGGTTTTCATCCTTGATTGACCTGGTGGCTACTCTGACTTTTGCCCTGTCCAAGCCTCAGTCAGAGTGGGGGCTCTGTAGACACCCACATTTTGACCGCCAGGTGTCTATAGTAGTTTCCGACAAACACCCGATGATGATCGGACGCTAACGTGCTTTAACGTACTCGGAAATGGGCTCGTAATGATGGACATTTGGCCTAGGCATTTTAAGGAGTACAAATCTCACAAAAACCAACCTCTAATTCAGGCCCAGTGGGTCGTTTCGAGTCAAATAACACTAATTCGGGTCGAAACCGTCACCAGGGGTAAAACCGTCTTTTAGCGACCGAGTCAAAACCCGGTCAAAGATATTTCCCGAAACTTGTAAGTCAACCGTGACACCTCACACGGTATATTCACGGTCCAACTCTACAAAAATCAGCCATACAAAATAATAAACAATTCCGTTTAAGATAGAATTCGATCCCGAGTAGGAATCCTATCCGAGAACCGACTGAAGCGCCCAACCGAGTGTAAACCACTCGGCCAAGTACACAAGTCAGCCGGTATTTCCTCTTTTCTTCCCTCACAAGAAAACGGAATTCTCGTTCACCTCAGTTTCTTACTCAAGCGGTAATTCTAGCTCAAACATGAGTCCTATTCAAAAACCGATTCGAGCATCCGACCGAGTGCAAAACACTCGGCCGAAACAGCCTAAAACCAGCCGTGTTGCCTTTCTTCCTCCACAAGAAAGCGGAATCCTTATTTCCCTCAAGTTCCCTCGTTTCCTATCCTAAGCGGTAGTCAAACTCTCACAACCCAAGGTCGGGAATTTCCTATAAATAGCCCCTTGCATCCAACACAAAAAAGGACGATTTACCACCACAACTCACACACACACACACGATTTTTCAGCAATAATTTTCTGTCATCCCGACACACATAATTCCTTAGCATCGAGAAACCGATAACACATTCAAAACCCGAAGGAAAACCGGCTCCAATACCCGAAACCTTCACCCGTCTAAACCGTTCCACCCTAACCCAACCAACGTTGCCTCGACACTCCCGTGCCTAGCCACATTCCGACGAGTCCCGATCCGAGTCAACAAAAGCATGTAGGTTGAGGGTGTAACCAAACCCGATTTCTTCCTTTCTCTCCCTTCCTCTTCTTCGTCCGTTTTATATTACGGGTCTAGAGTCGTTTTTTCTATTTTTTCCTAATATCGTTATTAACGAAAAACTATTTTCATAACGAATATTCTTAAACATACGATATCGATTTTTCTATAATCGAATATCGTATCGAAAAGAATTATATTAAGATTTCGACGATACTAAAAATCGTTACATCTTTTTTCGTTCAAAATTTCTTTTCTTTTCTCGTTCAAAACAAACTATTTTACAAAACCTTTTTTATTCATTCCGAATATTCGATATCGTTTTCATAATCGAATATCGGGTACGACGAATATCGAAAACATGAATTGAGTACAAATTAATCCATAGCTTGTACGCGATTCATCAAAAATAACAATTTTCGGACAAAAAATAAAAACCGGACAGACCCGTACGCGATTCGCGCCACGCCCGAGCGACTCGCGCACGAGCCTGGAACCCGGACTGTTTTTTTAACTTTTTCGTTCGTTTTATTATTTATTCTTTGCTCGATTTCTAAAATTTACATCTTTTCTAAAACTATTCCAAGCATTCGATATTGATTTCGTAGTCAACTATCGAATATAAAGAATATCGAAAATATTAAGTCGAGTACGAATCATGCAATATTCATACGCGATTTAATACGAACTTCGAGTTTTCGAAAACCGGCCCCGAAACAGGCCACCACGCGACCCGCCGGCGTCCCGGGCGAGTCGCGCGGCCGGCTGTTATGCCGCGGCCTTTTCCGTCTTTTTTATTACTTTTCGAACTTCGTTTTTTATACAAAACAACGTTCTTTTCAAACAATATTTTTCAGATTTCGATTAATATTTATTTTCTCGATTTTGCATATTTATTTCTTGCTATTATTATTTACAAATCGATACTAACTCGTTTGTTTGTTTTGTAGCAAATTCATCCTTTTATTTCATTTGTTTTATTATACTAAAATGAATCTCACATGTTAAATTCGACTTTGACATTAATTAATTTTGCATGCATTAAACCACTTAGCAACCCGTTCAATTCCTCACATGCTTAGGAAAACAATGTTTGCATATCATTCATCGTTCAAATAACGCGCGCATTAAAACATCATTCGATATCCTAGTAGAGGCCGCTAATGTGCGGGCGGGGTTGGGTGTTCTTAGTGAACTTCCCAACACGTACCCTCACCCCTTACTCAGAACCGTGGTTTCCGGATGTCCGAAACCATTGGCAACGAGAGTCATTCAATATACGATTAACCGCTCCAGTCGGCATCTATATCGATATGCAAAAGGGACGAGCCCAATAAACTCTGACATCGGAAATGGGCCGTATTTTGTACACGGCCCACTACGACATAGAGTGGGCTCGAACGGTTCCGAATAACCATAAAATTCGGTGGCGACTCCGACTTCGATTTAAATTTCCATTTGACCATCTCATGGAGATTCATTCGCCTCCCCAAACCCGCGCGTGGCCGCGTCGGGGTGGACCTATGTCATGTCCACAGAGGGAACCCTCTCCGATGCCTAAGTTAGTCCGTGAAAATGCCTTGAGAAACCTTACTCGTGAGGAGTGAGGTGGCGGTTTTAGAGTGAGAGTCTAGAGAGAGAAAATTCAACCTTTTGTATGTGGGAGGAGGGAAAGTATTTATACCTTTCTCCAAGAGAGAGAAAAGAGAAAGAGAGAGAGGAGAATGAGTGGACGGGTGAGTTTATGTGGACTCACCTTGTCCACCCATTTCCTTTTACCTTGGGCAAAATGACGGAGGGGTCCCTGGTTTTCCATAATCCTGCCTGGGGCGAGAGCGCCCCGGAGGCAGGCAGGCAGGGGGCTTGATTGCCCTGCTCGACAGGCGGCATGGTCGTGCCGGGCAGCTGAGCGACTAAGGCCGCCCACTTGGAGGTTCTTCCAGTGATCTTGCTTGGTGGCCTGCAAGGCAGGCCTTCCTCTATTCTTGGGTCGGGCCATCCTGGGGCCCAATTGACGGGAGACCCGCGGCAGGCTACCGACCCCCATCAATTGGCCCTCGCCGGCTGAGGTGGAGCAGGGCTTCCCTTTGGCAGGCGACCTCTTGATTGGGATGGCGGGAGGTTGACCTTTTGAGCTTCTTCTTAGCATTCAATGCGTCGCGCATTCCCGAGGAAGGAGTTTCAACTACCCCGGGCATGCAAAGAGTTGGAATGTCCTCCCTCATGATTGCTTTTCTTGTAAAGCGATTCCTCGGGTTTTGCGCAAGACTGTCGATTGGCCGCTTCTTGCAAAAATGGTTGAGATGCCATTTAATGCCTTGCTTCTGTCTTTGTATAAATTTCAATTTCTTCTACCATTTTCACAATCCGTCCTCACTCTTCTTCTACTCTTTTCCAAAGAAAAAATGTCTTGGATTAGGAAAACGGTTTTTCGATGTGGAGTTTATGCGGATGTCCTCTGCTTCAGAGGGCGCCGACGGTTAAGGTATTCTAGGTTGGCTCATCTGATTCTTTGTCGCAATAGGCGGAACCGCTCCCATCCTCGACGGGTTATCAGGAGGGAAACTCTATCCAGGGCCAGCAAGCGCCCCAAAAGGTCCCCGTCTCCTGCTGGGTCTCCGCCTAGACGCTGCTCCCAAGCGAAAGGTTGCTTTCATAGGGGGTGCCATAGATGTTTTCCTTGGCTGCACCCTGAACAGTTCGATCCTGATTGTCCTGAATTAGGCTCTTCTCCTGAGTCAGGCCCTTCCTTGTCCTTGGTGAGGAGAGAAGGTCATGGCTACTCTGAAGGCGTTAGGGCAGTTCCCTATGGCAGGGACTGGGACGTGAGTAGTCACGACTCAGAAGATAGCGAAGGTCAGGGCTACTCCTCTGGCAGGGATGAAGAAGAAGGCCCTGATGATCCATTAAGGACTCTGATGACTGGAATTGGGGATCCGACGTAGGTGGTCACGACAGCCCCGGGGATTACTCACCGGGTTTTGATGATGATTAGGCCTGCCCTGCGTATGCAGGCTGGCTGACTGAGCCGGGATACCAGGCTCCTTTTGTAATTTACTTTTCTACCCACTCTGTTTGTAATTTTGGCCGTCTTTGGGCCTTTTCAATCAATGGAAAATCAGGCGGGGGTTTTTTTTAATGTGTGTTTGTTGGTTTTTTTTTTTTTAATGAATGACGTCATGCAATGATTGCCCTCTGACCTCTGTTGCCTTTTCGAGGTTTCTTGGGAAGTGATGGGTAGTTGGGTTTTTAAAATGTGTGACACGTGGGGGTTTTTCTTGGGGAAGTCTTCTGGATGGGCGACCCTTCGTTTTCTCTTGCCTATAAAAGCACTCCTACTCCTCCCATTTCCCCGTTTTTACACTTTTGAAAACCCAGAAAACCCCTCTTCGCTAAAAACGCTTTAGACTGAGGAGCTCTTTCTCTTGCACCTTCATCCGGCGGCCATCAATTTAGATCAGAATCCTATCCTCAGTCTTCATCATTTCATTTCTTCGTTTTTCCTTCTCCTTAGTCACCATGCCCAGTCGCCGTGCTCGTATTCTTACTTTTACCGACCCAACGGCTGAAAGGGCGAAGGGTGAGGATGGGGTTAGAGCTGACCTTGCCTCCTCCTCTGGGGGGCCTGGCGTTAGAATGGCCGAGGAGGACTACTCGGAGGAGAGTGGGGGCGCTAACTCTCTCCTGACCCTGCTCCCTTTGATGTCATTGATTCTGATGACGAGGCGATGGAGATTGATACCTCCACAATCGCCGGCCCACTCATCCCCAGGGAGCCGGGGAGAACCTACTATTTAGACAAGGCTAAGTACAGAATTCCCATGAGAACCTACCCAGAGTCCAAGAACCGGAACTTTATTTTAAAGAAAAACGCTGCTGGGGCTATCGAACGATTTTATAATTTCGGGGAGGGGTATACAGTCATTGTCCCTGGAGAGAGGGACAATGTGTGCTGCCCTCCTGACGGCTGCATAGTCGTCTATCATAAGTGCTTGGAGTTTGGCCTGCGCTTTCCCTTCCACCCTTTTTTGGAGGAGACTTTCAGACGAATGAATGTGGCCATTGCCCAGTTAACTGTTGTGGCGGTCAGGTCGTTAATAGCTTACACATGGATGTTGTGTGCTAAATTTAGACCGTTTTTCCCCTCATTGAGAGTCGTTATTTCCCTCGTTTTGCGAGTCTTGAGTGCGATTATCACCATATTTTGAGTAAATCTCGCATTAGCGTCCCTCTTGTGCGTTTTACGTGTTTTTGGTAGTTTTTCTATCATTTTGATAGGATTTTGCACCGAAATCACGATCGAGCTTTCATGAGCACAAGAGAAGGGAATACCGTCCAAAGAGTGAAGCACACAACTTAAAGTTTAAAGTCATCCAATCAATCAACGAAGAATGAGACAAGAAAGAGGCCAAGAAAAATGACCGGGCAAAATTTCATCCGACGGTGAAAGCGCCTCCCGAAGATTTTCCGAGACCTCCCCACCGGGCGAATCTGACCGGGCGAAATTTCGCCCACCGGGTGAAATTTCGCCCGATGGAGAGAAGAGCCGGAAAACGCAAAAATGGAAGAAAATCTGACCGGGTGAAATTTCACCCGGTGGGAATTATCGTCAAGTCCGCAGGGCGAAGTTTCACCCTATGAAGATGCTAAGGAAGATTGTCTCACTAATGGAGTATAAAGTTGGATTTGGGCTTTAGGTTAAATACCCATTAAGAGATTACTATATATATGTCTACCCTACTTAGTTGCCTATTACCTCTCCATTATGCTAAAGAGGGAAGACATTACACCACTCCACCATCCTATTACACCATCTTAGTAGTAGTATTCTAGTAGAAAATCCTCCATAATTCTAGTAGTTTACATAATAATTAGTAGTAGATCTACATAGTTTACATCAACAATTCTCTAGATTACAAGTTTGTAGAAGATTATTCAATTTTTATTTGAAGATTTGTTGGGTTTATTGGAGGATTAGTGACAAGTTCTCCATTTTATTCATCAAAGATTCAATCTTTATTCATGATATCTTCTTATTTCTTGTAGATCTCCATAGTTGGTATACTTCTCTTCCACTCTCTAATCTCTAGTCTAGTTTTAATGTTATTTTCTCATCATTATCTTGTCTAGATCATATTAGTGTTGATAGTTTCATTAGATTTATTTAATACGCATGTTGTAGAGATTTTCCCCTTAGTCAATGTTTTGATGCTTTCCATAATGATTAGTTAGTAGATTTCTTGTTGTGGAGTTTAGGGATGAGGACTTTAACTATTTGAATTTAGGGGTAATGGTGGGTTGCTTGCATGTTGGTTTATCTTATTTATGGTGTTATGTCATTGTTGTTTTAGTCCGGCCAACTAGACCGATCTTGACTAATTTCTATCAATATGGGGAAACTCGAGGTTGAAATTACCATGACTAGGGACTTACCCTCATTCACCGTGAAAAGGGGTTTTTAGGTGAGTTTATCGATATTGCGACAAAAACTCGATCCCGACCTTCTTAGACTCCAAGTACCGAATCCCGACATCTCCCTAACACCTTTTCCCTAGATTGACCACCTCTAGCTATCATCGTAGTGATTCCTCTTGTATAGACTCGACCCTTAGAAAACCCCCCTCTAGACATCAAACACGACACTTTAAACCCATTATTATCACACCGTTCCCTATGGACCGACCTCGACTTACCACGATTACTTGTTTGTTTTTGTGTGTCATCTCTAGTCTTATAAATACTGTTTTTGATCCCCCGTCCTTCGTTAACGACCGATCCGATTGGGTGGCGATCAAAGTGGCGTCGTTGCCGGGGAACGGCGAGTAGATATTGAGTTTTTAGTTGTTGTGTTTGATTCTTTTCCCTTCTCTCTTTTCCCTAGTACCGTGAGGTGCTAGGAGTCTCATCGTTTAATTGACTTTTATGCCCAGGAACACGTCATCGCCCTTGTGGTTCGATCCGGAGCCGGAAAGGACTTTTAGAGCATTGCGTTTTCGGGGAAATAACTCAACCACCATCATTCTACATCCTTCATTATCACCTCCTAACCTTAATCCCATCCTACCACATACACCTTCACCTTCTACACCTTCTACATCATATCAATCTCTTCCAAACAAACCTTCCATACCTTCCACTTCACAAAATTCACCACCATCACCGAAAACTCCACCACCAAATCCATCCCCTCCAAATTCTCCAAATTCTCCGAATTCACCAAATTCAAATCCACCATACCACCAATCCAACAAATGGCGACTTTAGCCTCTCATTCCCAACTCACACATGAAGAAACACCTTCTCCCGTCAATTTCGGAGAGATTCCCGAGAATTATGAATTAAAAACTTCTTTGACTAATGCGGTCCAACAAGACACTTTTCACGGTTTTACTCAAGAAGATGCTCAAGAGCACATTGCTTCATTCAAAGAGAAATTAGTGGGAGTCCGTCTCAATGGATTAACCTCATGCCAATTACATCTTTTATTATTTCCAAAGACCTTGAGAGATGGAGCTCGTAGATAGCTTCAAGGCCATCCCGCTAACACTTTCACAACATGGGCTCAACTATCTAATGCCTTCTTGGAGAAATATTTCCTGCCGTCAAAGACTAACCAATATCGCATGGAGATACAAACATTCAAGCAAGATGAATTTGAAAGCCTAAGTGAGGCTTGGGAAAGATTTAGAGATTTGTTGCGCAAATGTCCACATCATGGAATACCAGATTGGCTAACTACCCGAACATTTTATAACACCCTTTCATCTAGAACCAAGGAGAACCTCAATTCGGCCGCCGTAGAAGACTTCTCTTCCCTCACCGATGAGGCATCTAAAAATCTTATTGAGAAGATGGCAAGGAGTGATTCAAGAATGGGTCAATCAAGGGATTCTAGAAAGAAAGTTGAAGTGAACTCATCTACGAGTTCTAACGAATTGAAATTTCAAACGGAACTTGAAGAATTGAAAAAGAGAATGGATGCCATGAGTTCAAAGTCTACTCCTAGAGGTATGTACAAAATTCAAGGGAGTGTTCCACTAAGGCAACCATCACCTCCAAACCAATTAACATGGGAAGTTCAATGTGATCATTGTGGCAATCATGGTCATGATTCTAGCTTTTGCATTCTTAATGAAGAAGTTTATATTGAAGAGCCAAATGAAGTTCAAGCTATAGAAGCATATGGGCAAAGACCTCAATTTGATCCTTTTTCTAATACTTACAATGCCGGCACAAGATTTCATCCTAATTTCTCTTATGGAAATCAAAATGTTCAAAACCCAATGCCGCGTGCCCAAGGGAGTCAAATGAGGCCATTCAATCAAAGTCAACAAAGGCCCTTTAATCAAAGTCCTCCAAAGATGCCCCCATATATGCCTCCTCATCAAAGGAGCAACTTCAATCAACAAGCTACCAACTTCCATGTTCCTAACAACTACAACAATTACCAAAATCAACATAGTAATCATTTCAATCATGGATACAATCAAGGGTCCCAAGGAAATTTCCATGCAAACCAAGGTTACAATCAACCACCATTTAATCAACCCTCTCAAACTTATGGCCAACCAAACAATTCTCAAATTGGTCAAGGGGGACCTTCATGGGAGAGCTATAATGATTTGTAAAGAACCGTTGGGCAACTATGGAATGAACACCAAGATACCAAGGCAAGCCTAAAAGTTTGGGAATCACAAGAAGCAACAAAAGCCTTAGCCGCACCAATTCATCCACCCCATGGTTTGCCCGGCCAACCCCAAAACCCAAGAGATCCTTCGCACCAAGCAAATGCCGTCATTTTGAAAGGTGGCAAGGAACTTGAGGACCCATACAAGAATTTGAACACCAAAAGTACCCCATCTAAAGTCAATCAACCAAGTGCACCCCAAGAATCATCTCCCACTTCCCCCAAACAAAACCGGGGAATACAAGCGGAGTTTGATATCCTCCAAAATGCGGAGAAAGAAAAAAAAGAACAAAGAAAGAAGAAAGAGCAAATGGAAGCGGAAGAAGCAAAAAAGAAAGAGGCGGAGCGATTAGCCGAAGAAGAAGAAGAATCCAATGTTCCACCACCTCCCACTTTTGTCCCTGCATTGCCTTTTCCCGAGCAAGCTAAGCCACACAAAGAGAATGCTCAATTTAGCCGTTTCGTGGATATGTTGAAGAAAGTAGAGGTATCTTTACCCTTCACCGAGGTAATATCTCAAATGCCCCTCTACTCTAAATTTTTGAAAGATGTCTTGTCTAAAAAGAGAACAATAGAGGATAAAGAATGTATTCCTCTCACGGGTCATTGTAGTGCCATTCTTATGAACGAAATGCCAAAGAAACTAGAGGATCCCGATAGTTTTTCTATCCCTTGTCGGGTTGGAAACGTTATTGTTAATCAAGCTTTATGTGACCTTGGGGCTAGTGTTAGTTTGTTACCCTATTCCATTGCTAAGAGACTTAGTGTGGGGGAGATGAGACCCACTAGTATGTCAATTCAACTTGCGGATAGGTCCGTCAAATACCCACTTGGGATACTTGAGGATGTACCCGTTCAAGTTGGTAGGTTCTTCATCCCCTCCGATTTTGTTGCTTGTCATGGATATGCCCGAAGACACTATTACCCCCATTATTTTAGGTCGACCTTTTATGGCTACCGGAGGTGCTATAGTTGATGTTAAGAATGGAAAGTTATCATTTAACATAGGGAACGAGTCGGTAGAGTTTTCCCTTTCTCAAGCTCTTAAACAACCAATGATTGAACAAATGAATTCCATTGAAGTTATTGACAGTTTGGTTGAGTATAGCTTGATAGATGATGATGGAACTTAAACCACTCCCCTCTTCCCTCAAATATGCTTTTCTTGAAGGAACTAATTATCCCGTTATCGTCAATGCTACCCTTGATGGACCTCAATTAGAAAAACTTTTGATTGTTTTGAGAAAACACAAAAAGGCCATCGGGTATAGCATTGCCGACCTCCAAGGCATAAGCCCAAATGTGTGTATGCATAGGATCATCCTTGATGATGACCACCGTTCTTCGGTTGAAGGTCAACGTAGGTTGAACCCCACCATGAAAGAGGTTGTCATGAAGGAAGTCCTCAAGTTGTATGAGGCTAACATTATATACCCAATAACCGGAAGTAAATGGGTTAGCCCCGTACAAGTTGTGCCGAAAATAGGAGGAATGACGGTTGTCAAGGGAGAAAAGGGTGAGTCAATTTCTACTAGGACTATTACCGGTTGGCGCATGTGTATAGACTATCAAAAATTGAACACGGCCACCATAAAAGACCATTTCCCCCTTCTCTTTATTGATCAAATGCTTGAAAGATTGGCGCATCATTCTTATTTTTGTTTCCTTGATGGTCATTCCGGATTTCTTCAAACTCACATTCATCCCGATGACCAAGAGAAAACCACCTTTACATGTCCCTATGGCACCTATGCTTATAGAAGGATGCCATTTGGACTATGCAATGCGCCGGGAACGTTTCAAAGATGTATGATGGCTATTTTCTCCGATTTTATTGAAAAATCCATGGAAGTTTTTATGGATGATTTTAGTGTCCATGGTACATCTTTTGATTCTTGTCTTGAAAATATTGATCAAGTGTTATCTCGATGTGAAGAGTATAGACTTGTTTTGAATTGGGAAAAGTGTCATTTTATGGTTGAACAAGGTGTTGTCTTAGGTCATATTGTGTCTAATAGAGGAGTTGAAGTCGATAAGGCGAAAGTCTCCGTGATTGAGAACTTGACACCGCCTACAAATGTCAAAGGGGTGAGGAGTTTTCTAGGTCACGCCGGTTTTTATAGACGATTTATTAAAGACTTTTCCAAAATTGCTAAGCCTTTGACTTCTTTGCTTATGAAAGATGCACCTTTTGTTTTCGATGACTCGTGTCTTGAGGCCTTTTGTAGGATAAAGACCGCTCTCACTACTACTCCAATTATCAAAGCTCCCGATTGGAATCTTCCATTTGAGATCATGTGCAATGAATCCGATTTTGCCGTTGGCGCCGTTCTAGGTCAACGGGTTGATAAGAAGCTACATGTGATATACTATGCAAGCAAGACCTTAGATGAAGCCCAATCAAGGTACACCACAACCGAGAAAGAGATGCTTGCCGTTGTCTATGCCATGGAGAAATTCCGAAATTATGTTACCGGTTCCAAAGTCATAATTCACACCGATCACGCGGCAATTCGATACATCATGTCCAAGAAGGAGACCAAGTCCCGACTCTTTCGGTGGGTGCTCCTTTTACAAGAATTTGATATTGAGATTAAAGACAAAGCCGGATCGGAGAACTTGGTAGCGGATCATCTTAGTAGACTAACGGTTAGTAAAGACAACAATGAAGAAGATGGTATCCCCATCAATGAAGCTATGAGAGATGAGGCCTTGATGGCCATTGATACTATTACACCTTGGTATGCCGATATCGTCAACTTCTTAGTATCTCATTATATTCCGGACGATTATTCCAAGCAAGAGAGGAAGAAACTACGTTATGAAGCCCGACGCTATTATTGGGACGAACCGTATTTGTTTCGTCGTTGTGTAGATGGAATTTACCGACGATGTGTTACGGCCAAAGAAGGACATAACATTGTGAAGCACCTTCACTCGACATCTTATGGTGGACACTTGGGCAACCAAAAGACAATTGCCAAGGTTCTCCAAAGCGGGTTTTGGTGGCCTTCCATGTTTAAGGACATTCGAGCTTTCATTCTCACGTGCGATGCTTGCCAAAGAAGTGGGAATATTACAAGAAGAAATGAGATGCCCCTTCAACCCATCTTGGAGATTGAATTGTTCGATGTTTGGGGCATTGATTTCATGGGTCCGTTCACATCCTCTTTTGGTAACAAGTACATTCTAGTCGCAGTTGATTATGTCTCAAAATGGATCGAGGCCGTAGCTTCCCCCACCAATGACTCCAAGGTTGTAATCAAGCTTTTCAAGAATGTAATTTTCCCAAGATTTGGTATGCCCAGAGCCATAATTAGTGATGGAGGCTCTCATTTTAGGAAAGATACCTTTGAGCACCTTCTAAGGAAATACGGTATCACTCACAAGATGTCCCTAGCCTACCACCCTCAAGCAAATGGGCAAGCCGAGATATCCAACCGTCAAATCAAGGGAATTTTTGAGAAAGTTGTAAATTCACACCGAAAGGATTGGTCATTGAAGTTGAATGACGCCCTTTGCGCATTGAGAACGGCTTACAAAGCGCCGATTGGAACCACTCCTTATCGTCTTGTGTATGGTAAAGCTTGTCATTTACCGGTGGAATTGGAACACAAAGCTGAATGGGCAATCATAGAGCTAAACTTCGATGAGAGTGTTGTACGAAACAACCGCCTTCTCCAACTACAAGAATTGGAAGAACTAAGACTCGAAGCCTACGAAAATTTGAAGATATACAAAGAACGAACTCGTCAATGGCACGACTCTCGAATACTTCGTAAGGATTTCTCCGTTGGTGATAAGGTATTGCTCTTCAACTCTCGCTTTAAGCTCTTCCCCGGCAAGTTGAAATCTAAATGATCAGATCCATTCGAAGTGACCAAGGTGAAACCATATGGATCAATAAAGATATCAAGCCCGAAAACCGGGAAATTTATGGTTAATGGCCAACGATTGAAGATCTACCACCCCGGTCACGTTCGTGAGACCCTTGCTACCATGAAGTTTGGTAAGCTCCCGCTGGGGAGCGTTGTTTAACCCCCTCTCGAAGTTGATGTAGGTTTGGTGGTATCCTCAACAACCACTACCTTGTATATACGTATCATATTTTCTTTGAGTTTGTTAGTTTTGATAGTTTGAGAAGAATGATTGAAATTGGATTTCGCAATGGAGCATAAATTTGGATGAAGATCAAGCTTTTGGAGAAGTTATGGAGCTCAAATGAAGACCACAAGCATGTTTGTGGGAGATATTGTTATATGTAATGTGGGTCGAGTCATATAGTTGAATCTTTAGGTGATTATTGAAGAGCCATGAAATGGCAAGGCGGAAAAACGCAGAAAAGAAGACCGCCGGGCGAAACTTCGCCCGGTGAGACTCGACCGGGCGAAACTTCGCCCTACGGAAAGTTGCCAAAATTGCCGAAATTGAAGAAGATACCACCGGGCGAAATTTCGCCCGGTGAGATTTTCACCGGGTGAAATTTCACCCGGTGGAGAAAAAGTTGGCAAATCGATTTTCGCGATGAAAGTCCGTCAGGTGAAATTTCACCCGATGAGACCCGACCGGGTGAAATTTCACCCGGCGGTGTGACTTGGCCGGATCACCTATACCTTCTACATACTCACTACATTTTCATCTCCCTCCAACAATCTACCTCAACATAACTTTCCCTCCAATAATTTTTACCCCAAATTTTTACCACTCACTTTAAAACTTTCACTTTCCCTCCTCAAACACCCTTATTTATATCACCTTTTCACCTCACTCATCATTTCACCCTTTCACCCATCATAAAATACTAAATTTAAACTTCCATCCATATTTCATCTTCGACTTGGTGAATATTTGTTTTGGGTCTTTGAAGAGGGAAGAAGCTAAAGTTTCGGGATTTTTCTTGTAAATTATTATTATGAAGACAAGAGCCCAACGAGCCGCGCGTAAACAAGGTATGGCTTCGACCTCTAATCCTTCTAAGCATTCATCTTCCAGTAAGTCTACTAGGCCTAAACTTTTACCTTGTCCTAATACACCTCTAGCTCAAACCTTCTCCGAAAAAGTTTTCGAGAGTACAAGGTGGCCTTGTCCATTCACAAAGAAAATTTTAGGAATTAAGGACGATATTAGAGAGTTATCGTCCAGGATTGGTATTAGTAAACTCCTTGATTTTATGTGTATCACAAATAAAGACCTTACATGTGAGTTCTTAGGTACCTTTACCATCGATAACCCGACCACACCAAGAGAGTTTAATTTTCGCTTGTTTGGTAGAACTCATTGTTTAAATGTTTCCGAATTCGGTTTAGCTCTAGGTTTACCCTCATCGGGTACCGGACTAAGTAGACCCCTAAGTGATTCGCAAAGTAGTGCGACTAGGAGAGACTTGTGGAGGCGCATAGCGCCGGGTCAACATGATTTCGAACCCAATTCTAGTTTTACCGCTGAAATCCGTAACCCTGCTATTCGTTATTTTGCTGAAATTCTTTCTCACTGTCTTTTGCCGTCTACCGATAACATTATCAACCTCAATGTGTGTGTCTTACAATTGTTATGTGACTCTTTACTCGGTAACTCTAATCCCCTTGACTTACCCATTGTCGTGGAGTTACACTTTCATCAAATTATAATTGACCAACGCCCCTCTGTCGACAGTGGTGGTCTTGTAACTGTAATAGCTAAAAATTTGGGTTATGCGACCGACCACCTTAAACCACATGACCCCCGTGTCTGGCTTGACGAGGCCTACTTTCCTTCTTGGATTTTTCATGTGTCTGACCACCGCCTCGTCTCTCTTGGCCACGGTCGTGCCTTAATTGTCCCCAACAAAAACCTAACCAATATTTATAACCATCGTAATTGGGACCTACCTCCAGGTCCCTGTGAATTCCGACTGACCAAATCGGGGGAAATAGGAGTTTGGGAGTATGCCGGTGAGGGAACTCTGACGACTTCCTATGCGTCAAATGACTATTCGACCTAAGCACCCCTACAAGAGTCGGTAGATAATTTGGTTTGTGTATGTTGTGGGTATTTATGTGGTTTGTGTGGTTGAGTCTCAATCATTTACAATTGTATGTCCTTGAATTAATATTGTTCCTTGTTCCTTGCACCATCATTATAATCTTTGTGATTGTTTTGTCTCGAACAAAATTTGCAAGCTATCCCACCGTCCCACTGAATGATTTTTGCGGCCGTCGCGGCCTTGGTATTGATCCCGGTCTCTTGGCGATGTGATTACGCCATTGACCCTTTGAAAAATCCAAATTAAAATCAATCTTTCTCAATTTTTCTTAATCCGAGCTAGGTGATGTGACTACACCTACGCCCATTTTATTTTCTTTGATTTTTATTTTCTTAGCCACTTGGCTAGGGTTTAGGTGATGTGATTGCACCTAGGCCCGCCACTATCTTATCGCTTTTTTTATTTTATTTTTCTTTTCTTCTTTCAAAATTTTGAAAAACCCAAAAACATTTGAAAAATCATAAAAATCCAAAAATATTTTTCTTATTTTCCTTTTCGATCTTCCCCTACTTGTCCATTGAGAACAATGTACAGTTTTAGTGTGGGGGAGGAGTCTAATATCTTTTACTTTCTCAAAAATCTTTTCAAAATCCATAAAAATTTGAAAAAATGCGAAAAATCAAAAATATTTTCTTTTTCTTTTTCTTTTCTTTTCTTGTTTCTCGTTATGTTTCGTGTCCCGTGTATGGTCTTGTTCTCTACTCTTACAGGTAACCACCACCTTAATAGCATGAATTGAAGAGATTATGAAAGCACCCGCTAGGTAACTTCCTTCCTTCTTTCTCTACTTTCGTAAAGGAGTTAGGTTGTTGCTATTGGAGGCTCTCGAAGTTGAGCATTTTGGTGTTGTGGTTGATTGTGCTTGAATGATGATGGAGTAAGGAGTTCATGACTTTACTTGTGTTTTCTTTTATTTGCTTTTTCATTTTCATGTGTTTTGTTTTATTTTGTTTTTGTATAGTGTGTCTAGGATTAAAAGTTTTCGAAAACCAGATTACAAACTTATTACAAGAGTTTACATTCCATTGAAGATAACCCATTGTAGATTTTGGACCTTGATCTAGTAGAATGACATTTAATCAATGAATTTGTTGATCCTTTAGCTTGAGTTCGCCTTTTCTACTAGAGGTTTACTTCGGGGTTTGCATTTGACCACCTTGACCACCCATGGAGGAGTTAGGCCTTGGTTCCCGGATCCCGTTTTCTAGGTGACCTTGCTCGAATGACCACTGCACTTTTAGTCCAAATTCTCTCCGCCTTTTTTGGGTTATCCGGGAATGGCGCGCGTTCTCGATTACCTATTTTTCCTCCACCTATACATCACCACAATAAGTTTACACAAAAAATAACCTCCAAGCTTGGTTACAGACCACATCAAAAAGCCAAAAAAGGGCAAACCAAAGCAAGAAGAAAAGGGCACAAAAACATGAAAAGGAAAAACAAAGGAGAAAGAAAAGGAGCTTCAAATGAAAAATCGTATCGTCAAAAACATCTCCTTGAAAAACAAAAGCCCTTTGATTGATTCATCGTCGTGAAGTGCTAACTACAGGACCGAGTCCCGAGGTCGGAAGATAGCGGTGATGAGTCGATCCACCCCAATAATTGTAAACACTCCACCTTTTTATTTGGGCTAATTTAGGAAATTCGAGTTTGGAACGACCCTCTTGGCTTAGCCAAAGAGAGCGGGACTGCACCTACCTACAGTGTCGAACGAACCCATGGTTCACTTTTTCCACTCCGTTATACGCCCCGTCGTACCCCTTTAGAAGACTAGGAGGACCTAGGCTAAGTTTTCAACATCTATATTGCTTAATTGTCATAGTATTAGGCTTTGGTCCTTGTTTGCGTGGGTCATTTATCTTGGAAGCCTATTGTTGTTTTAGGTAAGTAATCGGTGTCTTCCCCGCCGTCTCGATGAGGGATTCGGTGTTTTATTTTTGCTTTGGATGCGTCTATTCTTTCGTGTTATGCGTTTTTGTTGTGTTTAGTCGCATCCACCATTTTGAGCAAGCCCCAACTTGCCTTGCATGGAAGTACTCTACTTCATGGGTATTTCGATGTGAGTTGAAGGGACGGAGCGGGCCCGTTAATTGCCCCGTATCGGCTTAGCATAGTCTAGCTAGTAGTAGTGGTTGTAATTTCTTTTTGGGTCTTTGCTCGAGGACGAGCAACGGTTTAGTGTGGGGGAATTTTTGTGTGCTAAATTTAGACCGTTTTTCCCCTCATTGAGACCCGTTTTTCCCTCGTTTTGCGAGTCTTGAGTGCGATTATCGCCATATTTTGAGTAAATCTCGCATTAGCGTCCCTCTTGTGCGTTTTACGTGTTTTTGGTAGTTTTTCTATCATTTTGATAGGATTTTGCACCGAAATCACGATCGAGCTTCCACGAGCACAAGAAAAGGGAATATCGTCCAAAGAGTGAAGCACACAACTTAAAGTTTAAAGCCATCCAATCAATCAACGAAGAATGAGACAAGAAAGAGGCCAAGAAAAATGACCGGATGAAATTTCACCCGGTGAAACACCACTGGGCGAAATTTCACCCGACGGTGAAAGCGCCTCCCGAAGATTTTCCGAGACCTCCCCACCGGGCAAATCTGACCGGGCGAAATTTCGCCCACCGGGTGAAATTTCGCCCGATGGAGAGAAGAGCCGGAAAACGCAAAAATGGAAGAAAATCTGACCGGGTGAAATTTCACCCGGTGGGAATTATCGTCAAGTCCGCATGGCGAAGTTTCACCCTATGAAGATGCTAAGGGAGATTGCCTCACTAATGGAGCATAAAGTTGGATTTGGGCTTTAGGTTAAATACCCATTAAGAGATTACTATATATATGTCTACCCTACTTAGTTGCCTATTACCTCTCCATTATGCTAAGGAGGGAAGATATTACACCACTCCACCATCCTATTACACCATCTTAGTAGTAGTATTCTAGTAGAAAATCCTCCATAATTCTAGTAGTTTACATAATAATTAGTAGTAGATCTACATAGTTTACATCAACAATTCTCTAGATTACAAGTTTGTAGAAGATTATTCAAGTTTTATTTGAAGATTTGTTGGGTTTATTGGAGGATTAGTGACAAGTTCTCCATTTTATTCATCAAAGATTCAATCTTTATTCATGATATCTTCTTATTTCTTGTAGATCTCCATAGTTGGTATACTTCTCTTCCACTCTTTAATCTCTAGTCTAGTTTTAATGTTATTTTCTCATCATTATCTTGTCTAGATCATATTAGTGTTGATAGTTTCATTAGATCTATTTAATATGCATGTTGTAGAGATTTTCCCCTTAGTCAATGTTTTGTTGCTTTCCATAATGATTAGTGAGTAGATTTCTTGTTGGGGAGTTTAGGGATGAGGACTTGGACAATTTGAATTTAGGGGTAATGGTGGGTTGCTTGCATGTTGGTTTATCTTATTTATGGTGTTATGTCATTGTTGTTTTAGTCCGGCCAACTAGACCGACCTTGACTAATTTCTATCAATATGGGGAAACTCGGGGTAGAAATTACCATGACTAGGGACTTACCCTCATTCACCGCGAAAGCGGGTTTTTAGGTGAGTTTATCAATATTGCGACAAAAACTCGATCCCGACCTTCTTAGACACCAAGTACCGAATCCCGACTTCTCCCTAACACCTTTTCCCTAGATTGACCACCTCTAGCTATCATCGTAGTGATTCCTCTAGTATAGACTCGACCCTTAGAAAACCCCCCTCTAGACATCAAACACGACACTTTAAACCCGTTATTATCACACCATTCCCTGTGGACCGACCTCGACTTACCACGATTACTTGTTTGTTTTTGTGTGTCATCTCGAGTCTTATAAATATTGTTTTTGATCCCCCGTCTTTCGTTAACGACCGATCCGATTGGGTGGCGATCAATGGACCTGTTTATTTCTGGGCGAGGGGCCCTCAATCGATGCTTTGAGGTAGGGCTGAGCACGGATCGGATATCCAATCCGAAATTAGTTTTCGGATCGGATATCCGTATCCGAAATCCGAAAATTTTGATATCCGATCCGAACCTTGTCGGATATCCGATTTTCACTATCCGAAAAAATCGGATCGGGTATCCAATTTATCCGTATCCGATCCGAATTTTAGTAATTTATTAAATTTAATCTAGATGGGTCCAATTATCCGATCCGATTGACATTTTTACTATTCAATATTACAATTTTCTTAACATAAACATTGGAAGTTCACAAGTTTCTTAACATAATGAAAAATATCTTACAAACCAAGCAACGTCATCCAAGATAGTCAAATAAATTACAAAATGAAAGTGACTAACAAAGTCACTCAAAAACACTCTTCGAGATATCGATTGTCTTAACCATTGACACTTTGACATTCTTGCATCCATTCTCCTTTGCTCCTAAAAGTATTCATCGCAAGAGGAGGGAGATGCTTCCTCTAACTCTGCAAAAGACAAAGAAAAAGAGTTAAGTGGCATATATAGTAATAAAAAAAGGTACGACATTGCTACTAATCTATTACTATTACGTAACTTGAAACTAACCTACAAAATACTAAAATGAGTTACCTTTGTCAAATTTTTGAACTTCGTCAACATATTCCACAGCTAGAAGCGAACCATTAGTATTTCTTAACCAATTTTGCGCACACACCAAGCCTTCCACCATCCTCGAACTAAGAGAGCTACGAAATTGATCTAGTATCCTACCCCCGGTGCTAAAAGCAGATTCTGAAGCAACGGTAGATACGGGAATAGCTAAAACATCTCTAGCCATCAAAGAAAGGATAGGGTATATCTCTTCTTTTCTTTTCCACCAATCCAACACTTCAAAACTCTTTGAATTGATTTCTCTATCATCCTCTAGATACTTAACAAGATCACTCTTCTTATCATTAACAACTACACCACTAACATCTCTTTCAAATTGTGACTCCACCATATCACGCCAATCCTCCTCTTCATCACACTCAACCACATCAACTTCCGCTCGAGTTTGTGGAGGACTTGGCACACTTAGAGGTTGACATTTAGTATAATGCTCATACAAAGCAGATAGTGTATCAGCCACCATAGGATGTAATATTTCAGCCTTAGCAAATTCATATTGTTGATTAATTGCCCACTTTACATATTGCATTTTACGCCGGGGATCGAGAATAACAGCAATGTACAAAAATATATTGACTTTATCGAGATTGTCCCAATATTTGTCATGTTTTCGCTTCATTCCAGATGCCATCAAACAGACCCCAACATCACTACTTTGGCATTTTTTTCTTAATCATCATATCAACACCAACAACTTCTTGCAAATACATATTAGTTGTGGCATATAAAGAGCCAGAAAGTCTCACAGTTGCATCATAGAAAATCTTAAGAAATAGTAAAAGAGAAGCATCACGATCCCAATCCTCATCCATAGGAACACCACGGTTTTTCATCAACACGGATTTGAACTTACCACCATCTGAAGTTTCAAGTTTTCGAAAAGCTTTGCGATATATTAGAGCACTATCTAACATCAAATAAGTGGCATTCCACCTAGTCTCAACATCTAAACACAAATTACGCTCAAAATCAATTTGTTCCTTTTTCACACACACATTAAACTTAATCAATCTAGCAGGGGAAGATCTTACAAACCTCACGGCATCTCGGACTCTACAAATAGAATCATCAACTTCTTTCAAACCCTCCTTCACCGTGAGACTTAGAATATGGGCTGCACACCTCATTTGCAAGAACTCTCCCTCTAAGATAGCGCCCTTCCAAGACACTAGTCTTTCCTTTAAGTACTCAACACCCACATCATTTGAACTAGCATTATCAACCGTTACCGTAGGAACTTTGGTGGTAATTCCCCACTCAATCAAACAATTCTCAATTGATTTACCAATAATCTCACCGGTGTGACCAACAATGGGACAAAAGTTTATGATTTTTTTATGTAATACCCAATTTTCATCAATAAAGTGGGCAGTGAGACACATATAACCCAAATTTTGACAAGATGTCCATGTGTCAGTGGTGAGACATATGCGAGAGTTAAGTTTGCTAAAGTATGTCTTAAGCTTCATTATTTCTTCCAAATACATCCCATAACAGTCTCTAGCAACAGTCCAACGAGAGGGTATCATAAAATGGGGACAAGCAACAGACAAAAATAACCGAAAGCCATCACGTTCAACGATTCTAAAAGGTCTCTCGTCCATTATAATCATTTTGCTTAGAGCCACCCTAGTGTCATGTTGATTAAACTTCCAAATGTCAATTCTACTTAATTTTTCTCTCACACCACCAGAAGGACTAACACTAGCACTTTTTGTAGTTATCTCACTATGCACTGCAAGAAAATTTTGTTTTTTATCAACATTGGGGGGGTACACTGGACACCTCGCAATGTGATTAGCCATAACAGTGGTACCACTAACAGAATCACCACAAACATCACCAGAACAATAATTACACAAAGATCGGTTTTTGCCTTCTTTTATTAGGGGGGTGAAGTGATCCCATACCCAAGATCGTTTTTTACCTTTCCCTTTAGCTTTCTTGACTGGTTGACTAGTAGTGTCAGATGGTGAAGTTTTCCTTTTTGTGCCTCTTCCTAAACTGTCATGTTGGTTGTCTTTGTCTTGTTGCATATCTTCGGTTTGAACATTGTCCGCCTGAATAGAATCCGACTTTTCACCTATATTAGCTTTACAGCCTGTACTTGCACAAGAAGATGATGTCATTGAAGAACACCTGTACAGTATACACAAGATTCTTATGAGCAAAATATAAACATGTTAATTATGGACAAAGGCAATTCAATCAAAATTCCGAAAAACCAAAATCGACAAAGAAAAGGGCCAATTGTTGATCTAAAACCCTTATTATCAAGAAAAACAGCATCTCCCCCAAATAGTATTGATCAATATCAATATCAATATGAATGAATTGGGGAATGGGGAGTACAGGGAGTATTAAGTAATTAACTACCCTAAATAAAAACAAACACCATTTGCTTCCTTCATTAATTCATTCATAATTCCATCTGGACAGTGAAGATAACCAACATTCAAAATTGATTGCTACCCAGAAAAACTAAAAACAACAAAGACTCAAACACTAGACATATACACCATCCTATATTATACTACCTCTGTCCTAAAAAGATCGCCCCATTCCTCATTATGTGTGATATGGGGAAGCAAGAATTAGAGGGATAAGTTTGGTGTCCACATTAAAGAAGAATAAGAATAAGAAAGTGTGATGGAGGGTGTCATATGATGGGTTCTGACACGAAGAATGAGAGAGGGGCGCACTACACTCAATTCTCTAAGGAAATGAATCATGACAGCAAGCCCAAAGTGCCTGCTACTTACTGCAACGCACATGTAAAGTTCAAATATTACATCCACCTCTCTCTCTTGCTCTTAACAACAATGAGTAGTAATCTTTACAATTTCTTGCTTATACCCGCATAGCAAAGATCGTCTTCCTCGCCTCCCCTCCATTACTCCCCTCGATTATTTATTAATAGTTTAGATGTTATTCTCAAATGATACAATAATTACTACTTTTATCATTTAAAGTAGATAAAAAGTAACAGAAAATAGTATTACAAGCAAATGGAGAGAGTTTGGATTAGTGAAACGGAGGAAGTATGAAACAGATCAAAAGAGCTCCAAACATTAATTAGAATAAAGTGCAGAGTTAAACTAACCAATGATTAAGAAATGGAGGGTGGAGGTGAACTGAAGAGATTCAGACAAAACACATATTCTACTCCTAAATTTTAGGGTATCAGTAACGAATTAGTGAAGAATTGGTGAACTAGTTCTCCCAAACTAAATCAGAACACTAAAATTACAAACATTTAATCCATTCAAACCCTATTTTAGTGATGAATTTGACTGAATTGATGGGATTACAAACACTTAATTATAAACAAGCCCCAAAAGCCAGAAAATTAAAATCAAACAATCTTAAACTTAGATAATGACAACAATGAAAAACAGAAGAAAAGGAGAAGTAATGTATACCAATTCCAGAAACCGAGTGAAAAGTCACAGAAGAAGGCAATGAGGAGGAGATAAGTTATTAAAGAGGACACAATCGACCTGACCTAGACAGACGCGCGCGCGCAGGTCGAAGGGAAGCGCGGCGGCCGGAGAAATAGTGAGGTGGCGGCAGGCGAAATAGTGAGGCAGCGGCGGCGAAGTGAGCGTGAAGGGAGGGAGTTAGGGTTTGAGGGGAATGACTGAATGAGGAGTGAGGAGATAATCAAAAGGGGTTAGGATTTAGGAGTATTTTTGTGGATACATAATTACTCTCTCCGTCTCGATGTTAAATTTTATTATAATACGTAATTACTGTCTCCGTCTCTACACAAATAATATAAAAGTTAAATAAATAATCAAGACGCCAAGATGGGAGGAATATAACATTTTTATGGAAAAGTTTGTAATTTTTTCAAATGACTAAGTTTGTAATTTTACAAATTACTCAGTCATTTTTAATTCAATTAAGTTCAGTTCAGTCGCATTAAATATTTTAGTTAACATAAGTTAAGTTCATACCTATTCAGTTTAATTCAAAAATAATACTCCGTAATAATAATTATAATAATAATAATATTATTATTATAGTAGTAGTAGTGGTGCTGAATCGATTCGGTGGTGGATGAAAAATATAAAGAATGGAGATGCAACGACATTTTTGAAATTGAATGAATTTAAAGGAAGATATATTTTTTGTCAAATATAAATTGAAATAATCTACTTCAATAATCTACTAGCGAACCACGTGTATTTAGTTATCCATTCACACATTGTTCGTAATATTCATAAGTGAGGAGAATCGTTGATACGACTTTTAATATATAAGATTTGAATATTTAATATATAACCGAGTGCATTATGAATATAAAAATTTTAGAACTTTTAATAATACGTAACTAAAGATATACGAGATTACGAGTATTATAAGAAGTTAGTAGACAACCATTATACTCCTTAACAATATAATAATAATAATAATAATAATAATAATAATAATAATAATAATAATAATATAATAATAATAATAATAATAATAATAATAATAATATAATAATAATAATAATAATAATAATAATAATAATAATAATAATAATAATAATAATAATAGTAATAGTAATAGTAATAGTAATAATAATAATAATAGTAATAATAATAATAATAATAATAATAATAATAATATCTCGGCTAAGGGAGTGGGTGCCCAGATAGTATCTCGGCTACCCACTAACTTCTTGTAATTTGTTTCGTTATTAATACAAGTTCCTGTTATAAAAAAATAATAATAATAATAATAATAACAACAATAACAATAACATAATAATAATAATAATAATAATAATAATAATAATAATAATAATAATAATAATAATAATAATAATAATAATAATAATAATAATAATAATAATAATAATAATAAAGAAATGGATCAAGGAGACATGTGTTTAAAAAATGGAGGGAAGTATGCTTTCCATGGGATGCAGGAGGCCTCAACATTAAAGATCTTGAGACTTGGAATCTTGCTCTTCTTTCAAAATGGTTATGGGTACTTGACAAGGAACCGGACAATATTTGGAGTAAATGGTGCCATTCTTATGTTTTAGGGAGTAATACTATTTGGAATGTGGAGTCTAAGGAGTTTTTTCCTGCAGGAATTAAGAATATCATAACTGCGCGTCGGAAAATTAATGATCAATTGGGCTCAGTTGAACGGGTGCAGCAGCTTGTGAATAGTTGTGTTGTTGGTAATAGATACCTGGTTAAGAAAGCGTATTCCCAATTGCAGACTTGCAGGCCTTGGTATTGGAGCAAACTATTGCATTCCCATGCTGTATTGCCTAGCCATAAGGTAATAGTATCCTTGGCGTTGCAGCAGAAATTGGCTACTGTGGAGCAGTACTGCAGGAGAGGTTACCATTTGGTGAATAGATGCTCCCTATGTAAAGTACAAGCCGAGTCGCATTCACATATGTTCTTTCAATGCTCTTTCTCAAAGGATGTTTGGATGATGACGCTTAACTGGATGGCAATTCAGAACCATCATATAAAGCTAAAGAATATAGCAGCTTGGGCAATAAATAGGCACCATAGGAAGCATTGGAAAAATTCCTGGGTCAAAGCTTGTTTGACTGCTGCTATTGCGTTGATTTGGAAAGAGAGATGCAAGCGGATTTTCACAGAGAAGGAAAGTACTGCAGAAGGGGTATTTGAGCAGTTGAAATTTATAGTTATCACTAGATTGTCTTTGTGTACACACTCACCTAAAGATAGAGGTATATTGGAAAGTTTGGGACTCCTTGTATGAGAGTATAGAGGGATAGCTTTTTGCAATATTGTAATTTTGTTCATACGAATGAAATGATGATCTTTTGCAAAAAAAAAATAATAATAATAATAATGCACATTTTATTAAGATAAATACAAATTTACAAGAGACTATATGTGCTCCAAGACATTTTTGAATAATAAAACTAATCATAGAAACAAAACTCTTTTTGAACTGGTTCAATTTAATCAGCTTCAGCCAGAAAGAATAACGCCTAAAAATGTCTCAATTATGTTTTTACTTTCTATGGGAAATATTAATTTCTTTGGTTAGGCAATTTAATATTTTTTGTTTTTTTTTTTAAATTCGGATATTGGATCGGATCGGATATCCGATATCCGATCCGATTCAATATCTGATCCGATATCTGAAGTACTTCGGATATCGGATATCCAAAGTTTTTCACCCAACTATCCGTATCCGATCCGATATCCGAATAATTCGGATCGGATATCCGTATCCAAACTCCACATCGGATCGGGTAGCCAAAAAAACGGACCGGATATCGGATCGAATTCGAATCAGATTCGGATACTCATAAAATTTGCCCAGCCCTACTTTGAGGTTCATGGCCGGCCTGCAGATGGTGGCCTCTTCTGAGGGTGAGGGTTCCCCTGGATATTTTTCTATCCTCAGGCAGAAAAATTGCTCTCTGGTATGGCCATTTTTAAATAGTCTGAAGGACTGGAAAAACAATTTCTTGTACGTGCACAGCGCCACAGGGTGGAGGATTCCTCGAAACTTCAGGAATCATATTCATACTAGACTGGAGACCCGTCAGGAGTATCACCCTGGCGTTAGGGGAAGGCCCTTGAGGTGAAATTGACTGAAAAGGACCTGAAACTGGTCAAGAGGTTCGCCGCCTCCAAGGACAAATCAAGCGTATTTGGCCCTGACTTCTGGCTTCCTCATGCAGAGCTCATTGCCACCGATGACTATCTGACCCGAGTGGGTCTAACCCCCGGTCTCGGAGGAGGTAGTTCAGGGATATCAATGATATTTTGTCCTCTTTCAGCTATATTCTTCTGTATTCCTCTGATTAACTTTCCTTTGTCCTGCAAATCTTGCCACCTGTCTCTGGTCAAAGAATGAGGTGAGGGACCTCGGACTGACCAGTGACTTTACCATCGCCGTGAAACGCCCCTCCCTTCCTTCTAGCTATAAGAAAGGGGGGAAGCCCCTAATGAAGTACGTGAAGAATATATCTGCCAACCGAGCGAGACTTCCTCTTCCTCCTAGGCCAACGCCTGCAAGGTCGGCGGCTCCCCCTTCTGCTCTCCGAGATGTGGAGAGGGAGGCTGCCTCAGAGGCCACCCCCTCCCCTGCTAGCAAACAGGGAGGCTCTCCTGCAGGGACTCACCCTCCCTTGGGGTCGAGACCAGCTAGCTCTGAGGAAACTGGGGAGAGCACTCCTCTAAAGAGCAGGAAGAGGAAAAACAGGGAACCCACGGACGCTACGCCAGTGGTGGATCTAGAGGCTGATGCCAATACGCCTGACCCCAAGCGCCCTGCTCATGATGTTCCGGACACTCTCTTCTCAGAAGAGAATACTGAGTTTCATTATACCGCCGGCGACAGTCTTGACGTTTCCGCCCTGCTTTCCAACTCCAATGCTGTATTGGCGGATCACCTTACTAAGTCCGTGACTTCCACTACCAACCAGGTGATTCAGTACATCCAGCGTACTTCCAGGGTGTTCCAGGCTTTGACCGAGCTGGCGGCCCTCAGTCGTTTGAGCGATGAAGAGCTAGTTGTTACTCCTGGGCTCCCTTTCCCTGATCGCCTGGCGACAGTTGAGAGGGACGTTACCCTTATCGCCAGTTTGAAGGGCCAACTGGCAAAGTGCGAGGGCGACCTGGGGGAGGCCAAGGATCAGGCAGTGCATTGGAAGGCTCAGGGTGAACAGGCTGTGAGGGAGATAACCGGTCTGGAGGCAAAGCTGGAGCAAGCAAAGAAAGCGATTGTCGAGTTGGAGGAGGCCAAGAAGGCGGTTGCTGAGCTAGAGCAGTCCAAGAAAAAGATTACTGAGTTGGAGGATCACCTAATCAAGGCTAACTCGGACTTCCAGAAGGTGCAGTGCGACCTGAAGGCACAGGGCGAGGAGTGGCAGAAAGAGAAGGACACCATCATTCAGGAAGCCATTGTTGCAGTGGCGAAGAATTTTGATGCCGGAGCCTCTTCCTCCGTACAGTTTGTTGTGGAGGTTATTAGGGAGATGCTCCCAAACTTTGATAAGGATGCCTTTCAGGACCTCTATGCTACTAAGAATGAGGCCCGGGCTAATAGATCGCCTGAGGAGGCTACTGATCCTGATCAAGATGCCCCCAATGTCTAATATGCAGGGCAGTCGTCTTCTGAGGGCTCTTGCCCCTACCCTGTTGCGCCTTTGCTTCCTCGCTAATACTTTAATCTTTTTTGCGCGCCGGGCCTTGATGCGGCCGGCTGCCGGCTTGATGTAATATTCTAACTTTCTTGTGCCTGGATTTTTTTTTCGTTCATCTGTCAAACTCTTATGTTTTTGTTATGAATATAATTTCTTTGTTTTACTTGTTGTTTTTCTTTCAAGGTCAGGCCTGACCCTGGCTTCTTTGCCCAAGTCCAGGGGGCCTGCTCCCTTGTCTGCCCAGAAGTAGGCAGGTGGATTTTGCGTTTTTTATACAAGGTTGGGGGATGCCCCCAGTCCTTGTTCATTCGGCGCGTGGGGCCTGGCCTGACCCTGGCTTCTGGTCGAAGTCCAGGGGGCCTGCCCCCTGCCTGCCCAGAGGTAGGCAGGGGGACTTAGATTTTTTGTTGGAGGGTCCATTTTCCCTGGTTTTAGCAACAGGGGGGCCTCCCCCTATTGCCCCCTGCTCGTTTGTGTGTGAAATGCAAGTTTGAACAGACAACGAGTATAAATTCATGACACTTTTTCATTTCTTAAGACATCCATGGTCGGAGTCGTCTACATTTTTTCTGACTGTCCTCCGCCAATTTTTTGAAAAGAAAAGAAAACCCTCCAATTTCTTAGGGCTAGACATAGTATTTCTTTAGAGTGTCAGCATTCCAGTGGGCGGCTAGCTCCTGGCCTTCAGGGTTGGCAATTCTGTAGGTACCTGGTCCCATAATCCGGGTCACTTCATATGGGCCTTTCCAATTGGCACTTAACTTTCCATGCTCTCTTGATCTCCCGACTGCCTGCGTTTTTCTCAAAACCAAGTCTCCTACTTGGAAGCTTCTTTCGTTCACCTTTTTGTTGTATGCTTTCCTCATCCGCTGCTGGTAGGCGGCAATGTTAACGCCGGCCTCTTGCCTTGGTTCACTGACTAGGTCCAGAGCCTCGGTCATTGCCGCTTCATTATCCTCCCTGTCATACTGTTGAGATCGCAAGGTGGGAATTCGCACCTCAATGGGTAGCAGGGCCTCGGCCCCGTAGACCAGGTCGAAGGGGGTCTGTCCCGTGGATTCTTTCCGGGTGGTCCTGATTGACCACAGTATGCTTGGTAATTCATCCGCCCACCTGCCTTTGAGCTCATCCACCATCTTTTTTAGCCCGTTCAGAATTTGTTTGTTGGAAGCCTCGGCCTGCCCGTTAGTTTGTGGATGGCAGACGGCAGAGTAGGCGACTGCTATACCATGACCTTCCAACCAAGCCCTTAAGGGGTCGTTGTCAAACTGTCTTCCATGATCGAATACCAGCATCTTTGGCAGGCCAAACCTGGTTATGATATTCCTCAAAATCACCTTCCTGACTGCAGGCTCGGTAATGCTTGGGACTGCTTCGGCTTTGATCCACTTAGGTAAATTAATCGAGCCCTACTATTAAAAACTTCCCCCCCCCCCCCCCCCCCGTTTTCACAGCAACGAGGTCCAATATGTTCATCCCCCACTGGGCGAAGGGAATGGGAGACAAAATCGGCCTGAGTTCCTGGGTCGGGGCATGAATTGATGGGGCGAACAACTTACACTTTCTGCACTTTCGGGTTAGATCTCTTGCATCAGCTAGGAGAGTTGGCTAGTAGTAGCCTGCCCTTAGGGCCTAGTGGGCTAGTGACCTCCCTCCTATGTGGTGGCCGCAGATTCCTGAGTGAATATCATCTAGAACTTCTGCGGCCTGCCCTGCCCCCAAGCATCTGAGTAGAGGTGAGGAGAATGATTTTTTGTACAGCTCTTCACCGATTAATATGAACCATGCGGCTTTCGCCGGCATCCTTCTTTTTTGCGCAGGGTCAGATGGAAGGGTTCCGTATTTCTTGAATTGGATGATTGGGGTCATCCAATCTTTGGGCCCTGTCTCTTCAATGACAATGACTGGCTGGCAGAGGGTAGTGGATTTTTTTTGGCACGTCTACCCAGACTGACCTTCTTATATCCTGTAGGCTAGAACTGGCCAATTTAGACAGGGCATCTGCCCGGTTGTTCTAGGACCGGGGGATTTGCCTAACTTCATAGGACTTCAACCCTGATAATTCCTGCTTCACTTTTTCTAGGTAGGCGCCATGGCCTGGTCCCTGGCTTCGTACTCTCCATTAATCTGGTTGGCGATGAGTTGGGAGTCTGTTGCCAGGACGAGTATCTCGGCCCCTGCAGCTTTGGCTAGATTAATGTCTGCCAGTACGGCTTCGTATTCAGCCTCGTTATTTGATGCAGAGAAGGTGAACCTGAGCGCATGCTCGAAGTCTGCTCCTTCAGGGCTAGTCAGCACAATCCCTGCCCCCGCACCATTGGCTGTAGAGGATCCATCCGTGTATACCACCCATTCTCCGGTAGGTGGATCATCTTCTTCTTAGTGGGAACACTCAGCCAGGAAATCCGCCAAGGCCTGTGCCTTAATGATATTCCCAACTGGCTCAGCTCTATGGCCCACTTTAATAGTCTTCCAGACTTTTCGAATTTTTCCAGGACCTTTTCCAGGGGCTGGTCAGTTAGTACCACGACAGGGTGGGCATCGAAGTAAGGCCTGAGCTTTCTAGCTGCAATAATGACTGCATAGGCTGCTTTCTCAACCAACGGGTAGTTCTTTTACGCTGCCCCCAGGGCGTGGCTCACAAAATATATCGGCTGCTGGGAGCCTGCTTCTTCCCTTAGAATCACTGCGTTAACTGTTGTGTTTATTACGGCGATATAGAGGAAGAGCTTCTCCCCCGCTACTGGTCTTGCCAGGGTGGGCAGCTTCTTCAAGTGTTCCTTAAGCTGTTCGAAGGCTTCTTTCTGTTCATCTTCCCATTTGAACTGCTTGTTCCCTTTCAACACTTTGAAGAAGGGTGTTGATTTATCGGTCGACCTGGCAATGAACCGTGCCAGGGCAGCCATCCTGCCTGTCAGGCGCTGGATGTCTCTTATTGTCTTTGGCTCTGGGAGGTCTAACACGGCCTGAACCTTTTCGGGGTTCGCATCGATACCCATGGCGCTTACTAAGAAACCCAGAAATTTTCCAGAGCGGACACCGAAAGTACATTTCTTGGGGTTCAGTTTCATTTGATATGCGCGCAGGGAAGAGAAAGTTTATTGCAGGTCTTTCAGGTGCTCCGCATCCCCTTTACTCTTTACAATTGCGTCGTCAACATAGGCCTCCAAGTTTCTGCCCTTCTGATTCTCAAAAACTTTGTCGACCAGTCGTTGGTAGGTAGCGCCTGCATTTTTGAGTCTGAACGGCATCATCTTGTACATGAATGTGCCGGCACTGGTATGAAGGCGCATTTTACCCTGTTCGGCTGCCAGAGGTAGACTTGGTGATAGCCTGAAAAGGCATCCAAGAAACTAAGTGTGGTGTATCCGCTAGGGGTGAGCAAAAATATACGATACGGTTTTATTATACGTATACGATACGGTATACGCTTTCAATTATACGAGTTTCCGTATATCCGATACGAATAACCGGATATACGATACGGTTTTCCTTAAAACCGTAGCGGATACGTATCGGGGAAAATAGAAACCGGATATCCGGTTTCCGATCCGGTTTTTAAAAAAAAAAATATGAAAAATATAATCCTAATATGAATTATACAATAAAGAATTCAAAACCCACCAATTATTTTCAAAGTTAAAAAACAAAACTATTAGTAAATTTATGATATTATGTGTTGAAACGTAATATTTTGTTAGAATAATTGTACCGTAAGACATATATACCATTTTTTTGAGGTTTTTTTAATATATTTTATTATATCAATTTATATAAAACGTAACAATGCTTAAAAATCAATTAATTACTCTTAATTAAAATGAAAAAAATTGTTTTAAAAAAAAGAAAAATAGAAGAAAAATATAAAACCGGATACCGGATATCCGAAAACCGGATATCCGAAAAAACCGGATATCCGGAAACCGGATATCCGGAAAAAACCGGATCGGATACGGATCGAGAATTTTTTGATTTTTAAAACCGGATATCCGATACGGTTTATAAAACCGGATCGGATATCCGGTTTTGCTCACCCCTAGTATCCGCTGGTGGCGTCTACTAGCTGATCGATCCTTGGGAGAGGGTAGCAGTCCTTCGGGCAGGCCTTGTTGAGGTTGGTAAAATCTACACACATCCTCGAAGCCCCCGAGGATTTCTTTACCATCACCACGTTGGCCAACCACTCAGGGTAATCGCAGCTTTCTATGAAGTCTGCCTTCAAAAGCTTCTCAATTTCTTCTTTTATGGCCTGATCTTTTTCGGCGGACATGTTTCTCTTCTTCTGTTTTACAGGGCGTGCCTCCGGGCTTACATTCAGCTTGTGAACGATGTGCGCCGGGTGTACCTCTGGCATTTCGTCTGACGAGTAGGCGAACACATCCCTGTTGTCTCTTAGGACTTTGATCAACTCATCTCGGTAGGGATCTACCAGGTCAGCCCCTATGAGGGCTTGCCTTCCTGGTTCCAGGTCTACCAGCATGCTTTCTCCCCCAGGTTCGAGGTGGTCCGCTGCCTGCTGGCCAGCTGGAATCTCCCCTTCCCTGCTGGGAGAACTGTCCGCTTTTCCTTTGCCCTTTCGCTCCGTTTCATGGGTGCGCAGGGCTACAGAGTAGCACTGCCTGGCCGATTCCTGGTTACCATGCACCTTTTCTTCCATGCCGAAGTCTGTAACGTAGGCTATGGTTAGGGCTCTGATTGATATGGCAGCCCCAATCTCATCCAGGGTAGCCCTGCCTATCAGGGCATTATATGTTGACTTGGCGTCCACAACGACAAACGATGCCCTGATGTTTCTGGCTGAGGTACCTTCTCCAAACGTCACTGGTAGGTCAATGATTTCCATCGGAAGCCCGCCTGCTCCGCTGAACCCGTACAGCGATCCAAGGGCAGGCTTGAGGTGTCTCTTTTCCAGATTCATCTTCTCGAACGCGTCTTTGTACAACAAGTTTGTGTAGGCGCCAGTGTCTACCATACACCTCCTCACAATATGATTACTGATGACGAGGGATAATACCAGGGGGTCGCTATGAGGGTAGATTACCCGCTCTGCATCCTGGGGGTGATGCTCAGGGTCAGGCCCTTTGGGCTCCCGGCCCTCTCAGCGTAGCATATCCGGTTTCAGAGTTTGCGGATTTGTCTTTTTTTACCTCTTTTGCTTGTTTGGCCTTCTGCGTCTCCCGACACTACATGGATTATCAGGCGATTTTGCACTGATCCCTCAGGTTTGTCCACCGTTTCCTTCTGACTCTTGTTCCTCGCAGCATAGTTACTCAGCCACTCATTCCTGATGAGCTTTTCGATTTCATCTTTTCGGTGCCGGCACTCTTCAGTGGTATGCTTGACGCAGTCGTGAAATGTGAAAAATTTCTTCAGATCACCCTTCGGACTGCGTGGCTTGCTTGGGCGATTCCACTTTGCCGTCTCTTTTTCCAGCTCGAAAATCTCTGCTTTGGACTCGTTGAGAGCTGTGTAGCTATCAAACCTGGGCTGATAAGCTACACGCTTCTTTCTTGGAGTATCGCCTTCCTCATTTTTCTGTCTGCCTGCTTCACCCCTGCTGCGTCCACCCAGCGGTCCCCCCTGCGGCCTGGAGGGCCCTGTGGGGGTATCCGGCAGGCTATGGAATTCCTCCTGCAGCATGAACCCTTCGGCAATCTTTCGAGCTTTGGCCAGGATCTCTGGTTGGGCTCTGATCATTTGGTTCTTCATCTCCCCTAGGAGCAGTGAGATGGTTAACGCGTATGATGCGGTTGAGTCGTCAATTTCTTTGACCTGCTGGTAAGACAGGTCGAACCTCTTCAAGTAGTCCCTGACTATCTCACCCTTCTTCTGCCTGAGGGTCATTAGATCAAAGCGGGTTAGCCGGCGCCTCTTGTTCCCCGCATACTGGTCCAGGAAGGCCTCGGGCAGTTCTATGAAGTAACTGATTGAGCCCCGCGGTAGATCCCTGAACCACCCCTGGGCCAGACCCACCAGGGTGGTAGGAAAGATCTTGCACCAGACTGCATCGTCGGCATCGTACATCCCCATATGACTTTCATATGCTGCCAGGTGGTCCTCTGGGTCAGTGGTTCCATCGAACTTGACGGAAGGCATTTTGATCTTCGGGATGGGATATTCCTGCACGTCAGGGTGGAGTGGAGTCTTTGTGGGCCTGCCTGCCATTTTTTACCTACCCCGAGCAGACTGGTAACCGTAGTCATCCCTCTTACCAGGGGTCGGTTTTCCAATGCTGGGGGAGCGGTACTTGGGCGCCTGCCCACTCATGGCTTCATCCTCTCTTGCCGGCGAGTAATACCTGGGCCATTTTTTCTGGGGTGGCTCCAGATTATCACCCTGACAGTGTTTTGACTCCAGTGGCTGTCCATGGTTGAGCCTTGATTGCAGGCTCTGGGACAATCCTGGAGCTCGTTGTGACCCAGCAGGGGTCAGCCTGGAGAAGACATCTCCCTGCTTCTCCCCCAGGCGTGTCGACGCCGGCTCCCTGTGCCTCATCCGATCCTGGAGATCCTTGGATAAACCTCTTTTCTCCATGGCTGAGGTAGACTCAGTGGTATGTATGGAAAAGGCTTGCTGCTGGGCAGGCTTCTTCTGATTTCCAGTGAGGCGCTTCTGGGCCTACACATACCCCTGAGTTGTCTTCCTTGCCTTTCTCTGGACATTCCTGGCGGCGGTTTGCTTCATGCCCCCAGCTCCATCCACTCCTTCAAAGTGAAGCTGCTTGGGGGTTGTTGCGATCCTGTCTACCAGGTCCTCCAGAGTGAACTCCTGGTTGAGCATGGCCGAGAAGAAGGCAGCGGTCTGTGCAACCTGGGCAGGGGTGAGGTTCAAGCTAGGCCTCTGATGGCCAACCTGCCCAGCTGCAACCGTATTTTCTCCATTAGGCGCTCCTTGAAGGCTCGCTCGCCCTACTCCTGGGATTGTGGTAGCGGGTGTCGCCCCAGGTGGAGGCATGCCATACAGGGGGATCACCGGTGGTACCGTCGGACCCGCCCCAGAACTGGCTTCTACGATTTCAGGCATGTTGTTTGATTGTGGTTGATTTTTGTGGGTAACTCGTGAGCACAACCAAATTCTTCCCCATAGACGGCGCCAAATTGTTCCAGTCACGGAAACAATAGACCCGACTTCGGATTCGGATATTGTGACTAAGATGCTCTTCGGATGGTAATCGTCTGACTTCCTTTTATCTCTCCTTTCCCTTACTCCGATTACGGGTGTTCAAAAAGTGACCCGAACCGGCAAACCCGACCAACCCGGACCGGCCACATATCGGTCCGGTCCGCGGATCTCGAAAAACTTGGTTGTCGGTCCGCGGTCCGGTCCGGTCCGGTCCACACTTTAAAGAATTAATCAAATTTAGTGTATTTTGCCGGTCCGGTCCGGTCTTAAGAGGGTTCGGTCCGGTCCGGTCCAGGTTTCTTTGTAACCGGTCCGGTACGTGGGTTTGGATTTTTTGGGTTGCCGGTCCACGGGTCAAGCCGGTCCGGTCCGGTCCGGGTTTGGACCGGTGAACACCCCTAATTCCGATGGTCGGACCTTCCCGGCGAAGACGGCCTGCTCTCTGCACAATGAACGCACAGGGCCTCGGGGGTGTCCGAGGGAACCCTTTCCGATGCCTAAGTCAGTCCGTGAAAATGCCTTGAGAAACCTTACTCGTGAGGAGTGAGGTGGCGGTTTTAGAGTGAGAGTCTAGAGAGAGAAAATCCAACCTTTTGTATGTGAAAGGAGGGAAAGTATTTATACCTTCCTCCAAGAGAGAGAAAAGAGAAAGAGAGAGAGAGAGAGAGAGAGAGAGAGAGGAGAATGAGTGGACGGGTGAGTGACACGTGGACTCACCTTGCCCACTCATTTTCTTTTACCTTGGGCAAAATGACGGAAGAGTCCCTAGTTTCCTATAATCCTGCCTGGGGCGAGAGCGCCCCGGAGGCAAGCAGGCAGGGGGCTTGATTGCCCTACTCGGCAGGCGGCATGGCCGTGCCGGACAGCTGAGCGACTAAGGCCGCCCACTTGGAGGTTCTTCCAGTGATCTTGCTTGGTGGCCTGCAGGGCAGACCTTCATCTGTTCTTGGGTCGGGCCATCCTGGGGCCCAATTGACGGGTGACCCGCGGCAGGCTACCGACCCCCATCAAACACGGTTTAGGTTTTTTTGCCACAGACCTTTCTTTCAGCCGCCGGGGCACGACTCTCTCCACTCTCCACTCTCCACTGAGTTATTCACATTTCACAATCCCTCTTCTCCTTCTCTTAATCACACCGCTTCACCCCTCCTTGACATCCGTTGATGCCGACGCGGATGCTGCAATTGACCAGAGGACTAAATTTGAATTAAAATCTTACCGAATTAAGAGTAAGATGCACTTTTTAGGGTTTATTTTTGCTGAATTAGTGTAATTATGATAGTATTATTGTGATCTGTTTGAGATAATTTGTCCAAATCATCTTGTATCGTGTTATTATTTTGATTATGACATAGAATTGAAATGAGTGAAGTTAAGTTTTGGGGTTTTGGCATTTTTTGTCAGGTTAAACTGTTAATTTATGATTTTCAGTGTGTATCACTGGTTTTGCTCGATTCAGGCTTCAATTTGTATGATTTTTTTTATCTTTAAACGTTTTTTAACTTTAGTTTTTGTAGTTGATTGTCTATTTGTTAAAGTTTGTATCTTGGAAGGAATTTGTGGATGAATTTGGGTTTTTGCTTTAATCTAGCTAGTCATATCTTTTGAAAAAATTGATGGTTATTGATTTCTTCATAATATTTTGTTATTTTTTTCATTCCTGTCATTTCTGTTAGATTTAATTGATATTTGTTTCAATTTGATTGTCATACTCTTCCTAATTTTCCGTATCATGCTTTGTTAATTTAAATTAGTTATTCATTACTTCGTTATTCATTATCATGTTATGGCGGTTGAGATGCATGCTGGTTTAGCATCCAAAGTAGGGTATAAGCTTAAAATGTTGCTCACTTTTTTTGATAATCTTCCTTCTGGGTATAATTTTCAACTTTTCAATTTATCGATTTCGTTCTAATTAATTAGTGTTTGATTTTCGATTTTCGATTTTCGAATAATAATGATTCATGTTAATCGACCTCAATTTTTTGTGTGACTAATGTTTTGTTATTATAATTTTCAGTTTTCAATTTATTAATTTTGTTTTAATTAATTAGTGTTTGATTTTCGATTTTTCGAATAATAATGATTCATGTTAATCGACCTCGATTTTTTGATTTTTTGTGTGAATGCTTTGTTTTTGTTTTTAATTTTGTTTTAGTAAGTGTTTGATTTTCAATTTTTGAAATAATAATGATTCATGTTAATTGAACTCAAATTTTTGTGTGACTAATGCTTTGTTGTTGTTTTAATTAGTGTTTGATTTTCGATTTTCGAATGATGATTCAGGTTAATCGAACTCAATGTTTTGTGTGACGAATGTTGTGTTGTTGCTCATTGTATAAGCTTAAAATGTTGCTCACTTTTATTGATAATCTCTCTACTAGGTATAATTTTTCAATTTATTAATTTTGTTTTAATTAGTGTTTGATTTTCGATTTTCGAATGAATGATTCATGTTAATCAACCTCGATTTTTTTTGTGGGACTAATGCTTTGTTGTAGTTAATTTTCAAGTTTTCTATCATCTTTTCAATTTATTAATTTTGTTTTATTAATTAGTGTTAATAATGATTCATGTTAAGCGACTCATTTTTTTGCGTAGCTAATGTTTTGTTGTTGTTGCTCATTGTATTAAGTTAAATGAATTTAAATGATGTGAATTGATTTAATTTACCAATTTTTTATATTAATTTTGTTTTAATTGGTGTTGATCAAGAATGATGGTACAAGGAGAAAATTGAATCTTTTGGCATGTTATGTTGAGCTTAGCTGTTGTGTGTTGTTGATTTGTTTATCATTTTCGTGTTTTCCGATTGGTTTTGGTTTCACATTGCGAACTTTCCTTCACATTTTGTATGTACAACATGAAAGAGTAATATTAAGATATGTACATCATAGCATATGAAGAAGTAATTTTCATATAAAACTAATACGCACCACATTACATTACCTCACAATCCATAAGTAGTTCAACTGCCTCATTATGTCTTTATTGTCTTTAATTTCAGTTTTTTCTCACTTCAGTACAGCTCTCACAGTCATCTGAGTGGGTATCAACCTTTCATAACCAAGATTGATTTCAACAATGGTTTTTTCTTTGGGTTTGGTTGGTTGTTGGTTTGACGGTTGGTCTTGTTGATCTCCATGGTTGATTTGGGTCAGTCCCCCTTGTTTTGTTGATGTTTGGACCGCCTCGTTTTCGAGGTGTATCTTTGCTCTCTGCTTGCGTTGTTGGCTAAGATGTCTTTGTTTGTGGTCTTGGGCTTCTTTGGAGCTGGCTGTGGTGTTCTTTGCTGCGTTATGATCGGGGTGTGATTGCTTTTGGGATAGGTTGGATTATGGTGTTGTGTGGTTTGGTTGTGGTGGTGGTTCTCCTTCATTCGATGAAGTTTTTTAGTTATATTATGCTACTTTCTTCTTTCGTAATAATCTTCTTCTTGAGGAGAATGTTAAGTTCTTTTGTTTACTATAGAGGATTTATGAAGACCGTGGGCCCTGTTAGTGTTGGCTTCACTTTGATGGTTACGGCTACGGACATGGTTGGCGGGTGTTCCTCCTTCGTTCTTGTTGGTTGGATTTTTCCATTAGATCGTTGGTCTTTTGCTCGGCTAGTTCAATTACTAAGTTGCAGGAGTTTTATCTTCATCTGGGACATGTCTTTTGGCTTGTTTTTCCCTGTTTCTTTTCTACGTCCTTGTGACGTAAGTGCAACTTGTTCTTGTCTCTTATCCGTTCAGAAGAGTAGGCAATCTATTGGAATGATCAGTCTCAAAGATGTGAAGTGTGCTGAAGCTCGTGCCCTTTCTACTGCGTACTACCAACAATTTGCTCTTGGGCGTGGTCTTTATTCCTCTTATCCGTCATCAGAATGCTTTATTTATACGGACTATGTTGTATTATGTTGTTTTTCGATCCCTTAACAAAAGAGCGCTTATAGCTCTATATATGTAATAGGGTGGATTCTCAATCTTTGGCAAAAAAAAGGAAAAAAAAACATTGGTGCATCGTACTTATACGAGGGCTGTTACATTTGTGATTCAATCTCATTGTAAATCTGCAGGTCTTGATAATTTTTACTCTATCGTCCAACTTTTTTGCCCCTTACTAACAAGGTACAAAGGCAACCACAGTGGTGCATGCAGGCTGCAGCAGTGCTAGACTGCTAGGGGAATTTACGACCACTGCCCACCCCATAATGAGTCAAAACCTCTCTGTTGGTAAATCTCTAAACTTACTTTCCATATGCGTCGGATCCTGTCAATATAGCAGTGGATTACGCTATGATGGGTTCAAGCCAACAATCAGTCCAGGACGGGAATCTTGGTTATTATACCAACCTTGTTGACACCATGCTTGACGCTTTCTTCTGGGCAATGGAGAAAGAAGGTGTCAACGATGTTAATAAGCAGTTGGCCACATGCTGGGAATGGCAACATCACAACTCCACCAAGAGCAGCTACGGAATATTTTACAATAGCAATTTCATAAAGCGTGTGAATGGTGGTGGCACAGGCACCTCAAAGAAACCAAATGCGCTCGTGTAGGAGGTTACATTTTCTCAGTCATTGATGACGATACGAAGGACCCTGGTGTTGAGCAGTACTGGGAATTTTTAATCCCAATATGCAGCCAAATTACTTTATTATATCTATAAACAGTTTCAAAACTATCAAACAATTGCTACAGTATGAATAGTAACTCCCCTGCTTCTTCCTCCCCTGCTACTTCTTCGGCTCTTCCTCCTTCCTTCTTCCTGCGTTCCTTTTCCTGCGGCTCTTCTTCCTCCCTTCTCTCCTGCGTTCCTCTTCTGCGTTCCTTTTGATTCTTGGTGAGTCCGCTTCCTTTGTAATCAATTTAGGGTTTTTTTTTTGGGTTCGGTTGTTCCTGATTTTTGCCCCTTTTCGATATCTGCTGGGTCTGGGGGGTTTGTGCGGGTTTGTTTCTTCAGTTTGGGGGGATTTTTTTTAGGTTCGGTTGTTCCTAATTTTGCCCCTTTTCGAATTTTGTTGGGTCTGGGGGGTTGTGCGGGATTGTTTCTTCAGTTTGGGGGGATATTTTTTAGGTTTGGTTGTTCCTGATTTTGCCCCTTTTCGAATTTTGCTAGGTCTGGGGGGTTTCTGCGGGTTTATTTGTTTGCAATCTGCGATGGTTTTCGATTTCTACTGAGTTTGGGGATTTCTGGAGAGTTTGGGGATGTTTTGCCCCACATTCCTGTTTCATAATGTTTTTCAGCATATGTTCCTCTTCTTTTCTAAAAAAGAATGTGGCTTTCGATGAGTTCGGATCGTTAGGTTGTGGTAGCCAGTTGTTTGGTGTCGTAGTGTCGCGTTTATGAACGGTCTTTTCGGTGAAGTTGTTTGGTGTAGTGGTGTCGCGTCTATGAATGGACTTTTTTGGTGGTTGTGAATGGCTAGCTATTTGTGGCTGGCTGTTTGGTGAGTTTGATTTATGTGTTTTCGATGAGTTTGGACTGCTAGGTTGTGGTAGCCAACTGTTTGGTGTCGTACTGTCGCGTTTATGAACGAACTTTTTCAGTGGCTAGCTGGTTGATGTCGTAGTGTCGCGTTTATGAACGGACTTTTTTGGTGGAGTTGTTTGATGTTGTAGTGTCGCGTTTAGATGAGTTCGGATCGTTAGGCTATGGTAGCCAGTTGTACGGTGTCGTAGTGTCGCGTTTGTGAACGGTCTTTTTCGGTGGAGTTGTTTGGTGTCGTGGTGTCGCGTTTAGATGAGTTCGGATCGTTAGATTGTGGTAGCCAGTTGTACGGTGTCGTAGTGTCGCGTTTATGAATGGTCTTTTAAAAACAGAGGAAATATGAAAAACAAAGATCTTCCTAGTTCATACATAATACTCCACATTTGTACTCCTATCTTCATAAATGTTATGAAGTATTTAATACAGACTAGGAGTAGGTAATTAAGATTTAAGAGCAAAGGTAGACCAATAATATTCATTTTGGTCCCACTGAATATTTATAAACACTATATATATATATATATATGAAAATTACACTCTATACTTGTAAAGCACAAAAATAAGCAAAATGCACAACTACTTTAACTTTCGGTGTCGACTGTCCGAGGGCAAAACTTGGAGGATATCAAACTCATTACATTATACAGAGAAGCTGGCATAGATACAACTGATGAAGATAGATTCAACTTGCAGATCTTATCATCAAGTCAGTCCAAGGAGAGAGTCCCGGTACGAATGCTGCGTCGTTGATTTGATATGCCTTGTGTTAAACCTAACTGGAATAAGCCTAGTTCCGAATGTTTGCTATCGAGTGATGGAACAAGTTTCGGTTGGAACCATCTTTTCATGGAAAGTCCAGTTATCCTGATTTTGCCATGTGACTCGTTTCCTTGATAAGGCAGTCGCAATCTACGCAGTAATGCTCCAACCGTCTGACTTATCCTGCTCACAAAGGAACGGCACAAATACGTTCATTGAAGCATTTTTCAGCTTTTGTCAGATTTAAGCTACACAATAGCCACCGGGAAAATGGCACTAGTGCACTACTATTCCAGCCACAGGTACTATTAAGGCTTGAAGTTGTATCTTAGTAGACCTTTCAGATTTTCACATATATTATTTCCGATGAAGCTTAAAAGCAAATGGGCAACGTAAATAAAAAAATTAATCAACTATGGGCTGGACTGAACCATCATCTCTCACCTTCCTGAGACGTTGATTATTTTTTCACCTGCTGAAGATGAAAATTTTGTCGTCTCCACCGACAATAAAATGGTTATGCTCGGCAACCTTGCACCTGTGTAATAGGCAAATTCAGTATCCTTTGAGATATGCATTCTCAGGCTGGAATGAATAAAAAATTTAAAAAGATGACTAAAAGGTCTATAAGAGAACGCGATGGGGCAAGGTTTGGCTTCACTACCTCAGGTTTGATCAAATTCTACAGTGACAAAAATAAACTCCAAGTTATTGGTTAGGTTACTTTACTTCTAAACATGTAATCGAGCAGATATATTTTATGCGAAGGATTTGGTAAGATCGCTAACATTAGTCCAGAAAATTCTTGTAACTTCAAAAGAAATTATTAATCATCATACCCGCTGCTAGCCGATGCTTGAGTCCTTTCAAAACTGTTAGTATGTATACCTAAAATTCAATAAGCAAAAACTCATTAGCTTGCAGGTGTGAAGTAATTCTATCACAGATCCACAAAACAGAAGAGTCAGCATGTATTATTAGCCACTTCAAAGTGCAACAATTTCCACTGATATCAAAATTCAGTAGAGCTGAAAAAAGTAAATTAATAATTGTCAAATCATAATACTCTTCCTTAAGTCTCTGGTGCCAGAAAATGAGCAACAGGTGGGAACGAAGGAGTACTAACTACTAGCTACTAATTTAGCAACATATCGCAGTCATAGTGATGACTTTTAAGTTAGAAATTTATAATATGGTGGCAATGAAAATGGGGAAATAAGACCTTACCTTGGCTATGTGGGAATGAAAATCTCTAGCATCAACAATAACGGGATTTTCCTTGTAGGAGATGCATGGTACTATGCCAAGTGATGCAGCTTCCTGATGAAAAAATTCAGATCCACGAAAACACTCAAAGCAAGAAAAAAAACCTTCGCATAAGTCAAAACATTGCGACGTACAATAATGGCATCACAACAAAAATAACATAATTGTTCCTTTGTGAGTGTGTGAGTGTGTGTGTGTGTGGAAGGAGCCACAATGGCATCACAACTCCAAGGCAAAGGGGATTTGAACATGCAACGTACATAGGCCATCACTCTCTACTACTAGGCCAAGATCTCGTTGGTGCCAAAACATAATAGTTGAAGTGAAGCAACCACCAAATACACGCTGTGATAGGCTAGTGAAGTTGTGAGCCCATGATAACTGACCTCAAACAACGAAAATGCACGGACATCATATTCTCCAAAGCCATCTACCAGTGACAAAACGTTTGCATTTCTTGATGCTTGAGCACTGATTTCCAAATTCTCAGCCAGCCTCTTTTTTAAGGACATGTCTTGCGGGAGCTGCAAACATCCAAGAATATGGGATAACATTTCTTCAGACGGAATCAGACCAGCTCCAATTATATCACGATAAATCATTAAAGCCAAGGATGACCTGAAAGTAAATAAGAAAAGAGAGTTCACTTCCGCATATTGTTACTCCTTATAGTCCTTAATATGCATATTTGTATGCTGATTTATCTTTGTTTCAGTTTAAATGTGAAATTATGCAGTGACAAAAATAGGAATTCTGGATAAATGTTATAGGGCCCAAACAGCTCAAGATTTTATTCCTAAAATGAGCATCAATCAGTTTTACAATTTCTATATCACCAATTATATCAAGATTTTGATCAGTGGATCAATGCAGTGAGGTTGTAGTACGATAAACAAAAAATGTCATTTCTAAAGAGATTTGTGTAGGATGAATGGAATACCATTTGCTATCAATTTGCGGTCGTCCAGACTTGAAGGATAAAACAGGCTCGCCAATGGTAGAAGCCTTTTCAAATCTCCGGTAGCACATTTCTAAAAAGAAAGCAATTACAAAACTTACAATTAATGATAACCCTGGAATGGATAGCTCACAGAAGCATCCTTGATTGAAAGCTCTGAATCTCAAAGTGATAGATTATGCATAAATGCATAGTAAGTCATAAATCAGCAGGTCATTTAGAATTAGAGATCACTGTATAAGTCTAGAGATTAACGAAATACGATCATGTCTGAGCTCTCCAGGAAAGGCATTAAATTACATATATGTTAAACAAACTATTTGACAAGAAGATATGGATAAAAGTAAATGCAATATACTGTGTTAAATAATCTTTAGAGAATCATCGGGTACCTAGCTTGAAAAAGCATAAAAACTAGCTAATATGCTGGACTTACTTATAAGACATTTACACATAATCTGACTGAAAGGAACATCATCTGCTTTGGCTTGATAAAAGAGTGCAAGGCCTGCTTCAATATCATCATTTCTGTGACAAACAAGAAATCAGACAACCTTACTTTGGTGCTTAAGAACTCAAATTATAATCTTCAAGCGATAAGAAATTAAATGTATTAATAAAATCTGAAGTTCAAATACTACCCTGTATGATATTTTTCATGTCTACAGTCCTCTATGAAGTGCTTAGTCAGTTAGTCATGAACTTTACCGATGAGACTATGAAAAAATACCTTTCACTGGCTGCAATAAGAATGGAGTAAGTTACATCATTCGGACAAAGACCCATCTCCTTCATTTCTGATAAAACTTCCAGAGCCTTCTGCATTTGATCGGCATCACCTGCATTGAGGCTTCCATATGTTAAGAATTGTTATGTGTAATTGAAGATTTTGCCCCTGTAACTAGAAACACCTGTTCGAAACTGTCATCTTTAAGCAGCATATGAGTTTCCAGGAAACCGCTACTATCTACATGAGCAGTCAAAGTGACAAGGTAAAAGCAGAGAGGAAGTGATATCAAAAGACTCCTGGAAATGTACATGACAGAGTTACGGTAAACAACTAATCCAGATGATTTGCAGACAAACACATTCCCCTGCCGTACGTTCTGGACTCCCCATAATTTAGCTAACTGTGAAATGTAATTTTCCTATCTGACGTTTTTTCACTCGCAATTCTCCTTCAGAGATTCAGGTGTCATTTATTGGGAGGAATAATATGAGATATGTATGTGTCCCATTGAAAAGAAAAGTAAATAAAATTATACACCCTATTATTACTGTCCTCCACCCGCTCAAGAATTCTCCCTTTTAAAAATCTGTAAACCCCGGCCCTCTTGTTTTTTCAGGGGAGGACTTGGATAGGTATAAGTTCAATATTAAGGGTGCAGAACTTGTCAGTATAGTGGTTGCTGAAGACTATGTAGGTAGTCGATGGAAACTTATTTCATACAGTGATAGTGTAATACAACTGGAACTTTTTACCCTAGAGGCATAGATTGTCGTTCAGAAATGATAGGATGAAGCATATTGTCTAATCAAAATGGCTACTTTTTTTATCATAAAGTGAAGTTGTTCAATGCAATTCTAGATGCATATATCATTTTTTAATCATCTAGAAACAACCTCCCGAATAACAGAGAGGCAGGCAGTGTACATCTAGCACCCCCATTGAGGCACTCGTGTGATGTTGCATTGCTCCAGGTCCATTTCAGCTCGTCAAGCAAGAATTTCTATGATCAGGATATGATCAAAATTGTTCAAAAGCCATGCACTAAACATCGATCAAAATCACGATTATGTGTAGCCAGAATTGGCAATAATTCACGAGGTACAGTGAGAAGTTCATTGAGTTCAGCGAATTATAAAAGTGGGCAAAGAAGATGCCAATAGTCTTCATTTTCAATGACTCAAGGGCTCCAGCGGATGTCCATATAAGAGGTAGTTTAATTATGCGTGGTGGGGTGTTGTAGAAGAAGATGACACAAATATCGGTGTCAGTGATTAAATAGCTGGTGTGAGGTACTGAGGTCCAACTCTCCATCAGGAGAATAAATGAATGCAAAAAATCAAAAGAATGGAGTTGCTTACATAATGCAGTTATCAACGCATTCACAGTTGAAACCGCTGGATTTAAATTCACAGCTTTGATTTGTTCAAAAAGTTCCAGTGCTCTTTCCCAATTTTGCGTCTGAAACATGAATTTGAAATTTGAATCAATGTACCATCAATTAAGCAAGGCCTATGTATACAAATGGACGTTGGAAATTAGTTTTCTGCAGCATGTCTACAACAGAAAAAATGAAACTCCTACAGAGGAGTAACATGTTTGCCGTAATTGTGTAATAAAGGGTTTGCTCTCAAGGAATAAATTATGATAAGTACGTCAAATCTTAGACAAGGCTACGGTAAACTAAACAGATTCAATGGAGTATTCAATACAAACATATCATTACACAAAAAATCAAATTGTCCTGGCCCTTGGTTTACTCTGTTGTACTACGCTTGAAGTCTTTAAGATATTTAGCAAGAATTGTGTCTTATGCAACTTTAATCTATTTCATCTTTTTTCCTTTCACGCACCAACATACCAGAAAGCGGTACTAGTGATCAGTTATACAGTGAACTTTACCAATTATAAGGTCAATGTTCATTAATCTGTAAGGTGCATTCGGACATCAGAGCCCTTTTCTATTTCAACTTGCTGAACCCAAATATTAACCGACTTAATATCTATCAGTACATTATATTTACTCACATTGCTACAGGCCCCCATCAACGAGCTATATGATACAATCCCTGGGTTCAGCCCCTGAGTTTTTGCATCTTGTAGAACCTTGAATGCAGCGTCTAAATTGCCAGCACATCCGGCAACATGTATCAAAGCACTGAAGAACATCTACACAGAAATCACCAAGCTGAATGGATACCATGAAAGAAATGGATTTAACTAGAAATTTGAATGTTCCATACAATGGACAGCTGTCAATACCAAAATTAGGTGCTGCGCATACCTCATCTGGGATTACACCATTCCTTTTCATGTCAGCGTATATATTGCAAGCGAACTCCCAGTCTCTAGTCTGACTGCAACTATTTACAGCAATAGTGTAAAGCTCAGGAGTGCCTTTTATATCGTATTGGTCTACCATCCTATACACTTCTTTTATCCTGTCAGCCTAGAAGACATAAATTGTTTCCAAGAAAAAAAAACTGTTAATAATTGACTTTCCTTGTGCATTCATAAAAATATAAATTTAGTAATTTACAGCCTACTCGCCTGACCAGCACTCATACAGGCTCTTATTAGTGCACCAATTGTAACGTGATCGGGGTCAATAGGCTGTAACTCAGCACTCATTTCTGCCAGGACATCAAAAGCACGCTCCACTGCCCCAGACTGACCGCATGCAGTAATAAGAGCATTGAACACAACTCGATCTGGCTTAACATTCTACTGCATATAGGAACACTATCAATTGGTTTTTGGGGTGTAAGTATAGAGGTAGTAGTGACATTACTTATAGATGCTAATACAACATACCTTTGACCTTAATATCCCATATGCACCAAAAGCTTTAGCTACCTGTCCAGCTTTTGCACAACCGTCAATAAGAGCTCCATATGTATGGACATTTGGTTCCTCCCCACTGTTTACCATTTCATGAAATACCTAATGACGAAGATTCATGAGAGGACCATATACTGTAGATGACAATCATACAAACTTACAACCAAGATGTAATGGCAGTATGACACAGACTTACTTCAAACATTGTATCAACTTTCCCACTTTTTGCACAAGTTGATATTAAGGTAGTGTAGAGTTTGCAGTCAGCTTTAAGCCCAGCTGCCCGAACCAGCCGCATCGCATCAAATGCACCTGAATTCATCTAAAAAAACTATTAATGGTTGATGAACCATTTCGTTGCACATCATACATACTCTGTACGATATACGTAGTAACATATTAAATATTAAACAATTCATAAGATTAACTTGAACGGCATGAACACAGAAAATTTGTTTCAAGTGTGAGTTTACCCTCTGAATCTTGAGCAGCAGAACAAACAGACATAAGCATATTGAATGTACTTAGAGTAGGATTTGGAATCAGCTTGGCAAAAGCAAAGGCTTCTTTGACTGCTTTCTGTCCTCGACATAGGTTAAAGAATTTGGCATGGTATATCTGAAACCAAACCCAGTGAAAAAGTAGCACATTGGAAAAATATTTGAAACCCATATTGACTCTTAAATGGTTATATACATCTCGATTGTATGATAAGGGGTCAAAGTTGGATATGGATCGTATATAAAGGGGTCAAAGTATCACCCTAACCTTACTCATATCCAATATATCCTTGCTATTCATATCTTCAAGCAACTCTACACATTCCTGTAACCTGATAAGTAGTAGCCAGGGTACATTAGACAGAAAGAAAAAAAAATGAGATACATAGAAAACGAGGGGGGAACAATGGTTGAAATAAAGGAAGAATGCAACAGCAGAACGAATGCGAGGGCATCAATTTTCTGCAGCTTCAATAAATGTATACACATCTCTATCTGCTAATGCTACTAAAAATAGGTTTCTAGTGTAAGAAAATAGATTAAAAGAAAGTTGTAGATATAAATGTCCATAAACTGACACAAAGCAACACAGCACAGTTTTATTTGTACTCTACCTCCCCTTTTTTAGCAAGCGATTGTAGAATATCATATACGAAGATGAGGTATGTTCCCGGTCGATTTGCATTGTATGCACATCTGCTGCATCATGGAAAAGTTTCTGCACATCACGGAACGGATGGTCAGTCTTTAGACCTCTTTTCTTCCAGAAGTCTCTTCTCTCATGTAATGTGCATCCTGCAAGAGGTTCTGCAGACCCTTGTCCTCCATTTCCTGTCAAAAGACAGTGGAGTCACGGTTATAAGCTTTCAAGTCACAGCCAAATGATACGTGAAGATATGCAATTTATAATTACGAAAATAAAATCATTTCCAGAAAAGTTTATGCAAAAGTTGATGCTTGGGAATTATTCTTTTGCAACTTCTTAATGGCAGCATTCCTCGCAATCAATGAAAACTCATTGTGTCCTATACATAGATAGTTCAGTCAATGAATCCGAAACTATGTGCAACATTGTGTCACCTGATACCAATGCACGATCATAGAAAGCATAAAGATCCTCCCGCGAAGGTCCGCTACTTCCATTAATGCTAGTTTCACTTTCATAATGCTCCTGTTTTGGTACTTCATGATCAATATCCCTTGTGACAGCGACTTCTAATACTTCAGAAATCACATCAGTTGTCTCAATAACATTGGAAGGTGACAAGACATTTAAATCAGACTCCCAGTTGACCAAGTTGGATCCTTCAGTAAAGAATGTGAGTGGTTCGAGAGCATTTAAGACAGGAGATTCCTGAGGAAGGGATAAAGATATTGCTTCACTATCGTCTAAAAATGCATATGCCTCTTTTTTTTCTGTGGCTAAAGCAAGTGGTTCATCTAATTCACGAGAAGTCTTTGGAACAGCAGCTACCGATACAAATTCACTCTGTGCAGAAGCTTGTAGAGATGGTTGTTGATCAGACAAAATGGCGTCAAAATGTGAATTAGAAATTTCTAACTCTTGAACACCGGGTGTGTCCTCGAGAATGGAAGAAAGGTCACGGTTTGATGATAACTTGAGCCTGCCATTTCCAATATCTGAGGTGCTTTTTACTGCTTCAGTGTACAAATGTTCAACAATATCTCTATTGTCTACCTCCTTTGCTGATGACGGGGGACCAGGTGCCTGAACAATCATGGATTAAAATCCTAAGAAACCGCCACACAAAGGAATAGCCAGCAAACTACTATGAACTCACCCTCACAAAACAAGGGGCATAATAAACATAATAGATGCATAATGTACGCATGGGCTGAAATTCCACTTGTGAAAACTTTGGAGGCTGGTAAGATTTGAGCATGTAACCACCGGTCACAGTGACTCTCGTACCAGATGAATTATGTCGATGAAACCTTACGGCAATGATTGAGACCCAAATATTATACTTCGTATTATATTATATTTATATTATATCATTTTTGTCCAATAAAACCTTTCACAAAATATCCATGTCCAACTCTCAACACATTGTTATTTACTGAGTCTCGATTACCAACTATCCGTATATTCAAGCTAATAACTTCTCAAAATGGAACTCAATTCTTGAGAAAACTAGCAAACAGTCGAAAAGGAAGAAGCAAGCAAGCCAAGTATAATAAGTGAAAAGGAAGAAGTACCTGATTGGAGTTGTTATCCGGTTGCTTAGAACGATGGAAATTGAAGAGAGCAAGAGAAAGAGCAGAAATAGAAACGGCAGCAGCAACAGCGACAACAGGGAAGCTCAAGGAAGCGAGCGGAGCTGGAGTGATGGCACGAGACCGAATCTGCTTACAATTGTGGGGAGACTGAAGCCGTAATTTGGGGTGGCAACCGAAGAATTGGCTCCGAATTGAGTGAATTTTGGAAGCACAAAGACAGCTCGAGGATTGCGAGGATGAGGATGAGGATGAGAAGCGGGGAATGAGGGCGAGGGAGTGAGTGGAGGGAGAATAAATGGCCTCCATCTATATGATAGAGGAGATAGAGAAGGAGATGGAGACGGATAATGAGGAGAATTGGTAACAAGGAAGATGAGAGGGAGAGGGAGTTACTCCAATATATAAGGGGATGAAGGAGGTTGTGGTTTTGTGGAGGCTTACGTGGTAATTTCAGGGAATAATGTTATCCTTTCGAAATGAGGTAGTTACTCACTTACTCACTTCATACTAGTTGCCACATAACAGATTGCTTTTATGGCGCGCTTCTCTTCCTAGTTCCTACCTACTAAATTTCCTTCCAACATATATTCATCCTAAGCTTGCAAGATATATTCGTCGTAAGCTTGTGACGTCTATCTATTATACTAGCTGATGAATTCCCACTTGATCCTCAATCCAATATAGACCATTTGAGTTGGATCAGATATGTTAATGGGTCGAATTGATTCTCCACTCGACATACATAGACAACTGGAGTTGGATTGAATTTGCGAGTGAATTCAGGTTGATAATTGAATCCAGGATATATAGCTCACACAAACAGCAAACAATTAAAGCACTCTCAGAATATTGGTAGATAAAATTACAACAAACTAAATGTCAAAAATACACTGGGTTTTTCTCTAAATCTACTGCACCGGAAAGAGAGATTCCTGACCAATTCATTGGAACTCAAAAAGATAGAATCCACAGGGAATTATCGCAATGATGGCATGCGCAAGATGATTTTAGATAAACTCAGGGGCAGACCCAAGAATTTTGTTATGGTGTAGCGAATTTTTTAAATCCGAGTACATATTTATTACCGTACTTCTTATATTACGAAATATTTTTATCGTGTTTTATCATTATACTTCGTATTTTATTTAAAGTTCGTAAGAAATTTATTAATAATTACTGTACTATTTACAGAGTATTATTCTTACCAAAATAAAAAGTGTGACGATAAAATTGCGTTAATGTAAGGAATATTCCTATTATAGAACAAATAAATACAATGGACTTAATTTTGCCATTGAATAAAATTAAAGGGTTAATTAATTATGGACATTAATAATTAAATACAATCATTATGACAATAAAACTATTAAAGCACAGATTAACAAAAAGTATTGGGGAATTGAATTTCAGAGTGGAGTAACACTTAAATGCTTTGAATGTTGTGCAATGGGATTAGGAAGAATGAGAATGTATTAAATAATGGGTAAATGGTGTAGCAAAAATTCAATTCCCTCAAAAATTTTCTGAATTATGGTGTAGCAACTGCATCATGTTGCTACAACGTGGGCACGCCCCTGGATAAACTGATTATATGATCCTCTAATGAAACACAATCTTTTCGACTGATTGTAACATTAAACTCAAACCTCTTACTTTGACACTCCACTCGGCTGCATGTCACATCACGTCTCTAATACTATGATCTTCCGCAAAAACATTAAACTTGATCATAATTGCCGTGCCACACTCAACATAATATCACTGCTGAGATTTGTAGCCAAGAAGGAGAACCATAGTTTGGAACTGAGACCATTCTAATCTGAATCTGATGAGTCAGCATTTTTACTTTGTCGAACATTTCTAGTAGGTCCCCTAGATTTGGAAGGTTTTGCTGATGATTCCCCCTCAAAGTTGATAACCTGATATTTCCCTAATATCTCCTCTAGATCCTCTGTGCTAAAATCATCTTTGCCACCAAGCTCATCAAACCCAACCTATAATTTATAAAAAAAATTAACTTTTGCAAGAGGATCGTACAAAGAACTTTATGAAGCAAAGATGGCGGGATGCAACACATACCACGTAATTTTCAACTTTAGCGTTCTTTATAAGAGCAAGAGTAGGAAGGACAACTATCTTCAGCTTTTCGGCTAAGAATGGGCTTTTCTCAGCATGAATTTTTACGAACCGTGTCTCTATGTGCTGCTTTGCCAATATACTCAAGTGCTTGTCCATAACCTGCACGTGACGTAGAGACAATGAGCCTTATCTCACATTTAATTGATACTCCCCTCTTTTCTCTCTTTATGTGCTCATTTCTCAAAACTCCAACCACGTGTTTGAAGTGGGGAAAGATCACCTTCAAGAGTGGGAAGAACACTGGTATTCACAAGGGCAGCAACTAAGCCTAAAACAAGATACTCCCTCCATCCATAATTAAACTTCATGTCTCATTGGGTGCAAAAATTAAGGAGAGAAATAATGTGGTGGAAAATGAAAGTTGAGGGAAGATGTGGAGTCAGACAGTATAATGACCACAAATATCATACTAATTAGGAAAGATTATAAGTATGAAGTTTGACAACTAAAAAAATGTAGAAAGTTACAAAATGGATGGAGGGCGTATAAGACTTTCTAAGTATTTGTTTGCAGTTCACATTATCTTTAACTCAAAACACTGGTATAAAGAAGCTTAGATGGCTTATGATATTACCTCTTTAATTCCATAGTTGCATTTAACTCAAAGATGGATTTCCGTTAGATATTCACGAACTAACACACTAAAGTTGAGTGATTGTCTAGTATGGGGAATGGGTCTACCTGTACAAATCTTAAATATATACTCCCTCTCATTCAGTACAATCATAGCATGGGCATCGGCATTGGCATAAAGAACAAGACAAGTGGATAAATAAGTGATCTTGACCAGATACCCTTCCGTTCTACTTACTCGTACCCTATTTATATCACGCATCCAAACCCTACCAATCACCCACTGGCGGCAACTTCCTCATCCTGTCATCCATATCGACACGCGACACCAGACCTTTCTCAGTTCTCACTGCCGACCACCGCCATGGAATTCCACCACAACCTCCAAACCAACCCCACTAACCACAACACCTAATATTTTCAGCAACCCCCCCACCGAACACTAACCCCACGCCTAATATCTTCCGACTTATAATGATTAAACAGACAGGTTATTATTAATTTCTAATAAATGTTCATCTTCTCTTATCTCAGCCAGACTCTAAACAGCAAAATGTTGAATAATAGTCATAGAGTGATCAAGTTTCAACTACACGATCCCCTATATGCCTTTCGCGGTTGCACCAACCAACACTAATTTAAGTATATAAAACACCGGAAAAGAATGGGTTAAGGGAGGGAGATGATATCCTTTGTTTGGAAAACAAAATGAGGGCGAAGGGATTTGGAGGGGAGGGAAAATCAATCTCTAAAGCACCAGATCCTCCTCACTACAGAATTAGCTAAAATTGTCGATGTCTACACTAGAACAATTTCTCCACTCACTTTATCAATCAGACTCTAGAGAAACACTTGAATATAACGGAAGAATAACAATATCAACCTTAAAACACCTCTGAACACATATATGAGGCGGATTAACTATTTAGTTTGAAGTTGAACGACTCCCAAATTTCTACTACCTACAAGCTTGGCATCAGCTCGTCAATCATATCGAGTTTCACCCTGCTCCTATCAGTTTTAGCGGTAAAACTGCCAACAGTCAATGGTAAAAAAAAACATGCTCCATACAAAAATATGCATCTCACTCACATTCTGAGGGTTCTACGATGGAATGTGTCCATTCTACGCATCAAACGATCTTGTAATTTACCAGGGAAAGCGCAAAGATGAAGACGAAACGATACCTTACAAGGCCAATTCTCACGGTAAAAATGGCAGACAACGCGCTCACTAGCTTTAACGACGGAGAAGAAGTCTTTTTCGGCTGGAATCTCGGAGTAATCGCCATGGCCGAGAGAAATCCAACGGCTACGCTTCTCCGCCATTTTCTTCATCTGTTGAAGCCTCCTTTCTCTCAACACCTCCAGATCATCGTCTTCCAGGCGATCTAACGCCGCTATTTCTTCGTCGATTTTGTCCTCCATTGCTTTTGCTACCGTCAGCACTTGCTTCTCCAGAATCTGTACAAATCAGATCAAAACAAGTCAGGTTTTCATTTGGAGGATTGAAGTGTGTGAATAGCTTAGTGAAATCTGACTGAAGAATTCAAATAATTCATCGACCTGTTGGATAGGGTTCTCCATTGTTCAAATTTGAGCTTTTTTCCCCTTTTTCTCAAATTGAATTTGATAATTTGATTGATTTAGCAGAATTGGGGAAGAAATGGTTTGGTGCGCCTACTAAAGCAGCAGAAAAAGATGGTCCACCTGGGTAGATTTTTATATAACCGTAATTATTGTATACAACCGTTGTATCATGCAACATTAGTAAAAGTTTGCAACTTATGATAAAAAGTGACCATTTTAGGTTAGTTAGTTACCAACTTCACATAAATAGTTACCACTTTTACATACTAAAACGTGGTCACTATTTAACTTAAAGTGGTCACTAAATAACGTAAAGTGGTAACTTTTTATCATAAGTTAGGTCCGTCGTACGGTACACGGTTGTATAGTATAATTTGTGTTTATATAATCTGTATAAAAGGAAAAAAAAATATCACGGAGTAACTCTTGAAGTTACTCGTATAATGAATATAGGGATATTTCTCATGGTACCTTCGAACTTTGACCCATTACACATCGTACCCCTCATTTTAAGTTTGTTTCTATGGTAACCTTGTGTTTTGCGTTTAGTGTCCATGGTACCCCTGATCAATTTTTCGTCATAACGGCGTTAAAAGTTAGTTTAGTTAAAGTAATTATTTTTTTATTTTTTTTGGTGAAATTAGTTAGAAAATTAATAAAATTCAAATTAATTGAGGAAATGTTCATGGTACTTATGTGTTTTCAATGTTTTAGCCATAGTACCCTTATATTTAAAATTCTTTGTCCATGGTACCCTTGTGGTTACAATTCATTCAGAGGTACCATGGACATTCCCTCAGTTTTCAATTATTTTTATTAGAAATTCATTAATTGTTCTAACTAATTTTTCCTCTGAAACAAATTAATCACTTTAACTAAACTAATTTTTAACACTGTTATGACAGAAAATTGATCAGGGATACCATGGACACTAAACACAAAACACATGGTTACCATAGGAACAAACTTAAAATGAGGGTTACCATGTGTAATGTGTCAAAGTTCAGGGGTACCGTGGGAAATATCCGATGAATATAAGAGCAATGTTAGTAATGGATCTTGATCCATAGGTGGATGGATTGAAAATGATGTTACATCAATGGATATTCAATCCTTAGTGGAGGGTTGAGAAAAAATATCCACTTTGACGGATTGAAGAAAAGAGGAAAAATTAAGCAATTAGTGACTAGTATAGACCCCGTGCATGTATGCACGATATTTTTAGAAATTTATTTATTTATAGTTAATTATTTATACAAAATAGATTTTAATTAGCAATCTGATAATTTTTCATTATTTATCTTTGTTTTTGGATATAATAAAATAATTTGAAAATGCATAATTAATCAAAATAACGACCTCGACTAATATCATGAAATATTGAAATATGTAGTCCAAAAAATTAGTACCTCTGTGTTTTATCTGTCATTTATATTTCTCGAGACAATCACTTCTCTTTTAAATATGTTTTAGTATAATATATGAATAAATTGTGAAATGTATATTCACATTTAATAACTTGTATTTTTAGATCGTTAATATTTTTATGATAATGTGTATTGTATAAGATAAACTATAGAGTATATGATATTATATGATTGAACAAAATTAGGATAGATCCCGTGCAAATGCACGGTTTTTGAGTTACGGGGTTCATGTAGTGGTATCAATTAGGTTTTATCATGTACTATTAAAAATAAGTTTGAGTTTGAAATATATTATTGTAATGATTTTTTTAAAGCTCATTTCGAGAAAGTGATTTTAGGAGGTCGTATATTTATAATGTTAGATCAACTTTGAACTTAAAAAATACTTCGTATTGATTATTACTGACAGACACATAATATATCTTGCAATATGTACACTATAATATACTTTTTCAATACACCATATTATATGTTAAAAAGAAAATAAGTTATCACGTACATATATAATACATAAAGTCAATCTCGTATACTAATTACCCGTGTGAAGTATATTTTATTACCTAATCACTTATTATTTATATATATATATATATAGAGAGAGAGAGGGATTCACATAAGAACACCTCTCCCTATAAGTACATAAGTCTTATTTTGGACCATAGGATGAGGTGAGGATGTATGGTTGAAATTTATTTAATCATAATTAAGACAGTTAGAGCAACCACAATGGGTAGTTCTTACCATTGAAGTTGTCAAACAAACTTTATTTGATAAAGTTTGTCCATTTTGGACAAAAGTTCTTACTATTTTTAAGAAATTGAGTTCTTAATTAAGAACCAAGTTCTTACTTAAAACAATAAAGGTAGACCAATCAAATAATTTTGCTTATTTTAATCTTGTGTGAGAAAAAAACATCCAAGAACTTTATGCAAGGTTCTTCCATTGTGGTATAAAGTTCTTATATCTAGGATATAGCATAAAATGAGATGGCATATGGAAGAACTTTATATGAGTTCTTCCATTGTGGTTGCTCTTAGTACCCAAAGAAAAGCAAATACCAATACAACCCAATTTAATACACACTCTCTTCGACCCAATTTAATACACACTCTCTCTAACCAAATTTAATACATTCTTTCCAACCCAATTTAATACATTCTCTCTCAAACTCATAGTATTTAGCATATATCATAATATTTGAATGTTTTCATTCGAATTTTAGTATTTGATCTTTGGAGTTTCAACCGGAATTTGTATTCACCGTATTTGACAGTTTTGAGTTAAATATTAATTGAGATGAATTAAAGTTACAAAATATAAGAACTAAAGTTACAAAAACATTTGAACTGATTCGAAATAAAGTTACAAAACATGACCGAAGTTTCAATATATGATCTGAAGTTACAAAATATGTGCTGTAACGGAAGAGAAAGACAAACAAATAAGAACGTAAAATCGAGAGACAGACATATTTACGTGGTTCACTAACAACCTGTTAGCTACGTCCACGGGCAGAAGAAGGGGATAGTTTTATTAATTTTGAGGAGAGGTTACAGATTTCAGACTAATATCATAATTTCTAGGGTAGAGGTATGATAGTTTATATAATACTCTCAACCTAAACAGAAATCCTAAACAGATTAGGAAACCCTATACAATAGGAAATCCTAGGTCAGATACTCAGATATTGATTAGGAAACTCTAATCAATCAGATATTAATTAGAAAACTTTCCTAATTAAACAGATTCAGATCGGAAACCAACTCGAGATCCGAAAAGACAATTGCTAGGCACTTATTTCCTAACAATATGAACTGAAGTTACATTATATATAAACTGAAGTTACAAAAATATATGAACTGATTAGAATTGAATTTTCGAAAAATGAATTGTGGTTACAATATATGATCTGAAGTTACAAAATATATGAACTGAAGTTACAAAATATGTGAAGTAAAGTTACAAAAATATATGACCTGATTAGAATTGAGGTTACAAAATATAGACTTGAATTACAATATACGAACTGAAGTTACAAAATATATGAACTGAAGTTACAAAATATATGAACTGAAGTTACAAATATATAAAAAGCAATTCATATACAAAGCTTGTCCGGTAATTTAAGTGTCAGCAACCCACCGAAATCAATTCTGCATACGGATGCTTTATGTCTACCATTAAGCTTTGAAATCAGCTTCGCAAAGTCTACGTCTTCATCCTCGTAAAAATGAGTTTATATATTATCGACATCTTCATCCTCATTCCCCACATCTTCAACCATTTCAACCATGGACGACATTTCAACCAACACATGCAATAAATAACAAAAAAACACAATATCACGTAAAAATGAGAATAATTAAGAGATCGGTTGATAAATTGATTAGAAATAAAGTTACAAATATATGATCTGAAATTACAAAATATATGAATTGAAGTTACATAATATATAAACTGAAGTTACAAAAATATATAAACTGATTAGTGACGCATAATGTAGCATGAATGGACAAAACAACTCAGAATGATCAATTTTCTCTCACGTTTCTCCTTAAACACATCAAAATAAAAAAAACACTATTCACAAAACGGAAAAATTGTTGAAATATTCAAGAACCCTAATTTGATGGAAAAAAACGTATACAATCAGATTTTCAACAAGACAAACAATACAATATTGTAGACACCCGCATTTTGACTGCCAGGTGTCTATGGCAGTTTCCCAAAAAACACCCGATGATGATCGGACGCTAACATGCTTCTATGCGCTCGGATACGGGCTCAAATCCATTAATCGTTGGCTAACGCACTTACGGAGTACAAATCTCACAAAATCAACCTCAAATCCAGGCCCAGCGGACCATTTCGAGTCAAACAAGACTAATTTGGGCTAAAACCGACACCGGAATTAAAACCGACTTGTCACGATTGGGTCAATCCCGGTCAAAGTCATTCCCGAGACACACAAAAACAACCCATCAATCATCAAAAGTCCAACTCAAACCCTTCAAATACCCACGGTCAAGGTCCAAGCAAGTGACCCGCGCGACCCAACTGGGCCACTCGATCGAGTGCCTCATCCACTCGATCGAGTGGGCCCTTATTTAGGCCCGACGGCTGACGCACAAGCCTACTCGACCGAGTCAGCCACCTACTCGGTCGAGTAACCCTAATCCGAAGCCCTAGCTTTTCCTATAAAAGGAACCCCCATGCACCCCTCTTCAACAACTTTGACACAATTATCGAAACCCTAGAGCAACCTCATACACACATACTACATCCTCTACAAACCCTAAGCAAACCCTAAGCAACATCCTAGCAAACCCTAGACCTAGTTTAGGAATCAACAACCCGAGCCACCATAACTCGACCTCCATAAACCTCGAAGACTCTTGTGTTATAGCCACGGTTACGAGTCCGCACCGAGACAAGAACATGTAGGTTGAGGGTGTCAAAACCCCGTTTCTTCCCTTCTCTTCCTTTTTCTCGCGTCGTGTCTATTTCATACGGGTCGTTTTATTTTTTTTATCGTTATTATCGCATCGTTAATATCAATAATACTAGTATCAAAACATTAAAATACCTATCAATTTGTGTCGAGTATAAGTGATATCGGAATGAGGAAACACGAATATACAAGTGTACTGCACACAGCGTTGACGGTCGCTCGTTCCGATATCCCGGTTACCTGATCGTTGAGATAGGTCAATTTCAACAATAATTTTCATATCGTTTGTATCATCGTTATTATTCGCATCGATTTCTCAAAAAATAAACATCGTATTTCAATATGGGTCGAAACCCATTGACACGGATCCGACATCACAATCCTTAGGGATTTATTTCGATGTCAGAAAAGTCGAGGGAATCAAGTCCTTTTCTGTATTTTAAGCAAAGTATCGATATGTTAGACCCGATGACAATTCCGTAATTGGACGTCGAGTCTAATAAATCAAATCAAATAATTTAGCCGTTTCAATTTTCCGTTGATGTTAACGTAGATGTTGTCCAATTATAACACTACAAACATGGAGGAACATTTATTATTGTCTCGGCTACTTTAAACGATTCAAATCAATTGCAAGCGTTTTCTGGTTACGTACAGGTGCCACTCGGTCGAGTGCCTACGTCACTCGATCGAGTGACATCACAAAATCGAGACAGAATGGTCTGCAGGACCTCTACTCGGTCGAGTCTTCCAGTGACTCGATCGAGTGGAGACCTACTCGGTCGAGTTGGTCAATAACTCGGTCGAGTAGGGTCACCAGATCCGGACAGAATACTTTTCAAGTACTCACTCGGTCGAGTCTCACAGCGACTCGGTCGAGTGGCCACGTACTCGGCCGAGTTGGTCAATAACTCGGCCGAGTACGGCCCATAACACGAAACAGAAACCTCTTTTCAGGGCCTATTCGATCGAGTCTATCGACCACTCGATCGAGTGCCCTCATAACGACTCAAACACGCGTCGTACATTACCCTATTTTTCAAACTCGATAGTATTTTACGACTTAGGTCAACACGTGCATAATTAATCACGTGTATACTATCTTTTCAAATCATGCATCCTCATATTTGCATCTTTTCAATTCAATTCAATTTTGCACAAACCGTTATTATTCGTTATATTATTATATCATTACTAACGCGTTTGTTGTTTCTCTTGTTAATTTAATTTTGTTCGTTTATTGTACTAAATGAACCCGCATGCTAAAATACAACTTTGACGTTAATCTTAGCTGCATTAAATTGACTTAGAAACCCGTTTCAATTCAATTCGCATGTTTAGGGAAAATACTGTTTGCATATCATTTTCCCGTTTTACTAGCGCGCGTATTGTAAGTCATTCGAATTCTTAGTAGAGGCCGCTAATGTGCGGGCGGGGTTGGGTGTCCTTCGTGGGCTTCCCAACACGTACCCTCACCCCTTACTCAGAACCTCGGTTTCCGGATGCCCGAAACCGTTGGCGCACGAGAGTCATTCAATATACGATTAACCGCTCAAGTCGGCATCTATATCGATATGCAAAGGGACGAGCCCAATAAACTCTGACATCGGAAATGGGCCGTATTTTGTATACGGCCCACTACGACATAGAGTGGGCTCGAATGGTTCCGAATAACCACAAAATTCGGTGGCGACTCCACATAGACCTAAATTTCAATTCGATCCGTTTCATATGGAGATTCATTCGCCTACCCAAACCCGCGCGTGGCCGCGTCGGGGTGGACCTATGTCATGTCCACAATTTGGCGACTCCGCTGGGGATTAACTGATGCGTGACTTACCATCGGCATCCTCAGGGTGAGACTCGAATAGAAATCGTTTGACGAATACTATACGCGTGTTAGTTTTACGGTTCATGCATAACCCATATTTTCCCGGGCCGGTACTGGTGACCGACGTCCCACTATACCATTGATGTACTCCAACATGGATATGTCAAAAGGTGTCCATAGTCGATTCGAGTGGGTTTCGCGGCATGTTCTAAGCTCAATTCGACTTAGAGAGTCCGTCCCGATCAACGTCTAGACTATGTACACTGGTATAGACCCTTTCAGACCGACCGAGACTTAGTGTAGAGCATACATGACGTCGTTATAATGCTTGTGTGACTACGTGCCACTTGGTTTCCGAGTCATTTTCAAAAATATCAACTTTTCAAAAATTACATCCTCCTTTTCAAGATATTCGATTTTCAAAACCCGGGACATACCGAATTTAGGACTTATGATTTTACTCAAAATAGCCTATTTTCTAGCCGGTATGCTGCCCAAATCAAAACTCAAACTTTCAAAACTCATGGCCCAATGACTTTTTCCGGAAATTTGGGCCATTCACCGAGTCCACTCGGTCCTTTTTCAAAAATCAATCAATTTCCAAAACTTCCCTCCTCTTAGGACTTCCCATTTTTAGCAGTGTCGGGTCGAGTCTTAAGTTGTCAAGGTTTCTAGCGTCGAAACTCTGTCGATCTTACATCACGAGTTTCTTCCCTATCCCAGTCCGCCTTATTAGACTAAGGCAAGGCCCACCTAAGTAGGACATACTCTTACAAAGGAGGGCCCGTCAACACGATCGAGTCAAAAGTCTGGGGATGTCTCGCGTGAACCTTCCTTCGAACAGGACTAGGCCCACTTGCCGAATCCTAAGGAAGGCCCACACTTCACGAGTCACCCGTCTAAGTGTCTTCTTCGAGTCATTTCCCTTTAGTCTCGTTTGGGATGTACTTTCTATTCCGGGATTTCTGGGCTAGTTTCTGATTACGTGGTGTTCTTACAGACAGGCCAGCCACAACCCGACATCAACGCAAGATGGACGAGCTGAAAAACGCCTTAGCCAAGATCGAGACTCAACTGACCTCCATCCTCGCTAACCAAGCAACTTTGGACACCCGTCTGAGCACTGTGGAGAAGACGGTCCCAGTTGAAGGAGCTGATTCCGCTGGGCCCATAGCCGAATTGGTCAGTGTCGTTCGCAGGCTCGAGGAGCAAGTCCACTTGTCAACAAGCAACTCGATCCACTCCGAGAATGCTCGCATTTATTCACCTTTGAATGACGAGCTACCGGCCAACCTCAACTTGACGGGAATTCCTATGTTTGAGGGTACCGAAGACCCGGTCCATCACATCCGGGCCTTCAAAGACTTCATGGCGGTCAAAGGGGTAAAGTCCACCATGTTCAAGCACTTATTCCCTTCCTCCTTGGAGAAGCATCCCAGGGCCTGGTTCTACAGGCTCGACCCCAAGAAGTACAAGACTTGGGATGATGTGGCAACCGAATTCGCCCGGAACTACGCCGATAACACTGAAATCCAGACTACAATGCGTACTCTGGAGGTAATGGCCCAGGAGCCCAAAGAAGGGTTCACAAAATATCTGCAAAGGTGGAGGGCTGAGAGTGTGAAGCTGGTTGACAAGCCCGGCGAGAAGGCCCTAGTGGAAGCCTTCGTCAAAAATCTACTCCCATCCTACCGGGTCCATCTCCGGTATGCTATTATCCCGAACTTTGCTGTCCTTACTGAAATGGGCACAAGGATCGAAGACGATTTGAGGTTGGAGAGCCTGACTAAGGCCTCTACCAAAGGGTATCAAGGGGCAAGTTCATCCACAATCAAGCCCACACCTGCAGCTGCAACTCGCAGCATCTTTGACGAGGTAAACCTGCTCGACACCTCATCTAAAAAGAATACACCAAATCGGGTATTCACAGATATAGGGACTACCTATACTTATGCCTTACAGAGGCTATCCTCAAAGGGCCTAATCCAACCGATAGGCCCAACTGCAGAACCTCCAGCGGAAAAAAGGCCCAAAACTTACAATGCCCAAGCCTACTGTCAGTATCACCGGGGCAACGGACATGATACTGAAAAATGTTGGAGGTTAAAACATCTAATCCAGGACCTTATCGAGAGCGGGAAAATCCCGTTGCCCGGAGACAAGCCGAGCAACAAAGAAAACCCGTTCAGCGCCCACGCTATCTTCACCGGTGAGGTAATTAACTGTTCTCACCTCATCTCTCCCTATATCTCACAAATCAACGGGATATGGTTCGACGACGAGGATGATGTGTACTTAACCAAAGGGGAAGCCGTCCCCATCACCCTTGAAGAGGTCCGAAAGGCAAAGTCCAAAGCTTTAGCCACCAATCATCTCGCCGCGGCTGGGCGTTCCATCCCTATATCCGTCACTGAACCCGCCAGGACGGAGCCTACCCTCGAAGAACCAAGCCCAGACACGGCTCTGGTCCAACAAATGAAGAGGGTCCGAGCCGATCTAACTATATGGCAACTATTGGTTAGCTCGCAAGCTCATCGGGAAGCCCTGACTAAGGCTCTCGATGAAATCAAGGTTGATTCAGAGGCTACCCCCGCTGAAATGGTAGCCACCATCATGCCCTACCTTAAGGGCAAATCCAAAGAAGAAGGCCCACTCATAACCTTCTCCGAAGCTGACCTACCACCATTTGGGCCCAATCACAATCTGGCCCTATACATCACGGTCATCTGCAAAGGCAAATATCTCCCGATGACCCTTATCGACGATGGATCAGCCGTAAACGTCCTTCCTCTAAGGACCGCAAAAGCACTCGGCATCACCGATGCCGATTACCTTCCAACGGCGCAGACCATCCAGGCTTTCGACGGAAGCCCAAAACCTGTCGCCGGGGCCGTGAAATTGAAGATCATAACGGGCCCAATCGAAAAGGAATTGGAATTTCAGGTGATAGATGTCACCTCATCATTCAATCTCTTGCTGGGAAGGCCTTGGATCCACGCGGTTAAGGCCGTGTCATCTACCCTCCACCGAAAAGTCAAGATGCCCCTCAAAGACGGTATCATCACGCTGGAGGCGACCCCAATTACCGTAGCAAGCTGCAACGCTACGGGACGGGCCGACCCACGAGGATTCGATTTCGTGGGCATGATCGAAGAAGAATATCTCTTTAGGCCCTACTTCACAACTAGCATCGACACGATGCTACAAAATCTGGGTTACCTACCCGGAATAACCTCAAGGCCATACCTTCCAGCAGGGAGGATTATCGAGGTTCTAAACGACGGCGAGTCACATTTCGGATTAGGGTATGCTATAACCCCGGAGAACGTGGTTCGGGCCGGTATTCACAAGGCCATCGACATTATCAAGGGTACTTACATAAGCCCGTATAGCCTGAAGCTAACGGATTACTTCGTCACTCCAGTCTTCGGAGCTATCCAAGTGGGCCTCTACCAACCCACCATCACATATCCCGAGACCAAAAAGGCTCGGGAATGCAATTTCATCCCTGATGATATATTCACCATCGTTCAGGCCGAATCAAAGGAGGGCGAAAACAACTCCGAGCCCGTACTGGGGCTCTTATTCGGGGAAGACAAGGCCATTCCTCCTCCAAAAGACGACCTGGTCAACTTGATCCTTCGCAGCGATCGGTTTGACCCAACCAAGCTAATCACCGAGGTTGGCGCCAAACCGAGAACTTGGAGGAAGACCATAAAATGGACCGACAGTCAAGGACGGGTCTACAAGCTGACCACCGGCGAGGGAGACATGCCGGATACCGAGTCTGAGTCAGAGTCAGAGTCGGAGTCTGAGTCCGGGTCTAGAGGTTCTGGTGCTAAAGTCGAGTCTGTAACCCCTCTTCCTTTATCCACTGAGGTCTCGGGGCCTGTCCCAAGACCTCTCCCTATCCCGCCACTGACCAATGATCAGATGGCAGCTCTATTCGAGCTATTTTCAAAATTTACCATCAATAATAATAACGAACACCGTTCTGCTTACGACTTGTCTTATTTCCAAAATCTTCTCAATTTCAAAAATTTTATATGCAATGACATTGAGAAACCCGACGAACAGGTACCCCTACCTCAACATCTGGTCGAGCAGCTCGAGCAAAGGGAATCCCGAGATCCGGTAATCGAAGAAACCGAGTCCATCAATCTGGGAACCACTTTAGAGCCCCAGATGCTTAAGTTGGGCCTATCTTTAAATCCAGAGGAGAGAAAACAATTCACAGACCTCCTCCATGAATTCAAAGATGTCTTTGCATGGTCCTACAAGGACATGCCGGGTATAGACAGGGAGATAGCCGAACACCGAATACCCATCAAAGATGGGTGCAAGCCGGTAAAGCAAAAACTCAGAAGAATGAAGCCCGAATGGTCTCTTAAAGTCAAGGAAGAGGTCGATAAACAATTCAAAGCAGGCTTTATACAAGTGTCTGAATATCCAGACTGGGTTGCCAACATCGTGCCGGTACCCAAGAAGGACGGCAAGGTGCGGGTTTGCGTGGACTTCCGGGATCTTAACAAGGCAAGCCCAAAAGACGATTTTCCGTTACCACACATCGACATACTGGTGGATAATACGGCCGATCATGCCCTTCTATCGTTCATGGACGGGTATGCCGGGTACAATCAGATTAAAATGGCAGAGGAGGACATGGGTAAGACCACCTTCATTACACCTTGGGGTACTTACTGTTACACCGTCATGCCATTTGGGCTTATCAACGCCGGGGCCACTTATCAACGGACTGCCACTACTTTGCTCCACGACATGATGCATAAAGAAGTGGAGGTCTACGTGGACGACATGATCGTCAAGTCTAAGGACCGAAGCGGGCACATTTCAGCCCTAAGAAAGTTCTTCACCCGGCTACGTAAATACAACATGAGACTGAACCCACAAAAATGCAGTTTTGGGGTGACGTCAGGCAAATTACTGGGCCATATCGTTAGCCAACGCGGCATCGAGGTCGACCCAGCTAAAATCAAAGCCATCACCGAGATGCAACCACCCAAGACCGAAAAGGAAATAAGGGGGTTTCTCGGAAAAGTCCAATACATCAGCCGTTTCATTTCGAAACTAACCATGGTATGCGAACCCATCTTCAAAAAGCTAAAAATCGGAGAACGGGTGCTATGGGACGGCAAATGTCAAGCGGCTTTCGACAAAATCAAGGAGATGTTGTCTGCTCCGCCAGTATTAATGCCACCTCAACACGGTCTGCCTTTGTCGTTATACCTGACAACGACTGAGACAGCCATGGGGGCTATGCTGGCCCAGACAGTTGATTCAGAAGAACGGGCCATTTACTACATCAGTAAAAAGTTCCTCGAATATGAGTGTAAATATACAATGCTCGAAAAGACGTGCCTAGCATTGGTTTGGGCCACTAAAAAGCTCCGACATTACATGCTCAGTCACGAGGTACATGTGTTATCCAAAATGGATCCTATCAAATACTTGTTCGAGAAGCCCATCCTCAACGGCAGGATGTCAAGATGGACTTTAATGTTATCCGAGTTCGACCTCAAATTTGTACCATTAAAAGCCATCAAAGGCCGGGCAGTTGCCGAGTTCCTCGCTGACAGCCCAATATCCGAAGAAGGCCACACCGATACATGGGCCTTTCCCGATGAAGACATATTCCATACCGATACGGAAGTGTGGGATCTATATTTCGATGGGGCATCCAACTTTCGAGGGTTCGGGGTCGGAATTCTGTTAATTTCACCCCGAGGGGAACACACTCCCTTATCCATCAAGTTAGATTTCGACGTGACCAACAACGCAGCCGAATACGAAGCATGCATTCACGGGTTGCAAGCCGCCGCTGATTTAGGGGTAACAAACCTCCGAGTCCACGGTGATTCATCATTGGTCATCAATCAAGCACTCCAAAAATGGAAAACTCGGAACGCCAATCTCGTGGCTTACCAAGCACGGGTAAGGGTTCTAGAAAAACAATTTCAAAAGGTAGAATACATTTATCTGCCCCGGGAAGAGAATCAGTTCGCAGATGCACTTTCCAAATTAGCATCTTTACTGAACATCCCGGATCACCTGACCAGCATGCCAATCTGTGTCGAAAGACGGTCCGAGCCAGCCTACATCCACGCCATTCAGGATATCGAGATAACGGACCCGGAGCCTTGGTATCAAGCTGTCCTAACCTACTTGGCAACGGGAGAATATCCCGCGGGAGCGGAAAATCGGGCCAAAAAGGCCCTACGAAGATTGGCAACCCAATTTGTTCGAACTGATGACGGGCAATTGTACAAAAAGACGGCACAGGGGGCTCTACTCCTATGCATCGACAAAATACAGGCCGAAAAGGTCATGGCCGAGGTCCATGACGGTGAAAACGGCCCTCATATGAACGCCCATATGCTAGCCCGAAAAATCATGAGGCTCGGGTACTATTGGAACACCATGGAAACAGACTGTCAGTTGTATGTCAAACACTGCCATAACTGTCAGATCTTCGCCAATGTACAACATATGCCATCTTCCCTATTATATACCATGACATCACCATGGCCATTTTCGACATGGGGTATTGACATAATTGGAAAGGTGCATCCTTCCGGGACGGGAGGTCATTGCTTCATCTTAGTGGCCATCGACTACTTCACCAAATGGGTCGAAGCTGAGTCATACCGTGTCTTGAACGCCAAGCACGTGGCCAAATTCATCCAAAATAAAATAATATGCCGATATGGGATCCCTCACGAGTTCATCAGCGATCACGGGACCCACTTCCAAGCTGAAACTGCCGCATTGCTGGCAAAATACAAAATTCAAAGGCATACATCTTCGCCTTACCGACCTCAAACAAACGGAGCGGTAGAAGCGGCCAATAAAACAATTGTCACCATACTTAAAAAGATGGCTGAAAATTACCGGGACTGGCCCGACAAAATACCTTTTGCTCTATGGGGATATCGAACCTCAATCCGCACCGCGACCGGGGCAACCCCGTATTACTTGACATACGGAATGGAAGCGGTCCAACCAGTCGAGCTAGAGGTGCCATCCCTTAGGATCCTACTTGAAAGCCAAGTACCTGAGGCAGATTGGGTCCAAGCCCGATACGATTCGCTAGTCCTTTTAGACGAACGGCGATCCCGGGCTCTCAACAACATTCAAACATATCAAAAAAGGATCCAACGGGCTTTCAACAAGCGGGTTAGGCCCAGGAACATCAAGGAAGGGGATTTGGTCCTAAAATCGGTTCGTGCCTTACTACCGGTTGACCCAAGGGGTAAATTCAAACCCAACTGGGCTGGGCCATACTTGGTCAAGAAGGTCCTATCAGGAGGAGCGGTAATGCTGACAGACTTGGACGGGAACGAATTTGTCAACCCAACCAACTTGGACCAGCTAAAGCGCTATTACCCATAAACCCCCATCTCAATGTCATTTGCAAAAATTTATAAAAATCTGTCCTTTTTATAAATTTTCAAAATTATAGACAAGTCAATAAGCTAGAATTAATTATTCTACTGTCGCACATCTTGAATTAATAATCTTGATGTATTTCGAAAATTGCAATCATCAATCAAATCAAATTTTTGAACTACGTTAGGTTTGATTCCGCCATTTGCGGATACGTAGGCAACCCCTCAAAAGGGTACAACCACTGACGGGAGCGGTGTTCAATAATATGTCTTTTATTAATATCTCGATAAACTCGGGATTACAAAAAAAAAAAAAAAAAAAAAAAAAAAAAACGGCATTCACACAAAAAAACCACACCACACAAATAATAATACTATTCAAATAATAAAATAAGGAGACTAGTATCCGGGCATCTTCCCCTTCCCCTTGTCCTTCGGGTCGCGTGGAGCCTGAGGTCTTCGGGGTGGCGACGAGCGTTCCCGAATCACGAGTGGAACCTCTTTAGCCCGGGCCCGTTTCTTTGGCGACGGGTCTTCAATCACGGTCTTCGGCCCAAGTCGGGCCCGCACGTGCTCAGGCAGTCTATCCCGTGGGCCAAGTCGGTCCTGCACGGGTAGTCTTGGGCCCAGTCTCCTTTCTAAGTCCGTCTGGGGGCTCACTTTCCCCCAAGCACCTTTAGCACTAGACCCTTCAGCTTGAGTCTTAGTCTTCTTCTTTTGCCCTGACATTAGGCGGACTAGGGTAGCTGGAGTGTCTCCCTCATCAAAGAACCCCCTGTTGTCTTTAGCTTGCTCTCTTCTCAGCAGGTCGAAGGCTTCATCGACTTTCAAAGCGGCTCGAGCTTTGGCATCTCCGGCTTTGGTCCACTTCGTATAAGAATCTGAAACCCAGATTGAATGGCGAGATTTGACAACGGGCCAAGTATGCCGTGTATACCACCTTTGCATCCAGGTATCACACATTACATCAGTCAGTTGGGTAGGGTCACTCACAACTGCTTCAACTTCAGGAATTCGCTGGGTCCATCCATACTGCCTTAGTATGCGATCAGGATAAAGATGAACCGTCTGCCTGAAGGAAAGGATCACCTGATAGCGGGCTCTGTCCCTCGGATCCAAGCCACTCCAAAGGTAGATGGGCCACCATGGAACCACCCATCGAATTAACGGGCCGCCATGAAAGGACAAAACCTCGTCCCAATACTTCTGCGTAATCTGACGAGAAAAGTCAATTGCCCGCCTCCTCGTCATCACCTGGTTATGACGGTAGTTGCCCGCATCAAGAGGAGGATCTATCACTGATAGTCTCTCATATAGCCAAATCTGCAAAAGAAAACAAAACATGAGGCTCATAGGCAAAATAGGCGTTCGCCTAAAGGCCACTCGATCGAGTGCTTGGGATACTCGATCGAGTGGTGCCCCTGAACTCAAACAGGAGACTCTTTGCGAGGGCACTCGATCGAGTGCCAGGGTGACTCGACCGAGTGGCACCTCCGAAAACAGGTCAGAAGCGTCTAATTGAGGGTACTCGACCGAGTGCTTGGGTGACTCGATCGAGTACCCCCTGCAGTAAGAAAAATTTTCGAAAAAGAAAGAAGAAAGAAAAAATCAAGAATTGAAAAAAAAAAGAGCCAAGTGACATACTTGCAACAAACGGGTGCTACCGGTAAGGCGAATGGATGAGTCCCTTTTGCGATCGTCCAATCCTTGGATTATCTCGCCTGTGATCAACCAAGCCGGGCTGTGCTCGGTCTCCATCAGATCCACTACGGTCAGGAGACGGGTGTTTCCCATACAGGATAACAAATCCATATGACCCTCGAAAGCATATACGTGAAGCATGCAAAAAGAGAAGGCCCTGCGGCTGTAAGCCGGTCTAACCCGAACATCGAGTGAATTCATGAATTTCTCAGCCAAGTCGATCAGAGAAATTTTGTCACCATCCATCATGCGGGATACCTCATTGTGAGAGAGCCCTAGAAATTCCCTCAGTTTCCTCCTCGGGTCATAGATCGAATAGGGGACAGCAGGGCGAAGAATCGGATTCCATCCTCCTATAGCTGCAATCTCCTCCGGTAAAGGGCAAACTTCGCCCCGAGGGAAAGAAAAGACATGATATATGTCATCCCAATAAGCCAAGCAAGCATCCAGAAAGTAGCGGTCAACCACCATCTGACGGAACGGGTACAATTGGGTTATCCCCGTCTGATTCAAAGCCACCCTATCTACGTCCCTAAAGCGACGGGACCACTCCTGCAGCATCACGGTCAACCTATCAATTCCCATGGCTAAACTTCTTAAGAAAATAAAGAGACTTTCTTTTGCCTAAAGGGAAATAGAGAGACTTTCTTTTGATTTGTGTTGGGAATTATGAAGAAAATCAAGAGCATGGAAGGGCTATATATAGCATTAACCTTGCAAAGTATTTAGGAAAATTTCCTAATCCTAATTAGGAATCAAACCACAATCCTAGTCTCAATACTAGCACGGGAATTTCCATCCCAAACTTTCCTAATCTTTGTTAGGAGTCAAGAATCTCAAAGTTTCCAAAATTCAAAGGTCTCAAATTTTCAAGATTTCAAAAATTCAAATTTTCAAACCATTTCTCCCCAGCGCGAGTCATTTTACTGCCTACGTGTTGCATGCGTTTTATGTGACTCATACAGGTACAACTCAATTAGGGAAGTGCGACCCACAATAATTCCCCAGCGGAAGCCAACGACGGCATTTCAAGGGATGAGTCTACATACAGGCACACCCAGGACTTACGAGACAAGTCCAATCCCCCACGGAGTTATCAGCTCAGGTATAACTTCTAGCTTGCGGCTGGCGAGCCCTTCACGCAAGTCTAACGGACTATAAACGACCCGGCCGGAAGTCCGCCAGGTTTCAATCCTCGATTGGCCTGGTGGATACTCTGACTCTCGCCCTGTCCAAGCCTCAGTCAGAGTGGGGGCTCTGTAGACACCCGCATTTTGACTGCCAGGTGTCTATGGCAGTTTCCCAAAAAACACCCGATGATGATCGGACGCTAACATGCTTCTATGCGCTCGGATACGGGCTCAAATCCATTAATCGTTGGCTAACGCACTTACGGAGTACAAATCTCACAAAATCAACCTCAAATCCAGGCCCAGCGGACCATTTCGAGTCAAACAAGACTAATTTGGGCTAAAACCGACACCGGAATTAAAACCGACTTGTCACGATTGGGTCAATCCCGGTCAAAGTCATTCCCGAGACACACAAAAACAACCCATCAATCATCAAAAGTCCAACTCAAACCCTTCAAATACCCACGGTCAAGGTCCAAGCAAGTGACCCGCGCGACCCAACTGGGCCACTCGATCGAGTGCCTCATCCACTCGATCGAGTGGGCCCTTATTTAGGCCCGACGGCTGACGCACAAGCCTACTCGACCGAGTCAGCCACCTACTCGGTCGAGTAACCCTAATCCGAAGCCCTAGCTTTTCCTATAAAAGGAACCCCCATGCACCCCTCTTCAACAACTTTGACACAATTATCGAAACCCTAGAGCAACCTCATACACACATACTACATCCTCTACAAACCCTAAGCAAACCCTAAGCAACATCCTAGCAAACCCTAGACCTAGTTTAGGAATCAACAACCCGAGCCACCATAACTCGACCTCCATAAACCTCGAAGACTCTTGTGTTATAGCCACGGTTACGAGTCCGCACCGAGACAAGAACATGTAGGTTGAGGGTGTCAAAACCCCGTTTCTTCCCTTCTCTTCCTTTTTCTCGCGTCGTGTCTATTTCATACGGGTCGTTTTATTTTTTTTATCGTTATTATCGCATCGTTAATATCAATAATACTAGTATCAAAACATTAAAATACCTATCAATTTGTGTCGAGTATAAGTGATATCGGAATGAGGAAACACGAATATACAAGTGTACTGCACACAGCGTTGACGGTCGCTCGTTCCGATATCCCGGTTACCTGATCGTTGAGATAGGTCAATTTCAACAATAATTTTCATATCGTTTGTATCATCGTTATTATTCGCATCGATTTCTCAAAAAATAAACATCGTATTTCAATATGGGTCGAAACCCATTGACACGGATCCGACATCACAATCCTTAGGGATTTATTTCGATGTCAGAAAAGTCGAGGGAATCAAGTCCTTTTCTGTATTTTAAGCAAAGTATCGATATGTTAGACCCGATGACAATTCCGTAATTGGACGTCGAGTCTAATAAATCAAATCAAATAATTTAGCCGTTTCAATTTTCCGTTGATGTTAACGTAGATGTTGTCCAATTATAACACTACAAACATGGAGGAACATTTATTATTGTCTCGGCTACTTTAAACGATTCAAATCAATTGCAAGCGTTTTCTGGTTACGTACAGGTGCCACTCGGTCGAGTGCCTACGTCACTCGATCGAGTGACATCACAAAATCGAGACAGAATGGTCTGCAGGACCTCTACTCGGTCGAGTCTTCCAGTGACTCGATCGAGTGGAGACCTACTCGGTCGAGTTGGTCAATAACTCGGTCGAGTAGGGTCACCAGATCCGGACAGAATACTTTTCAAGTACTCACTCGGTCGAGTCTCACAGCGACTCGGTCGAGTGGCCACGTACTCGGCCGAGTTGGTCAATAACTCGGCCGAGTACGGCCCATAACACGAAACAGAAACCTCTTTTCAGGGCCTATTCGATCGAGTCTATCGACCACTCGATCGAGTGCCCTCATAACGACTCAAACACGCGTCGTACATTACCCTATTTTTCAAACTCGATAGTATTTTACGACTTAGGTCAACACGTGCATAATTAATCACGTGTATACTATCTTTTCAAATCATGCATCCTCATATTTGCATCTTTTCAATTCAATTCAATTTTGCACAAACCGTTATTATTCGTTATATTATTATATCATTACTAACGCGTTTGTTGTTTCTCTTGTTAATTTAATTTTGTTCGTTTATTGTACTAAATGAACCCGCATGCTAAAATACAACTTTGACGTTAATCTTAGCTGCATTAAATTGACTTAGAAACCCGTTTCAATTCAATTCGCATGTTTAGGGAAAATACTGTTTGCATATCATTTTCCCGTTTTACTAGCGCGCGTATTGTAAGTCATTCGAATTCTTAGTAGAGGCCGCTAATGTGCGGGCGGGGTTGGGTGTCCTTCGTGGGCTTCCCAACACGTACCCTCACCCCTTACTCAGAACCTCGGTTTCCGGATGCCCGAAACCGTTGGCGCACGAGAGTCATTCAATATACGATTAACCGCTCAAGTCGGCATCTATATCGATATGCAAAGGGACGAGCCCAATAAACTCTGACATCGGAAATGGGCCGTATTTTGTATACGGCCCACTACGACATAGAGTGGGCTCGAATGGTTCCGAATAACCACAAAATTCGGTGGCGACTCCACATAGACCTAAATTTCAATTCGATCCGTTTCATATGGAGATTCATTCGCCTACCCAAACCCGCGCGTGGCCGCGTCGGGGTGGACCTATGTCATGTCCACAAATATTAAATAGTTTTGATGAAATAATCAATTCCCCAAATTATTATACTTATAAACCTAATAATCCCTAATTCGTAATATAATCGACCTAAAATCATCCGTTTTAACACTAATTATTATAATCCTCTAATTATTATACAAATCTAATAATCGACCCAAAATCATCCGTGTTTATCATTAATATACAAATTTGAAGGAAAAAAAATCACAATTAACCTGTGAAAAGATGAACGCGCGCAGACGGATCTGGTGACAAACTGGATTTTTTTTGTTTAATTGAGAGAGAACAGAGTAATGGAAGAGGAAATCAGAAATTGGGAGAGTAATTGAGAGTGAAGAGGGTGTGAATATGGTGAGAGAGTAATGGAAATGAATATGGTGGGAAAAAGAAGGTGTGAAAAAAGAGGAAGAGTTGAATTGGGAATGCATAACTTGGGAAACGTAATGTATTTTTTTTTTGAAAAATAAATATACATCAACAAATCCTAGCCATTCATCTCCATTTGATCCAAAGGTTGAGAACAAGACTTATGGACTTATGTGATTATGTAAGACTTATATGATCCCTTCTTTCTCTCTCTCTCTCTCTCTATATATATATATATATATATATATATAGAGAGAGAGAGAGAGAGAGAGAGAGAGTAAGGCTCTTATGAGTCCTTTACTCTATATGAGTCCATAAGTCTTCATCTCATCCATTGGATGGGATGAAGATGGATGGACAAGATGCATCCATTTAAAAAAAAAAGAGAGGAAGATTTACGTTCCTAAAATAGCTCCCAAGAATTTAGGAAACAATAACTCCCTTGATCACGTTCATTCATCATTCATCATTCATCATGTTCATTCATTCCTTCATTCAAACGTGAGAAAAAAAACCCTTTCTTCATCACGTTCATTCATTCAATCAATTCTGTGCTCGAAATCCCGTTATAATGGATTCAATGACCGCGTCATCTTCTTCAACTGTTGATAAGCAATTGATCGAGTATAACAATGGTGAGTTTCAATATTTCTTTCACGTCAATTTTCATTGTTGTTATTGCTTTCATTGTTGCGTTACTTTTTAACGTCAATTTTAATGTTGATATTGCTTTCATTGTTATTTCATTCATGATAGTTTCATATCAATGGTTAGTTACTCTCTCGATCTGTATAGATTCCAGGTTTTTATGTTTCTTATTTAGGTTTTCCATGATATACACTGATACTATTCCATTGTTTTATATTAATGCAGAAACGTCATTGAAGTAACATACCTTTTGAGGTACAGTAACACTTAATTGCAATTACAGTAACACACTGCACGTTTAGAAAAAGGATTTTGATGATGCTGTTAAAGTAACCTAGTGTACTAGTTAGAGTAACACAACTTATGAATTGATATAACACATTTGTTGCGCGTCAATTTTAATGTTGATATTGCTTTCATTGTTATTTCATTCATCATAGTTTCCTATCAATGGTTAGTTGCTCTATCGATCTTTATAGATTCCAGGATTTTATGTTTCTTATTTAGGTTTTTCATGATATACACTGACACTATTGTTTTGTTTTATATTAACGCAGAAACGTCATTGAAGTAACATACCTTCTGAGTTACAGTAACACTTAATTGCAATTACAGTAACACACTGAATGTTTAGAAAAAGGGTTTTGATGATGATGTTAAAAGTAACGTAGTGTACTAGTTAGAGTAACACAACTTATGAATTGATATAACACATTTGTTGCATGGGTGTAATGTTGTTTAATTTTGTGCAGGTGGTATTGACGAAGAAGCGAACGCACAGGACAGCAGTGGAAAAGGTGAAATTTACTCATTTGATTAATCATGGATTAATAACAGTGGTTCATTGCTCTCGTTTTAGTATAGATCCCAGATTTAACGTATGCTTTACTAATATTATTGTTTTGTTTTATGTTGAAGTAGACACGGCATTGAAGTAACATACGTTATGAATTATAGTAACACCAAATATTAATTAGGGTAACACAAAACGAGTATCATTTTGTAACGAGTTTTAATTTTATGCAGGTAGCATTTGCCAAGAACCGAATGCACAGGAATGGTGAGTTTTTTTTTTCGTCATCACGTTTCGTCATTCATTCATTCAAATCTGAGTTCGAAATCCCGTTACCATGGATTCAATGAGCGCGGCATCTTCATCAACTGTTGATAAGCAATTAATCGAGTATAACAATGGTGAGTTTTGATATTTTTTTCACGTTTTGCTTCAATTTTTATTCATGGATACGTCGTGCGTCAATTTGCGTTCTTTTTTTCGTCAATTTTCATGCTGATATTGCTTTCATTGTCATTTCATTCATCATAAATTCATATCAATAGTTAATTGTTATAAATTCCAGAGTTTTATGTTTGTTATTTAGGTTTTCCATGATATACAGTGATACTAAGATCCCAGATTTAACGTAAGCTTCACTGATATTATTGTTTTGTTTTCTGTTGAAGTGGACACGACATTGACGCTTCACTGATACGGACTTCTAAGGCCAGAAGACAAGGCAAATGTGGAAAGCTTGTGCGGATTAATTCGGGAGTTCAGGTTGCAGAGACAGCCGGTTTCTGGGAGGGATATTGACAAAACACAGGAACTGGATTTTGTACACATTTTTTTACACATAGCGCTGTGCTACGTTGCAATTAACTATATATTTATTTAATACTTGTGTATTTGGTTAGAGTAACATCTCATGTCTATTGGAGTAACACCATTCGTTAGTTACAATAACAGACATAATGCATGAAAGTAACTGAGGACAGCAACGTTGTTTAAACAATTCAATACCAAAGTAACTGAGGATAACTTGGATTAGAACCATTCATTACCAAAGTAACAACATTCGTTTTTTTAAGAACCATATATAATGCGTCAGAGTAATTGATGATAATAGCATTGTTTAACCATGAGACAAAGAATAACACCATTAATAACTTAGAGTAACATCATTTGTTCATTAAAGTAATAGTTATAATGCGTCAATGTAACACATTGATTATGAGACCACATTTGTATATTGTGTAAACTTCATTCATTCCCACAGTAACACCGGTCGTTAATTAGAGTGACAGGAACAATTAGTCAGGGTAACAGAGTTTAACAGCATTGTTCCATTGGTGATAATCAAAATACTAATGTACATAACAAGTTTCGAAAACGATACAAAGCATTATTCGTAATTAGAAAAAGATGACATAATTCATTAGACACGTTATTTTTTTCGACCCTTTGTTGGCTTGCTCTTGGGACCATCGATGATATTTTGCCTCGCGTCCACATACTTATTTACGTTATCCAACAACCGCGATCACACCTTGATTTGTCTCCCCCTTTTGCCATCTGAAAAGTACAATAATTATGTACAACTATTGTTACAGTTTAATCTGGTATATAAAATTAAAGTACAACTTATACGAGTGAAAGAAACACCATATGTACAGCTGATACGCGTTAAAGTAACACAAAGAAAGTGTTAGAGTAACATAGAGTGCAAATTAGAGTAACACGTCTACACAATTAAATGTACCAGATTACTAGCATTCAAAGTAATACAAAGATGGGATTAAAAGTAACACGTCTTGTACATTACAGTAACACAGGGTCGTCGTTAAAATAACATCATACATGTGTAAAATTAACTGAACAACCCCTTACAGTAACACCTCAAGTTTATTACAATAACTGAATATGCGCATTAGAGTAACATTCAATATATGTTAGACTAAGTATGAAGAGTAGAAGCATAGTATGAAGTAGGTGAATTCAATTAAACTCTACAGATGCATACCAAGATATCGCAACAATCTTTAGTGAAACCAATTAATTATAGGGCACAAACGCAGCAAAGTAAATCAATCAATAATTAGCGAGAAAATTAATGAAATCAGATACAAATATAAACTAAACCTAGTTCTTTAGTACAACAATCGAGTATTAGCGAGTTACCTTGTATTATACCGCCTGAAGATTATCTTTGCTAAAGTTAGAGAGTTGCTTCAATGTAGCCTTGCTTGAGTTGAAGACGAGAGGATGCGCGGGTGTGTTTTGAAAAGAAACGGAAGTCGAGTGATTGTGTTTGGGATGATGAAGGTGAAGGGTTTCAGTTAGGATGTGAATGAAAAAATTGAATGTGAGGAAAAAGTTGAATGTGAGGAAGTAACGTGTATTAGTGGTTGGAGATAATTAAGGGAGGAGAGAGGATTTTATTTTATTTTTACCAAAATATGTTAGTTATTGCCTTAATTACTAGAATCAATCACCACCATCCATCCACTCTAGATCAATGGTTGTAGATAGGACTCATGGACTCAAAAAAAATAAAAGGACTCACTTGATCCTTCCTCTCTATATATATATATATAAAATTGGCCACACATCAAATAAAATACGTTATAAGACAAGTACGAAATACAAATGCAATGTAAATTATGAAAAAGAACATTTAATTGTAAGCTAAAGATTACATAAACACGAATTCATTTAATCACTGTCTTCTGGTGCTTCGCCTTCAAAGTTGCGCCACATATGTTCAATTAAGTCATCTTAAAGATTTTGATTAGTTGAACTATCCTCTAAATTAGCCCGATTAGCTATGAATTGTTCTAATTCATTCACATACGACATGTCGTGTTCGGATGCTTGAACACTACATTTCCCACCCTCGACATCATTATGGAACTCGTTTGGGTCGTCATATGAGGCATAACTATGTCGTTCGTCCTCCACTATCATGTTATGAAGTATGATGCAAGTCTTCATTATTTTTTTCATGACATCAGCATCCCAGGGCCTTGCCGAGTAACAAAGAATGACAAATCTTGCTTCTAAGACACCAAAGGCACGCTCCACGTCTTTCCTAGCCGCCTCCTGTCTTTGTGCGAATAACCTTTCTTTTGGAGTTTGAGGTAGAGGAATTTTTTTTACAAATGCTGACCAATTCGAATAAATACCATCGGTCAGATAGTAGCATGTGTTGTACTCACGACCGTTAACCACGTACTTAACTAACGGAGCTCTGCCATTTAACAAATCATCAAAATCAGGAGAGCGGTAAAGAACAGTTAAATCGTTACAAGTACCTGGAAGACCGAAAAAGGCGTGCCAGATCCAAAGATCTTAAATAGCTAGTGCCTCTAAAACTACCGTAACTTTACCACTTCTCCCTTGAAACATACCTCGCCATGCATGTGGACAGTTTTTCCAAGTCCAATGCATACAGTCGATTGAACCAATCATACCCGGAAATGCTCTTCTCTTGTTGGTTTGTAAAATTTTCTTGAGATCCTCTGAGGTCGGCCTCCTCAATTATTCATCACCAAAATGAGCTATAACTGCGTCAGTGAAGTGGTGGAGTGACTTCATAGCCGTTGTTTTACTTAGTCTCAAGTACTCGTCGACCCTATTCGCTGCCTCCCCGTACACCAACAAACGCACCACCGCCGTAAATTTTTATAGAGCCGATATCGTAGGCCTTCCAGACGCATCTGCGCCCAATTGGAAAAATTTGTTACTTGACTTAACGCCTTCGAGTATACGAAGAAATAGATGTTTCTGCATACAAAATCTCCGACAAAATACATTCTATGGATATGTTGGTTGGGGTGCAAAATAATCATTTTGTATTTGATTATAGCCCTCCTCCCGATTTCTTTCGTTATATTTTTTCTTATAACTCAATTTTCTCTTCGCTCTTCTATTTTGTGCAGTTGCATCTATCAATATTTGAATAGCCTTGACGCTTAACTTGTAACAATCAATCTCGAAATCTGATGAGTCAAGTGATGTCGAAGAGGAAGAGGAAGGTGATGACATTTTAAGAGCTTGTAATATGTGAATATAAAGTAATTTGAGATATGAAAAAAGAAGACAGGAATGTGTTTGATTAATACAAGTTTTGATTTTCAATTTAAAGCACAAAAAATATGACTTGTTATATTGAATTCCTAAAATATGACAGTTATCTTGGATTGCAAAATATGATCGTTACCTTGAAATTCAAAAAGACAGTTATCTTGGATTACAAAATATGACCGTTATTGATAAGTGTAGTTTTTAGTGCCTATTTTCTTGTGTTTAGTCCCGGTTTCTCTTGTGAAATCGCTCTTTGGAGCGGTTTCTGAGGCTACTTACGCTTCTTCTAGCTTTTGTTAGGTTCCTAGGACCATTATTGGAGATATGGAGCGATTCCGACTCGTTTCCGACACATTTGGAGCCTTCGAAGAGAAGCGACGATCAATCGGTAGCTATACTCGATCCCGAGACCTTGGGACCCATTCCCGAGCCCCTTGGACCCGATCCCGAGCACCAAGAATCGATGAGAAGCCTAAAAAGATCAAGGAGGGACCTTTGGGATTATATTAGAGGCCTACAAGACCCATCTCGGTCGGGACAACCCTCATCCCGTCCGGGGTGAAGTGCAAACAAAGAAGCTCTTCTGCTGAGTCAACCGGGACGGGATGAAGCCATCCCGGACGGGACCATGGAGCCATCCCGGATGGGACCATGAAGCCATCCCGGACTGGACCATCCATCCCGACCGGGATGAGCTCAATACAGCACCGCGTGACTTCCTTTCAATTCCTTTGCTCTTGTAACCTTATAAATACCCCTCCTCTTGTAATCTTAGCTTATGTTATTCATTACCCACTAAACCCTAGACTACTTTAGCATAGATTAGCTTAGATTAGAGTAGAATAGTCCTTAATTAGTCCTTAATCTAATTAGCTAATCTTGTATTAAGGGATCTCTTGAAGAATCCATCCAATCTTGACAACATTGGTGGATGTTTTGGGTGTTCTTTATATACAAGTTCTCATCTTTTCATTCTCTTGTTAGTTGGTATAATCTTCTCATCCTTTTACTCTTAATCTTTGTTTATGTTATTCAAGTTTTCATCTTTATATCTAGTTTGTTGTTCATGCTTGTTCTTTATAAGAATGTTTTAATTCTTATGTTGGTTTCTCTTGTTAGTGTTGGTTTTAGCATAGATATGTTTGAGTAGACTCTTGCTAGGGTTATTAGGGGGATTGGGTGTGATTAGGGATGATTAGGGTGAGATGGGTGGTACTAGATGTTGTTTTTGTTGTTTCCTATTAACCTTGCACTCCACATGTTTGATGAATTGCTTGTGAGACTAGAGACGATCAATCCTTGTTTTTCTTGCCTCTTCTCTTGTATGTGGTTGTTTGGTTGTAGGTTTGGTTCCTTCATTAGTAGCGAGAGCGTGGTGAGGATAACCCTTAGGCCGTTTAAGTAGCGAGAGCCCGAACGTGACCTAGGCTACGAAAGCACGCTAGTAACCCCGTTTTTCTCCTTTTTATGCCCTTGACATCCATGAACCCGACCTAGCCCTAGTTTCTTCTTATCGATTTATTAGCTTCCTTTTGTCATTAGTTATTCGTTTAGCCTTGCTAGCTCGTGTTTTAGACCTTAGCTTAGTCTTTAGTCTATCCCCTAGATTAGTTTGTCTTGAACCTAGTCTTTGACCGTAGCACACTCTAGTCCGACACCCCGTCCCTGTGGATCGACCCAACTTGCCCTATCTACCCAGTTAGGAATAGTTGGTTTTATTTGACCGGTAGGATAGACGGAAAATCCTTCCCATCAATTTGGCGCCGTTGCCGGGGACGGCGTAGTTTAGACTTTTGTGTGCTTAGTTTTAGACTTTGTTCTTGATTTTTGTGTTTTCTTCTCCTTGTGTATCTCCGTTCTACTTCTTGTGTGCTATTCTCCCATCCTGGTGCCTCAAAAGCACTAGGCTACTAACGTTTGCTCAAGTGCTTCTAGTGCATCCAATGTATCAAGGCAACGTTACGACAATGTGGCATCCAAGCTACCATCAATCATCATGGGACAATCAAGGGGCTAATTGCCAAGACCCACAACTTTACCAACCATACCAATCTCATCAACAATCTTATGAACCCTCTCCATATGATTACCATGAAAGTTGTCAAGGATCATTCCAACATCCTAACAACTACCAAATACCCTCACACAACCCACAACCAAAAATCCCCAACTTTGAGACTTGTCAAATGTTGATTCAAATGCAAAAGACTCAACAAGAGATGATGATTCAAATGCATAAGGATCAACAAGAGATGATGATTCAAATACAAAGGGATAAAGAGGAGTTCAAGGCCCAATTAGAGGTGCAAGATGCTCGAATCAATGCACTCATGGCTCGTATCACGATGTTGGCCACTCGAGCTCCACAATTTGTTGAGGAAGGTTCATTTGGGCAAGAAGGTCGGGTGTCTCCACAAGAAAGTCAACCCGATCATGAAGCCACGAATGAAGAAGAGAGGGTAAATCAAGAGATCATTGTTGAGTGTTGCTTGGATGGTGAAGATATGGGAAGAATGGAGGAAGTTGAAGCTTCAAGGGTCGACAATGAGGAGGGATTTGAACATGATTATCAAGATAACTCTTGGGTAGCCAATGTATTGGCTATTAAATTGGATTTGTATGACTTTCTTCGTGATGAAACGGATGTTGACAATCCAAACCCAAGTGAAGAGATGACCCCTCAAGACCAAGTTGACAAGGTGAGTGAAAATGAACGTAATACTTGGGAAAAAGAGGTAGATGCCTTAGAACTCGCCTTGAATGGAAAATTGGAGGAGCCAATTGCCTCCAATGAAGAAAACGTGATGCCTTCTCCTCCTCTATCGCACTCGATTTCAAGTCCCTTGTCTTGTGAGACGGTTGATGAAGAGGATCCTTGCCGGACGGTGGAAAAGAGTGCTACTCTTGACCCCGTAGAAGAAGCAACACCCTTAGGGTGTGATCTCCCAAATCACAACGCCAAGCATGACTTTAGACCACAATACCTACCAGATGGTCATAAGAGTCGTTGCTATGATGGTTCGGAAGACCCGAAAGATCACAAGAAACCCGAGCGTAATGGATTAGATGATTGCTTCTCGACTCCGGCTTGGAAACTCTTGTTGACAGCTAGGATCGGCCACATGAGCGTTAATGAAGATGTTGCTAGAGCATTTGACTTACTCCTCCTAGCTCTTGATGGCTATGGAGGTGTAGATGGTGAGAGTATCTTATTGTAAATACCTTTTTCCTTTTCTTTTGAGCTTTTGTTTTTTGTATATGTTTGATTGGATAGTTTGGTTTCTAAGATTTGTTAGTTTTTGTGGAATTCTTGTAATTTGGAATTTTCTTGAGTGATGCGAGGGAGGGATTTTGATGGTGTTTATTGAGTTCACTTGTTAGGTTGATAGTGAAGATGAAGTTTTGAGAGGAGTTATTGATGATAGAAGCTTGGATTTGGGCTTGGGAGTCGGTTTTTGAAGCTTCTGACAAGCTTTTGGGGACAAGATTTTAGATCTCGATGTATTAGTGGCATTGTGGGGAAAGCTATCAAGGGAATGAAGGGCTAGAAGACTCATCCCGACCGGGAAGGATGTCATCCCGATCGGGATGAGTGTGCTGAAAAATGGGTTCTCTGGAGTGTGATCCCGACCGGGACCAAGTTCATCCCGATCGGGAAGGAGCCTTCCCGGCCGGGAAGAAGTCAATCCCGACCGGGATGGTGCCCAGCTCCTCCTTTTGCCTCTTCTTAGGCATTTGAGCCCACCCAACCACTTTATACCCCCTCCCAACCCCCCTACCTACCCTTGATACTATCCTTGATCCATATACTTCTTATATACATCCCCACCTCATCTTCTCTTCACTACATACCGAGTTTAACCTCAAATCCCAACCTCTTTACACCTAAGCAAGCCCAATACTTGAGACTACATTGAGGAAGGGAAGGAATATCGATGACGACAAGCAAATGTGCCTATAATGATCATTGAGACGATGGAGTTGATTGAGTTGCTAACCGTTTGGTAAGGCGACTCTCCTTCTTTTCCGTCTTTTGTTTGCTTAGTATTTCTTCGTTTGTTCCCCTTTCCTTTATCATTATGGTGTCTTGGAGGCCCTCGGGGCCTTGGTTGTCATTGCTCCCGACTCTCGATGACGTGACTACATCGAGAGTCATTTCAAAAATCCAAATTGTCGAGTAATTTCACTTTTATTTCATTTTGGTAGAATTTAATCGGATTTAGGCGGAATCCGGGCTAGGTGACTTGATTACACCTAGCCCTCCCCTCCCATTTCCTTTTATTTTCTTCTTTTTATTTCTTCCCCCATCCATATCTTCTCTTGTCTCGGCCCTTGGTGATGACTACACCCCGGCCGGACACACTCTATCCTTTCTCCACTTTTCTTTTTGATTTTTAGCTTTATTTTTGTAGTTTCTTTTCTTTTTAGCGTCTCCGCACACACTACCGATCGAGCATGAGGACATTGTTCGGTTTAAGTATGGGGGAGCGATATATTAGTCTAGTTTAGCTTCATTTTCGTAGTTTTTTTTTTCTTTTTCCGAAAAAAAAATCTTAAAAATCCCTAAAAATTTGAAAATTTTCATAAAAAATCAAAAAGATTTTCCTTTGTGTCCTTTCCTTTTGTGTCGTTGTGTCGTATTTTTTGTTGTATTGTGTGTGTTTTGCCTCCCGATTCCCTTGTAGGTTCCTTGATCGCCGTGAGTTTCGGAAAGCTCTTGACATCCGGTAATGTCCTTCTATCTCCTTTTCCTTTTTCCCTTTTTGTGGAGTTTGGAGGATGTTGTGTGATGGTGTGTGCTCGGGTGGAGCTTTTTGGAGTTAGTGGTTGATATGGTGGCTTGTTTGGATATTTCGGGGTGGTGATTGTTTATTTTGTGTGGTTGTTTGTTTGTTTGTTTTGTTTTGTTGTGTTGTGTTTGTCTCTTTTCCTTTCGTTTTCGTTGTGTCTTTGTTTTGTCTTGTTTAGTTGTGTCTAGTGTGTAAATAAAAGGGTTTCAAAAACCCGGTTTTGAGGCTAGTGCGCAAGTGTTTACTTTCTCCTTCTATTGATGTGAATCGAGTCTTGGACTTTAGTCTAGTAGAATGACTTTAAATCAATGATTTCGTTAGTTTCTTACCTTGAGTCCACCTAGTCTACTAGGGATTTACTACGGGATTTGCATTTTGACCATTTCGACCACCCACGGAGTGAAAAGGCCTTGGTTGCCGAGTCCCGTCTCTTAGGTGACCGTGTTCGAAATTGTTTGATTAGTCCAAGTTTTCCACCTTTTTGTGGGTGTAAAGGGAAGACGTCGTCCCGACATACCCATTTCCCTACCTTCTACACATTTTTCACAAATAAGTTGCAATTTGTTGAAGTTTCATACTTGGTTGTGATTGAATGCCTACAATACAAGATTTATCCAAAAGGCAAGCCAAGAAAAGAAAGAAGAAGAAAAGAAAGAAGAGAAAGAAAAAGAAAGAAAGAAGAAAAAGAAAAGGCACAACAAATGAAAAACAAAATACAAAAGAGGAAATAGAAGTGGCATAGCAACTCAAAAGCCAAATACAAAAGAAAAAAATGGCAAAGAAAATCATCTCACAAAAAAATTTCTCACCCCCTCAAAATAAGCCTTTTACCGACTATTACTGTGAAGAGCCTACCAAAGGACCGAGTCCCTAGGAAGGATGATAGCGGTAAATTAAATAGTCGGTCTTCCCTCATTTTTTGCAAACCTTATCCACCTTTTTACTTGGACTAGTAGGGCGATTTTTGACATGGGACGACCCTCTTGGCTCATCGCTAAAGGAGGCGGGGTCTCACTTACCTACAGTGTCGACTAACTCCGTGGTTCATCCTTTTTCCATCTCGCCTATCGTCCCGTAGTACGTTCTTAGAAGGTTAGGAGGAACCTAGGTAAGTTACCAACGTTTTTATTGCTTTTTCGTCATACTATTAGGGTTTTGTCCATTTCGATTTGTGTCATTAGCTTGGGAACGTTGTCACTTGCCTTGAGCCCTTAACCGGTGCTTCTTTCACCGCTTTGTGAAGGGAAGCGGTATTTGTTTCTTCTTGGATGCAATCGATTAGTGTTTGTTTGTTTGTGTGTTTATGTGTTTATGTGTTTTCTTGTTCGGTTGTATCCACAAATTTGTCGCAAGACCCCACTTGCCTTGCGGAGAGCACTTGTCCTCTAAGTGTTCTCGCGTGAGTTGAAAGGGCGTAGGGTGCGCTAATACCCGCTCGGCTAGTAGTCTAGTTTCTTTTAGTCTTTAGTTAGTTTGTGCTTACTCGAGGGCGAGTAAGGGTTAAGTGTGGGGGAGTTGATAAGTGTAGTTTTTAGTGCCTATTTTCTTGTGTTTAGTCCCGGTTTCTCATGTGAAATCGCTCTTTGGAGCGGTTTCTGAGGCTACTTACGCTTCTTCTAGCTTTTTTTAGGTTCCTAGGACCATTATTGGAGATATGGAGCGATTCCGACTCATTTCCGACACATTTGGAGCCTTCGAAGAGAAGCGACGATCACTCGGTAGCCTATACTCGATCCCGAGACCTTGGGACCCATTCCCGAGCCCCTTGGACCCGATCCCGAGCACCGAGGACCCGATCCCGAGCACCGAGAATCGATGAGAAGCCTAACAAGAGCAAGGAGGGACCTTTGGGACCATATTAGGGGCCTACAAGACCCATCCCGGTCGGGACAACCCTCATCCCGTCCGGGATGAAGTGCAAACAAAGAAGCTCTTCTGCTGAGTCAACCGGGACGGGATGAAGCCATCCCGGACGGGACCATGGAACCATCCCGGACGGGATTACCATCCCGGACGGGACCATCCATCCCGACCGGGATGAGCCCTATACAGCACCGCGTGACTTCCTTTCAATTCCTTTGCTCTTGTAACCTTATAAATACCCCTCCTCTTGTAATCTTAGCTTATGTTATTCATTAACCACTAAACCCTAGACTACTTTAGCATAGATTAGCTTAGATTAGAGTAGATTAGTCCTTAATTAGTCCTTAAACTAGTTAGCTAATCTTGTATTAAGGGATCTCTTGAAGAATCCATCCAATCTTGACAACATTGGTGGATGTTTTGGGTGTTCTTTATATACAAGTTCTCATCTTTTCATTCTCTTGTTAGTTGGTATAATATTCTCATCCTTTTACTCTTAATCTTTGTTTATGTTATTCAAGTTTTCATCTTTATATCTAGTTTGTTGTTCATGCTTGTTCTTTATATGAATGTTTTGATTCTTATGTTGGTTTCTCTTGTTAGTGTTGGTTTTAGCATAGATATGTTTGAGTAGACTCTTGCTAGGGTTATTAAGGGGATTGGGTGTGATTAGGGATGATTAGGGTGAGGTGGGTGGTACTAGATGTTGTTTTTGTTGTTTCTTATTAACCTTGCACTCCACATGTTTGATGAATTGCTTGTGAGACTAGAGACGATCAATCCTTCTTTTTCTTGCCTCTTCTCTTGTATGTGGTTGTAGGTTTGGTTCCTTCATTAGTAGCGAGAGCGTGGTGAGGATAACCCCTAGGCCGTTTAAGTAGCGAGAGCCCGAACGTGACCTAGGCTACGAAAGCATGCTAGTAACTCCGTTTTTCTCCTTTTTATGCTCTTGACATCCATGAACCCGACCTAGCCCTAGTTTCTTCTTATCGATTTATTAGCTTCCTTTTGTCATTAGTTATTCGTTTAGCCTTATTAGCTCGTGTTTTAGACCTTAGCTTAGTCTTTAGTCTATCCCCTAGATTAGTTTGTCTTGAACCTAGTCTTTGACCGTAGCACACTCTAGTCCGACATCCCGTCCTTGTGGATCGACCCAACTTGCCCTATCTACCCAGTTAGGAATAGTTGGTTTTATCTGACCGGTAGGATAGACGGCAAATCCTTCCCATCAGTTATCTTCGATTCCAATAATATGACTGTTCTTTTGAATCTCGAAAGTTGTGACCATCATTTTCTATTAAAAAAATATGACCGTTATAACGACGTTATTTCAAAATTCAAAATATATTATTCCGTACTATTATTACTTTCTATCGTGAACTCGAAATATATTATTACTATTACTTTGAAAATTAAATTGTGGGAGTAGAAATTATAACATAGAGAAATTAATATATTATTATATTATTCCAATACAAGAATGAAAAAAAAGCTGAAAAACGATAAAACAACCAATTAATACGATAATGCAATAAACAATTAAAACTATATATGATCATTAATTTCCTTGAGTAGTTCATCTCTCTTCATTTTCTCGATGGGAGTCGGGTTCGATAGTTGGTCGTACGTTTGAAATAGCATTAACTTCCTTTTCCATGCTAAATATTTATTTTCCATTTCCAATCTTTCTTTTTCGTCTCTTGAGCATCTGATATTTTAATAATACAATTTTCCAACTGATCAGTGACCTTTGAAATATAGTTACCATCGACAACGCGAGATTTTTCTTTATTCTTTTTTGTCGCTTTAACTCCTATCGGACGTTTGCTACTTCCAATATCCTCCATTGGCGCGTTAGTTTTAATTTCGTAGTCCCTACTACGCTGACCACTACTTTCCGAGGGTGTATCGATTGGTGTAGAGACATTTTGTTTTTGAACCTTTGGACTTGATGAGATAAATTCTTCCCATCTAGGAAATTTTTTAAGAAGTTGTCATTGATTTTCGTAAGTGTACGAGTTAGAACATAAAGCACTAGCCTCGGCAAGCGCATCACCATCAACCATTCCATTAGCGTTTCTTTAATTTGTTTTGCTTGGTCGTGAAAACCTGCAAATCTAGATACACCCGCACAAATTCTATGTCATCGGTTAGTCAACATACTATCTCTCGGGGACGTATTGTTGTTGGATTTGCATCTTGAGCTTCGTCGTATTTTTTATTGATCCCCCCGCCCCTCAATTTTTTTTATTGGTACCAACTAAACCGTCGGTACTAACATGCATATAAGCCGAGATTAAAGCCGCATCTTCCGATTCGGTCCATTGATTTTTTTTTCGTTGGAGGTTTTTTTTTGGTGGGACCCTTGGAAGACATATTTTGAAACGATTTTTTTTGGGAAAAACTGCATTTCACGAACAACTTGGACTTCGTCGTCACCGTCTTCATTTTGTGCCAAATCGACAACGGGTGATTTTTCATTGTTCACAATCTCTTGGGAATCAAAATGAAGATTATTATCACCGAATAATGAACATCTCATAGATTCCGGAGGATACGATATTCAATTTTGAGAAAATAAATTGGTATTTGGGAAAAAAGGAATGGCAAATGATGACAGATTATAATCATGTTGCATCCGATTTTGGTTGGGTCGTAAATTTGGTGGTAGGAAGTAATTACTCGGTTTTGTACGAGATTATTTTGGAGAAATCGAATATATTCGTGATATCTTGGATCATTATAATTGATATTATATCTCGAATCATTATAATTGATATTATTATCCATTCTTTTTCCGAAAAATATTTAAAAGAACTTGAAAGTTATTTGAATGAATAGTAGAAGGTTAATTTTATTAAGATGAGATAAATTAATAAGAAATGGTACAACTAAATATATTTATAGGGCCGTGCTTTTTTCTAACGAGTTTTTACTCAATCTTAACGACATTTTACTGTTTTACCCTCGTCATTTCATCACACTAAAATTTATTGTCTTGTTTTCCTCTCTAAAAACTCTCAAAATCTAACCAACCATAGACACCCATGAACCACCATAATCATCGGAACCGTCCGGATCGGTGGAGGGATAACTGTTGGGCCGGTAAGGGCTGGGCGGTTAGGGTGGGTGGGTGAGGTTTGGGTCAGGGTCAGGATTGGGATCGGTCGGTGTCAGCGTGGTCACAATGGTCAGGTGACTGGGTGGCTAGGTCTGGGCGGTGGGTGGGTGGGGATCAAGTCGGGTCTGGGTGGTGGGTGGTGGGTGGTGGGTGGTGGCTGGGGTGGGTGAGGGTCGTGGCCTTGTGGTGGGTGGATGTTGTATTTTTGATTTTTTTTATTTAAAATTTCTTTTTTTATTATTATTTTTTGTTTATCATTTTTCTTTTTTTTTTTCTTTTTAGATTTATTTATATTACTATGTAATTTTTTATATATATTAAACCCTAATATTAAAACCTAAATACTTATTTAAAAATAATAATACAAGAAACAAAATAATTAAGTAAATACGTTATTGATCGATATTATGTCATTTGTAATTGAATTAAAATTCTCGAATCGAATTCGGAAGCGTTGATTGATGATGTAAATTGATAAAACGAAGAGAAACATGATTGAATCTTATTGTAAATGGCAAAGATTTATAAAGGGTAGAACATGAAAATTTGAGGGAAATTCGTTAGGATTGAGTAAACGCTCGTTAGGAAAAAGTCAGGGGGTGTTTGGTTGGCGAAGGGAAAAAGGGAATGAAATCAACAAAGGGTATGGAAAGGAAAAGAAAAGTGTGGACATGACATAGGTCCACCCCGACGCGGCCACGCGCGGGTTTGGGGAGGCGAATGAATCTCATGTGAGAAGGGTCGAATTGAAATTTAAATCAAAGTTGGAGTCGTCGCCACCGAACTTTGTGGGAGTTCGGGCCTGTTCGAATCCACTCTATATCTTAGTGTGTCATGCACAAAGTATGGTCCATTCGGATGTCGAAGTTTATTGGGTTTGTCCCTTTGCATTGCGATACCGATACCGACATTATCGGATACCGTGTATTGAATGACTCTCATGCGCCAATGGGTTCGGACATCCGGAAACCATGGTTCTGAGTAAGGGGTGAGGGTACGTGTTGGGAAGTTCACAAAGAACACCCAACCCCGCCCGCACTTAGTGACCTCTACTAAGATATCGTTTGATTTTTGAATACGCGCGATAGTAATACGATGAGATGATATGCAAACATTGTTTTGACTAAACATGCGAATTTTTGAATAAGTAGCTATGTCGATTTAATGCATCTAAAATTAACGTCAAAGTTGTATTTAGCATGCGAGATTCATTTTAGTACAATAAAACGAACAATGAAAATAAATTGCTAAAACGTGAAGAAACAAGTTAGTAATGATGATAACGGTTTGTAAATTGAATAAACGATATGAATATTACGCAATGCATGATTTTGAAAAGATGAATCACTTGATGGAATTGACACGTGTTGACTGAAGTCATAAAAATATTTTATCGGGACTCGAAGGATGCTGAAAGACTCTCGGTTTTGACAAACCAGGAGCCACTTGATCGGGTTATTGAGGGACTCGATCGAGTGGTCTCAAAAAATGTTTCTGCCTCGGTTTTTGGGGTGCCACTCGATCGAGTGCCCCTGTACGAACTATGGTTCGTTTTGTTTTTTGATCTCGAAATTGCTTTTTGAAAAATCGATAATTTTGTTAAATCGCGTATAAATATAATTTGATTTATACTCGACTTAAATTTTCGATATTCGTCATATTCGACACTTGATTATGGAATCAATATCGGATATTCGGAGCGATTTTTTTTTAGAAAAGATGTTTATTGATCGTTTGAAAATCGAACTAAGACAAAATAAATTATCACCGCGTCGAAATCGTCGTGTTTTACTTTTAGGATTATGTGACGATTATTTTAGCATCAACGAGATGAATTTAATTCTTGTGGATACGATATTCGACTATAGAGTCGATGTCATATTTTAAGAATGATCTTTTTCCATAAAAAAATAGATTGTTATTACGATAATATCGGTATTGGAAACAAAAAAAACGTGACTACGACTCAAAGAGGACGGACCGAAGACACAAAAAATGAGAGAGAGAGAGAGAGAGAGAGAGAGAGAGAAAGGAGAAGACGGGATTTGAATTTACACCCTCAACCTACATGCTTTGTACTCTCGTAACGAGGCTCGTCTAGCGGTGGTTTAGGCACGGGAGCGTCGAGATAATGCGGGTGAGTTATGGTGGTTTCGGTGTGTAGGGGGTCGGACGAGGTGGCCGGATGGCGTGCTCAGGTATGTCGGATTGTATGTGGGATTGTAATGCTTGATGTGTATTGTTGTTTGTTCGATGTTGTATTCTTGATTTTTTGTAGATGATTTATGTATGTGCAAGGGGGTCTATTTATAGTAGAGGTTCTCGACCTTGGCTAGGAAAGGTGGCTTTGCTTGGGTGAGAAGAAACACCGCTTTGGATAGGAAAAGCACACAATTTGAGAGGAAAAAGGATTCCGTCGTTGGGTGGAAGAGGAATCCTCTTCCGGCTGGAAGAGGAGTCACTCGATCAAGTGGGCACATCACTCGATCGAGTGCCCAGTCTGATGCCGGTTTAGCACGAGTTTTTGAGCTTACTCAACCGAGTGGGCCGGTCCACTCGATCGAGTGGGTCTAGCTCGGGTAGAAGACTCTTTTTGGAGATAGAATTCTATCTCTAACGAGTTTGTTTGGTTGCTTGATTCCTTTTTGTAGCTGATTTTTGTAGTTTTTGGTTTTAAGTCGGATTCTCGAGGTGTCGCGGCAGATATTTATGCCTCGGAAATGCCTTTGACCAGGGTTTGACTCGGTTGCTAAAAGATGGTTTTGCCCTTGGTGTCGAATTCGACCCAAATTAGTCTTATTTGATTGGAAACGACCTACTGGGCCTGAATTTGAGGTTGGTTTTGTGAGATTTGTACTTCGTAAAAAGCCCAAGCCAAATGCTAAAGATTTCGAGCCCATATTCGAGTATGTTAAAGCATGTTTGCGTCCGATCATCATCGGGTGTTCTTTGGAAACTCCTATAGACACCTAATGGCCAAATGTGGGTGTCTACAGAGCCCCCACTCTGACTGAGGCTTGGACAAGGCGAAAGTCAGAGTAGCTACCAGGCCAATCAAAGATTAAGACCTGGCAGACTTCTGGTCGGATCGTTTATAGTCCATTAGACTCGCGTGAAAGGACTCGTCAGCCATAAGATAGAAACCATACCTGAGTGGATGAAGATAACCCCGCGGGAATTCGGACTTGTTGTATAAGTCCCGGGTGCACCTGTATATAGGCCCATCCCGTAACACTTTAGGAAAAAGACCGCCTTGGGTTTTCCGCTGGGGAGTGAGTTGCACAGCCATGCTCGAGTCGTTCCTGTGTATAGTTACGTGAAGTTTTGCATGTAATATTTAGGTAAAAATGACTCACGCTGGGGAATAGAAATTTTGAAAAATTTTGAATTTTAAAAATTTGAGAATTTTGACTCTGAAAAGGAATAGGAATGCTCGGGATGACCCATTCCTGCACTAACTGGGGAAATCCTAAGGTTGGACCTGTATGTTTATCCTCCTAGGATTAGGAATCCTAAGGGGAGGAAGATTACCCGGATTTGGGGTTATAAATACACATCTCCTGCTTTAGTTTTTCTCACAATTCTCACAATTCCCTTATTTTTAAAGAGAGCAAATCCGACAATCCTTATTCTTCTCAAGTCGTTTAGCCATTGGAATCGAACGTTTGATCGGAATGTTGCAAGATTGGTCCCGATGCTTTAGAGACACGGATAAAGTAGCTCTAAATCAGAATGGTATTACTCAGCTATTCACGATCCGCCAGATGCACGTGGATCGTCACTTTCTCGATACTTGTTTGTCCTATTGGGACGACACATATCATGTTTTTGCCCTTCCTCGGGGTGAGATTTGTCCTATATCCGAGGAGATTGCTGCTGTAGGAGGATGGAACCCTATACTTTGTCCTGCTGTCCCGTTTTCGGTCCATGATCCAAGGAGGAAACTACGGGAATTTTTAGGGCTCTCTCATATGAAGGTATCCCGCATGACTGAGGGAGATATTATTTCTTTGATCGACTTGGCTGAAAAGTTTATGAACCCACACGATGTCCGGGTTAGGCCGGTCCATAGCCGCATGGCTTTTGCATTTTGTATGCTCCATGTTTATGCTTTCAAAGGTCACATGGATTGGTTATCATGCATGGGTCATGTTCGACTTTTTACTGTGGTCGACCTGATGGAGACGGAGCACAGTCCGGCATGGCTGATTACCGGAAAAATTATTCAGGGTCTAGATAATCGCAAAAGAGACTCGTCGATTCGTCTGACCGGGAGTACCCGTCTTCTACAGGTATACCGCTTTGGATTTTTCTTTTTTTTTCGACTTCTCAATTTTTCAATCTTTTTTTGATTTTTTTTTTCGCGATTTTCGCTACAGCAGGCACTCGATCGAGTCATCCTGGCACTCGATCGAGTGCCTTTGTTAAAAACCTCATGTCTGGCTTCACGAGTATCACTCGATCGAGTGCCCCATGGGCGGACGTCTATTTTGCTCGTGAACTCATATTTTCTGTTTCTTTTTTCAGCTTTGGTTATTCGAGAGGCTATCGATTGTAGATCCTCCCCTTGACCTAAGTTGATATCGACCTAATCAGGTGATGACCAGGAGACGGACCGTTGATTTTTCTCGCCACAATACTCAGAAATATTGGGACGAAGTGCTGTCTTTCCATAATGGCCCGTTGATCCGATGGATGGTGCCGTGGTGGCCTATTTATGTTTTGACCGACTTGGAATCAAGGGATAGGGCGCGATACCAGGTGATCCTATCCTTTAGGCAGACAATTTGTCTTTATCCCGACCGCATACTTAGGCAGTATGGTCGGTCCCAGAGAATCCCGGAAATCGAAGCGGTTGTGAGTGAATCTACACAACTGACGGATGTGATGTGCGATACCTGGATGCAACGATGGTACACCCAAGCTACTTGGTTTATTCCCAAGTCTCTTCATTCGATTTGGGTATCAGACTCTTATGCGAAATGGACGAAGGCAGATTCTGCCAAAGCCCGAGCTGCCCTAAAGGTTGATGAGGCTATTGACCAGCTTCGCCGAGAGCAGGCTAAAGACAACAGAGGTTTCTTTGACGAGGGCGAGACTCCGGCTACACTGGCTCGACTGATGTCAGGCTAGAAAGGAAAGACTAGGACTCAAGCTGAAGGGTCCAGTACTAAAAGTGCACGGGGGAAAGTGAGCCCCCAGACAGACTTGGAAAGGAGACTTGGCCCAAAGCTAAGAGTTCAGGATCGACTTGGTCCTCGAGACAGGCTACCCGAGCACGTGCGGGCTCGAGTTGGACCGGTCACAACGGCAGAAGACCCGCTGTCGAAGAAACGGGTTCGAGCAAAGGAGGTTCCCTTGGTGATCCGGGAACGTTCGCCCCCGCCCCGTTGACCTCGGGCTCCACGCGACCCAAAAGACAAAGGAAAGGGCAAGATGCCCAAAATACTAGTCTCCTTAGTTTTATTATCTAAGTATTACTATTATTTTAGTGGTGTCTTTTTTTGTTGTTTTTTTATTTATTGTGTGATGTAATTTTGAAATTCCTGAGTTTCTCGGGTTTTAATAAAAGACATATTAGTGAATACCGTTCCCGTCTTTTCGTTATTGCAGTGGTTGTACCCTTTTAAGGGGTTGCCTACATATCCACAATTAGCGGAATCAAACCAAACGTAGTTCAAACATAGATTTTTTGCTATTTTCGAAATACACCAAAACTATTAGTTCGAGATGTGCGACAGTGGATAGATAATCCCAACTTATTGACTTGCTTATAATTTTGAAAATTTATAAAAAGATAAATTCTTATAAACTTTTGCAAATGACATTGAGATAAGGTTTAGGGGTAGTAACGCTTCAACTGGTCCAAGTTGGTTGGGTTGACGAATACATTCCCGTCCAAGTCCGTTAGCATCACTGCTCCTCCTGATAAGACCTTCTTTACCAAATATGGCCCAGCCCAATTGGGTTTGAATTTTCTTCTTGGATCGACCGGTAGTAATGCACGGACTGATTTTAGAACCAGATCCCCTTCTTTGATATTTCTGGGCCTAACTCTTTTGTTAAAAGCCTGTTGGATCCTTTTCTGATATATCTGAATATTGTTGAGGGCCCGGGACCGTCGTTCGTCAAAGAGGACTAACGAATCATATCGGGTTTGGACCCAATCTGCTTCTGGCACTTGGCTTTTAAGCAGGATCCTAAGAGACGGTACTTCCAGCTCGACTGGCTGGACTGCTTCCATTCCGTATGTCAAATAATATGGAGTTGCCCCGGTTGCGGTGCGAATTGACGTTCGGTACCCCCAGAAGGCAAAAGATATTTTATCGGGCCAGTCCCGGTAATTATCAGCCATCTTTTTAAGTATGGTGACAATCGTTTTATTAGCAGCTTCTACCGCTCCATTTGTTTGGGGACGGTAAGGCAAAGACGTATGTCTTTGGATTTTATATTTCGCTAGCAGAGTAGCGGTTTCAGCTTGGAAATGTGTCCCGTGATCACTGATGAACTCGTGTGGGACCCCATATCAACATATAATCTTATTTTGGATAAATTTGGCAACGTGCTTGGCGTTCAAAATCCGGTATGACTCAGCTTCAACCTATGTGGTGAAATAGTCGATAGCCACCAAAATGAAACAGTGACCGCCTGTCCCAGAAGGGTTCACCTTTCCAATTATATCAATACCCCATGTTGAAAACGGCCATGGTGATGTCATGGTGTATAGTAGGGATGATGACATATGCTGCACGTTGGCAAAGATCTGACAGTTATGACAGTGTTTGACATATAACTGACAGTCGGTTTCCTTGCTGTTCCAATAATATCCGAGCCTCATGATTTTTCGGGCTAGCATATGGGCGTTCATATGCGGACCATTTTGAACATCGTGTACTTCGGCCATAACCTTCTCGGCCTGTATTTTGTCGATACATAGGAGGAGAGCCCCTTGTGCCGTCTTTTTATATAACTGTCCATCATCCATACGAATAAATTGGGTGGCCAACCTTCGTAGGGCTTTCTTGGCCCGATTTTCAGTTCTCGGAGGATATTCTCCCGTTGTCAAGTAGTTTAGAACAGCCTGATGCCAAGGTTTTGGATCAGTTATTTCGATATCTTGAATGGCGTGAATATATGCTGGCTCGGACCATCTTTCGACGCAAATCGGTATGCTGGTTAGGTGCTCCGGGATATTTAGTAAGGATGCTAGTTTGGAAAGTGCATTCGCAAACTGGTTTTCTTCCTGGGGTAGATAAATGTATTCTACCTTTTGGAATTGCTTTTCGAGAACCCTTACTCGCGCCTGGAAGGCCACGTGATTTGCGTTCCAAGTTTTCCATTTTTGGAGAGCTTGATTGATGACTAGAGACGAGTCACCGTGGACCCAGAGGTTCGTTACTCCTAGATTAGCGACGACTTGCAACCCGTGAATACAGGCTTCATACTTGGCTGCGTTGTTAGTCACATCAAAGTCCAATTTGATGGATAACGGTGTATGCTCTCCTTTTGCTGATATTAACAGAATGCCGACTCCAAATCCTCGGAATTTGGATGCCCCATCAAAATACAAATCCCATGTCTCGGTGTCGGTATGAAATATGTCTTCATCTAGAAAAGCTCAAGTATCGGTGTGCCCTTCTTCAGATACGGGACTATCGGCAAAAAATTCGGCTACTACCCGACCTTTGATTGCTTTTAATGGTACGAACTTGAGGTCAAATTCTGCTAGCATCAAAGTCCATCTGGACATCCTGCCATTGAGGATGGGCTTCTCGAACAGGTACTTGATAGGATCCATTTTGGACAGAACATGTACCTCATGAATGAGTATATAGTGTTGGAGCTTTTTAGTGGCCCAAACCAAAGCTAGGCATGTTTTCTCGAGCATTGTATACTTGCATTCGTATTCCAGGATTTTTTTACTGATGTAGTAAATAGCCCGCTCTTCTGAATCGACTGTCTGGGCCAGCATAGCCCCCATGGCTGTCTCGGTCGTTGTTAGGTATAACGACAAAGGTAAACCGGGTTGAGGTGGCATTAATACCGGCGGTGCAGACAGAATCTCCTTGATTTTATCGAAAGCCGTTTGACATTTATCGTCCCACAGTGTTCGTTCTCCTATCTTCAGTTTCTTGGAAATGGGTTCACATACAGTGGTTAACTTTGAAATAAACCGGCTGATGTACTGGACTTTCCCGAGAAACCCCCTTATTCCTTTTCGGTTTTGGGCGGTTGCATCTCGATGATAGCTTTGATTTTAGCTGGGTCGACCTCGATGCCACGTTGGCTAACGATATGGCCCAGTAATTTGCCTGATGTTACCCCAAAACTGCATTTTTGAGGGTTTAGTCTCATGTTGTACTTGCGTAATCGGGTAAAGAATTTTCTTAGGGCCGCAATGTGCCCGCTTCGGTCTTTGGACTTAACGATCATGTCGTCCACATAAACCTCCACTTTCTTATGCATCATGTCATGTAGTAAGGTTGTGGCGGTTCGTTGATAAGTGGCCCCGACATTGATGAGACCAAATGGCATAACGGTGTAGCAGTAAGTACCCCAAGGTGTAATGAAGGTGGTCTTACTCTTGTCTTCTTCCGCCATTTTGATTTGATTGTACCCGGCATACCCGTCCATAAATGGTAGGAGGGCATGGCCGGCCGTGTTGTCCACCAGTTGTAGACACCCAAATTTGGCTGCTAGGTGTCTATAGTAGTTTCCAAAAAACACCCGATGATGATCGGATGCAAACATGATTCTACGCGCTCGGATATGGGCTCAAAACCGTTAGTTTCTGGCTTGGTCTTTTTACGGAGTACAAATCTCACAAAACTGACCTCAAATTCAGGCCCAGCGGGTCGTTTCCAATCAAATAAGACTAATTTGGGTCAAAACCGACACCGAAAATAAAACCGACTTTTAGCGACCGGGTCAAACCCCGGTCAAAGCCGTTTCCGAGACACAAAACAACCATGCAAATATCAAGAATTCAATCCAAAATACAAAATCTGCAAAATATCTAGCCCGCCTGATCCACTCGATCGAGTGTCAGACCACTCGATCGAGCGGGCCTTTAACAGGCCCGTTTTTACCTTTCAGCTGGGCCACTCGATCGAGTCCATCAGGGCACTCGATCGAGTAACCCTAGACGGGGGAGGGGGATCATGCCTATATATACACCCCTTTGCATGCACAATTAAGACACATTCAAAAACCCTAATTAACTACTTCTTCAACCTAAACCCTAGCATCTAGGAAAACCTCAAACCCTAAACCGCCATAACTCCATCTACATACGTCTTGATACTCCCGTGCTCAAGCCACAATAAAACGAGTCCCGTCCGAGAACACGAAACATGTAGGTTGAGGGTGCTAAGGAACCCGATTTCTTCTCTTTCTTTCTTCTACTTTCTCGTCCGACTACTCCTCCTTCCTCTCGTTTTTTTTTATTTTTTTTTATTTTCTAATATCGTTAATACTACTAATATCAAAATATTAAAGTACTCGCTGACTCATGTCGAGCGTAAAGGATGACGGGATAAGAAAATCCGAATATACAAGGGTGTTTCACCCGATGTTGCCGGTCGCTTATCCCGACACCCCGAACGCTTGATTGTTGAAGCGAGCTAACGTCAACAATAGCGTTTTTTTTATTTTGTCGCGTCATTATCGTAATCATCATTATTGCATATACATCGATTTCTAAAACTATTTCAAATCACGCGTTTTTATTTAGGTTAGGTCGAAACCCGTTGATGCGAATCCGACATCACATAATCCGCAAGGATTCGTTACGATGTCGAGATGCGGAGGGAATCAAGTCTTTTTTTTAATTCAAGCAAGTATAAAGCGTCGTTCTTTAGATTCAATACCAACTCAATAGTCGGATATCGTATCTAAGCGAATTAGTCAATAAATTTAACTAATACGAATTCGTTGATGCTAAAATAGTTGTCACATAATTCGAAAGAATTAATTACGACGCTATAAACGCGGAGATAATTTATTCCGTTTTAGTTTAATTTAAACGACTTACAACCTTTTTTTCTAGATTTTGCTCTAAGTATTCGATATTGATTACATAATCAAAAATCGGATACGACGAGTATCAAAATTCGAATCGAGCACAAATCATATAATATTTCTGCCCAATTTGAATAAGATAGCGATTTACCAAAATCAAAAAGCAATTTCGAAATCTATAACAAATTGCGAAACGAACTCTAGTTCGTACAGGGGGCACTCGATCGAGGGCCTAGCCCACTCGATCGAGTGGCACCCCAAAACCGAGGCTTTTTGAGGACCACTCGGTCGAGTCTCTCAATGACTCGATCGAGTGGCGACCTACTCGGTCGAGTCTCTTAATGACTCGGTCGAGTAATACGTCAAATTTAGGGCAGAATTTTTTTTCCGAGGCACACTCGGTCGAGTCCTTCAATGACTCGATCGATTGTCCTTTCATCACGTCAAAACGTGAGCCCTAAACATATTTCTAGCTTTGTCAAATATTTTCGTGACTCAGGTCAACACGTGTCAAGTCAATCACGTATCATACTACCTTCCAAAATCATGCATCGTGTCGTTTACATCATCCTATAGCATTTTCATATTATTCGCAAACCGTTATTATCGTTATCATCGTTACTAACACGTTTGTTCCTATTTTGATCTTTTATTTCCGTTATTCATTTTATTATACTAAAATGAATCTCGCATGCTAAATACGACTTCGACGTTAATTTTAGATGCATTAAATCAACGTAGCAACCTATTCAAATTTTCACATGTTTAGTCAGAACAATGTTTGCATATCATTTCATCGTATTACTAACGCGCGTATTCAAAAGTCAAACGATATCTTAGTAGAGGCCGCTAAGTGCGGGCGGGGTTGGGTGTTCTTTGTGAACTTCCCAACACGTACCCTCGCCCCTTACTCAGAACCATGGTTTTTGGATATCCGAGTCCATTGGTGCACGAGAGTCATTCAATACACGGTATCCGATAATGTCGGTATCGGTATCAAATGCAAAGGGACGAACCCCATAAACTCTGACATCCGAATGGGCCATACTTTGTGCGTGGCCCACTAAGATATAGAGTGGGTTCGAACGGGCCCGAACTCCCACAAAGTTCGGTGGCGACTCCACTTCGATTTAAATTTCAATTCGATCCATCTCACATGAGATTCATTCGCCTCCCCAAACCCGCGCGTGGCCGTGTCGGAGTGGACCTATGTCATGTCCACAATTTGGCGACTCCGCTGGGGATAACTGATGCGTGACTTATCATCGGCATCCTCAGGGTGAGACTCGAATAGAAATCATTTGACTAGTACAATACGCGTTTTAGTTTTGCGGTTCATGCATAACCCTATTTTTTCCCGGACCGGTACTGGCGACCAACATCCCACTATACTGTTGATGTACTCCAACATGGATATGTCAAAGGTGTTCATGGCTAATTCGTATGGGTTTCGCGGCATGTTCTAAGCTCAACTCGACTTAGGAAGTCCGTCCCGATTCTCGGAAAGGCCATGTACACTAGTATAGATCCTATCAAGACCGACCGACACTTAGTGTAAAGAATACATGGTGTCGTCATAATGCTTGCCTGACTATGTGCTACTTGGTTTCTAAAGTCGTTTTCAAAAACCGTCAATTTCAAAAAATGCATCATTTCAAAAATAATCAATTTTCAAAACTCGGAAAGTTGCCGAATTTTAGACTTAAGATTTGACTCAAAACAAGCCTATTTTCTAGCCGGCATGCTGCCCATTTCAAAATTTGAACTTTCGATCCACCATTCGATTTTCGAATTTTCAAAATTCAACTTCGATTTTCCAATCCTCGTGATACCATTCGCGATTTTCAAATTTTCGAGATGCCATTTTCGATTTTCAAAATCTCCGAGATGCCGTTTTCGATTTTCAAATCTTCGGGATCTCGTTTTTGACTTTCAAATTCTCGGAAATTTATTTTCGATATTCAAATTTCAAAATTCCAAATATTCAACTTTTCAAAAATCCGGAATGATTTAACTCAAAATAGCCCATTTCTAGCCGGTATGATGCCCATTTCAAAATTCAAAAATTTTCAAACCTCTAAAATTGCGGCCCGATGGCACTTTTCCGATTTTAAAAAAAAATCGAGCCATCCACCAATTTTCTCGGACTTCTCAAAACTTTCCTCTTCTTAGGACTTCCCGTATTTAATAGTGTCGGGTCTTGTCATAAGTCGTCGAAATGTCTTTAGCGTCGAAACTCCGTCAATCTTACGTCACGGGTTTTCCCCTATCCCAGTCCGCCTTATTTGACTAAGGAATGGCCCACCTACGTAGGACATACCTCTACCAAGGAAAGCTCGTTTACTGTAATCCCCTAGAAAATCTAACGCAATACAGTGGCGGAAACACTGTAGAGTTGGGATTAAAACACACTGACAAACTATATCTTATTAAAAGAAATGGTAAGTCAATACAAAGACCTCTTTTTACAAAAGGGCTAAAAGTAAAATCTCCAAACGGGTTTATACAAATCCATAAATTATACGAATGAAGAAAGAGTAGGATCCACGCTACACGCTAGCTCACACCCAAAACCCAGCAGCAAATACCTGTCATGTTAAAAACATAACAGCCACGTCAGTGGGGAGTAACTCGGACGTTCTCCCAGCCATATTATATCATATAGAAAAATAATAGTATTATTATATCAAAATACTTAAAATGAGAAAACATTAAAAACGATATAATAAAATAAGTTCTTGGAGGAAACTTAAAACATTTGCCAACCTGCAAATCAAACCAATCGATAATAATAATCATATAAAAAAAATGGCGTTACGGAAAATCGATCAGTATGCACAAGGCTAGACTTTCACTAGGATAATACTGGAAACTAGCTTCGAGAACTGTAGACTTAACTCATAACAGAATCCAGTCTCTAACTAGGCAACTCAACTATAACAGGACTGCGTGCAGCGAGGTCCTGGTTTAAGTAGTATACACCCCTCCTGGATACAAACCATATCCAGTTCAACCCGACGCGACTTACACGATGCGATATCTAAGTTTAAGGGCACAATGCACACTCTCCTGAACACAAACCATGCTCAGTTCAACGACCAAATATGCCCCAAATGGGCACACCGGCTTTATAGCTGATGGCAAAAACGTACACCCCAGATTATTACTCTAACCCCACACTTGACTTTATTCCATAACTCCAAAACAGCCATTAACGATATTCAAAAGATATAATCATTATAAATATTAAGAAGATAAAAGGAATAAACATTTTATATTAAAAGGGAAACTTTCTATAAATAGAAACTTACTAATTTTAGAAACTTACTTAAAATAGAAATATTGTTATAGAAAATTCGTAAGTTATTAAAATAAGTGAAATGTATAAAAGTAGCATTCCTAACGAAATTATCATTTTATTATTATCGTCGTTATCGTAACTTTAATATATTTCTAAATTCGTTACTCAAAATATAAATAAAATATAATAAGTCAATACATAGTATTTTATAAATAATTAAGAAATCGAGTTAAAACTATAGATTTTAGAAAAGAGGTGTTTTAAGAAAAACGATATCAAAATTAATTGAGTCAACGAGTTTTATGAGATTTACAAAGGTTTCAAATTAATTTTAATAAATAGCTTTTATTAATAAATAATACGGATTTTAATAAAAATAAGAAATCGTAGACAAATGAGAAATTATTAGGGAAAAATAGTCTCGAATAAAAATGTATTTAAAACAAAATCGACTATTTTCTCATTTATTAGTATAAATCGTAAAAATTAATTTATTAAACAAGTATACAAATCTCGATTATAATATAAAAATATGATTTTGAGTTAAAATTATAAATTAACGAAATATGAAGAAAATATGAAATCGTTATTATTTAGTTACTAATGTCACGATAACCAACAAAATATTATGACGATCGTAAATAATAAAATTACTAACGATTTATAAAACGATATCGAAAGTCGTAAAATTATTTATAAGGCATATGATTTAAAATTAATATAATTAGAAATAATATATAGCTAAAATTAGAAAACCGAAGTAAAAAAAACTTACTACATACTACTACTCAAACCTACGATATAAAATCGAATAACGTCCTAAAGTTACCTTAACCGATATCTAAGCGATCACGTACTTGTCTTTCTTGATCAGACCAAGCTCGAACCATAGAATTCGAAAGCCGATTCAATAAATTTCGGAGGCCTTCACGAAACGAAAAGGAATGAGAATGGGATAATGCTAAACGGGAAAGAACGAGAAGGAGAAGATAAGGGAAATCGTAAACGGCAGGAAAGGATCAACAACAGTAGCATTAAAGGGCAGAAACGAAACCAAAATCAATTGAAAATCGTGATCTAAGACCTAAAACGATAGAAGATGAAGAAGAACAAAGCGGGGCAGAAGACATGGACGGAAATAACAGCAGCAGCACCACAAAATGAAGAAGAGAAGAGAAAGAAGAAGAAGAAAGGAAAGCAGCAGGAGTAGAATAAGACGCATCAGCAGCAGCGGCAGGAACAAAACAGACTGCACAGTACCAACAACAATGCACAAGTAACAGTAGGCAGCGGCGACAATCAACATCAATGCACAAGTACAGCAATAACAACATACAACAGCAGCAACGGAGCAGCGAAGAAGAAAAGAAAAGAGAATGAAGGGAGGGAGCCGCTCGAACAACAACAAGACAATAAGAGCGATCGGAAACACGACACAATTAAGGCATAAGGGTCTAGAAATGACGATAACAATGACAGAGACAGAGACACACTCAGAAACGAAGAGAAGGCAAAGAAGAAGAAGAAAAGCGGACGACAATAGCAAATGCAACCATGAAACCCGATAAAATGAGATGACAACAGAACAACATGACAGCGGCAGAGTTAATGGCACGCAACGCCCGATAGCAGAGAGCACCAACAAAACGCAGCAACGATAATAACAACAAATAGCATAAGAACGATCGAGTTCAACCAACAAAAGTAGCAGGCTAAAGAATCAGATTAGACAAAAGAGAAAGGAATGAAAGAAAGGAAGATCAGAGGATGAACTTGAACACTTACTCGAGTTCAGGTCACAAACACTGCAGCAGAACAGCGGGGGGGGGGGGGGGGGGGATAGCAGCAGCAATAGAACAAGATACCGTAGAATCAACGACAAAAACGACAGTAGCAGCACGAGGAGATGCAGCAGCAGAAGAAAAGCGATTGATGATGATGAAGATGGGAGATAAAAGGTGGAGGAGGAATGAAAAGGTGGACAGGGGAGAAGAAGAGATTGAAGCGGTGGTAAAATGAAAGGAGAGAGGGGGTCTACGTATATGTGAAGGGTTGAATTCAACTCAACAATAAGAAAAAAGAATGTACGGATTCGGAAATTACGTGATATACGGATTAAATTAAATGAATCGGTTAGGAGACGAATTAAATAAATTCCGTAAAGATAAGTGGACTGACCCACGAATCGAATTTAAAACGATTTAATAAAATTAATTAATAATCGGGCCGTCAACTAAAATGAGTGAATAAAGTACTCGAGACGAAAACGAAGCGGATAGAAATAAATAATTAGACGATCAAATAGGATTTCCTGATAAATAATAAATTTTCGATAAAGTGAATTAAACTGATTTCTCGAGGAAAGAAAATAAATATTTTGACGAAACTTAAAATAAATGAGCTTCGAGATTAATATATATAAATAAAAAAATTTAGAATTTAAGTCGTCGAAATAGACTTTCGATAAGAATTAAATTAAATGTATAAAATGAATCGAAACAGACATAAAAATATGTTTTAAATAGAAGAAGAGTTTCCAAGTCAAATAGAATTTTAGGAGTTTGAAACGATTAAACGATAAATTCGTTTTATAATAATTTTATATATTACGAGTTAAATCGTAAAAATAATAATACGAACAAAATTTTAATTTAATTTAAGTTATAAAAATCACGGGTGTTACATTTACACACTCGAGTCCAAACTAGAAAGTCTCACGTGATCTTTCCTTCCAGCAAGATGGTCCCCACGACCTTTTCTAAGGGAATTTCGCCCGTCTTTCAATCCGTTAGTCAAGTCATCGTAATTCAAAAGTCCTTTAACTTAAGGGTCTACCCTAAATCGCAAGGCCACCCTTATTCGGGTCAAGTCGAGGATCTCTAGCGTCGAAACTCTGCCGATCTTACATCGCAAGTTTCTTCCCTTACCCCACGCGTCTGCCTTTCCTCGAGGCCGAGTCAACCTTTTACAAGGCATAACCCTACAACAAAAGGTTCGTGATCCTTACGTCTAAGGGTCACTCGTCCAATACTTGAGTCTTAACAAAAATTTTGATCCCACTTGGGGGCTACCCTCTAGCAGGGCGATCAATCACGGTTGCTCTAAGGGTCATGTCTTACACGTGTCTCATGTACCCCACCTTTGAGTCACTTAGATGTCACACCATCTGAGCCCTATCTGAGTCCTTTGTCTCACTTGGGGGCTATTCTCCGACGGAGCGATTAATCACAGTTACTCCGAGAATCGTACCCTACACATTTGTCTTAGGAGAGTCTAACCCGAGTCAAACTGGAGTCGTCTCTCCTCCCGAGCTATTTCCTATGCCTTGGTGAATTTGAGTTCCGAAGCAACTTTTCTGATTACGCGGTATTCTTACAGACAGGCCACCGGTAACCAGACGCCAGAAAATGCAAGAAACCTTGGACCAACTGACCGCCCCCTGGCTAAGATGGAGGCCCAACTGACAGCCATCAGGACCGACCAAACCGCCATTGCCACCCGTTTGAGTGCCGTGGAGCAAGGGACTCCTAAGGTCGAGAATGAAACCACTGGGCCCATAGCTGAACTGGTCAGCGCCGTTCGCAAACTTGAAGAACGGGTCTATTTGTCAACGAATAACTTGATCCATACGGAAAACACTCGTTCTTATTCGCCTCTGAATGATGAGCTACCCACCAACCTTAACCTTACGGGCATACCGATGTTTGAGAGTACTGAAGACCCGGTCCATCACATTCGGGTTTTCAAGGAGTTCATGGCTGTCAAGGGGGTGAAATCCACCATGTTCAAGCACTTGTTTACTTCTTCTCTCGAGAAGCACCCGAAAGCCTGGTACTACAGGCTCGATTCCAAGAAGTACAAGACTTGAGACGATGTGGCAACAGAGTTCGCTCGGAATTACGCTGATAATACCGAGATCCAGACTACGATGCGTACTCTGGAGGTTATGGCCCAAGAGCCCAAAGAAGGTTTCACCAAGTACCTTCAAAGGTGGAGGGCCGACAGTGTGAAGTTGGTAGAGAAGCCCAACGAGAAGACACTAGTGGAGGCGTTCATCAACAACCTCCTACCTTCCTACCGCGTCCATCTTAGGTATGCCGGCATTTCAAACTTTGCGGTGCTTACCGAAATGGGCATTAGGATTGAAGACGATCTTCGACATAATGAAGATCTGGGTGAAGCTTCTACTGAAGGCTATACTAGACATCAACTCGAGTCCTTAGAAGGCGACAACTAATGACAACATCATAGGAGAGTCCGGATTTGATTTAAGTCTGAGTCTGAGTCCGAGTCTAGGATGTACTATTTCTTTCAAAGTCAAAGTCAAAGTCAAAGTCAGAGTCAGAGTCAGAGTCAGCTATATTCTGTCCTCTTTTCAAATCCAATAAAATCAGCTTTTCTATTTCTCATATATACTTTCCTTATGTGTTTCCGAGAACATAATAAACACCATCATACACTATGAGCACATGCACGTGACTATTATAGGCACATCTATAATGACTGCAGGAAACTGAGACCCGTGTTTTCCTTTACTTGTTCCATGTTTGGCATAGAAAACCACATAACTACCCCTAGCATGAGCGGTATCGAATCCTATGACGAATCTAGGTAGTCTCCTAGTTTGGGTTTAAGACGGGAGGCAAGCCCATTTCCCACAATAAACACCCCTCCAATAAGATCGACCAATCCCTACCTTAGGTGTTAGTCTGACCAACAAAAAAAAAGAAAAAGAAAAAGCTGGACAAAAAAAATCAAAAGTCCAAGGAAAAAACAAAAGGCCAAAATAAAAGAGTTGGCCATGACAAAAGGAAAAACCCTCAGCATCCCCCGACCCAATACGGTCAATCCCTTGACCGGGGCACGGTCAACTCAAATGAAGAATCCTATGACCGGGGCTAAGAGGTCAACCAACAAAAAATTCAAAAAACCCATGACCGAGGTCAACGGTCGACCCAAGTGAAAGTCCCTTGACCGGGTGCGATCAATTCAGAAGTTATCAAAACCAATCAAAAAAAAAGGAAGAAACTATCATGTTGGTGAGCTAACACCACACTTAGCCTTCCCACATTACAACCCTCAAGACCTTCTCGAGACCTAGGCTAAGAGATAGCCTGGAATTTTGAGGATTCAAGCTCCATAGGATACCCCTAACCATTAGGGCCAGACATGGAAACCAGATCCCGCATTATCAAACCTGCCCAATCGAAGTTCGAGTCATTTTTTACTCGATTTCCCCCTTTCCTACCACATTGCAATACCTTACCCTCGAAACCTTAGCTCCACAAAATCAAGCTCCAGATGTCAAAACATCAAAGCCACTTGTGACCTACCACCACATTTCCAAAATTATTCAAACCAGTTACCAGCCCCAAACACGGGACTCAACTTGCGGTTGGCATAGAGCATGCCCAAATAGTTCACACCACCTCTGGGGGCTATCCCGGAGAACGCTCACACTCACTGGATCAACATCCTAACCATTCCAGCCCTTTGATCAAGACATCATGGGGAATACACCTAGCCTGCACCATCGCTATGGCTAGTTACACACAAAGCCCTAATAAACTAGGCACCATAATATATTTTTCAACCACTGAACTACAACATGGTTTGATTTCACTACACGCGAATACGTAGGCAGCCTTTCAACGGAGGCACAACCACCCACATTAACACAAATTCAAAAAGCGTCATCATTACGGTCACGACACTGTCATGTTCTCAACAGCTCGCTTTGTCGCCCTGGGGGCTTCTCCTAGGCAGAAGTTCTCCATCCACTCACATAATCCAGATACTTTCAAAATCTAGCCTACTTTCTATAGTGTGTCCTAGCACTCGGCTCAGTCGAAGACAAAAATCCGTCAGGAACTCGTAGCTGCACCCTACTTTGGGAAACTTTCCCTAAAAAAAAGATCCAAAATAGCACCAAACTACAGCATTGCTACTACTGAGTCCTATCATTACAAAATACATATCTTTCCCATTCCGAGGATTCGACCATGTTGCCACTCGCCTAGGCTACGAAATATCGCAACTTAAGAGTCTTGTCACCTTAGGTGGCCCACCTCCTACCGAGTCACAGTCCGACCCCTCGAGAGTCCAGTCGTGTCTGTCAACTCGTCCTGTTATGTCCAGAGTCGAGTTTGTCGGTATACCTCTCTCCTCGAATTCTCGCTTCAAAATTTGCAAAACTTAGCCATTTGAGAAAATCCTTTTCGACAAGGTCAAATTTCAGCCTATTTAAACTGAAAATTTCTTTTCTGCCCTTTTCAATTTTGAAAACCTATCTCCTAGCACGAAGCAAAAAATCATTTTCCCCAGTGCAAGTCAGTCTATAGATGCTAATTGCATTTCCTGTATGTTATCTTGCTATCTGCTATATTTACTATTTCTGCCTGTATATCTAACATTTCAGGTACCAGCTTGGCTTCCCAAAGGAACATCAAGTTTTTTATTCCCCAGCGCCTGCGCAACTCATATATCTCCCCAACGGAAAGCCCAAGGCGGCATTTTCCCGAAATAGCACGGGATGAGCCCATATATAGGCGCACCCAGGACTTATACAACAAGTCCGATTTCCCGCATAATTCTGAGTGGAGATGTGTCTGCAAACGGACACATCCAGGGCTTCTTAGGCAGGCTACCGCGTAATTTCGAATCGGGATGTGTCTGCAAACGGACACACCCAGGGCTTCTTAGAAAAGCTCCCGCGCAGCTCCAAGACGGGATGTATCCGCATACAGATACACCCAGGGCTTAAAAAAACAAGTGCTACGGAGTTACTCCCGACAACATAACTCAGGTATGATTTCTATCTTATGGCTGGCGAGCCCTTTCACGCAAGTCTAATGGACTATAAACGACCCGACCGGAAGTCTGCCAAGTCTTAATCCTCGATTGGCCTGGTAGCTACTCTGACTTTCGCCTTGTCCAAGCCTCAGTCAGAGTGGGAGCTCTGTAGACACCCACATTTGGCTGCTAGGTGTCTATAGCAATTTCCAAAAAACACCCGATGATGATCGGACGCAAACATGCTTCTACGCGCTCGGATATGGACTCAAAACCGTTAGTTTCTGGATTGGGCTTTTTATGGAGTACAAATCTCACAAAACTGACCTCAAATTCAGGCCCAGCGGGCCGTTTCCAATCAAATAAGACTAATTTGGGTCAAAACCGACACCGGAAATAAAACCAACTTTTAGCGACCGGGTTGAACCCCGGTCAAAGTCGTTTCCGAGACACAAAACAACCATGCAAATATCAAGAATTCAATCCAAAATACAAAATCTGCAAAATATCTAGCCCGTCTGATCCACTCGATCGGGTATTAGACCACTCGATCGAGTGGGCCTTTCACAAGCCCGTTTTTACCTTTCAGCTGGGCCACTCGATCGAGTCCATCATGGCACTTGATCGAGTAACCCTAGACGGGGGAGGGGGATCATGCCTATATATACACCCCTTTGCATGCACAATTAAGACACATTCAAAAACCCTAATTAACTACTTCTTCAACCTAAACCCTAGCATCTAGGAAAACCTCAAACCCTAAACCACCATAACTCCATCTACATACGTCTCGATACTCTTATGCTCAAGCCACAATTAAACGAGTCCCGTCCGAGAACACGAAACATGTAGGTTGAGGGTGCTAAGGAACCCGCTTTCTTCTCTTTCTTTCTTCTCCTTTCTCGTCTGACTACTTCTTCGTCCTCTCGTTTTTTTTTGTTTTTTTTTTCTTTTCTAATATCGTTGTTACTACTAATATCAAAATATTAAAGTACTTGCTGATTCTTGTCAAGCGTAAAGGATAACGGGATAAGGAAATCCGAATATACAAGGGTGTTTCACCCGATGTTGCCGGTCGCTTATCCCGACACCCCGAACGCTTGATTGTTGAAGCGAGCTAACGTCAACAATCGCGTTTTTTTTTTATTTTGTCGCGTCATTATTGTCATCATCATTATCGCATATACATCGATTTCTAAAACTATTTCAAATCACGCGTTTTTATTTAAGTTAGGTCGAAACCCATTGATGCGGATCCGACATCACATAATCCGCAAGGATTCGTTACGATGTCGAGATGCGGAGGGAATCAAGTCTTTTTTTTTTTAATTCAAGCAAGTATAAAGCGTTGTTCTTTAGATTCGATACCAACTCAATAGTCGAATATCGTATCTAAGCGAATTAGTCAATAAATTTAACTAATACGAATTCGTTGATGCTTAAATAGTTGTCAAATAATTCGAAAGAATTAATTACGACGCTATAAACGCGGAGATAATTTATTCCGTTTTAGTTTAATTTAAACGACTTACAACCTTTTTTTCTAGATTTTGCTCTAAGTACTCGATATTGATTCCATAATCAAATATCGGATACGACGAGTATCAAAATTAGAATCGAGCATAAATCATATAATATTTCTGCTCAATTTGAATAAGATAGCGATTTACCAAAATCAAAAAGCAATTTCGAAATCTATAACAAATTGCGAAACGAACTCTAGTTCGTACAGGAGGCACTCGATCGAGTGCCTAGCCCACTCGATCGAGTGGCACCCCAAAACCGAGGCAGAATAACTTTTTGAGGATCACTCGATCGAGTCTCTCAATGACTCGATCGAGTGGCGACCTACTCGGTCGAGTCTCTTAATGACTCGGTCGAGTAATACCTCAAATTTAGGGCAGAAAATATTTTTCCGAGGCACACTCGGTCGAGTCCTTCGATGAATCGATCGAGTGTCCTTTCATCACGTCAAAACGTGAGCCCTTACTCAGAACCATGGTTTTCGGATATTCGAATCCATTGGCGCGCGAGAGTCATTCAATACACGGTATCCGATAATGTCGGTATCGGTATCAAATGCAAAGGGGTGAACCCCATAAACTCTTACATCCGAATGGGCCATACTTTGTGCGTGGCCCACTAAGATATAGAGTGGGTTCGAACAGCCCGAACTCCCACAAAGTTCGGTGGCGACTCCACTTTGATTTAAATTTCAATTCGATTCATCTCACATGAGATTCATTCGCGTCCCCAAACGCGCGCGTGGCCGCGTCGGGGTGGACCTATGTCATGTCCACACCAGTATATCGATGTGTGGCAACGGAAAATCGTCTTTTGGGCTGGCCTTATTAAGGTCCCAGAAGTCTACACATACCCGCACTTTACCGTCCTTTTTAGGTACCGGCACGATGTTTGCAACCCAGTCTGGATATTCAGACACTTGTATGAAGCCTGCTTTAAATTGCTTATCGACTTCTTCTTTGACTTTGAGAGACCATTCGAGCCTCATTCTTCGGAGTTTCTGCTTTACCGGCTTACACCCGTCTTTGATGAGTATACGGTGTTCATATATTTCTCGATCTATCCCCGGCATGTCCTTGTAGGACCACGCGAAGACATCCTTGAATTCTTGGAGAACGTCTGTGAATTATTTTCTCTCCTCGGGATCTAAGGATAAACCTAACTTAAGCATCTGGGGCTCTAAAGTGGATCCCATATTGACGGATTCGGTTTCCTCAATTACCAGATCTCGGGATTCCCTTTGTTCGAGCTGCTCGATCAGATTTGGAGGCAGAGGTACATGTTCGTTGGGTCTCTCAATATCATTGTATATAAAATTTTTGAAAGCATTTTGAAAATAAGACAAGTCGTAAGCGAAACGGTTTTTGTTATTATTGATAGTAAATTTTTAAAAGATCTCAAAGAGAGCGGCTATCTAATCGTTGCTTAGTGGCGGGATAGGGAGTGCTCTCGGGACAGACCCCGAGACTCCGGTGGGAGTGACTAAGGGTGTGTTTGGATAAGGGGAAATGGAGGGAAAGGGAGGGATCAACTTTCCTTTGTTTGGATAGCATTTAGGAAGGGAGGGAAATGAAGGGGGAAGGAAATGGAGGGAAGAGATATGTTCATTTTAGGGTAAAACAAAATCTTGCCAACTTTGGCAAGATTTGGAAGGAAAATGGGTGTCTTTCCATTAATTTACAAAGTTACTAATTTGTCCTCACTAACAAAATGTATTCCTCCAACATTTTTCACTCATTCGCAAACTTTTTTTTTTTCTAATACTAGTAAATCGGGCTAGGATTAAAAAACTTACGACGATTTTTTTTCCCGATACGGGTGAAGATAAAAAAATCATGACGATTTTTTTTTCCCGTTACGGGTGAGTCGGGCTAGAATAAATTACGAAAAAAAATCCGATACTTGTGTGTCAGGTTAGAATAAAAAAATTACGACGATTTTGCTTTCCGTTACGGGTGAGTCGAGTTAGGGTAAATTAAGACAATTTGTTCTTTTTTTCCCGATACTTGTGAGTCAGGTTAGGATAAAAAAGTTACGACGACTTTTTTTTCCCGTTGCGGGTGAGTCGAGTTAGGATAAATTACGCCAACTTTTTTTTTCGTTACGAGTGAGTCGAGTTAGGATAAATTACGACGACTTTTTTTTCCACTGATACGTGTGAGTTGAGTTAGGATAAGAAAACGTATAAAAAAAATTACGATGCCTTTTTTCGTTACGGCTGAGTCGGGTTAGGATAAAAAAATTATGACGCCTTGTTTTTCTGTTATGGCCCTTATGGTGAGTCGGGTTAAGAGAACGCCATGTTCTTGTGGACTTATATTTAGACACTTTCAGTTCACTCCTGTTAGACGGATTCAGTTTAGTTAAGTTCAGACACATTCAATTCAGTTTTTTTATGTCATGTTTTTTTTCATCGCGGATAATTCGGGTAGGATAATAAAGCGAATAAAAAAATTACGAGCGAGTTAGTGAGTTGAGCTGACTAAAAATAAAAAAAAAGAAAAAAATTTAATCAATTTTTAATTCATTGCTTTGTTATATTTAAATGAGTCAAAAATTAATAATCGTAATTACAAAGGTTGTATAATACATTCGTTCCTCATTAATAAAAGACAATTTTATCAATCTTTCTCTCCCTCCCTTCTCTCATTCATGTTATCCAAACAACCATCTTATTTCCTTCCCTCCCCTTCCCTCCCCTCACTTTCCCTCCCCTCCTTCTCCCTCCCCTCCTTTTCCCTCCTATTTTGTTATCCAAACAGACCCTAAAGGAAGAGGGGTTACAGACTCGATTCTAGTATTGGATCCTCTAGACTTGGACCCAGACTCCGACTCAGACTCAGACTCAGACTCGGACTCGGACTCGGTGTCCGACATGTCTCCTTCACTGGTGGTCAACTTGTAGACTCGTCCCTGGCTGTCGGTCCACTTGATAGTCCTTCTCCACGCCCTTTTCCCGGTGTCAGCGCCAACTTCGGAGATCAGCTTAGTTGGATCGAACTTGTTGCTGTGGAGGATCAGGTTGACCAACTCTTCTTTAGGAGTGGGGATGGCCTTGTCTTCCCTAAATAGGAGCCCTAGCACAGGCTCGGCATTGTCAGCGCCCTCCTTGGACTCATCTTGGATGAGGGCAAATATGTCGTCGGGAATATAGTTGCATTCTCGAGTCAATTTGGTCTCGGGATATGTGATAGTGGGCTGGTACAAGCCCACTTGAACAGCTCCGAATACAGGAGTGACAAATTTGATTATATTTTCCCAGTCCACATTTTCCGGGGTCATAGTGTACCCCAAACCGAACCGTGATTCTCTATCGTTTAGGACCTCGACGATCTTCCCAGCTGGAAGATATGGTCTCGAAGTAGCCCCCGGTAGGTAACCCAAGTTTTGTAGCATCATGTCGATGCTAGTAGTGAAATAGGGCCTGAAAAGATATTCTTCCTCGATCATTCCCACGAAGTCGAATCCTCGTGGGTCGGCCCGTCCTGTGATGTTGCAGCTAGCCACAGTTATAGGGGTGGCCTCGAGAGTGATGACATCGTCTTGTAGAGGCAGCTTTACCTTCCTGTGGAGAGTGGAGGATACGACTTTGACCTCGTGGATCCATGGTCTCCCGAGGAGTAGGTTAAAAGAGGAGGTGACATCAATCACCTGGAATTCTAGCTCTTTTTCAATCGGGCCGGTTATAATTGTTAATTTAACGGCCCCGGCAACAGATTTCGGGCTTCCGTCAAAAGCCTAGATAGTTTGCGCCGTCGAGGTAGTCGGCCTCGGTAACACCGAGGGCTTTTGCATTCCTTAAGGGAAGGACATTTACGGCGGACCCGTCGTCGATCAGGGTCATCGGAAGGTACTTTCCTCGGCAGATCACGGTGATGTATAGGGCCAAGCTATAGGTGGCCCCGAACGGTGGAAAGTCGGACTCTGAGAAGGTAATAAGTGGGCCTTCTTCTTTGGATTTGCCCTTGAGATGGGGCATAATAGTGGCTACCATTTCAGTAGGGGTAACCTGCGAGTCGACCTTAATTTGATCGAGAGCCTTAGTAAGTGTTGCCCGATGTTCATGTGAGCTAACCAAAAGTTGCCATATGGTTAGATCAGCTTGAGCCCTCTTCAGTTGCTTGACTAGAGCCGTGTCATTGCTTTGTTCTTCAAGGGCAGTCTCTGTCCTGGCAGGTTCAGTGACGGGTTCCGGGGTAGGACGTCCGGTGGTGGCAAGGTGATTGTTAGCTAAGGCCTTGGATTAAGCCTTCCGGTCTTCTTTAGTGGTAATGGGGACAGCTTCCCCCTTAGCTAGGTAAACGTCGTCTTCATCATCGAACCATATCCCGTTAATTTGCGGGATGAAAGAAGAAATGAGATGAGAACAGTCGATTACTTCTCCAGTAAAAATGGCATGAGAACTGAAGGGATTTTCCTTGTTGCTCGGCTTGTCCCCAGGCAACGGTATTTTCCCGCTCTCGAGCAAGTCTTGGATCAGATGCTTCAATTTCCAACACTTTTCAGTATCGTGCCCATTACCTCGGTGATATTGGCAATAGGCCTGAATGTTATAGCTCTTGGACCGCTTCTCGGCCGGGACTTCTGGAGTTGGGCCTATCGGCTGGATCAGACCCTTGGAAGAAAGCCTTTGTAAGGCGTAGGTATAGGTGGTCCCTATATCAGTGAATACCCGAGTTGGAGTATTATTTTTGGATGAGGCATCTAGTAGATTGACCTCGTCGAAGATGTTGCGGGTTGCAGCTGCGGTTGCGGGCTTGTTGGTGGATGAACTGGTCCCTTGATACCCTTTGGTAGAGGCCTTAGTAAGGCTCTCTAGTCTTAAATCGTCTTTGATTCTCGTACCCATTTCAGTTAAGGTAGCGAAGTTTGGTATGACTGCATACCGAAGATGAACCCAGTAAGAGGGGAGGAGATTCTTCACGAAGGCTTCCACCAACACCTTTTCGCTGGGCTTATCGACCAATTTCACGCTTTCGGCCCTCCACCTTTGAAGGTATTTAGTGAAACCTTCCTTAGGTTCTTGGGCCATGACCTCCAGAGTATGCATCGTGGTTTGGATTTCAGTATTGTCGGCAAAGTTCTGAGCAAATTCCGTTGCCACGTCGTCCCAAGTCTTGTACTTCTTGGAATCAAGCCTGTAGTACCAGGCTTTTGGATGCTTCTCGAGGGAAGAAGCAAACAAGTGTTTGAACATGGTGGACTTCACTTCTTTGACCGCCATGAATTCTTTGAAGGCCCGGATATGAAGTACCGGGTCTTCAGTCCCATCGAACATTTGTAGGCCCGTGAGGTTGAGATTAGCGGGCAGTTCGTCGGTTAGGGGCGAATAAGCACGGGCATTTTCCGTGTGGATGGTGTTGTTGGTCGACAAATTAAATGGACCTGTTCCTGCAACTTGCGGACCGCACTGGCCAATTCAGCTAAGGGCCCAGTAGTCTCGGTCCCACCTCCAGGAGTTCCTTGTTCCACGGCGCTTACACGGGTAATGAAAGCTATTTGGTCTTCTCTCATTTTCTTCATTTGGGTCTCAATTTTAGCCAATGAGGCTGCCAACTGGTCCACGGCTTCTTGCATTTTCTGTTGACGTCTGGTTACCGGTGGCCTGTCTGTAAGAATACCGCGTAATCAGTAACTAGCCCAGATCCTGGAACAAAAGTACATCCCGAGCAAAGGACAAAATAAAAAGGAAATGACTCGGAAAAGACACCTAGACGGGTGACTCGTGAAAGGTGGGCCTCCCTCAGGATTCGTCATGTGGGCCGAGTCCCGTTCGAAAGAGGGTCCACGTGAGACATTCCTCAGACTTTGGACTCGAATGTGTTAACGGGCCTTCCTTTGTAGGAGTATGTCCTACGTAGGTGGGTCGTGCCTTAGTCAAATAAGGTGGTCTGGGATAGGAGGGAAACCCGTGATGTAAGATCGGCGGAATTTCGACGCTAGAGACTTTCGATGACCTATGACAAGACTCGACCCTGCTAAATACGGGAAGTCCTAAGAAGAGGAAAGTTTTGAAAAGGAATTTTTTTTTTTTAGAAAATCCGAAAAAAATGGCGGATGACCCGACTTTTCGAGAATCGGAAAAGTATTGTCGGGCCACGGTTTTGAAGTTTTGAAAATACTTTGAGTTTTGAGACGGGTAGCATACCGGCTAGAAATAGGCTATTTTGAGTAAAATCATAAGTCCTATATTCGATAACTTTCATGGTTTTGAAATCGGATATTTTGGAAATAGATGGAATTTTTGAAAATGACGTTTTTTTTTTGAAAATGACATAGAAACCAAGTAGCATTTTTTTTTGAATCGGGACGGACTTCCTAAGTCGAGTTGAGCTTAGAACATGCCGCGAAACCCATACGAATTAGCCATGGATACCTTTGACATATCCATGTTGGAGTACATCAACAATATAGTGGGATGTCGGTCGCCAGTACCGGTCCGGGTAAAGATGGTGTTATACATGAACCGTAAAACTAAAATGCGTATTGTACTAGTCAAACGATTTCTATTCGAGTCTCACCCTGAGGATGCCGATGGTAAGTCACGCATCAGTTATCCCCAGTGGAGTCGCCAAATTGTGGACATGACATAGGTCCACCCCGACGCGGCCACACGCGGGTTTGGGGAGGCAAATGGATCTCATTTGAGATGGGTCGGATTGAAATTTAAATCGAAGTTGGAGTCGCCACCGAACTTTGTGGGAGTTCCGGCCCGTTCGAACCCACTCTATATCTTAGTGGGCCATGCACAAAGTATGGTCCATTCGGATGTCAGAGTTTATTGGGTTCGTCCCTTTGCATTGCGATACCGATACCGACATTATCGGATACCGTGTATTGAATGACTCTCGTGCGCCAATGGATTCGGACATCCGGAAACCATGGTTCTGAGTAAGGGGAGAGGGTACGTGTTGGGAAGTTCACAAAGAACACCCAACCCCGCCCGCACTTAGCGGCCTCTACTAAGCGTTTGATTTTTGAATACGCGCGTTAGTAATACGATGAGATGATATGCAAACATTGTTTTGACTAAACATGCGAATTTTTGAATAAGTTGCTATGTTGATTTAATGCATCTAAAATTAACGTCAAAGTTGTATTTAGCATGCGAGATTCATTTTAGTACAATAAAACGAACAGTGAAAATAAATTGCTAAAACGTGAACAAACAAGTTAGTAATGATGATAACGGTTTGTAAATTGAATAAACGATATGAATATTATGCAATGCATGGTGTTGAAAAGATGAATCACGTGATGGACTTGACACGTGTTGACCGAAGTCATAAAAATATTTTATCGGGACTTGAAGGATGCTGAAAGACTCTCGGTTTTGACAAACCAGGAGCCACTTGATCGGGTTATTGAGGGACTCGATCGAGTCGTCTCGAAAAAAGTTTCTGCCTCGGTTTTTGGGATGCCACTCGATCGAGTGCCCCCTGTACGAACTATGGTTCGTTTTGTTTTTGATCTCGAAATTGCTTTTTGAAAAATCGATAATTTTGTTAAATCGCGTATAAATATAATATGATTTATACTCGACTTAAATTTTCGATATTCGTCATATTCGACACTTGATTATGGAATCAATATCGGATATTCGGAGCGATTTTTTTAGAAAAGATGTTTATTGATCGTTTGAAAATCGAACTAAGACAAAATAAATTCTCTCCGCATCGAAATCGTCGTGTTTTACTTTTAGGATTATATGACGATTATCTTAGCATCAATGAAATGAATTTAATTCTCGTGGATACGATATTCGACTATAGAGTCGATGTCGTATTTTAAGAATGATCTTTTTGTATAAAAAAAAAAGATTGTTATTACGATAATATCAGTATTAGAAACAAAAAGACATGACTACGACTCAAAGAGGACGGACCAAAGACATAAAAAGCGAGAGAGAGAGAAAGGAGAAGACGGGATTTGAATTTACACCCTCAACCTACATGCTTTGTACTCTCGGAACGGGGCTCGTCTAGCGGTGGTTTAGGCACGGGAGCGTTGAGATAATGCGGGTGAGTTATGGTGGTTGCGGTGTGTAGGGGGTCGGACGAGGAGGCCGGACGGCGTGCTCAGATATGTCGGATTGTATGTGGGATTGTAATGCTTGATGTGTATTGTTGTTTGTTCGATGTTGTATTCTTGATTTTTTGTAGATGATTTATGTATGTGCAAGGGGGTCTATTTATAGTAGAGGTTCCCGACCTTGGCTAGGAAAGGTGGCTTTGATTGGGTGAGAAAAAACACCGCTTTGGATAGGAAAAGCACACAATTTGAGAGGAAAAAGGATTCCGTCATTGGGTGGAAGAGGAATCCTCTTCCGGCTGGAAGAGGAGTCACTCGATCGAGTGGGCATATCACTCGATCGAGTGCCCGGTCTGATGCCGGTTTAGCACGAGTTTTTGAGCTTACTCGACCGAGTGGGCCGGTCCACTCGATCGAGTGGGTCTAGCTCGGGTAGAAGACTCTTTTTGGAGATCGAATTCTATCTCTAACAAGTTTGTTTGGTTGCTTGATTCCTTTTTGTAGCTGATTTTTGTAGTTTTTGGTTTTAAGTCGGATTCTCGAGGTGTCGCGGCAGATAGTTATGCCTCGGAAACGCCTTTGACCGGAGTTTGACTCGGTCGCTAAAAGACGGTTTTGCCCTTGGTGTCAGATTTGACTCAAATTAGTCTTATTTGATTGGAAACGACTCATTCGGCCTGAATTTGAGGTTGGTTTTGTGAGATTTGTATTTCGTAAAAAGCCCAAGCCAAATGCTAAAGATTTCGAGCCCATATTCGAGTTTGTTAAAGCATGTTTGCGTCCGATCATCATCGGGTGTTGTTTGGAAACTGCTATAGACACCTAATGGCCAAATGTGGGTGTCTACAAAAAGGTTACTCTTTGATGTTACTCGTTGTTTGTCTACAAAAGGTAAGGGAATCAGAAACAACTACACGTCGGATATGAATACGAGTTGAGTCAAAATTAGGTCTAGTGTTATGGGTCATGATTCGGATTATGGTTAGAAATAACTTTTGACGCCTTTCTTTTTACCAATTAAAAAGTTGATTTTTTTTACTATTGAGTATGCTGCTACGGAGTATTATATTAATGATGTGCGTTGTCGCTGACACGCATGCAAACAATATTTATAGTCCCAACTAGCTACTATGTAGTAGTGGTAAGTCGAGGTCGAACCTCAGGGAGACAATGTGATGTAATTGGTCAACTCCGGGAATAGTTACAGTTGGGATCTAAAAGGGAGGGGGGGGGGGGGGGGTTTGGGACGAAGGAATTAAGCTAAGGCAAACAAATTAAATAACTAGAGATGAGAAACGATAATAGGAAAGGCGTTGGGGAGAGTCGGGGAATTGAAACTAAAGAATAGGGTACAAGAATCACAAGAATTATTACAAGGTGAATATAGGGAGGAGCCACCTTTCGATTTCCCTACCCGATCGACCTAGCCTAAACCCGCTTTCGCGACGAGGAAACTAAAGTCTCAAGACGAGATTACCTAAACCCCGAGTTTCCCCATATTGGTTCGAGTGAGTCAAGCTAACTAAGTTGATCATGCTAAGTCAACAAGACACAATAATCCCAAACAAGATAAATCACCCTCAAATGCAATTGTCCTCATAAAATGAGACCCAAATCTAGAGTTCCTCCTCCCCTAACCCCCTAACTAAAATCTACTCACTATACATACTAGACATAACAAAACAAATAATAAGGAGGCTAAGAGAAAGGCTAAACATGTTGATTAAGAGGAATGAAAATTAATCTAACACAATGATGAAGAATACACTAACAAAACAACAATAAAGAGAGAGATAAACAACAAGGCAAAATAAAGGAAAACAAATGCTATAAATGAAAATGAAGGAAACAAACAAAGGAGAGAGAAAATATGGGATTACTAACAATGGAGATGTAAAACAACTTAAACATAAAGAAAACAAAGGCAAACAACAAAGTAACAAGAAGTTAAAGAGGAAACTAATTAAGAAGGAGAGAGAGGAAAAGAAAGTACCAACTATGGAAGAAAAACTCAAAAGAGGAAGATGAAGATTAACATAAATATGAAGTTTCAAGAAATAATACAAGAATCTTGTCACCAAATCCTTGCAAAACCCTTAAATCTTCAAAGTAAATAGACTAAATGGAGAAGTTTGATTACAAAATGTAGAATAGAATTAATCTAAACTAAGAAAGCTTTCTAAATATATGGAGTTTTCTAAAGGAAGCTACTACAATAGAGATCTAACTAAACAAGGCTTAATCTAAAAGAGGCACTATCTAAAATGTAATGTGGCATAACTAGATGAAAACCTAGGGTTAACTATATATACTAAGCCCTTAATGGGTCACACAACTAAAGCCCAAATCAAATCCTTCTTCCTTAATGAGACTTTCACCCTATGCATCTTCACATGGCAAAACTTCACCCTACGACTAAAGGGCATCCACGAGCTAGTACCGCCGGGTGAAACTTCACCCGGTGGTTTCACCCGGTGAAACTCTTTCCCATTTGCACATTTCGGCGCTCCTTTACCGTCGGGCGAAACTTCACTCGGTGGTGAAAGTTTCGCCCGGTGGTGAGTGTTTCTCGAAGATCTTCGGGGAGGCAAGAATGTCGTCGGGAAAAACTTCGCCCGGTGGTGACTCATCGGGTGAAACTTCACTCGATGGTTTTCTACCTCTTTTTCGGTCTCGTTCTTTGCCACTTGATTGGATTACTTGAACTTTTAGTTTCATGCTTTGCTCTTCGGACGGCCTCCCGCTCTTTCGTGCTCATAGAAGTTTGGACACGCTTTTGGTCGAAAATCCTATCAAAATAGACAGAAAACTACCAAAAACACGTAAAATGTAAAAGAGAGACGCTAATACGAGAAATACTAAAAATACGGCGATAATCGCACTCTAGTCTCGCAAAACGGAGGAAAAAACGGGCCTAAATGGGAGGGAAAACGGGCTAAATTTGACACACAACAATTAATTACACCGTATTCAAAATTTAAAAATTGTAAAAAAAAACTATAATATTTCACAATGATTTTATTGCTAAATGATTATAAAAGTAATATAAATTTTATTTTTTTAATTATTTTTATAATTTATCATGTTATCGTTTTTAACTTTTTAATTATTATTTTAAATATAATAAATTAACGGGTCAGGTCTCAAATGAGTCATTTCAAGTTCGGGTCAAATGGGTCAAAAAATATGGGTCTTGACCCTAAAATAAATGGGTCAAGTGGGTTGAGTCAAAATTTAACGGGTTTGGTGGTGATGATAGTGAGGATGGGTAATGGGGTAATGAAAATCCAAACCCTTAGGGGTGAGGATAATGGAGATAGAAGGGTTATGAGTAATGGGAAGGAATGAAGGAGGGAAAGGGAATGAAAAAAATGATGAAACAAACCAGAACAAAGGGATTTTTTTTGGTGAAAAGTGGGAATTTATATTAAATCAACCTCCGACAATGCGAGAGTTGCATCTGGAAAGTCAGACACATACTAGCATTCCTCCCCACTTCTCGGGCATAATCGAGCTACATGATCTGCAACCGTGTTGCCCTCCCTTTTAACATGCGACCACAAGCACTGAATAAATAACGACTTAAGAGATAAAATATCCTCAACTAACAGACCATTGACATTTCTCATAATCTGATGCTTCGAGACTGCATCTACCAACACTCGGGAATCGCTCTCGACAATGATGCGAGTGAATTGCAAACTACTTGCCCAGCTCATACCCAGCTCTATTGCGCGTGCCTCAGCTGTCAACAAGTCCCAGCCCGCCATGATCCGTCTGAAACCTACAAGAACAACCCTTCCCTGATCATTCCGCCCAATAACCCCCAGCCCAACCTCGCCATTTGCATAAACCGCAGCGTCGGTGTTGATTTTCACGGTTCCTGTCCGCGGAGGTGACCAGCATACCGGAGAGGCGTGATGCCCATGAACAGAAGGAACCCCCAACTCTTTCCCATATCTCTCATACTCCTCCACCATCTTTATCATGCCATTGACCACAACATGAGGTGGGGGCGGGTTATCCTCAAAAACACGAAGATTTTGAACGAACCACACCGACCACATCATTGCTAAGAGACGGTTACGAGACCCCTTCTGTACCTGAGACAAGAGCCAAACCAAATGCCTAGTAAACGAGGACGAAGGAGCAATGGCCACCAACTCACTGAACTCACCCATGCCCCACAATTCCTTCGCCCATTCACATTCAAAAATAGCATGAAAGGTCGATTTGGCTTCCCTCCCACATAGACTACATAGCGAATCTTGAAGACAATGTCTCCTAGCCAAATTGCTCCTAACCGCCAACGTATTTGAACAGGAACGTCAAAGGAAATGTGAGATTTTCGGGATTGTTTTGAGCCCCCAAATCAGCTTTCAAACGCCCTCCATCCCCGGATCCTCGACATTCAAATGTGTTGGGGTAGTTGTTCTGGAACCCAGCCAGTAACTCGAACGGACAGAGAACTCCCCATCTTGACTAGGCCACCAATAGATTTGGTCAGCAAGCAGGCGTCTACTAATCATAATACGGAGGATCGCCATGGCGTCATTTGGGTGGAAAATCTCGTGGATAAGACCCGCCTTCCAGGTAGCATTTGTCGAGTCGATCAACTCAGAGACCATCATGGTTGGGTCTGACTCAAGATTGGGATGTAGCCCGTGATAGCCTCCTGTCCCTGGCACCCAATCACATTCCCAAACCCCAATATCACGCCCATTCCCCACCCACCATTGAAGCCCGTCCATTAAGAGTGGTTTCGCGTTCCAAATACTCCGCCAAACAAAGCTCGGGTCAAAACCTCTACGTGCTTCCAAAAAAGAGGTATGTTTGTAGTAACGGGCTCGGAACACCTGGCTCACCAGCAAATTCGGCTTAGTTAGAAACCGCCAACCTTACTTAGCTAGCAAGGCTTGGTTGAAAGTGCTCAAGTTACGGAAACCTAAGCCTCCCTCCTTCTTCGGGCGACACATCTTGTCCCAAGACCACCAATGTATCTTCCTTTATGCCTCCTTCGAACCCCACCAAAACTTAGCTATAATCCCATGTATCTCATGTATTAGCCCTTCCGGTATGGCAAACAAACTCATCTTGTAGGTGGGAATGACTTGAGCAAGAGCTTTTATCACAATCTCCTTACCTGGTTTAGATAAGAGCCTCTCCTTCCACCCTTGAAGCTTTTTCCAAATACGGTCTTTGATATCCGAAAAAATTGCCTTCTTCAACTACCCTATAATTGTCAGCAGACCAAGATATTTCTCGTATTTATCAACCTCATGAACATTGAACAAGTTCCCCATAATAACCCGCCGGTTAGCACTCACCTTTTTCCTAAAAATGATTTCCGACTTGGAATAGTTAATCTTCTAACCCGATGCTCTCTCAAACGAGCTAATTATTTTAGCCAAAGTTGAGCATTCCCCAATATTAGCTCTAGCAAAAAGGACACAGTCGTTAGCAAAAAAATAGATGGGACACTCGAGGCGCTCCCCTACATACCCGGGATCCGTGGATTCTCTTGTCAAGAGCAGCCCGTCTGAGCATGTGGGAGAAGACATCCGCGCACAATAAAAACAAATACGAAGAAATCGGGTCACTCTGTCACAGACCCCGGGCAGGTGTAACCATCCCGAGGGTCTTGCCATAAACCTAGAAGGCGTGGGTGACCGAAGTAACACACTCCATCACACGTCTCTGCCAATTCGTAGAAAACCGGGGCGCCCCATAACCGCTTCCAAAAAACTTCATTCGATCCGATCATATGCTTTACTCATATCCAACTTGAGGGCCACGGTTCCATTCTTTCCCTCCCCACCCCGTTTCATAGCATGAAAGGTTTCAAATGCGATAAGAGCCTTATCCGTAATAAGCCTTCCGGGGGTAAAAGCACTTTGATTCTCCGAAATAATCCCGTCAAGGAAGGGTTTTAGACGGTTTTCCATAACTTTAGATATCACTTTATAAATTACATTACACAGGCTAATAGGACCAAATTCCGACATTTTCCGGAGGGTGGACTCGCACTTAGGAATTAAAACTACAGCAGTTTCATTAATATTTCCCAAAGACACGTCTCCCTCCCACCATAGTCTGACAAACCCACATACATCACTACCCACTATATTCCATAATTTTTGATAAAAAAGGGCACTCATACCATCCATACCCGGGGCCTTATTCGGGTGCATTTGGAAAAGGGCAGCGCGAATCTCCTCGTCAGACACTGGTTTATCGAGCTCTTGATTAATATCCGTTGTCACCACACTCGGCACGTTATTAAGAACCTCATTCCCACTCGTCGGGTTACTTGTTGCAAAGAGGTCTGTAAAGTAATTAGTGACTATACGGTTAATATTTGTTTCCTCCGACCTCCAGGTCCCGTCTTCGTCTTCTAATCCCACAATAGCATTACGACGCTGCCTCTGTTTTGCCTTATGATGAAAGTAGGCCGTATTTTTATTGTCATCCCGAATTTCATTAGCTTTGGCTCGGGTTCGCCAAAATGTCTCGACCTGGCATCGTAACTCGGCAACTTCAGAGGCTAAGCGCTGGCAATTGGCCAACATGTCCGCAGAAGCTGGACGACGCTGCCATCTGCTCAAATCGTTCTCTTTTTGTTTCAAGCGTCTGTTTACGTCCCCAAATTCCATTTTTGCCCAAACTTTCGGTCGACTAGAGAGCAGAGTTCACTTTCTCAATCACTTCGATACTGTCATTCTCTGTCCATGCGTCGCGTACCACCTCCCCACAGCGAGACTCCGATAGCCACATGAGTTCGAAGCAGAAAGGGTGGGCCTGGGCTTGATCAACACGTTTCTGAGGTCTAACCAGAAGGGGTGCATGGTCCGATGCATAAAAAGGAAGGTGAAGAACCTCCATGTCTGGACAGAGCAATTTCTAGTCGCTCAAGGCCAAAGCTCGGTCGAGTCTCTCACGGACAAAATTGTGAATGGAGCGACCCTTTTGCCAAGTAAATTTATTACCCGAGTAGCCCAAATCTTCAAGTGCACACTCATCGAGCGCACTACGGAACGCGTCCATACACCGTTCGGGCCTGGGTCGACCTCCTTCCTTCTCGTCCTGGCTTAATATTTCATTGAAATCACCCAACATGATCACCGGGACCGAGGAAGCACTCCTGATACGACGTATCAAGTCCCACGTCTTGTGCTTGTTTTCGCTTTCAAGCCACCCATATACCCCCGCCGCCTTCCATTGCGCGATTTCTTCCTCATTATTTATGTCCACCACTACATGGTGGCTGTCGTAAGATACCAGGGTCGCGTTAATATCCTTCCACCAAAGGCCGATACCCCCGGACCACCCTCTACTACTAACACTAATACCATCTCTAAAACCACACCGACCACGTATCTGAGTGAGATCACTCCCACTCATCATCGTCTCCATTACGAAGACGATGTTTGGGCACTCCCTCCAACAAATTCCGGTGAGGGAGCCAACCGTCAGGGGGTTGCTCAACCCCTGATAGTTCCAAGTTAGGAGTTTCATTGTTGTTCGCGATGCTGGTCACCGCTAGTCACCGCTACTTGAGTATGCATCTCCATGACGTCTCTATCACCCCGAGCCCACTTACATGATTTCGCCTCGCTCGTCTCATCGTCCCCTTCAGGTGGATTGTCCGTCGTTTTATGTTTTGACCCCACATCAGGCTCCCCCTCCTGTCTCTCTGTCTCCAGGGCGCCCGTTCTTGGACGGGGCCTAATGACCTTCAGGAACTTTCGCGGACGAACCAGCCCATCCTTCACAATGTCCACCCGCCCTGACTCGATAATCTCCCCCTTCTCCCTTTGTGCTTCGCCAGGAAACAACAGCATCGGCATAGGGGTAATGATAGGTCCACTTGCGTCCCCCCGGACCTCGATCTCAATGGTTTCCTTCTGTATGTTAACCCGCTTCAGTTGATCGACTATACGGGCCTTTCCTCTTCACGATGTTTCTCATCATCCTTCTCGAAAAGTCTTCGCGCACACAACCCACTACCCCTCTCATTCTTAGCCTCGGGCTGACTCGCCACACGCAAGGCGAGGCCTTTAGTCAATCCCTAAACCACCTACCTTCTCCAACAGATCCCAATCTCTCACCACAATCTTTCTCCCCATGGCCCAGCCGACCACAAACGTAGCAAGAGATAGGCAAGCTCTCATAGCATACTTTAACTCGCCATTGTTTACCCCCTCTAGGCCGGAGCGTAATGGTATCATGTAGGGGTTTACGAACATCAAGAATAACTTTTAACCGCATAGTGCGGTTACTCTCAGGGTTAACCGAATTGTCAGCCTCCACGAACACCCCCAACGTGTTTCCAATATTGCTCGCATTCTCCGCATTTAAGCGCCCCAGAATGAGGAGATCATAGATACGAACCCATCTCGGGGTGAAGAAGAGAGGGACATCCCCAGGAGTTTCATCATTAGGAAGATCCACCATTAGCAAAACGTGACGCTCGAAGTGCCAGGGTTGCTCCGCCAGGACACGTTTTTTATCGCTATCTAGGTCAAACTTGAACGTCACTGGTTTCGACTTTCTGTCCACCGCCTCCCCCACCACCACGCTCTTCGGTTTCCAAGCCTCTATCATCGTGTCGATCAGTGCCCTAAGATTTATATGTCGCTCCGTCCATGGTTTTCCTACGACACATTTGGTGCTAGTGATCGCCACTTCGTCCTCTCCCACCACCCAGTCAACCGCCTCCTCCTTGTCAACCTCTTCAGTCGGAATCTCCTCCCCCAAACCCACCGCATTCAGATCAATACGGTTCATATTCAGGACGATCCAAGAAAAAGAACAAGACGGTAGGCTCAGGCAAGGAAACAAAAAAACTCGTACCAAAGAGAGGCAAGAAACCCCACGCAACAGAACAAAAAAGAACGCATAAAGGAAATAAAAACCTAATGATTGAAAGAGATTTTAGCGTCTGACAAGTCAAGGGCCAGTTCCTGGATGAAACCTAGGAGCACACCCTCCAAGAGAAAAAAATCCTAGAGGGAGCAAATATATATTAAGGAGTCGGTAATTTTGTATTTAAAACACAAATGTCACAAACTAGCGGTTGATCACATTTTTACATATAATACAATTAAGGCAACATAATCCCCTATCTACTAAAAGGATAGGGAGGGCTAGAAAAAAGATGATGTGTTATCTTCTCCTTCTCCCATTTTTCCGCTCAAAATAAATGTCTTCTAATTAAAATTCAATGTTAATAGTGGTCCACTAGAATGTATGGTCTGGGGTTAGTAGTGGGCTAATATATATTTCTTATAATTACATCTCATAATATCTATGCCATAAAAAATACGAGTACTACTCCGTACACAATATGAATTACTCCGTATAATAGAAGGATGGGGCAATAGGTAAGGAATACATATAATAAGGGTATAAATTACACTATATTTAATTTATAAATGAAAGATAATACTCCCTCCGATTTTTATTTTTTTTCCCCTTTGATTAAATTATACCTCACATGTATTAAACAAAGTGGAAGATTATTAAAAATCGGAGGGAGTATATATATATATATATATAGAGGAAGGATCAAGTGAGTCCTTTTATTTTTTTTGAGTCCATGAGTCCTATCTACAACCATTGATCTAGAGTGGATGGATGGTGGTGATTGATTCTAGTAATTAAGACAATAACTAACATATTTTCGTAAAAATAAAATAAAATCCTCTCTCATCCCTTAATTATCTCTAACCACTAATACACGTTACTTCCTCACATTTAATTTTTTCATTCACATCCTAACTGAAACCCTTCACCTTCATCATCCCAAACACAATCACTCGACTTCCGTTTCTTTTCAAAACACACCCGCGCATCCTCTCGTCTTCAACTCAAGCAAGGCTACATTGAAGCAACTCTCTAACTTTAGCAAAGATAATCTTCAGGCGGTATAATACAAGGTAACTCGCTAATACTCGATTGTTGTACTAAAGAACTAGGTTTAGTTTATATTTGTATCTGATTTCATTAATTTTCTCGCTAATTATTGATTGATTTACTTTGCTGCGTTTGTGCCCTATAATTAATTGGTTTCACTAAAGATTGTTGCGATATCTGGATATGCATCTGTAGAGTTTAATTGAATTCACCTACTTCATACTATGCTTCTACTCTTCATACTTAGTCTAACATATATTGAATGTTACTCTAATGCGCATATTCAGTTACTGTAATAAACTTGAGGTGTTACTGTAAGGGGTTGTTCAGTTAATTTTACACATGTATGATGTTATTTTAACGACGACCCTGTGTTACTGTAATGTACAAGACGTGTTACTTTTAATCCCATCTTTGTATTACTTTGAATGCTAGTAATCTGATACATTTAATTGTGTAGACGTGGTACTCTAATTTGCACTCTATGTTACTCTAACACTTTCTTTGTGTTACTTTAACGCGTATCAGCTGTACATATGGTGTTTCTTTCACTCGTATAAGTTGTACTTTAATTTTATATACCAGATTAAACTGTAACAATAGTTGTACATAATTATTGTACTTTTCAGATGGCAAAAGGGGGAGACAAATCAAGGTGCGATCGCGGTTGTTGGATAACGTAGATAAGTATGTGGACGCGAGGCAAAATATCATCGATGGTCCCAAGAGCAAGCCAACAAAGGGTCGAAAAAAATAACGTGTCTAATGAATTATGTCATCTTTTTCTAATTACGAATAATGCTTTGTATCGTTTTCGAAACTTGTTATGTACATTAGTATTTTGATTATCACCAATGGAACAATGCTGTTAAACTCTGTTACCCTGACTAATTGTTCCTGTCACTCTAATTAACGACCGGTGATACTGTGGGAATGAATGAAGTTTACACAATATACAAATGTGGTCTCATAATCATTGTGTTACATTGACGCATTATAACTATTACTTTAATGAACAAATGATGTTACTCTAAGTTATTAATGGTGTTATTCTTTGTCTCATGGTTAAACAATGCTATTATCATCAATTACTCTGACGCATTATATATGGTTCTTAAAAAAACGAATGTTGTTACTTTGGTAATGAATGGTTCTAATCCAAGTTATCCTCAGTTACTTTGGTATTGAATTGTTTAAACAACGTTGCTGTCCTCAGTTACTTTCATTCATTATGTCTGTTATTGTAACTAACGAATGGTGTTACTCCAATAGACATGAGATGTTACTCTAACCAAATACACAAGTATTAAATAAATATATAGTTAATTGCAACGTAGCACAACGCTATGTGTAAAAAAATGTGACAAAATCCAGTTCCTGTGTTTTGTCAATATCCCCCCCCAGAAACCGGCTGTCTCAGCAACCTGAACTCCCGAATTAATCCGCACAAGCTTTCCACATTTGCCTTGTCTTCTGGCCTTAGAAGTCCGTATCAGTGAAGCTTCAATGTCGTGTCCACTTCAACAGAAAACAAAACAATAATATCAGTGAAGCTTACGTTAAATCTGGGATCTATAGTATCACTGTATATCATGGAAAACCTAAATAACAAACATAAAACTCTGGAATTTATAACAATTAACTATTGATATGAATCCATGATGAATGAAATGACAATGAAAGCAATATCAACATGAAAATTGACGAAAAAAAGAACGCAAATTGACGCACGACGTATCCATGAATAAAAATTGAAGCAAAACGTGAAAAAAATATCAAAACTCACCATTGTTATACTCGATTAATTGCTTATCAACAGTTGATGAAGATGTCGCGCTCATTGAATCCATGGTAACGGGATTTCGAACTCAGATTTGAATGAATGAATGACGGAACGTGATGACGAAAAAAAAAACTCACCATTCCTGTGCATTCGGTTCTTGGCAAATGCTACCTGCATAAAATTAAAACTCGTTACAAAATGATACTCGTTTTGTGTTACCCTAATTAATATTTTATGTTACTATAATTCATAACGTATGTTACTTCAATGTCGTGTCTACTTCAACATAAAACAAAACAATAATATTAGTATAGCATACGTTAAATCTGGGATCTATACTAAAACGAGAGCAATGAACCACTGTTATTAATCCATGATTAATCAAATGAGTAAATTTCACCTTTTCCACTGTTGTCCTGTGCGTTCGCTTCTTCGTCAATACCACCTGCACAAAATTAAACAACATTACACCCATGCAACAAATGTGTTATATCAATTCATAAGTTGTGTTACTCTAACTAGTACATTACGTTACTTTTAACATCATCATCAAAACCCTTTTTCTAAACATTCAGTGTGTTACTGTAATTGCAATTAAGTGTTACTGTAACTCAGAAGGTATGTTACTTCAATGACGTTTTTGCGTTAATATAAAACAAAACAATAGTGTCAGTGTATATCATGAAAAACCTAAATAAGAAACATAAAATCCTGGAATCTATAAAGATCGATAGAGCAACTAACCATTGATAGGAAACTATGATGAATGAAATAACAATGAAAGCAATATCAACATTAAAATTGACGCGCAACAAATGTGTTATATCAATTCATAAGTTGTGTTACTCTAACTAGTACACTAGGTTACTTTAACAGCATCATCAAAATCCTTTTTCTAAACGTGCAGTGTGTTACTGTAATTGCAATTAAGTGTTACTGTAACTAAAAAGGTATGTTACTTCAATGACGTTTCTGCATTAATATAAAACAATGGAATAGTATCAGTGTATATCATGGAAAACCTAAATAAGAAACATAAAAACCTGGAATCTATACAGATCGAGAGAGTAACTAACCATTGATATGAAACTATCATGAATGAAATAACAATGAAAGCAATATCAACATTAAAATTGACGTTAAAAAGTAACGCAACAATGAAAGCAATAACAACAATGAAAATTGACGTGAAAGAAATATTGAAACTCACCATTGTTATACTCGATCAATTGCTTATTAACAGTTGAAGAAGATGACGCGGTCATTGAATCCATTATAACGGGATTTCGAGCACAGAATTGATTGAATGAATGAACGTGATGAAGAAAGGGTTTTTTTTCTCACGTTTGAATGAAGGAATGAATGAACGTGATGAATGATGAATGATGAATGAACGTGATCAAGGGAGTTATTGTTTCCTAAATTCTTGGGAGCTATTTTAGGAACGTAAATCTTCCTCTCTTTTTTTTAAATGGATGCATCTTGTCCATCCATCTTCATCCCATCCAATGGATGGGATGAGGACTTATGGACTCATAAGAGCCTTACTCTCTCTCTCTCTCTCTATATATATATATATATATATATATATAAAATCTTTAAATTTATAATTTATAAAACTCTTCTCGTTTTTTAATTCCAAATTATATTCGAAATCTATATAACGCCACTAATTCTCCGTTATTTAAAATGTATTAAATTAGATTTAAAAAAAATAGTAAAATATTTAAAGTATGAAAAAAAAAATTAAGTGAAATGTTCGTTTTTTAAAATTGTCGCTTTTATTAAAAAAAAAAATGTTGAAAACTTACGGATTATAATATAATCGTAATTTATAAAATGAAATAGGGTTATTTCATAAGAATAATCCAAACTATTGCTCACCTTCTTAAAATAATCTCAACTATATGTAATCTCATAATAATCCGACCTTTTAATATCTCTTTCTCGTAATAGACTCGGTAACTTGTAACCTGTTAAACAAGTCATCCTTCCTCCCTACATTTATATTTTTCAATAACTCAGATCCTTTATGCTCAGATCCAATTACCAAAGTCATAAAGCAAGCAATCTTCATCCCTACAAGTCATCTTTATTCCTTTATGCCCACAACTTCAGTCAGTCCAATCAGCCATCACCATTAACCCACGTTCATCACAGTAGCACCGCCAAGCAAGCCACCTCCTCTACCCACATAATCTGAGACGAATTCCCGGACTCCGGCGAAACAGTTGTGCCTCCCTCTTTTGTCTTCGCAACACATGACGAGTGGCAAGTGTTCTACTTCATCCCATTTGTCTCAGTTTGAACTTTTAATGTCTACCCCAAATTAAATTCCAATGTTTTTACTGTTCTAACTCTCAAAGTTCCATTTTCTTAAAATTTTTGCTTATGGGTCAGAGGAAATCAATAAACCAATTTGGAAGGTAAATATGGGGTGGAGCGGTGCAGAGGACAATGACGATGGTGGTCAATTGCAAATTCTTTAAATGGGATGGGTGCTACACTAGGTGGTTTGATGAATGATGATGGAATATTGTCGTTGGTAGTTGCGATTTTGGTTTGTAGGTGGTTCATTTGGTGTATTGTGGTGGGAAAAGTGGTGGTTCCTAATGGAGGAGGTGTTTTAATGGTAGGAAGGTGGTAAGGGGAGGAGAGAGAAAATGTCGGTCATTTTAACCTGTTATAGCAGGTAAAAATTTAAGTGAGCTTGTTTTGAGAAGGGGATAATAAAAGATCGAATTATTATGAGATTACATATAATTGAGATTATTCTAAGAAGGTGAGCAATAGTTTGTATTATTCTTATGAAATAACCCAATGAAATATATAAAAATGAGTAAAATTAAACGGATAAGGTATGATAAATGTTGTGAGATGAGTGGACCCCCTATGGAGAGAAAAATGAATCCATTGATGTAGGAGTATTTTATAAGAAAGAGAAACTGAGGTAGAAAAAGTGAGGTGGAAGAAGTGGGGTCCTCTATGAAGAGAAATTGCATCCATTGATAATCATGGTCTAAGAAGAAAGGTGTTGATCTGTTATCCGGCCCCTTCCTTTTTAAAAAAAGAATTATTTTCCGTTGTATATTCATTTGAAGAGATTGTAATAATCAAACGGAAGACCTTTAAAAATTGGGTTATTTTATAAAAATAATACCAACTATGCGTGTGCTTCTTAAAATAATCCAAACTATACATAATCTCATTTTAATATGAACTACGCATTCATTAATCTCGCTTTGCCATGTATGTAATTATGACTTGCTATTACCGGTCACATTGACTTGTTGTAACTTTCTAGGGTTATATTAGGTCTGTTGCAATCATCGTGGAAGCCAAAATTACAATAAAAATATTTTTTTTCATAACTTCTATAAGACTAATTGAAAATGAAATGAAAGATGAATTTGCGGAAAATTTAATTTTTCTTATTAATGACCGAAAATGAACACGAAATATAATGTGAATCAGATGAAGAAGAGTTAGAGGAAGAGTTGAATAAGAGAGTTCAACAGGTAGTCAGTCACCCATAGCAAAATGAGGTTAATGAAGGCGTAGTTCGTATTAAAATGAGATTACGTATAGGTTGGATTAATTTAAGAAGTACACGCATAGTTGATATTATTCCCATGAAATAACCCTTAAAAATTAGAGGAAATGATAAAATTTCCAAATTTTTCGGTGATTATTTTTGACCATTTTTTTTTCTCAAATTTGTTTCTCTTTTTTTTCCTTACCGAATGCTCAATTGAATTACTTCCACAATTTCAACAATAGATCTTAATTCGTTAATTAAAGAAGTACTCCCTCCAATTTTTATTTATTGTCCCATTTCAATGAAATATTGTTCACATGTATGCCTCATTTCAATAAAATCGTGTTCTTTATTCTTGGTGAGGTTGAGAATTCACAAAAAATGTTATCTTGAAAGATTACACTACTATCCTTTTAGTTATAAAAAACATCTCTTTGAGACATAAAAGGTAGTCACTTTTACTTTTAACTAGTCACCATACCCGTGCACCGCACGGGTCTATGTTTGTTTTTTTATATTTTGTCATAATTGTCATTTTTTTAATCTTTGTCATTAGTTTGTATCGGTTAAGTTGATTGTTTACACTTTGGTGTTTGGATCATTATGGACACATATGACTATGCAAACAAACCTTTTTTCATTACGATTTGATACGAAAATACAAAAATTTGTTTATTTTGTTTTCCCATTTTTTATACATGAGATTATACAAATTGTGGGACGTGTCATATATTATTGTTCTTGTGCTTATATTTTCTTTGTTTTCGATCTTCTAATTTGTCGATGAGTTTGTTGTTCTTGCCCATTTTTATCCGTATTTTCCTTTGTTGTGTTTGCTTTTAATTTACATGTTTCGCATTTGTTATATATTTGGCTTGTGTCACATATGTTCTACGGAGTATTATTTTCCATTATTAGTTGTGTATGGTTTTATGATTGAGGTGTATGTTGATGGTTGACTTAAATTTATCTTATATTTCTCTTTTCCCCGACCATTATCCGATATATCTACTGGTATCTCTATTCATTCTAATATAGGTTGACCTTATTCATATTGTTGTGGTTCTCACTACACATTGTTTGGTTTTAATTAGTAGTTCATAAATTGTCATTGTTGATTTGTTCTAGTTCTTTTCTACTTTCCAATTTCAAATGAATTTTGTTTTCTTGTGGTTGCACGTAATGATTCTTTTGTTCGTGTATTATATTTTGGCACTTCAGCACTCATTCTGAGTTGTACTGTGTTTCACCTCTATGGTGCGTTTAAATAGAGGAATTTGGGATAAAATAGGGTAGCATGGATTTGAAAGAAGAATATTACAGTTTCATTGTGTTGTGCGGAAGCTAACAAACACGGCAATAATAAAAAGAAAGAGACCAAGATTTAACGTGGTTCACTAACAACTTGTTAGCTACGTCCACAGGCGAAGGGAAAAACTTTTACTATGTCGAGAATGCAAATTACAGACTCATATGAGCTCTCTCTAAGTAATAACTTAAGAGACTCAAATATTTTTGGATGGATTCTAAGGTGGAGGGGAGACTCCTATATATATGAAAAGAATCCCCTCACCTTTTTAATCTTTCGATGTGGGACAAGAATAAAATATATATATGTTGTACATGAACCACACTTTCCTATTTCCTTAGATGTGGGACAACCACCAAATAGGAAATATCAACTTCAAGTCACATATTCTAACAATTCGCCACCTTGACTTGAACGATCGCATCTTTCAATGGTCTTCAGTCAATAGTCGTTTTTCTCCCTTCCCTCGGTTGTCTTTTTCACCCAAGACACGGGTCTTGCCTTTTTCACCCAAGGCACGGGTCTTGCCTTTTTCACCCAAGACACGGGCTTTGCCTTTTTCACCCAAGGCACGGGCCTGCTCCACCTAGGACTTAATACCCATCGTGGAGATGTACAGCCCCGAAGGGCTTACATATAATTGTCAACATTTAGCAAATCCAAACAATGTTTGAATTTGCTAGGCGGAACCGGCTTAGTGAACATGTCAGCTGGATTATCAGCTGTCCCAACCTTTTTCACCACGATGTGCTTCTCACTACGTAGGAAATGATACCTTACATCAATGTGTTTGGTTCTTTCATGATGCACCTGATCCTTAGCAAGACATATAGCACTTAAGCTATCACAGTACACAACTGCTTGATCATGATGTAACCCAAGATCGCTAACTAACCCTTTCAACCAAATACCCTCCTTGACCGCTTCAGTTAAAGCCATGTACTCAGCCTCTGTTGTTGACAAAGTAACAGACGACTGTAGAGTAGCCTTCCAGCTAACAACAGATCCACCAAGAGTGTATACGTAGCCAGTCATTGATCTTCTACCGTCTACATCTGCTGCGTAATCAGAATCAGAATAACCCGTCACCAAACACGTTGTATCACACCCATATATGAGACCGACATCTAACGTTCCCCTCAAATAGCGGAATATCCGCTTAACTAGTTGCTAGTGTTCGCGTCCAGGTTGAGCCATAAACCTGCTTACAACACTAACAGCATGCGTAATATCAGGCCTCGTGCAAACCATAGCGTACATCAAGCTACCAACTGCACTAGCATACGGAACACCTGACATGTATGTCTTCTCAGCTTTAGTTTGAGGTGCAAAAGAATTAGATAACCGAACATTCGCAGCCGATGGAGTGTTTATAGGTTTCGCCGCACTCATCCCAAACCTGGATAAAACCTTCAAAATATAACTTTTCTGTGACAAGAAAAGCTTCTTCTGAACCCGATCTCTATAAATCTCCATGTCGAGAATTTTCCTAGCTGCTCCCAAATCTTTCATATCAAACTCGGAACTGAGAAGTACCTTGAGCTTCTGAACATAAGACATCTTCTTCGCAGCTATGAGCATATCATCTACGTATAGGACCAAGTATAAATACGAGCCATCCTCCATTTTGTTATGATAAACACAACAATCATAAGGACTCGTATTGTAGCCATGCCCTACCATAAAGTTGTCAAACTTCTTGTACCACTGTCTCGGTGATTGTTTGAGCCCGTATAAAGACTTCTTTAACTTACAAGCATAGGCCTCTTTTCCTTGAATTTTGAACCCCTTTGGCTGACTCATCAAGATATCTTCCTCTAACTCCCCATGAAGGAAAGCTGTCTTCACATCCAGTTGTTCTAGTTCTAGATCATAATGAGCGACCATCGCTAAAAGAACTCGAATAGAAGTGTGTCGCACTACAGGAGAAAAGATCTCATTGTAGTCAACTCCTTCTTTCTGACTAAAACCTTTCGCGACTAGACGTGCCTTGTATCTGATGCTTTCACCCTCTGTTGTTCCTTCTTTCCGTTTGAATACCCACTTGCAACCAACCACCTTCCTGCCTTGTGGCACCTTAACTAGCTCCCATGTCTTGTTCTTGTGAAGAGACTCTATCTCCTCACTCATAGCATTGATCCATTGCGCAGAATCACCACTAGAAACTGCTTCTCTATAAGATAGTGGCTCAGATGACTCAATTTCGTCGGCTACTTGTAGTGCATATCCCACCATCTCTTCAGCATAGCAGTTCTGGGAACGAATTCTTCGCCCCTCTATCTCTTTGATCAACCTACTAGGCTCCCTTATTGTTCGTTTAGGACGCCCATCAGAAGCCTCTGGTTCATCAACACTGGACCCTTCTGGTTGACTTTCCTCCCCAGCGGGAGTAGTCTCTGAAGCTTCTTCTGTAGCTTGAATCGATGTTCCTGGTAACAACACGGCTGGCGCTACATCTGGCTCCACCTGTTTCTCGAGACTATCATTCTTATCTTGACTTGTTGAATTATCGGAAGACACGAACATAGAGCTTTCATCAAAAGTGACATCCCTACTAAGAATGACACGGTTCTCTGACGGAGACCAAATGCGGTATCCCTTAACTCCATCTCCATATCCCATAAAGCAACCCTTTTTGGCTCGCGGTTCTAGCTTTCCCTCATTTACATGATAATAGGCCAAACAACCAAAAACCTTCAGACATGAATAATCAGCATCTTTACCAGACCATACCTCATAAGGCGTCTTGCAGTCAATCCCCGTATGAGGTGCACGATTTATCAAGTAACAGGCCGTCTTCACAGCTTTACCCCAAAACTTCCTAGTCAACCCTGCATTGGAGAGCATGCACCGAACTCTCTCAAGCAACGTCTGATTCATGTGCTCTACAACACCGTTTTGCTGCGGTGTTCCCCTAATGGTGTGATGCCTAGCAATCCTATTATCCTTGCAAAGCTCATTGAACTCAGACAAACAAAATTCCAGACCATTATTCGTTCGTAGCCTTTTGATCTTCTTTCCCGTTTGATTTTCCACCAACGCCTTCCACTGAGGGAAAGTTTTAAGGACCTCACTTTTGTGCTTCAACAAATAAAGCCACGTGTACATGGAGAAATCATCTATAAAGGTGACAAAATAGTGAAAACCTCCAATACCTTCTACGCGAGCAGGACCCCAACAATCTGAATGGATATAATCAAGCGTTCCCTTGGTAGTGTGCGCCCCTTTGCCGAACTTAGCACGATGCTTCTTCCCGAGCACACAATGCTCGCAGAAACTAAGATTATTCATCTTATACCTACCCATAAGATCCCTCTTGGATAATATCTGCATCCCCCGTTCACCCATGTGACCAAGTTGCATATGCCATAACTTAGTCTCATCTGTGTGACGATCCTCTGACGCTACAGCTGCAGAACCTGTCAACGTCATACCTTGCAATAAATACAAGGTATTTCTCTTGATACCCGTAAGTATCACCTTGGAACCCTGCATAATGTTCAATGTCCCTTCTGAACCCGAAAAAGTGAAACCCTTTTCATCTAGAACACCAAGAGATATCAAATTTTTCTTCAACAAGGGAACATGTCTTACGTCAGTTAAAGTACGAATCATACCATCACATGTTTTAATCTTGATTGATCCTTTCCCAGAAACTTTGCAGACAGCATCATTTCCCATAACAACATTACCACCATTAAAGCTCTCATAAGTGGAAAACCAATCACGATGTGGACACATATGATATGAACAACCTGAGTCTAAAACCCATTTGTCGGAAGGATGTTGAACCTTATTGACAGTTAAGGCTATATCATCCTCCGAATCATACTTTTGACCCTGGACAACGGCTGCAGTTGAAGGCTTTTTCTTTGGACAATCAGCCTTCCAATGTCTCGGTTCCTTACAAATGTGGCAAAGGTCATTTGGGCTTGGTCCCTTAGGTTTAGATTTAGACTTATTCTTCTTCTTACCTCCTTGACCCTTTCCCTTGGATGTATTAACTACTAACGCCACATTATGACTTTCACCCACATCAACTGTGGCCTTTTGACGCAACTCCCTAGTGTGAAGGGCCGACTTCACCTCTTCTAGGGTCAAGGTTTCTTTCCCAACAACGAATGACTCAACAAAATTTTCATACGAGTTAGGCAATGAAACAAGCAGTATTAAGGCAGCATCCTCATCCTCGACCTTAACATCTATATTACGTAAATCAAGCAATATAGTATTTAATCTATCGAGATGATTTCTAAGGGACATACCATCTTGCATTCGGAGGCTAAACAAACGTTGCTTCAAAAGCAACTTGTTGGTGAGTGACTTCGTCATAAACAAAGACTCCAACTTTGACCAAAGCCCCAAGGCAGTATCTTCGTCAGCAACTTCGGTGATGACGTCATCCGCTAAGCATAACAAAATGGTGGGGTGAGCTTTCTCCTCCATCACCTCCAATTCGGCAGCTGTGATGCCCCCCTTTGTAGGTTCCGCTCCCTCAGCTGACACCGTAGCCTTAATACCCTTCGTCAAGGGTTTCCAAATACCTTGCTGCTTAAGCAAGGCCTTCATCTTAATTTGCCATAGCCCGAAGCTATTCCTCCCCGTGAACTTCTCAATCTTCATACTCATCGCCGCCATTTCCCGAGATCACAGATACCCGAGATACCTTGAGCTCTGATACCAGTTTGTTGTGCGGAAGCTAACAAACATGACAATAATAAAAAGAAAGAGACCAAGATTTAACGTGGTTCACTAACAACTTGTTAGCTACGTCCACAGGCGAAGGGAAAAACTTTTACTATGTTGAGAATGCAAATTACAGACTCGTATAAGCTCTCTCTAAGGTATAACTTAAGAGACTCAAATATTTTTGGATGAATTCTAAGGTGGAGGGGAGACTCCTATATATATGAAAAGAATCCCCTCACCTTTCTTAATCTTTCGATGTGGGACAAGAATACAATATATATATGTTGTACATGAACCACACTTTCCTATTTCCTTAGATGTGGGACAACCACCAAATAGGAAATATCAACTTCAAGTCACATATTCTAACACTTTGTTTTGATAGCAAAACAGAGGTAGAGATATTTGTATTGATAAACAATCGAACACCCAATATGATTAACTGATCGAACACATGATATGGTTAACGTAACTAATACTCGAAATCCGATCCAATCCACATCGAATCGAAATTGAACCGAATTAATATAACATATGATACCCGAACATATTCACCATGCTTATAAATACTTTTTTATTTTCTCATAAAAACACTCTCATTTTAGAAGTTTTTCATTGATTCTATATTTATTCAAGATATTTTTAATTGGTATGAATTCATAGGTATAACAAACATATAAGCCTATTTTTTAACCTTCCACTTATGAAAATTATGATCGAAAGTCAAATATTTACCAAACCCGAAGTGTACTTGACTCGAAATAACATATACCGATAAAAGTCGCAAATATAAATGAACCAGATGTCAATCTTTTGCATTTATCTAATTTTGTTAGACATACATATATTTAACTCCAAACTTCTACGGAGTACTACCAATGTTTATAGGTGTATTTATAACTGAAAAATATTGGATATTAATTTTGGAATGAATAAAAAGTTTTATCATAGGTTGAAATAATTGTTGTTTTTATTATGTGTTATAATTAAGATCCTCTATACGATAAAATTATTGTGTCCTCAAGAATAGAGAAAAGTTTTATCACCCTAGAGCATCCACCATTTACTTCACCTCCTCATTCCAATAACTATTATGTCAATAATAGGTGTACATGAATTATGTCATAATTCAAATAGCCACTAATTGTCACGATAAATGATGTCATTAATTGATATTAAAAAAAAGGATTAATTGATGTATCAAGATTAATATCTCGAAATTACTTTACAACTCTCCTTTTACAAAATGCAATGATTATCAATATTACTAAACTTATTACGATGTGTAGAATAATTTATGTGTATGGTGTAATGGGAAAGGCAATCACTCATAGTTATAGGTGGTGAATTATAAGGGAGGAAGATGAAGAGGATGAGAGGTGGTTGAAATTTATTGCTTCGAGGACATTTAAACTTCTTCCTTTTCATCTTCCACTTAACTTGATTGCTTAACATTGGATTCTACATGATTAATGAGGACATTTAAACTCCCTCCTTTTCATCTTCCACCACTACAAAAATCAAGCCAGAATTGCGTCGGACAAATCCGACGCAAATTGTACATTGCGTCGGATTAGCCGACGCAATAGGCCGCCATTATTTTTGGACGCAATTTTGTTTTTCGTTGGCTAATCCGACGTATGGCCTTTGCGTCAACTCTGCGTCGGCTAATCTGACGCTCCCTTTTGTGGGTCAACAGCCCAGTCAACGAGCCTTGCATCGGATTAGCCGACGCAAAGGCGAACATCGCATCGACCTTGCGTCGGCTAATCCGACGCAGAGCTCTCAGTCAACGAGCCATTTTCATTTCTCTCATTTTCATCTTCTAGTTAACTCTCTCTCATTTTCATCTTCCACCCAATTGTAACTCCCTCCTTTTCATCTTCCACTTAACTCTCTCTTCTTTTCATCTTCCACTTAACTCTCTTCCTTTTCATCTTCATGTTCCACTTAACTTGATTGCTTAACATTGGATTCTACATTATTAATAAGGACATTTACACTCCCTCCTTTTCATCTTCCACTTAACTCTCCATCATGTTCATCTTCCACTCAATCATAACTCCTTCCTTTTCATCTTCCACTTAACTCTCCCTCCTTTTCATCTTCCACCCAATAATATCATGCCATGTGGGTTGCTTAAGCATTGAGATTTGGGGAGATGGAGCATAGAGGATGCTTTGTTCTCTATTTAATATAATATATAGATAATACATCAATTATTCAAGCTTTATTTCACGCATAATTAACATTTGATTGGTTACTAAGTTGTAGATCACTTGGTCTACATGCCTCTAATACGTGGCTCAAGTGTTTTGCAAGTCGAAGGTCATCATCTTGCACACGAATATCTGATACAGGAGAGTATTAGGTTCCTAAATTTAAATTGAGACTAGTTAGTTACTAGTTTGTTATTCGTAGTTTCTTTATTCATGGTTTCCTTATTTTGGAGTTTCCTATTTTTAGAGTCTAAATTCAATTTTTCTTATTCTAGTTTCCTTATTTTTTAGGGTTATTTCATAGGAATAATATCAACTATACGTGTGCTTCTTAAAATAATCCAAACTATACGTAATCTCATTTTAATATGAATTACACATTCATTAATCTTGCTTTGTTAGGTATGAAATTATGACTTGCTATTACCGGTCATAGTGACTTGTTGTAACTTTCTAGGGTTTTATTACGTCTGTTGCAGTCATCATGAAAGCCAAAATTACAATAAAAATATTTCTTTTTTCATAACTTCTATAAGACTAATTGAAAAAAAATGAAAGATGAATTTTCGTTTTTATCTTTTTTGTATCAATGGCTTAAAATGAACACGAAATGTGAATCAGAAGAAGAAGAGTTAGAGGAAGAATTAAATAAGGGAAATTCAACAGGTAGCCGGTCACCCATAGCAAAGCGAGGTTAATGAAGTTGTAGTTCATATTAAATTGAGATTACATATAGTTTGGATTAATTTAAGAAGCACACACATTTCGAGATTATTCCCATGAAATAACCCTATTTTTATGGTTTCATTTAGTATAAATAGAGAGCTTCGTATTTAATTTTAGATAGAGAAGTTTGAGAATTAATACAAGAATTTTTTTGTTAGTCTAATTACTTGCGAGTAGACCTGTCAAAAACGGACCCGACCCGAAACCGCCCGAAAAAAAAACCCAAAAAAACCCGCCCGAAAATGAACGAAACCCGAAAATGACCCGACCCGATAATAATCCGAATATATTGGGTCAAAACCCGCCCGAACCCGTTACCCGCCTGGAAATAAATGAATAAAATATTGCTTTTATAAACTAAAGTTTCTCAAAAACAGTAAGAAATATTTTTTTATTTTCAAAATTTTAAGAAATAATATTTATATATATCTTTGAAATTATATTTTTATCACATGATTATTATAATGAGAAAAAAAAATCAATAAATCGAGTCAAAGTTCGTCATATATATCAGTACCTCCTATAAAAATAAAATATCAATGTATATATATAAAAAAATATATTAAATAAAACATACCAATATCTTATACTCCCTCCGTCATTATTTTTCACCCCGCTTCATGAATATATGTGAGAAGTATTTTATTGGAGTGGGGCGAAAAATAGTGACCGGAGGGAGTATTAAATTAGATGATTAAGAAAATTAAGAATAAAACTTTATTTATGATAAAAAAAAAAAGTAAAGAAAATTAATGTTTTTAAAGTGCGTTAATAACCTGTATTTGACCCGAAACCCGACCCGAAACCCGTATAAACCCGACCCGTATAAAACCCGTATTTTTCAAACCCGAAATACACCCGACCCGTATTTTACCCAAACCCGTATTGACCGAACCCGAAACCCGACCGCCAGACCCGTTTGACAGGTTTATACGGGTTTCGGGTCGTGTTTTGGGTCAAATACGGGTGAAACTTGAGACGTAGGTTGAACCCAAGTGCTTTCGTTCTTGCGAGAGTGAAATAATATGCATTCGTCTTGCGAGGTTGATTGTTAGTCGTGGTAAGATCGAGTTCCTTGCGAGGAATGACAGCTTGTGCACATCCTATCTTTGTTATTTTCGTTTTCTTCTTACAAAAATTAAACATAAAAACTTTATGTTTCGCTGCAATTTCATTAATTTGAAACACACGTAAATATTCGAATAGTTTTACATCACTTACGCTGGTGATGAAGATGCATTTGACCATGTCTGTTTCTCATAGGAATACTTGATGGTAGCCAAAGAAGGGGACGAGGGAAGCTGAGCATCGAGTGACCGCTCGTTGCGTCAACTAACTGGTTGATCCTCGGCAAAGGATATCATTCTTTAGGCATGCCTTTGTTGAGGTTGAAATATGTGCACATGTGTTATGCCTCATACACCACCATGACAAAGTTTGCTAGCCACTTCGGGAAGTCGCATGACTTGATAAAAAACAACATTAAGCAGTTTGTCGACATATTTTCTTATTGTGTCGTCTTTCTCCATCGATATTAACCTTTTATTTTATTTGACGAGCTTGGAAATCATATCCACGTTGATATTGTGAACAATGATGGATGGGGTGATTCCCGCCACGTTTCGAAAAAGTGTGCAGATACATTAGGCATTTGATTAATAAAGGGAAGAGGGAAATGGTCTTTTATGGTGGCCGTGTTCAATTTTCGATAGTCTATACACATGCGCCAACCGGTAATGGTCCTAGTAGAAATTGACTCACCCTTTTCTCCTTTAACAACCGTCATTCCTCCTTTTTTCGGCACAACTTGTACGAGGCTAACCCATTTACTTCCGGTTATTGGGTATATAATGTTAGCCTCATACAACTTGAGGACTTCCTTCATGACAACCTCTTTCATAGTAGGGTTCGACCTACGTTGACCCTCAACCGAAAGACGGTGGTCATCATCAAGGATGATCCTATGCATACAAACATTTGGGCTTATGCCTTGGAGGTCGGCAATGCTATACCCGATGGCCTTTTTGTGCTTTCTCAAAACAATCAAAAGTTTTTTCAATTGAGGACCATCAAATGTGGCATTGACGATAACGGGATAATTAGTTCCTTCAAGAAAAGCATATTTGAGGGAAGAGGGGAGTGGTTTAAGTTCAAGATTAGGAGTCGAAGATACCATACTTTTACCCACCGGTAGTAGTTCTACCTTTTATTCATGTAAGCATTCATCTTCAAAGGGTGGAGAGTCACATGGTTCATCTTCTTGCTTATCATCATCTATCAAGCTATACTCAACCAAACTATCAATAATTTCAATGGAATGCATTTGTTCAATCATTGGTTGTTTAAGAGCTTGAGAAAAGGAAAACTCTAACGACTCGTTCCCTATGTTAAAAGACAACTTACCATTCTTAACATCAACTATAGTACCTCCGGTAGCCATAAAAGATCGACCTAAAATAATGGGGGTAATAGTGTCTTCGGGCATATCCATGACAACAAGTCGGAGGGGATGAAGAGCTTACCAACTTGAACGGCTACATCCTCAAGTATCCCAAGTGGATACTTAACGGACCTATCCACAAGTTGAATCGACATGTTAGTGGGTCTCATATCCCCCAAACTAAGTCTCTTAGCAATGGAATAGGGTAACAAACTAACACTAGCCCCTAGGTCACATAAAGCTTGATTAACAACAACATTTCCAACCCGACAAGGGATGGAAAAGCTATCGGGATCCTCTAGTTTCTTTGGCATTTGATTCATAAGAATGACACTACATTGTGCCGTGAGAGGGACACATTCTTTGTCCTCTATGGTTCTCTTTTTAGACAAGACTTCTTTCAAAAACTTAGAATAGAGGGGCATTTGAGAAATTACCTCGGTGAAGGGTAAAGCTACCTTCACCTTCTTCAACATATCCACAAAACGGTTAAATTGAGCATTCTCCTTATGTGGCTTAGCTCGTTCGGGAAAAGGCAATGGTGGGACAAAAGCGGGGGGCGGTGGAACATTGGATTCTTCTTCTTCTTCGGCTAATCGCTCCGCCTCTTTTCTTTTTGCTTCTTCCGCTTCCATTTGCTCTTTCTTCTTTCTTTGTTCTCTTTGGTCAATCTCCGCATTTTGGAGGATATCAAACTCCGCTTGTATTCCCCTATTTTGTTTGGGGTAAGTGGGAGATGTTGCTTGTGGTGCACTTGGTTGATTGACTTTGGATGGGGTGCTTTTGGTATTCAAGTTCAAATTCTTACACGGGTCCTCAAGTTCTTTGTCACCTCTCAAAATGACGGCATTTGCTTGGTGTGGAGGGTCTCTTGGATTTTGGGGTTGCCCGGGCAAACCATTGGGTGGATGGATTGGGGCGGCTAAGGCTTTTGTTGCTTCTCGTGATTCCCAAACCTTTAGCCTTGCTTTGGTATCCTGATGCTCACTCCGTAGTTGCCCAACGGCTCTTTGCAAATCAATAATGTTATCCCATGGAACTTTTTAGCCAAAGAGAGCGGGACTGCACCTACCTACAGTGTCGAACGAATCCATGGTTCACTTTTTCCACTCCGTTATTCGCCACGTCGTACCCCTTTAGAAGACTAGAAGAACCTAGGCTAAGTTATCAACATTTATATTGCTTAATTGTCATAGTATTAGGCTTTGGTCCTTGTTTACGTGGGTCATTTATCTTGGAAGTTTATTGTTGTTTGTTAAGTAATCGGTGTCTTCCCCGTCGTCTCGATGAGGGATTCGGTGTTTTAATTTTTCTTTGGATGCGTCTATTCTTCCGTGTTACGTGTTTTTGTGTGTTTAGTTGCATCCACCATTTTGAGCAAGCCCCAACTTGCCTTGCATGGAAGTATTCTACCTCATGAGTATTTCGATGTGAGTTGAAGGGACAGAGCGGGCCCGTTAATTGTCCCGTATCGGCTTAGCATAGTCTAGCTAGTAGTAGTAGTTGTAATATCCTTTTGGGTCTTTGCTCGAGGACGAGCAACGGTTTAGTGTGGAGGAATTGTTGTGTGCTAAATTTAGACCGTTTTCCCCTCATTTAGACCCGTTTTTTCCTCGTTTTGCGAGTTTAGAGTGGGGGTTCTAAGAGTCGAGTCTACACTAAAAAAATAACGATAGAAATAACTAGAGATAATCAATCAAGGAAAAGGTGTTAGAGGGAAGTTGGGATTCGGAAATTGGAGTCTAAGAAGGTCGGAATCGGGTTTTTGTCACAACATTGATAAAGGGAGAATGCCACCTTTCGATTTCTTCACCCAACCCACCTAAAAACCCGCTTTCGCGGCGAAGAAGGGTAAGTCTCAAGTTTAAGGTAATTTCTACCCCGAGTTTCCCCATATTGATAGAAATGAGTCAAGGTCAGTCTAGTTGGCCGGACTAAAACAACAATGACACAACAACCATAGACAAGATAAACCACCAAGCAAGCAACCCACCAACATCCCTTAATTCAAATAATCCAAGTCCTCATCCCTAAACCCCCCAACAAGAAATCTACTCACTACTCATAATGGAGAACAACAAAACATTAACAAAGGAGAAAATAACTAAAGCATGCATAATAACTAAATCTAAAGAAAATAACAACAAAACGATAAGGAAACTACGATCTACCAATTTAACCACTAAACTATGAAAGAAAGGCAATCTAACACTAAACTAGAGAATAATCTAGAGCAGCATAAATAAAATCTAGAGAAACTAACAACACAAAGATGATCAAAACAACAATCAACAAAACTAAAACATAAAACAATCTAAGACAACATAAACAAAGATGATCTAAACAAGACAATAATGAGAGAACAATAAAATAAATCTAAACTAAAGATTAGAGAGTGGAAGAGAAATATACCAACTATGAAGATCTACAATAAATAAGAAGATTGCATAAATAAAGGTTGAATCTTGATGAGGAGAATAAAGAGATTTGTCACTAATCCCTTGATAAAACCCCAAAAATCTTCAAATAAAACTTGAAATAATAATCTTCTACAAACTTGAATGTAAATCTAGAGAATTGTTGATGAAAACTAGGAAGATGTACTACTAAATTACTATGTAAACTGCTAGAATTATAGAGAATTACTACTAGAATACTACTAAATTACTCTACTAAAAGGATGGTAATGTGTTGGAAGATGGTGTAATGGATGGAGTAACTACACTAATGGTGGGATAGTACGATGCTTTGGGCAACAAACTAGGGTAGACATATATATAGTAATGCCTTAATGGGTCTCTTAACCTAAAGCCCAAATCCAACTTTTTGCTCCATTAGTGAGACAATCACTCTTTAATCTTCAAGAGGTGGAACTTCGCCCCGTCGTACATAGATCAATACCACCGGGTGAAGTTGGTGAACTTCTTCCAATTTTGCAATTTTTGGACGCTTTCACCATCGGGCGAAATTTCACCCGGTGGACGAAATTTTGCCCGGTCATTTCGCCCGGTGGAGAAGCTCGAAAAATCTTCGGGGAGACAAATTTTACCGTCGGGCGAAACTTTGCCCGGTGGTGCTTCATCGGGTGAAATTTCACCCAGTCATTTTTCTGGCTTCTTTTCTTGTCTCATTCTTCGGCGTATGATTGGATGACTTTGAACTTTAAGTTGTGTGTTTTGCTCTTTGGACGGTGTTCCCTTCGCTTGTCCTCGTGGAAGCTCGATCGTGATTTTGGTGCCAAATCTTATCAAAATTTATAGAAAAACTACCAAAAACACGTAAAACGCACAAGATGGATGCTAATACGAGAACTACTCAAAATATGGCGATAATCGCACTCTAAACTCGCAAAACAAGGGAAAAACGGGTCTAAATGGGAGGGAAAACGGTCTAAATTTAGCACACAACAGGAACTCACACAGACGCCATTACTAATCGTAGTTTTTGAAACGTCGACATCATCTTTGAAGCATGAAACTTGTACCTATTTACTTAATATCGCTTTCAAGTCTTTACTCGTGAAAAAGGGTCAGTCGCTATAGTTTTGATAAGGGGGTCGATCAACGCTTCAGGCTTTCATGAAGTTAGAATAAGTCAATACATTATTTTAATAAGAGTTTTGAGTAAACTTAGAAGGTACAAATATTATTTTCACATACTTGACCCCGTAGCCAAGTAGAGAACAATGACTCATATTTGCTCTAAATGACATCACATGATCTGACCTCTGTGTGTGCTTATAACGTACGCCGCGAATTTCCTAAATTTGTTTCGAGTATGATTGAAAATAAGATTGTGTTAATGGGTGTTATAATATCAAAACAATAAATAGCTACTGCGGTACATGTGTCACTTACTCCTGTACGACCTTATAATTGCAACACAGTTTCTTATAACGTAGGTGTGCGCTTGATTGTACTCAATCTCAGTGAGCAATCTTTCCTTACATTTGCCTGTGGTGCTGCCCACATCATTATCAAAAGGTTTTACTTTGTTATTAGGTTCTTCATTTTCATGGACACTAACGTCAAGGTCCTTCGCTTTCATGTCAATATGATCTTGAAAGTAGAATGAGCAGAAATTTGATGTCTCTTTTAACAAATACGCATTGCATATCGACCCTTCCACCCGAGCTTTATTTCCATTTTTAAAGATGATTAAGGAACCTGCATGATGATAGGAATACAAGTACATTCGAGTTCAAATTCATTTAAGATGGTACAGGTACTCTTAGTTATTAATTTAAATTCAAATTCATTCGAGTTGTTCATGTCAACGCAAGCATACCTTAAATGGGTACATCCAACGGTATTGAACAGGACCCCCGACCTTTTTACTTCATAGGGAAGGTGCACTGGTAAATGTTCCATCGAGTTGAAGAATGATGGAGGAAATATTTTCTCCAACTTGCATATGATCTCAGCAATGTTGTTCTCCAGGCGATTAATAGAGTCCACGGAAATGGTATACGAACACAAATCGCGGAAAAATTGACTAATCCCAGTTATTGCATTCCATGTGTTGGTATGGACCAATTAGGGATGACAATGGGTCCAAGACCCGGTCCAGACCCGGCGGGTCGGACCCAAATGGGTCTGGGTCTCATTTTTTCAGACCCGACGGGTCCGGGTCGGATCTGGGTCTTGTTTTTAAAAACCGGGTCCGGGTCTGAAATATTGGACCCGGACCCGACCGTGGACTCGACACTTTAATTAAAAAAAACAAACTAAAATCTACCAACCTACGCAGAAGCCAGCAAACAACAAACAACTAAAACAACTTACTGGGCTTACTCCCTCACCCTCACTTCTCTCCTCACCCTTTCAATGTACTGAATTTATGTAAACATTGTGGTCTTGTGGACTTGTAGTTATGACTTGTGGAGACCATTATGAATGAGTTTGTAAGAGTGTTTAATTTCTTAGTACAACCTATGTCGTAGACAATTTTTTACGTGTTAAAAGTCACCGGCGAAATCTGAAATTTGGAAGAAATGAGGAATGTAGGACAAAATAAAATAAAATAGTGAGACCCGCGGGTAGACCGGGATCCGAACCGGACCCGGCGGGTCTGGATCCGGGTCTTAAAATTTTGGACCCGGCCGGGTCCGGGTCCAGGGTAATTTTGACTGGTCCGGGTCTGGATCCTAGTGGACCCGGTCCAGATCCGGTCCATTTCCATCTCTAGGACCAATTGCTTCAATGTTACTGGCAGCAACCGCTTCATAAACACATGACAATCATGACTTTTCTTGCCCTACAATATCATTTTTGAATGGTCTACTCACCTAGACAAGTCAGATGTGTAACCATCTGGGAACTTCAACCTAGATACCTAATCACATAAGGTTTTCTTCTCACTTCTTTCCAGCACGAAGGACAATGACTTGGGTCGAACAAAGCACAGTTCATTAAAGTCGGCTTTGCCTTACAATCCGAAAAACGTCTTGTTAGGTACATCCATAATGGTGTTGATAAGCTGCTCAAAAAAGTTTTTTTCAATGTGCATGACATCTAGGATGTGTCTAATTAGTAGAGTTTTCCAGTATGGAAGTGTAATACCCCGAGTTTAAAGAGATTTGATATAGTTAGAGTATATTGGATATGGTTTAAGTGGCTCAGATGAGTGCTTAAAAGGATTGATAGTAATACTCTTATCAACATAGTGCACTTTCTTTTCTGGTTGTCCATGCAAAGAACTCTGCAGTTAAGCGTGCTTGGCTGGGAGTAGTCTAAGGATAGGTGACCTCCTGAGAAGGTTTCGGGATGCGCATGAGTGGGGTCAAAATGCGCTGAAAAAGACTCGTGTTCATATGTGGGACCAGTACACAGCCTATTGAGCGCCTTAAGTGACACCCGGTCTGCAAGTAGTGGCTGGGGTGTTACAAATGGTATCAAAGCAACCTGGCGACAGTGTTGTGATTATGTGGTCAGGAGTACCATGATCATCAACCTAGCTGGGGTGAATCATGAGGCTTGGCTGCGGTCAGCTTTCGTGAGTAGTAACGAGGACGTTGCTTTCTTAAGTAGGAGTGATTGTAACACCTCGAGTTTAAATAGATTGGATATAAGAGTATATTGGATATGGTTTAAGTGGCTTAGATGAGTGCTTAAAAGGATTGATAATACTACTCATATCAACAAAGTGCACTTTCTTTTCTGGTTGTCCATGCTAAAAAACTTCGCAGTAAAGCGTGGATTGGTAACCTCCTGGGAAGGTTCCAAGATACGCATGAGTGAGGCCAAAATGCACCATGTTGATCTGTGGGGTCAGTACACAGCCTGTTGAGCGCCATAAGTGACACCCGGTCTACAAGTAGTGGCTGGGGTGTTACAGGAAGTTCCCAAAATATACCTTGTTTCCACCATCTTTCTTTTTTACCTTTCAACTTCTTCAATTCATGGAAAGAAGCGTGAACAATTGTAGGATAATGTTTTCCCCCCTCCCAAATTAGAAGCAATCCTACTTTCATTGGGTTTCTTCTTTAGAAAACCTTCACAATTCTTTCTAAATGGATGTTCGGATGGTGGAAATTGTCTATGAGAGTCGAACTAACACACCTTACAACTTTTGGGCAACCAAAAAGATCTTTGATCCTTCACTTCACAATATGGGTGTTGTGTGCTAAATTTAGACCGTTTTTCCCCTCATTTAGACCCGTTTTTCCCTCGTTTTGCGAGTTTAGAGTGCGATTATCGCTATATTATGTGTACTTCTCGCATTAGCGTCGCTCTTGTGCGTTTTACGTGTTTTTGGTAGTTTTTCTATCGATTTTGATAGGATTTGGCACCGAAATCACGATCGAGCTTCCACAAGCACAAGAGAAGGGAATACCGTCCAAAGAGTAAAGCACACAACTTAAAGTTTAAAGTCATCCAATCAATTAACGAAGAACGAGACAAGAAAAGAGGCCAGCAAAATGACCGGGCGAAATTTCACCCGACGGTAAAAATGCCTCCCCGAAGATTTTTCGAGACTCCCCACCGGGCGAAACTGACTGGGCGAAATTTTGTCCGATGGGAAGAAGTTCCAAAAACGCGAAAAAAGGAAGAAAATATGACCGGGTGAAATTTCACCCGGTGGGAATTATCGTCAAGACCGCAGAGCAAAGTTTCACCCCATGAAGATGCAAGGGGTGATTGTCTCACTAATGAAGCAAGAGTTGGATTTGGGCTTTAGGTTAAATACTCATTAAGAAGATTACTATATTTATGTTACCCTAGTTAGTTGCTCAAGGCATCCTCCATTAGAGTAGTCATCCCCAATTATCACTTCATTAGTGTAGTTACACATCCATTAGTAGAACAATTTAGTAGTATTCTAGTAGTAATTCTCTAAAAATCTAGTAGTTTACATAGTAATTAGTAGTAGATGTACTTAGTTTACGTCAACAATTATCTAGATTACAAGTTTGTAGAAGATTATTCAAGTTTTATTGAAGATTTGTTGGGTTTATTGAAGGATTAGTGACAAGTTCTTCATTCTCACCATCAAAGCTTCAACCTTTATTCATGCAATCTTCTTATTTCTTGTAGATCTTCATAGTTGGTACATTTCTTTCCACTCTCTAATCTCTAGTTTAGATTTAATTTAGTTTTCTCACTATTATCTAGCTTAGATCATCTTAGTGTAGTTAATTTCTCTAGATCTTGTCCATGTTGTTCTAGATTATTCTCTAGATTAATTTGGTAGTTCCATAGTTTAATGGGTAATTGTTAGATCGTAGTTTTCTCATCATATTGTTGTTAGTTTCCTTAGATCTAGTTAATATGCATGCTTTAGATAGTTTCTCCATAGTTAATGTTTTATTGTCTTCCATTATGATTAGTGAGTAGATTTCTTGTTGGGGGTTTAGGGATGAAGACTTGGATTATTTGAATTTAGGGGTATTGGTGGGTTGTTTGCATGTTGGTTTACCTTGTTTGTGGTTGTTGTGTCATTGTTGTTTTAGTCCGGCCAACTAGACCGACCTTGACTCATTTCTATCAATATGGGGAAACTCGGGGTAGAAATTACCATCACAAGAGACTTACCCTTCTTCGCCGCGAAAGCGGGTTTTTAGGTGGGTTGGGTGAAGAAACCGAAAGGTGGCATTCTCTCTTTATCAATGTTGCAACAAAAACTCGATCCCGACCTTCTTAGATTCCATGTTCCGAATCCCGACTTCTCTCCAACGCCTTTCCCTAGATTAATTAGCCCTAGCCATTTCCGTAGTGATTCCTCTAGCATAGACTCGACCATAGACTCGACCATAGACTCGACCCTTAGAAAACCCCCCTCTAGACATCAAACACATCGCTTCAAACCCGTAAACACCTTTGTTCCCTGTGGACCGACCTCGACTTACCACGAATACTTGCTTGCTTGTTTTTGTGTGATCTCAAGTCTTATAAATATCGTTTGATCCCCCGTCCTTCGTTAACGACCGATCCGATTGGGAGGCGATCAAAGTGGCGCCGTTGCTGGGGAACGGCGAGTAATTGTATTGTTTTTAGTTGTTGTGTTTGATTATTTTCCCTTCTCTCTTTTCCCTAGTGCCGTAAGGTGCTAAGATTCTAATCGTTTAATTGAGTTTTATGCCCAGGAACACGTCATCGCCCTTGTGGTTCGATCTGGAGCCGGAAAGAACTTTTAGAGCATTGCGTTTTCGGGGAAATAACTCAACCACTATCATTCCACATCCTTCATTATCACCTCCTAACCTTAATCCCATCCTACCACATACACCTTCTACACCTTCTACATCACATAATCCCACTCCAAATAACCCTTCCATACCTTCCACTTCACAAAATTCACCACCATCACCACCATCACCGAAAACTCCACCACAAAATCAAAATCCATCCCCTCCAAATCATCCAAATTCAAATCCACCATCACCACCAATCCATCAAACGGCAACCCTAGGCTCTCATTCCCAACTTACACATGAAGAAACACCTTCTCCCGTCGATTTCAGAGAGATTCCCGAGAATTATGAACTAAAAGCCTCTTTGAAAAATGCGGTTCAACAAGATACTTTTCACGGTTTTTCTCAAGAAGATGCTCAAGAGCACATTGCTTCATTTAAAGAGAAATTAGTAGGAGCCCGTCTCAATGGATTAACTTCATGCCAATTGCATCGTTTATTATTTCCGAAGACCTTGAGAGATGGAGCTCGTAGATGGCTTCAAGGCCATCCCGCTAACACTTTTACAACATGGGCTCAATTATCTCATGCCTTCTTGGAGAAATATTTCCCGCCATCAAAGACTAACCAATATCGCATGGAGATACAAACTTTCAAGCAAGATGAATTTGAAACCCTAAGTGAGGCTTGGGAAAGATTTAGAGATCTATTGCGCAAATGTCCACACCATGGAATACCCGATTGGCTAACTACCCAAACATTTTATAACACCCTTTCATCTAGAACCAAGGAGAACCTCAATTCGGCCGCCGGAGGAGACTTCTCTTCTCTTACCGATGAGGCATCTAAGAGTCTTATTGAGAAGATGGCAAGGAGTGATTCAAGAATGGGTCAATCGAGGGATTCAAGAAAGAAAGTTGAAGTGAACTCATCTACGAGTTCTAATGAATTGAAGCTTTAAGCGGAAGTTGAAGAATTAAAAAGGAGAATGGATGCCATGAGTTCAAGGCCTACTCCTAGAGGTATGTATCAAGTTCAAGGGAGTGTTCCACCAAGGCAACCATCTCCTCCAAAGCAATTAACATGGGAAGTTCAATGTGATCATTGTGGCAATTATGGCCATGATTTTAGCTCTTGCATTCCTAATGAAGAAGTTTATGTTGAAGATCCAAATGAAGTCCAAGCTATACAAGTGTATGGGCAAAGACCCCAATTTGATCCCTTTTCCAATACTTACAATGCCGGCACAAGATTTCATCCTAACTTTTCTTATGGCAATCAAAATGTCCAAAATCCGATGCCAGGTGCCCAAGGGAGTCAAATGAGGCCATTTAATCAAAGTCAACAAAGGCCCTTTAATCAAGGTCCTCCAAGGATACCCCCATATATGCCTCCTCACCAAAGGAGCAACTTCAATCAACAAAGTAGCAACTTCCATGTTCCTAACAATTACAACAATTACCAAAATCAACATGGTAATCATTTTAATCATGGATACAATCAAGGGTTCCAAGGTAATTTTCAAGGAAACCAAGGTCACAATCAACAACCATTTAATCAACCCTCTCAATCTTATGGCCAACCAAGCAATTTTTAATTTGGTCAAGGAGGAGTCCCATGGGAAAACTATAATGATTTGCGAAGAACCGTTGGGCAACTATGGAATGAACATCAAGACACCAAGGCAAGGCTAAAGGTTTGGGAATCACAAGAAGCAACAAAAGCCTTAGCCGCCCCAATTCATCCACCCCATGGTTTGCCCGGACAACCACAAAACCCAAGAGACCCTTCGCACCAAGCAAATGCCGTCATTTTGAGAGGTGGCAAAGAACTTGAGGACCCATACAAGAATTTGAACTTGAACACCAAAAGCACTCCATCCAAAGTCAACCAACCAAGTGCATCACAAGAATCATCTCCCACTTCCCCCAAACAAAACCGGGGAATACAAGCGGAGTTCGATATCCTTCAAAATGCGGAAAATGAACTAAGAGAACAAAGAAAGAAGAAAGATCAAATGGAAGCGGAAGAAGCAAAAAGAAAAGAGGCGGAACGATTGGCCGAAGAAGAAGAAGAAGAATCCAATGTTCCACCGCCTCCCACTTTTGTCCCTCCATTGCCTTTTCCCGAACAAACTAAGCCACGCAAGAACAATGCCCAATTTAGCCATTTCGTAGATATGTTGAAAAAGGTAGAGGTAACTTTACCCTTCGCCGAGGTAATTTCTCAAATGCCCCTCTATTATAAGTTTTTGAAATATGTCTTGACTAAAAAGAGAACGATAGAGGATAAAGAATGTATCTCTCTCACAGAACAATGTAGTGTCATTCTTATGAATCAAATACCAAAGAAACTAGAGGATCCCGGTAGTTTTTCTATCCCTTGTCGGGTTGGAAATGTTGTTGTTAACCAAGCTTTATGTGACCTAGGGGCTAGTGTTAGTTTGTTACCATATTCTATTGCCAAGAGACTTAGTGTGGGGGAGATGAGACCCACTAGCATGTCCATTCAACTTGCGGATAGGTCCGTCAAGTACCCACTTGGGATACTTGAGGATGTACCCGTTCAAGTTGGTAGATTCTTCATCCCCTCCGACTTTGTTGTCATGGATATGCCCGAAGACACTACTACCCCTATTATTTTAGGTCGACCTTTTATGGCTACCAGAGGTACTATAGTTGATGTCAAAAATGAAAAGTTATCTTTTAACATAGGGAACGAATCGATAGAGTTTTCCCTCTCTCAAGCTCTTAAACAACCAATGATTGAACAAATGAATTCCATTGAAGTTATTGACAGTTTGGTTGAGTATAGCTTGATAGATGATGATAAGCAAGAAGATGAACCATTTGACTCTCCACCCCTTGAAGATGAATGTTTGCATGAAGATAAGGTAGAACCACTACCGGTGGGTAAGAGTATGGTATCTTCTCCTCCTAATCTTGAACTTAAACCACTCCCCTCTTCCCTCAAATATGCTTTTCTTGAAGGAACTAATTATCCCGTTATCGTCAATGGTACCCTTGATGGACCTCAATTGGAAAAACTTTTGATTTTTTTGAGAAAACACAAAAAGGCCATCGGGTATAGCATTGCCGACCTCCAAGGCATAAGTCCAAATGTTTGTATGCATAGGATCATCCTTGATGATGACCACCGTCCTTCGGTTGAGGGTCAACGTAGGTTGAACCCCACCATGAAAGAGGTTGTCACGAGAAGTCCTCAAGTAGTATGAGGCTAACATTATATACCCAATAACTGTAAGTAAATGGGTTAGCCCTGTCCAAGTTGTGCCGAAAAAGGGAGGAATGACGGTTATTAAAGGAGAAAAGGGTGAGTCAATTTCTACTAGGACTATTACCGGTTGGCGCATGTGTATAGACTATCGAAAACTGAACACGGCCACCATAAAAGACCATTTCCCTCTTGCCTTTATTGATCAAATGCTTGAAAGATTGGCGCATCATTCTCATTTTTGTTTGCTTGATGGTCATTCCAGATTTCTTCAAATTCCCATTCATCCCGATGACCAAGATAAAAGCACTTTCACATGTCCCTATGGCACCTATGCTTATAGAATGATGCCATTTGGACTATGCAATGCGCCGGGAACGTTTCAAAAATGTATGATGGCTATTTTTTCCGATTTTATTGAAAAATCCATGGAAGTTTTTATGGATGACTTTAGTGTCCATGGTACATCTTTTGATTCTTGTCTTGAAAATCTTGATCAAGTGTTAACTCGATGTGAAGAGTATAGACTAGTTTTAAATTGGAAAAGTGTCATTTTATGCTTGAACAAGGTGTTGTCCTAGGTCATATTGTTTCTAATAGAGGATTCGAAGTTGATAAGGCTAAAGTCTCTGTGATCGAAAACTTGCCACCACCTACAAATGTCAAAGGGGTGAGGAGTTTTCTAGGTCACGCCGGTTTTTATAGACGATTTATCAAAGACTTTTCCAAAATTGCTAAGCCTTTGACTTCTTTGCTTATGAAAGATGCACCTTTTGTTTTCGATGACTCATGTCTTGAGGCCTTTTGCAGGATAAAGACCGCTCTCATCACCACTCCAATTATCAAAGCTTCCGATTGGAATCTTCCATTTGAGATCATGTGCGATGCATCCGATTTTGCCGTTGGTTCCGTTCTAGGACAACGGGTAGATAAGAAGTTACATGTGATTTATTACGCAAGCAAGACCTTAGATGAAGTCCAATCGAGGTATACAAAAACCGAGAAAGAGATGCTTGTCGTTGTCTATGCCATGGAGAAATTCCAAAATTATGTTACCGGTTCCAAAGTCATAATTCACACCGATCATGCGGCGATTCGTTACATCATGTCCAAAAAGGAGACCAAGTCCCGACTCTTTCGGTGGGTCCTCCTCTTACAAGAATTTGATATCGAGATTAAAGACAAAGCCGGATCGGAGAACTTGGTAGCAGATCATCTTAGTAGACTAACGGTTAGTAAAGAGAACAATGAAGAAGATGGTATCCCCATCAATGAAGCTATGAGAGATGAGGCCTTGATGGCCATTGATACTATTACACCTTGGTATGCCGATATCGTCAATTTCTTAGTATCTCATTTTATTCCGGGCGATTATTCCAAGCAAGAGAGGAAGAAACTACGTTATGAAGCCGGACGCTATTATTGGGACGAACCATATTTGTTTTGCCGTTGTGTAGATGGAATTTACCGACGATGTGTTACGGCCGATGAAGGTTATAATATTGTGAAGCACCTTCACTCGACATCTTATGGTGGACACTTGGCCAACCAAAAGACAATTGCCAAGGTTCTCCAAAGCGGGTTTTGGTCGCCTTCCATGTTTAAGGACATTCGAGCTTCCATTCTCACATGCAATGCTTGTCAAAGAAGTGGGAGTATTACAAGAAGAAATGAGATGCCCTTTCAACCCATCTTAGAGATTGAATTGTTCGATGTTTGGGGCATTGATTTCATGGGTCCTTGCACATCTTCTTTTGGTAACAAGTATATCTTAGTAGAGGTTGATTATGTCTCAAAATGGATCGAGGCGTAGCTTCCCCCACCAATGACTCCAAGGTTGTAATTAAGCTTTTCAAGAATGTAATTTTCTCGAGATTCAGTATGCCTAGAGCCATAATTAGTGATGGAGGCTCTCATTTTAGAAAAGATACCTTTGAGCACCTTCTTAGGAAATATGGTATCACTCACAAGATGTCCCTAGCCTACCACCCTCAATCAAATGGACAAGCCGAGATCTCCAACCGTCAAATCAAGGGAATTCTAGAGAAAGTTGTAAATACACACCGAAAGGATTGGTCATTGAAGTTAAATGACGCCCTTTGGGCATTAAGAACCACTCCTTATCGTCTTGTGTATGGTAAAGCTTGTCATTTACCGGTGGAACTAGAACACAAAGCCGAATGGGCAATCAAAGAGCTAAACTTTGATGAGAGTGTTGTAGGAGATAACTGCCTTCTCCAACTACAAGAATTGGAAGAACTAAGACTTGAAGCCTACGAAAACTCGAAGATTTACAAGGAACGAACTCGCCAATGGCACGATTCTCGAATACTTCGTAAGGACTTCTCCGTTGGTGATAAGGTATTACTCTTCAACTCTCGCTTTAAACTCTTCCCCGGTAAGTTGAAATCAAAATGGTCGGGGCCATTCGAAGTGACCAAGGTGCAACCATATGGATCAATAGAGATATCAAGCCCGGAAACCGGGAAATTTATGGTTAATGGACAACGTTTGAAGATTTATCACCCCGGTCACGTTCGTGAGACCTTCGCTACCATGAAGCTTGGTGAGCTCCCATTGAGGAGCGATGTTTAGCCCCCTCTCAAAATTGAAGTAGGTTTGGTGGTATCCTCAACAACCACCTTGTACATATGTATTATATTTCTTTGTGTTGTTAGTTTGTTAGTTTGTTAGCTTGAGAAGAATGATTGAACTTGGATTTCGCCATGGAGCACTTAATTTGGATGAAGATCACGCTTTTTGGAGAAGTTATGGAGCTAAATTGAAGACCACAAGCATGTTTGTGGTAGATATTGATTATGTAATGTGAGTCAAGTCAATATTTGAATCCCTAGGTGACTATTTGAAGAGCCATGAAATGGCAAGGCGGAAAAACGAAGAAAACAAGACCGCCAGAAGAAATTTCGCCCGGTGAGACCTGACCGGGCGAAACTTTGCTCTACGGAAAGTTGCCAGAATTGCCGAGATTGAAGAAGATACCACCGGGCGAAATTTTGCCCGGTGAGATTTTGACCGGGTAAAATTTCACCCAGTGGGAAAACAATTTTCACGACGAAAAGTCCGTCGGGTGAAATTTCACCCAGTGGTGCTTGACCGAGTGAAATTTCACCCGGCGGCATGGGCTTGAATGAATCACCTAAATCATACCTCCTCACTACAATTTCAATTTCCTCCTTCACATTTACCACACATAACTTTCCCTCCAAAAATTTTTACACCAAATTTTTACCACCAACTTTAAAACTTTCACTTTCCCTCCCAACTACCCTTATTTATATCACCCTTTTACCTCATAATTCACTCCACATTTTCACCCATCATAAACACTTCAAACAACTTTCCATACGCATTCACATTTACACCTCCACTCCATTTCCACTTGGTGATTATATTCTTGGGTCTTTGAAGAGGAAAAGCTAAAGTTTCGGGATTTTTCTTGCAATTATTATTATGGAGACAAGAGCTCAACGAGCCGCGCGAAAACAAGGTATGGCTTCGACTTCTAAACCGCCTAAATGTTCATCTTCTAGTAAGCCTTCGAAGCCTAAACTCTCACCTTGTCCTAATACATCCTTGGCTCAAACCTTTTCTGAAAAGGCTTTTCAGAGTACAAGGTGGCCTTGTCCATTCACAACGGAACGTTTAGGAATTGAGGACGATATTAGAGAGTTATCGTCTAGTATTGGTGCTAGTAAGCTACTTAATTTTGTGCCTTGCACAAATAAAGACTTGACCTGTGAATTCTTAGGTACCTTTACCATCGATAACCCGACCACACCAAGAGAGTTCAAATTTAGACTGTTCGGTAGCAATCACTGTTTAAATATTTCCGACTTTGGCTTAGCTCTAGGTTTACCCTTATCGGGTACCGGACTAAGTAAACCCCTAAGTGATTCGCAAAGTAGTGCGACTAGGAGAGACTTGTGGAGGCGCATAGCGCCGGGTCAACGTGATTTCGAACCCAATTCTAGCTTTACCGCCGAAATCCGTAACCCTGCCATCCGTTATTTCGCTGAAATTCTTTCCCACTATCTTTTGCCATCTACCGACAAATTATCAACCTCAATGTGTATGTCTTGCAATTGATTAGTGACTTTTTGCTAGGTAACTCTAACCCCCTTGACCTACCTATTGTCGTGGCATTACACTTTCATCAAATCATAGTTGCCCAACGCCCCTCTGTCGACTGTGATGGTCTTGTGACTTTAATAGCAAGAAATTTGGGTTACGCGACCGACCATCTTATCCTACATGATAACCGTGTCTGGTTTGACGAGGCCTACTTCCCCACCTGGATCTTTAAAGTACCTGACCATCGCCTCGTCTCCATTGGCCATGACCGTGCTTTAATAGTCCCCAACAGAAACCGAACCAATATTTATAACTGTCGTAATTGGGACCTACCTCTAGGACCCAATGAATTCCGAATAACCGAATCGGGGGAGATAGGAGTTTGGAAGTAAGCCGGTGAGGGAACTCCGACGGCTTCTTTTGCGTCAAATGACTATTCGAATTAGACACCCCTACAAGAGTCAGTAGACAATATGGTTTGTATGTGTTGTGGGTATTTGTGTGGATTGTGTTGATGAGTCTCTAATCATCTACAATTGTATGACTTTGAATTAATATTGCTCCTTGTTCCTTGTCCCATCATTATAATCGTTGTGATTGTTTTATCTCGAACCAAATTTGCAAGCTGTCCCACCGTCCCATCGATATTTTTGCGGCCGTCGCGGCCTTGGTTTTGCTCTCGGTCTTTAGGCGACGTACTTACGCCATTGACCCTTTTGAAAAATCCAAATTTTAATCAATTTTTCTCAATTTTTCTTAAGCCGGGCTAGGTGACGTGACTACACCTACGCCCAATTTTTTCACCCTTTTGTTTTAATTTCTTTTCTTCTATTTTATTTCTTTTTCAATTTCTTAGCCACTTGGCTAGGGTCTAGGTGATGTGATTGCACCTAGGCCCGCCACTATCTTATCGTTTTCTTTATTTTCTTTTTCTTTTTCTTTTCTCAAAAATTTTGAAAAATCCAAAAAGATTTTTCTTTTCCGTCTTTTTCGTTCTTCCCCTACTTGTCCATTGAGGACAATGTACAGTTTTAGTGTGAGGGAGGAGTCTACTATCTTTTATTTTTCAAAATCTTTTCAAAATCCATAAAAATTTGAAAAATTTGAAAAATCATAAACATTTTTTCCCCTTTTTCTTTTCTTTTCCTTTCTTGTTTCTCCTTATGTTTTCGTGTCCCGTGTACGGTCCTGTTCTCTACTCTTACAGATAACCACCACCTTGAAGAGCAAATTGAAGAGATTATGAAAGCACTCCGCTTGGTAACTTCCTTCCTTCTTTCTTTAATTTTGTAGAGGAGTTAGGTTGTTGCTATTGAAGGCTCTCGAAGTGAGCATTTTGGGTGTTGTGGTTGATTTTTGTGCTCGAATGTTGATGGAGTATGGAGTACATGACTTTACTTGTGTTTTCTTTTATTGCCTTTTCTTTTTCGTGTGTTCCTTCTTGTTTTTGTATAGTGTGTCTAGGACTAAATGTCTTCGAAAACCCGATTACGAACCTTTACAAGAGTTTACATTCCATTGTAGATAACCCATTGTAGATTTTGGACCTTAATCTAGTAGAATGACTCTTAATCAATGAATTTGTTGATCCTTTAGCTTGAGTCCACCTTTTCTACAAGAGGTTTACTTCGGGGTTTGCATTTGACCACCTTGACCACCCATGGAGGAGTTAGGCCTTGGTTCCCGCATCCCGTTTTCTAGGTGACCTTGCTCGAACGACCATTGCACCTTTAGTCCAAATTCTTTCCGCCTTATCGTGGTCGTTTACCTAATTTCCTCCACCTATACATCACCACAATAAGTTTACACAAAAATAACATCCAAGCTTGGTTATGAACCACATCAAAATCAAAAAGCCACAAAAGGGCAAACCAAAGCAAGAGAAAAGGGCACAAAAATATGAAAAACAAGGAGAGAAAAGGAGCTTCAAATGAAATCATATCATCAAAAACATCTCCTCCAAAAAAAAAACCCTTTGATCGATACATCGCCGTGAAGTGACAACTAGAGGACCGAGTCCCGAGGTAGGAAGATAGCGGTGATTAGTCGATCCACCCCAATAATTGTAAACACTCCACCCTTTTGTTTGGGCTAATTTAGGGAATTCCAGTTTGGAACGACCCTCTTGGCTTAGCCAAAGAGAGCGGGACTGCACCTACCTACAGTGTCGAACGAATCCATGGTTCACTTTTTCCACTCCGTTATACGCCCCGTCGTACCCCTTTAGAAGACTAGAAGGACCTAGGCTAAGTTATCAACATTTATATTGCTTAATTGTCATAGTATTAGGCATTGGTCCTTGTTTACGTGGGTCATTTATCTTGGAAGTTTATTGTTGTTCTAGGTAAGTAATCGGTGTCTTCCCCGCCGTCTCGATGAGGGATTCGGTGTTTTAATTTTGCTTTGGATGCGTCTATTCTTCCGTGTTACGTGTTTTTGTGTGTTTAGTCGCATCCACCATTTTGAGCAAGCCCCAACTTGCCTTGCATGGAAGTATTCTACCTCATGAGTATTTCGATGTGAGTTGAAGGGACGGAGTGAGCCCGTTAATGTCCCGTATCGGCTTAGCATAGTCTAGCTAGTAGTAGTAGTCGTAATTTCTTTTTGGGTCTTTGCTCGAGGACGAGCAACGGTTTAGTGTGGAGGAATTGTTGTGTGCTAAATTTAGACCGTTTTTCCCCTCATTTAGACCCGTTTTTCCCTCGTTTTGCGAGTTTAGAGTGGGGGTTCTAAGAGTCGAGTTTACACTAGAAAAATAACGATAGAAATAACTAGAGATAATCAATCTAGGAAAAGGTGTTAGAGGGAAGTTGGGATTCGGAAATTGGAGTCTAAGAAGGTCGGAATCGGGTTTTTGTCACAACATTGATAAAGGGAGAATGCCACCTTTTGATTTCTTCACCCAACCCACCTAAAAACCCGCTTTCGCGGCGAAGAAGGGTAAGTCTCAAGTTTAAGGTAATTTCTACCCCGAGTTTCCCCATATTGATAGAAATGAGTCAAGGTCGGTCTAGTTGGCCGGACTAAAACAACAATGACACAACAACCATAAACAAGATAAACCAACAAGCAAGCAAGCAACCAACATCCCTTAATTCAAATAATCCAAGTCCTCATCCCTAAACCCCCCAACAAGAAATCTACTCACTACTCATAATGGAGAACAACAAAACATTAACAAAGGAGAAAATAACTAAAGCATGCATAATAACTAAATGTAAAAAAAAAAAAAAAACGATAAGGAAACTACGATCTACCAATTTAACCACTAAACTATGAAAGAAAGGCAATCTAACAAAATAAACTAGAGAATAATCTAGAGCAACATAAATAAAATCTATAGAAACTAACAACACAAAGATGATCAAAACAACAATCAACAAAACTAAAACATAAAACAATCTAAGAAAACATAAACAAAGATGATCTAAACAAGACAATAATGAGAGAACAATAAAATAAATCTAAACTAGAGATTAGAGAGTGGAAGAGAAATATACCAACTATGAAGATCTACAATAAATAAGAAGATTGCATAAATAAAGGTTGAATCTTGATGAGGAGAATAAAGAGATTTGTCACTAATCCCTTGATAAATCCCAAAAATCTTCAAATAAAACTTGAAATAATAATCTTCTACAAACTTGAATGTAAATCTAGAGAATTGGTGATGAAAACTAGGAAGATGTACTACTAAATTACTATGTAAACTACTAGAATTATAGAGAATTACTACTAGAATACTACTAAATTACTCTACTAAAAGGATGGTAATGTGTTGGAAGATCGTGTAATGGATGGAGTAACTACACTAATGGTGGGATAGTAGGATGCCTTGGGCAACAAACTAGGGTAGACTGACTGATGGGAGGGATTTGTCGTGGAATCCCGCCACCAAATAATTAACCGGCTATTCCTACGGTAGATAGGGCAAGTCGGGTCGAATCCACGGGGACGGTAGAGGCGTATAGACTAGGTCGGCCCAAATACTAGACTAAGTCAACGAGCTAAGCTAGAGAATGATAGAAGGGGAGAGAGCTAGACTAAGACTAAAGTACCGGAGAAACAAACAAGGAAAACGGGCTAGGATTAGGTCGGGGTCAAAGGGGTAACAGAATGGTCAAGGAGAAGTTAGAGTGAAGGCGGTAGTAGGGTAATCTAGGTAATCTAACTTAGACCGACCTAGAGGTTCCTCATGGAACCCATCCGGCGACACACATGACAAAGGAAGGCAAGAAAAACAAGCATTCCAACCTACTTAGTCATTCAAGCATTCCAACAAACATGTAATATGCATCACTCAAGAAGAAACCCAAATCTTCCACCAACATCTCCAACAAACCCTTAATCACCCAATTAACACCCTAATCACCCTACTAACCCTAGCAAGAACACTACTCTAACATAATCAAACTACAACTAACAAGAACAAGAGAAATCAACACAAACATCAAAACATATATAAACAAACTAGTGAAAATGATGAACAACAATCAAAGATTAAAACTTGAAAGATTAAACATGAAAGATTAAAGGAAAAGAGAAAGGAAAGATTATACCAACTACAAAGGATGAAAAGGAGAACACTTGTATAGAAGAAAACCCAAATAATTCCTCCAAGGTTGTCAATCTTGGATGGATTCTTCAAGAGATCCAATAATACAAGATTAAACTAAGATTAACTACTAATTACCGACTAATCTACACTAATCTAATCTAATCTAACCTAAAATAGTCTAGGGTTTAATGGGAAGTGAAGAACCTAAGCTTTACAAAACAAGGGAAGAGTATATATAGGGTTACAAAATGGAAAGGAGAAGAAAGAAAAGAAGTCCGGCTGGAACTGGGTGGTCCCGACCCGGGACGGGTCATCTCGACCGGAACGGACCCACCATCCCGACCGGGACGGGTTGGTCCCGACCGGGACGGCCTTGCAGTAGCACCCTCAAAAGTGCACTTCATCCCCGACGGGATGAGGTGCATACCCCTCGAGGATGAGTCTTGTAGGCCTCCAATATGACCCTTTTGGTTCCTCCTTGCTTCACATGAGCTTCTCATCGATTCTCGGGACTCGGGATCGGGTCTCGGAGGCTCGGGATTGGGTCCCAAGGTCTCGGGGTCGATTCCGAAGCATCGAGTCATCGTTCCTTTACTCTGTTGGCTCCAAAATGTGTATGTATAGAGTCGGAATCGCTCCAACTCTTCCAAATCGGTCTCGGGAACCTGAAACGAACTAAAGGAAGCATAAGAAGCCCCTAAACCGCTCCCAAGGAGCGATTCCACAAGGAAAATGGGACCAAAACACTACGAAATAGGCACTACAAACTACACTAATCAACTCCCCCACACTTAACCCTTACTCGCCCTCGAGTAAGCACATACTAACAACTATACTAGCCGAATGGGTATTAGCGCACCCTACGCCCTTTCAACTCACGCGAGTGCACTTAGAGGAAAAGTGCACTCCGCAAGGCAAGTGGGGTCTTGCGACAAAACTGTGGATGCAACCGGGCACAAAACACGTAAACAAACAAACACACAAAAGGTTGCACCCAAAAGAAAAGAAATACCGCTTCCCTCAAACAAGCGGTGAAAGAAGCACCGCTTTAGGACTCAAGGCAAGTGACAACGTTCCCAAGCTAGCAATACAAACCAAGATGGACTAAACCCTAATAGTATGACGACAAAGCAATAAAAACGTTGGTAACTTACCTCGGTTCCTCCTAACCTTCTAAGAACGTACTACGGGACGATCGGCGGGATGGAAAAAGGATGAACCACGGTGTTAGTCGACACTGTAGGTAAGTGAGACCCCGCCCCCTTTAGCAAAGAGCCAAGAGGGTCGTCCCATGTCCGAAACCGCCTAACTAGTCCAAGTAAAAAGGTGGTAATATGCAAAATGAGGGAAGACCGACTAATGCCGCTATCATCCTTCCTCGGGACTCGGTCCTTTGGTAGACTTTTCACGGCAAAGTCGGAAAAAGGCTTATTTTGAGAGGTAGGGGTTATTTTTGTGAATCGGGTTTTATTTTGGCATTTTCTCTTTTCTTTTGCATTTTTGTTTTGTTTTGCCATGCCATTCTTTTTTTTTCTTTTCTATTTTCTTTTTGGCTTTTGTGCCTTTTCTTTTTCTTCGTTCTTTTCTTTCTTTCATTTTTCTTTCTTTTTCTTTTCTTTGCCCTTTTGGCTTGCTTTGGATTTTTGGCATTTCTTGACAATTGAGAAAGAGAGAAATCAACACTTTGCAATTTATTGTGTGGATATGTGTAGGAGGTAGGGAAATGGGTATGTCGGGGTTGCGCATCCCCTTTCAAACCCACAAAAAGGTGGAGAACTTGGACTAATCAAACGATCTTAGACACGGTCACCTAGGGGACGGGACTCGGTAACCAAGGCCTTTTCACACCGTGGGTGGATAATGGTCAAAAGTGCAAATCCCGTAGTAAATCCCTAGTAAGCTAGGTGGACTCAAGGTAAAGGACCAACGAAATCATTGATTTAGGGTCATTCTACTAGAATAAAGTCCATGACTCGATTTACACTACTAGTAAGAGAAAGTATGCACTCACACACTAGTCTCTAAACCGGGTTTTCGAAAACCATTTACACACATGACACACAACAAAACATAAAACGAAGACTCAACGAGAACGAAAGAAAAAGAAACAAAAGCAACAAAACAAGAACAACACAAAACGAACACATACATAACACAAACACCACCCCTAGCTTCCAAACAAATCACCAAATCACCCACAAACTTTAAAAAGCTCCACCCGATCACACCGCATCACAATCTCCTCCAAACTCCACAAGAGATAAAGAAGAAAAAGGGATAAGATGTTACCGGTAGTCTTGAAAGCTCTCCAAAGCTAGCGGTGATTTAAGCAACCTATAAGGAAAGAGGAGGCAAAACACACACAATACAACAAATATACGACATAAAGACACAAAAGGAAAACACACAAAAAGAAAATCTTTTTGATTTTTTGTGAAATTTTTTCAAATTTTTAGGATTTTTAAAGATTTTTCGAAAAACTACAAAAATAATTCTAACTACGATAGAATATCGCTCCCCCACACTTAAGCCGAGCCATGTCCTCATGCTCGACCGTAGTGCATGGGAGCACAAAAGAAAATAAAAGAAACTACGAAAATAAAGCTAAAAATCAAAAATAAAGTGAAGAAAAGGGTAGAAGGCGTCCGGCCGGGGTGTAGTCAAGTCACCATGGGCCGAGACAAGAAAAAGATATGGATGGGGGAAGAAAATAAAAGGAAGGAAATAAAAGGAAATGGGAGGGGAGGGCTAGGTGTAATCAAGTCACCTAGCCCGGATTCCGCCTAAATCCGACTAAATCCTCAAAAAGAAAGGGTGAAAAACTTGTAAAATTTGGATTTTGAAATGACTCTCGATGTAGTCACACCATCGAGAGTCGGGAGCAACAACTACCGAGGCCTCGAAGGCCACCATGACAAAGGGGAAGAGGATAAGCAAGGGGAAAACAAGCAATAAAAAAAACGGAAAAGAAAGGATAGTTGCCATACCGACCGGTTAGCAACTCACTCTCTCCATCGTCTCAATGATCAATATAGGCACTTGCTTGTTGTCGTCATTGTCATCCTTCTTCAAGCTTGATAGAACCGCATGGTAAAGGTAGTAATGGTGTGAGGGGGTGGGATTTGATGTGAATACCGGTCTAAAGTAGATAGAAGATGAAGTGAGGATATGAAAATGAAGTATGTGGGTGGTATGATATGAGCAAGGAAGGTAGGGAGGTTGGGTGGGGGTATATAATGGTTGGGTGGGCTTGAATGTCGAAGAAGAGGCACCAAAAAGGAGTAGGGGACCATCCCGGTCGGGAAGCTTCCTTCCCGATCGGGATGACACTCCAGTGGACTCGATTTTTGGCGCCCTCATCCCGATCGGGACGGCCCCATCCCGATTGGGACGGCCCCATCCCGGTCGGGACGACACACCCTTCCCGGTCGGGAAGGGTCTTCATGACTCCCATGACCCCAAAAACCGGCTCCCTTGCTCACGATCCAAGCTCTATCACTAACCACTCCTTACTAGGAGTCACCTTCACTTCACCTATCACAATAAACTCAAAGTACACATGAAATTCACTCCCTCACATCGCTCATCAAAATACCAAATCAATTACAAGAATATCACAAAACTAACAAAATCAAGAGAAAAATCACACAAATACAAACACAAGTACTCTAAAGAAGAGGAAGGTGGAATATACAACATGACGGTTCTTTAGGAACTCCGTCAAACCTAGGATGGTGGACTCTTCTTGAACCGTAGCCCTCAAGGGCATGGAGGAGCAATTCGAACGCGCTACCGACATCATAATGTAGGCCCAAGAAGCGCTCGAGCCTAGCTAACCTCCACGGCCTCCAAGGAGGAGGCAAGAAGTAGGAATCAAAAGACCCATCGTCATCATTCATGTCATCTCCGGGGTATATCCATCCCACGAGCTTCACCGACCTCTTCCTCCCTAAGCATCGCCTCCAATCACAAGCAAGCTTCATCTCCAAGAAACAAGGCACAAAAAGCGGTTTTGGCCTCATCTCCTCCATGCACACCCCCACACTTTCCTCAAGTTGTGGTTCCCTATCCTCATTACTCGGCCCCACATCATCTTGGAGAAGAGGATCGAAACTTCTACCGGCGGTTTCAATCTCTTCCAAGTCATTGCTTGGTGTACTAGTAAGGGGCTCTTGATGCTTATCCACATTATCACACAAGGGCAACTCAAGGCTATCAATCTCACCCAAAAACTTCACAAACTCCACCAAATCATCCAACTCACCATCCTCCTCCAATTCCTCACCAATGTTGCCTTCACTAAGGGTCATCTCCTCATTCGTCTCTTTTTGGGTAGACGATTGAGGTTCTTCAAAGCAAATCTCTCTATCAAAGGGAACAACGTTGGCGGCTTCATGGTTAGGTTGCTTCTCTTTCTCAAGTGGGCACCCTTCATCTAATTGCGATGTTCGGGATAAATACATTACGGTTTGAATCGATATTGCATTTAATCGAGCATCCCTCGCCTCGTTTTCCCTTCGAATTTGGGCCCATAATTCATCTTGTTCTTTTCGCAATTGAAGGGCCGTTTCTTGGAGGCTCCTTTGCATTTGAAGAAGCGATTGAAACTCCTCCATGTCGGGCAATTGGTGATCATTGGGGTCTTGTAAGGCTCCTTGATAATCTTGATAATCTTGATGATAATCTTGATAATCTTGATTAAACATGGTGTCTTGATGATGCCCAAGGGGTGGGGCATCATATTGTTGGTAGTGAGGTTGAGGTGATTGGTAGTATTGTGGGTCATTGGGTTCATATTGTGGTTGGGGTGGAGGGTAATATTGTGGGTTTTGGGGGTATTGGCTTCCATAAGGTGAATCTAGATTGAACATGGTGGGTTCACAATCATAGCTTAAGTAATAGCCACCTTGATCGTAGGATTGATAGTCATTCACTTGTTGGTAGCCATTGTCATAATTTTGAAGATCATACCCGTCTTGATTACCCCAAGAAGCTTGATTATGGTAGGGGGACGTCATGTCATACCCTTGGTTCATGGAAGAAGAGGAGTAGCTCATATCGGCTCCCGAGTATGTGGAGTTTAGATCAAACCCCATGCTTGCTCGAAAATCGTAGTCCATACCCGGTTGGAAACCTCTCACCCTAACAACTGTCCGTTTAAGCGGCTCTAAGTTGCAAGAAGAAGATGGTCACCACCTCTAAGCACAAACTGTAGACTAAGAACAAACGTGAGAAGTCTAGTGCTTTTTGGGCACTAGACAAGAGAGAAATAAACCACACATACACAAGAAGCAAGGTAACAAAAAGAAAAAAAAGAAAAAACACAAACACAAAGACAAAGTCAAGTAACTAGGAAAACAAAGTCTAAACTAGCACCGTCCCCGGCAACGGCGCCAATTTGATGGGAGGGATTTGTCGTGGAATCCCGCCACCAAATAATTAACCGGCTATTCCTACGGTAGATAGGGCAAGTCGGGTCGAATCCAAGTGGACGATAGAGGCGTATAGACTAAGTCGGCCCAAATACTAGACTAAGTCAACGAGCTAAGCTAGAGAATGATAGAAGGGGAGAGAGCTAGACTAAGACTAAAGTACCAGAGAAACAAACAAGGAAAACGGGCTAGGATTAGGTCGGGGTCAAAGGGGTAACGGAATGGTCAAGGAGAAGTTAGAGTGAAGGCGGTAGTAGGGTAATCTAGGTAATCTAACTTAGACCGACCTAGAGGTTCCTCATGGAACCCATCCGGCGACACACATGACAAAGGAAGGCAAGAAAAACAAGCATTCCAACCTACTTAGTCATTCAAGCATTCCAACAAACATGTAATATGCATCACTCAAGAAGAAACCCAAATCTTCCACCAACATCTCCAACAAACCCTTAATCACCTAATTAACACCCTAATCACCCTACTAACCCTAGCAAGAACACTACTCTAACATAATCAAACTACAACTAACAAGAACAAGAGAAATCAACACAAACATCAAAACATATATAAACAAACTAGTGAAAATGATGAACAACAATCAAAGATTAAAACTTGGAAGATTAAACATGAAAGATTAAAGGAAAAGAGAAAGGAAAGATTATACCAACTACAAAGGATGAAAAGGAGAACACTTGTATAGAAGAAAACCCAAATAATTCCTCCAAGGTTGTCAATCTTGGATGGATTCTTCAAGAGATCCAATAATACAAGATTAAACTAAGATTAACTACTAATTACCGACTAATCTACACTAATCTAATCTAATCTAACCTAAAATAGTCTAGGGTTTAATGGGAAGTGAAGAACCTAAGCTTTACAAAACAAGGGAAGAGTATATATAGGGTTACAAAATGGAAGGGAGAAGAAAGAAAAGAAGTCCGGCTGGAACTGGGTGGTCCCGACCGGGACGGACCCACCATCCCGACCGGGACAGGTTGGTCCCGACCGGGACGGCCTTGCAGTAGCACCCTCAAAAGTGCACTTCATCCCCGACGGGATGAGGTGCATACCCGTCGGGGATGAGTCTTGTAGGCCTCCAATATGACCCTTTTGGTTCCTCCTTGCTTCACATGAGCTTCTCATCGATTTTCGGGACTCGGGATCGGGTCTCGGAGGCTCGGGATTTGGTCCCAAGGTCTCGGGGTTAATTCCGAAGCATCGAGTCATCGTTCCTTTACTCCGTTGGCTCCAAAATGTGTATGTATAGAGTCGGAATCGCTCCAACTCTTCCAAATCGGTCTCGGGAACCTGAAACGAACTAAAGGAAGCATAAGAAGCCCCTAAACCGCTCCCAAGGAGCGATTCCACAAGAAAAATGGGACCAAAATACTACGAAATAGGCACTACAAACTACACTAATCATAGACATATATATAGTAATGCCTTAATGGGTCTCTTAACCTAAAGCCCAAATCCAATTTTTTGCTCCATTAGTGAGACAATCACCCTTTAATCTTCAAGAGGTGGAACTTCGCTCCGTCGTACATAGATCAATACCAACGGGTGAAACTTCACCCGGTGATTTCACCCGGTGAACTTCTTCCAATTTTGCAATTTTTGGACGCTTTCACCATCGGGCGAAATTTCACCCGGTGGACGAAATTTCGCTCGGTCATTTCGCCCGGTGGAGAAGCTCGAAAAATCTTCGGGGAGACAAATTTTACCGTCGGGCGAAACTTTGCCCGGTGGTGCTTCATCGGGTAAAATTTCACCCGGTCATTTTTCTGGCTTCTTTTCTTGTCTCATTCTTCGTCGTATGATTGGATGACTTTGAACTTTAAGTTGTGTGCTTTGCTCTTTGGACGGTGTTTCCTTCTCTTGTGCTCGTGGAAGCTCGATCGTGATTTTGGTGCCAAATCCTATCAAAATTAATAGAAAAACTACCAAAAACACGTAAAACGCACAAGAAGGACGCTAATACGAGAACTACTCAAAATATGGCAATAATCGCACTCTAAACTCGCAAATTGAGGGAAAAACGGGTCTAAATGGGAGGGAAAATGGTCTAAATTGAGCACACAACAGGAACTCACACAGACGCCATTACTAATCGTAGTTTTTGGAACGTCGACACCATCTTTGAAGCATGAAACTTTTACCTATTTACTTAATATCGCTTTCAAGTCTTTACTCTTGAAAAAGGGTCAGTCGCTATAGTTTTGATAAGGGGGTCGATCAACGCTTCAGGCTTTCATGAAGTTAGAATATGTCAATACATTATTTTAATAAGAGTTTTGAGTAAACTTAGAAGGTACAAATATTATTTTCACATACTTGACCCCGTAGCCAAGTAGAGAACAATGACTCATATTTGCTCTAAACGACATCACATGATCTGACCTCTGTGTGTGCTTATAACGTACGCCGCGAATTTCCTAAATTTGTTTCGAGTATGATTGAAAATAAGATTGTGTTAATGTGTGTTATAATATCAAAACAATAAATAGCTACTGCGGTACATATGTCACTTACTCCTGTACGACCTTATAATTGCACCACAGTTTCTTATAACGTAGGTGTGCGCTTGATTGTACTCAATCTCAGTGAGCAATCTTTCCTTACATTTGCTTGTGGTGCTGCCCACATCATTATCAAAAGGCTCTACTTTGTTATTAGGTTCTTCATTTTCATGGACACTAACGTCAAGGTCCTTCGCTTTCATGTCAATATGATCTTGAAAGTAGAATGAGCAGAAATTTGATGTCTCTTTTAACAAATACGCATTGCATATCGACCCTTCCACCCGAGCTTTATTTCCATTTTTAAAGATGATTAAGGAACCTGCATGATGATAGGAATACAAGTACATTCGAGTTCAAATTTATTTAAGATGGTACAAGTATTCTTAGTTATTAATTTAAATTCAAATTCATTAGAGTTGTTCATGTCAACGCAAGCATACCTTAAATGGGTACATCCAACGGTACTGAACAGGACCCCCGACCTTTTTGCTTCATAGGGAAGGTGCACTGGTAAATGTTCCATCGAGTTGAAGAATGATGGAGGAAATATTTTCTCCAACTTGCATATGATCTCAGCAATGTTGTTCTCCAGGCGATTAATAGAGTCCACGGAAATGTTATACGAACACAAATCGCGGAAAAATTGACTAATCTCAATTATTGCATTCCATGTGTTGGTATGGACCAACTGGGGATGGCAATGGGTCCAAGACCCGGTACAGACCCGGCGGGTCGGACCCAAATGGGTATGGGTCTCAATTTTTCAGACCCGGCGGGTCCGGGTCGGATCTGGGTCTTGTTTTTAAAAACCAGGTCCGGGTCTGAAATATTGGACCTGGATCCGACCGTGGACCCGACACTTTAATTAAAAAAAAACAAACTAAAATCTACCAACCTACGCAGAAGCCAGCAAACAACAAACAACTAAAACAACTTACTGGGCTTACTCCCTCACCCTCACTTCTCTCCTCACCCTTTCAATGTACTGAATTTATGTAAAAATTGTGGTCTTGTGGACTTGTAGTTATGACTTGTGGAGACCATTATGAATGAGTTTGTAAGAGTGTTTAATTTCTTAGTACAACCTATGTCGTAGACAATTTTTTACGTGCTAAAAGTCATCGGCGAAATCTGAAATTTGGAAGAACTGAGGAATGTAGGACAAAATAAAATAAAATAGTGAGACCCGCGGGTAGACCCGGACCCGAACTGGACCCGGCGGGTCTTGATCTGGGTCTTAAAATTTTGGACCCGGCCGGGTCCAGGGTAATTTTGACGGGTCTGGGTCGGGATACTAGTGGACCCGGTCCAGATCTGGTCCATTGCCATCTCTAGGACCAACTGCTTTAATGCTACTGGCAGCAACCGCTTCATAAACACATGACAATCATGACTTTTCATGCCATACAATATCATTTTTGAATGGTCTACACACCTAGACAAGTCAGATGCGTAACCATCTGGGAACTTCAACCTAGATACCTAATCACATAAGGTCTTCTTCTCACTTCTTTCCAGCACGAAGGACAATGACTTGGGTCGAACAAAGCACAGTTCATTAAAGTCAGCTTTGCCTTTCAATCCGAAAGACGTCTTGTTAGGTACATCCATAATGGTGTTAATAAGCTGCTCAAAAAAGTTTTTTTTTCAATGTGCATGACATCTAGGATGTGTCTAATTAGTAGAGTTTTCCAGTATGGAAGTGTAATACCCCGAGTTTAAAGAGATTTGATATATTTAGAGTATATTAGATATGGTTTAAGTGGCTCAGATGAGTGCTTAAAAGGATTGATAGTACTAAAGTGCACTTTCTTTTCTGGTTGTCCATGCAGTTAAGCGTGCTTGGCGGGGAGTAGTCTAAAGATAGGTGACCTTCTAAGAAGGTTTCGGGATGCGCATGAGTAGGGTCAAAATGCGCTGAAAAAGACTTGTGTTCATATGTGGGACCAGTACACAGCCTGTTGAGCGCCTTAAGTGACACCCGGTCTACAAGTGGTGGCTAGGGTGTTACAAATGGTATCAAAGCAACCTGGCGACAGTGTTGTGATTATGTGGTCAGGAGTACCATGATCATCAACCTAGTGTGGACATGACGTAGGTCCACCCCGACGCGGCCACGCGCGGGTTTGGGTAGGCGAATGAATCTCGTGGTGAGATTGCTCTCGGGTTCGAAATTTAAGTCAAAATGGAGTCGCCACCGAATTTTGTGGTTATTCGGAACCATACGAGCCCACTCTATGTCGTCATGGGCTATACACAAAGTAAGCCCACTTCGATTTCAGAGTTTATTGGGCTCGTCCCTTTGCATTGCAATACCGATACCGTATAAACCGGCTTTCGTATATAGAATGACTCTCGTGCGCCAAGGGTTTCGGACATCCGGAAACCAAAGGTTCTGAGTAAGGGGTGAGGGTACGTGTTGGGAAGCCCACTAAGGACACCCAACCCCGCCCGCACATGGCGGCCTCTACTAAGACATCGTTCGTGTTCGTGTGTGCGCGCTAGTAAAACGATTAAATGATATGCAAACAGCGTTTTCGGGCTAAGCATATTAATAGTATGTGAACTACGTCATTTAATGCATCTTATTTTTGGTCAAAGTGATTTAGCATGCGAGGTTCGTTTATAAAGCGTAAAAGCAAGTAAATAAACAAAGCTCGAAATTAAATGAAAAAGGTAACGTACAAGTTACACGGGCGGAAATACAACCCGGAATTCACAATACAACATTACGTATAAGCAATAAAAACAGTGCGATACAAAGACATGGACGGACCCGTATGCAAGCTAGACCGCGAAATGTGTAGATGGACTAACCCCGATTAAATACACATTATATCGTGTACTAAACGAAGGACGGAAATATGAGACTGTGGCGTATTGCTAGCCCGATCTCATATCCCGTAGTCTTGTCCCGACTCATCATGTCAAAAGGTGATCAAAGTCGTTCTACGTGTCGTGTTGTGCATGGTTTTGAAAATAGGTTAGTCACGTGATAGTCTTTACACGTGATGACTAACGTCGATAAAAAAAGACGAGGCTTGAAAGTATGTGTCAAGGCCCTCGGTCACGGGGCTACAGGACTCACTCGGTCGAGTCATGGTCTGACTCGGTCGAGTGCGTCCTAAAAGAAGCTTCTGCCCACGGTTTGGGGTGTTACTCGGTCGAGTGGTAGGTGTACTCGGCCGAGTAGCACCTGTACGATCTATGACTCGTGTTTTTATGTGTTTTAAATCGAGGGTTGGCCGAATTGAATTAAAATATAGAAGAATTTAAATTTAATTCGGTTTGCCGATCATGTCTCATATGATTGTAATACCGTTATCGGATTTTTGGAAAAGTAGTTGCCACGATAAACGTGGGTTTTAGAAAATGGATTCACGTGATTGGCTTTACACGTGTTGACTAAGAGTCGTAAAAAAGACGAGGCTTAAATGTTGCATTTAAGCTCTCGGTTTTCTGGGTTACAGGACCCACTCGGTCGAGTCATGGCCTGACTCGGTCGGGTATGCCCTCGAAGAAGTAATCTGCACAGTTTTATGGACACTACTCGATCGAGTGGCCTATGCACTCGGTCGAGTAGACCCTGTACGAGTGCTAGCTCGTTTCGTTTTTGGGTTTGAAAACGACGGTCGGTCGAGTTAAATGCAAATATCGCTTGATTTGAATTTAACTCAACCTCCGGTACTATAATCGTGTACATATACGATCATAATACCGTCGTCGGTATTTTATGAAATGTTTGTGTTAGAAAATTTGAATTAGTAACGAAATGCTTCCCTCTACGTCACGACATCGAAACTAACCCTTTCGGGTTATGTGATGTCGGTTTTCGTGTCAATGGGTTCCGCACTAATTAAAATGGGATCGAATGCGTTCAACTATGATTAGTCGCGATCACGTCACGCCTTTGAGCACATTGGGGCGGGGCTCCTCGAAAGGGCTCCACCTCCGTCGTTGCTCGTAAAAGGATTAGACGGACTTTAGGCGACAATTATAGTTAAACGTATCCGAAGCCGAAATTTTGATACTAGTTATATATACATACACGGTATGGTTATAATGTTAGCAACGAAATGTAAAAGTTAGTATGCAAAAAGTAAAATGTTAGAATGTTAGAGTTAGTGTTAGGATTACGATATTAATATAAGTGCAAAATTAACGATACGAAAACATAAGCGAAAACAACGAAGATAGAAACGGGGTTTGGGACACCCTCAACATACATGCTTAGTAGGGACCTCGGAAATGGACTCGCGAATAGTGACGGGACTATAGAGTATCGAGGATGTATGCAAGTTATGGTGTGTGTGTGTGTTTGTCGGTTTATCGAGGGACAAGGGACTCGGTTTTTGTATGTGATTGCTTAGGGTCGTAGAGTGAAGAGTGTGGCTGAGATATAGGGTAAAATGGATGTGTAGAAAGTTGGTAAAAGTTGTGAAATGAGTGAGGGTCATGGGGTATTTATAGAGTTTACCCCACGACCTAGGGTCACTCGATCGAGTGGCCCTAGTGCACTCGGTCGAGTGCCCTAGAAAATGGGCCTGATCCGGTTTTTGACGCTCCACTCGACCGAGTGGGTCAATCCACTCGACCGAGTGGATCAGGTGATCCGAGTTAAAATAGGAAGGAATTGATATTGTTGTTTTGATATCTTTTTTGAAAATGTGGTTGGGCGCCATCTTCTAGAAGATGTACCTGGGCTGATTTTGTGACGGGTTCGTCTTTGACCGGGTTTTGACCCGGTCGCCAAAAGACGGGATTTATTTTTGGTGTCGGTTTTGGCCCAAATTAGTCTTATTTTGCTCGGAACGACCCACTGGGCCTGAATTTGATGTCTGTTTTGTGAGATTATTACTCCGCTAAAAGTCCATGTCAGATATTATTGATTTCGGGCCCAAATCCGAATATACTAAGTCACGTTTGCGTCCGATCATCATCGGGTGTTTGTCGGGAACTGCTATAGACACTAGCAGGCAAAATGCGGGTGTCTACAGAGCCCCCACTCTGACTGAGGCTTGGATAAGGCGAAAGTCAGAGTAGCTACCAGGCCAATCGCAGATTACGACCTGGCAGCCTGCCGGTCGGGTCGTTTATAGTCCAGTAGACTAGCGTGAAGGGCTCGCCAGCCATAAGTAGAGGGTCATACCTGTCCTGATGATGATAGCTTCGTGGGGAGTCAGACTAGTTTCACAAGTCCCAAGCGTGCTTATATGTAGGCCCCATCTCGTACCATTTCGGGGAAAATGCCGCCTCGGGGGTTCCGTTGGGGAAATATGTGAGCTGTACGGGCTCGCTTTTGAAGCCTTGAGTCGTACCTGACCTGATGATGATGCTCCGTGGGGAGTAAAACTCGCCTTTCGGGGCGTAGGTGTACCCGTATGCCGACACATCACGTCTTGGATGTAGCATACCGGGGAAAAGTTGACTCCGTTGGGGAATAAAACTTGCGCTTGGAGGTGTAGGAGTACCCGTATGCTGATACATCATGGCTTTGAGTGTAGCATTCTGGGATAAATATGGGTTCACGTTGGGGAGTGAAGTAGTGGCGCGGGGACTTGCTTCTGAAGTCTTGGGGTGTACCTGTATGCTGACACATGATAAATTGCATGTAACACATAGGCAAAACACCGACTTGTGCTGGGGAAAATGTACTGGAAAAAAAGTTGAAATTTTCGAAAAAGATTTTTTTTTTTTTTTTTTTTTTTTTAGGAATTTTTTAGAAAAAATAGGAAAGCTCAGGATAACTAGATTTCTATTCTGGGTTGAAGTCAGGCCTGCACATGTTGGGGCCCAGTTTACTGGGGAGGCAGGGTTAGTCAGGTTATTGCCAGGCTTCCATATTATAAATACAGGTTTCCCTGCTTCAGCTTACTGCACCTCAAATCAAAACCCTTCTCTTCTCTAAAAAACCTCTCAGTCTTTCAAGAGAAATCAAGTTCCTGCCATGGGTATCGAGCATCTCACTTCAATGCTTTTTGCCTGGTCCCAGCACTTTCGGGACGAGGATAGGATTCAGCTGACCCAAATGGGGATTACCAGCCTATTTCCTCTTAGGCGTCTGGTGCCTGATGTGCATTTTCTGGACGCTTGTTTGGTGCTTTGGGACACTACCCACCACGTCTTCGCGTTCCCGCGGGGAGAAATATGCCCTCTTCCCGAGGAAATCGCGGCCATTGGAGGTTGGAGCCCTGTTGCTCGCCCTGCCATCCCTCCGTTCTACCCGGACGCGAGGAGAAGACTGAGACAGATCGAATGGTGCGGGGAGATACTGTCTCCCTTTTCGACTTGGCTGACAAGTTCATGAATAGCCAGGATGTAAGGGCTACGCCTTCTCACCGGCGTAGGGCTTTCGCGTTTTGCATGTTGCACCGCTACGTGTTCGAGGGGTTGATGGATGCTGACTCATGCGTGGGTCAGATTAGGCTGATTGGAGTGGTTGACCAGATGGAGACTGGTCACAGCCCTGCTTGGCTAGCCACGGGAGAACTCATCATGGGTCTGGATGCTAGGCGACTGGACCCAACCCGACAACTGACGGGGAGCACCCTTATTCTGCAGGTAAACGTCTTTCGATTTTTTCAATTTTGCTTCGCGCGATTTTTGTTTCGCGGTTTCTTGAAGTCCGTAAGTCACTCGATCGAGTGGACCTACCACTCGATCGAGTGGTGTCTGTAAAGTGCTTCTGCCGGCCTGTGAAGGGCTTACTCGACCGAGTCAGAGGGTGTACTCGATCGAGTGTCATACCTGGTAGTCTTCTATTTGTCTTAGAGAGTCTTACTCGATCGAGTCAGGTGGTGTACTCGATCGAGTGTCATACCTGACGAGCTTCTGGTTGTCTTAGAGAGCCTCACTCGATCAAGTCAGAGGGTGTACTCGATCGAGTGGGCTGTACCGAACCACTCCGTTACTCATGAATTCCGTGTATACGTTTGCAGGTTTGGCTGTCGGAGCGCTTGTCGATCATAGAGCCTCCTCCGAGCGTTCCAAATTACCGTAGCAGCCAACTCAGTTCCAGGGGGCGCAGGATAAGCTCGAATCACCATATAAATCGAGCTTACTGGGACGAGGAATTGGTGTTCCACGGTGGCCCGTTGATTAGGTGGACGGTTGCTTGGTGGTTCCTTTCTAAGCTGACGGGGTTGGCCAAGAGGGACCAAGCTCGTTACCTCGTGATCTTGTCCCTTGACTGGACAGTTCATATCTACCCGGACCGCATTCTGAGGCAGTTCGGCTCGTCTCAGCGCATTCCTGAGACTGAAGCTATTATTAGCGTCTCGCTCCAACTGACGGACGCTATGTGCGACACCTGGTTGCAGAGGTGGTTTACTCGTCCTACATGGACTATTCCCAACCCTTGCCAATCCGCTTGGGTTTCCCGAGCTTACGAGAAATGGACTTCTGAGGAGTCCGAGGAGGTTCGCAAAGCTCTGAAGGTCGATGAGGCCTTCGAACTGGTCCGTCGGGAGACGGCAAAGGACAACAGGGGATTCTACGATGAGGGAGAGACCCCTGCTACCTTAGTCCGATTAGAGTCGGGTCTTAAGTCACATACTAAGACTCGAGCTAGAGATGCCGGTGCTGGTGGCACGCGGGGGCGGCAAAGCCCCCAGACTGACTTGGAGCGGCGACTTGGGCCGAGGCTGGCGGCCCGGGACCGACTAGGTCCGCGTGACCGGCTCCCTGAGCCCGTAAGGGCCCGGCTTGGGCCAATCGAGGTGGACGAGGACTCAAGTTCCAAGAAGCGAGTCCGGGCTAAAGAGGTTCCTGTGGTGATTCGGGAACGCTCTCCTCCGCGTCGTCGTCAGTGGACGGCCAAGGAGGCCAAGGACAAAGGGAAGGGCAAGATGCCCTAAATACCGAGTCCTTAGTTCTATTATTTAAATATTATTATTATTTTTGTCGTGTGCTTTTTTTTGTAGTTTTTTTTTTCTGAATTCCTGCACTTGTAATTTTCCCAAGCTTTTTGGGATTTTTTTTTTTGTGATAAATAAAGGGAAGTTTATTATTAAAACCATTCCTGTCTTTTCTCGATTGCATTGGTTGTGCCCTTTGGAGGGGCTGCCTACGTATCCGCGATTAGCAGAATCAAACCAAACGTAGTTCAGGCTGAGGAAATTGCAATCTCGAATTACACCAAGACTATTGGTTCAAGATGTTTTGCGACAGTAGAATAAATGATTCTAGCTCATTGACTTGCTTTTTTGTAAAATAAATGATTTTGATAAAAATTGCTAATGACATTGAGAAATGGCTAAGGGTAGTAACGCTTCAGCTGGTCCAGGTTGGTTGGGTTGACAAACTCATTCCCGTCCAGGTCCGTCAGCATTACTGCTCCCCCTGATAGGATTTTCTTCACCAGATACGGCCCAGCCCAGTTGGGTTTGAATTTTCCCCTTGGGTCAACTGGTAGCAAGGCTCGAACAGACTTAAGGACTAGATCCCCTTCTTTAATGTTCCTGGGCCTTACTCGCTTGTTGAAGGCCCGTTGGATCCGTTTTTGGTAAATTTGAATGTTGTTGAGAGCGCGGGACCGTCGTTCATCTAGTAGAACCAACGAATCGTACCGTGCTCGAACCCAGTCAGCTTCGGGTACTTGACTTTCTAGCAGAATTCTGAGGGACGGTACCTCTAGCTCCACTGGTTGGACGGCCTCCATCCCATAGGTTAGGTAGTATGGTGTCGCTCCGGTTGCGGTGCGAATTGACGTCCGGTACCCCCATAGGGCAAAAGGTATTTTGTCGGGCCAGTCCCGATAATTATCAGCCATCTTTTTGAGTATGGTGACAATCGTTTTATTGGCTGCCTCTACCGCTCCATTGGTTTGGGGACGGTTGGGCGAGGATGTGTGCCTTTGAATTTTATATTTGGCCAGCAGGGCCGCGGTCTCAGCTTGGAAATGGGTTCCATGATCACTGATAAATTCATGCGGGATTCCATACCGGCATATTATCTTGTTCTGGATAAATTTGGCAAAATGTTTAGCATTGAGGATGCGATATGATTCAGCTTCGACCCATTTGGTGAAATAGTCGATAGCCACCAAAATGAAGCAGTGTCCACCCGTACCGGAGGGATTTACTTTCCCGATTATGTCGATACCCCATGTCGAGAACGGCCAGGGTGACGTCATGGTATAGAGCAGAGACGGCGGCATATGCTGCACATTGCCAAAGATTTGACAGTTATGGCAATGTTTGACATATAACTGGCAGTCGGCCTCCATGGTGTTCCAGTAATATCCGAGCCTCATGATTTTTCGGACCAGCATGTGAGCATTCATGTGTGGACCGTCTTCGCCATCATGTACTTCGGCCATTACCTTCTCGGCCTTATATTTGTCAACACAAAGGAGAAGAGCCCCCTGTGCCGTCTTTTTGTACAGTTGCCCGTCATCAGTACGGATGAACTGGGTGGCTAGCCTCCGTAAGGCTTTCTTGGCTCGGTTTTCCGTCCCGGGGGGATACTCTCCGTTGGTCAGGTATATTAACACGGCTTGGTACCATGGTTCGGGATCGGTTATCTCGATGTCTTCAATGTCATAGACGTATGCCGGCTCGGACCGTCTTTCGACGCAAATTGGCATACTGGTCACATGGTCGGGAATGTTCAGTAAAGATGCTAATTTTGAGAGTGCATCTGCAAACTGATTTTCTTCACGAGGCAGGTATATGTATTCTACCTTTTGGAATTGTTTCTCGAGATCCCTTACTCGTGCCTGGTAGGCCACGAGATTAGCATTCCGAGTCTTCCATTTTTGAAGTGCTTGGTTAATGACCAAGGATGAGTCGCCATGTACCCGGAGATTTGTGATCCCTAGGTTGGCGGCGGCTTGTAGCCCATGAATGCATGCTTCGTATTCTGCTGCATTGTTAGTGACGTCAAAGTCCAGTTTGATGGAGACGGGAGTATGCTCCCCTCTTGGGGATATTAGGAGGATCCCGACTCCGAACCCTCGAAAATTAGATGCTCCGTCGAAGTATAAATCCCATGTTTCGGCATCGGTATGGAAAATATCTTCATCGGGGAAGGACCAGGTATCGGTGTGCCCTTCCTCAGTTACCGGGCTGTCGGCGAGGAATTCTGCTACTATTCGCCCCTTAATAGTTTTTAAAGGTACAAATTTTAGGTCGAACTCTGCCGACATTAGAGTCCATCTTGAAATCCGGCCGTTGAGGATAGGTTTTTCGAAGAGGTACTTGATCGGGTCCATCTTGGATAGCACATGGACCTCATAGCTGAGCATATAATGTCGGAGCTTCTTAGTTGCCCAGACTAGAGCCAAGCACGTCTTTTCGAGCATGGTATATTGGCACTCATACTCTAAAAACTTCTTACTGATGTAATAGACGGCTCGCTCTTCGGAGTCAACTGTCTGAGCCAGCATAGCCCCCATGGCTGTCTCGGTCGTTGTTAGATATAACGACAGAGGCAAACCGGGTTGAGGTGGCATTAAAACTGGCGGAGCAGACAGAATCTCCTTGATTTTGTCGAAAGCAGCTTGGCATTTGTCATCCCATAGTACCCGCTCCCCTACTTTCAGTTTCTTGAAAATTGGTTCACATACCATGGTTAGCTTGGAAATGAATCGACTAATGTACTGGACTTTCCCGAGAAATCCCCTTATTTCTTTTTCGGTTTTAGGAGCTTGCATCTCGGTAATGGCTTTGATTTTAGCTGGGTCGACTTCGATACCTCGTTGGCTAACGATATGACCCAGTAATTTGCCTGATGTTACCCCAAAACTGCATTTCTGAGGGTTTAGCCTCATGTTGTATTTGCGCAGTCGGGTGAAGAATTTTCTTAGGGCGGTGATGTGACCGTCCCGTTCTTTGGATTTGACGATCATGTCGTCTACATAGACCTCTACCTCTTTATGCATCATGTCGTGTAGTAAAGTGGTAGCGGTCCTTTGGTATGTGGCCCCGGCATTAATGAGACCAAATGGCATGACGGTGTAGCAGTAAGTACCCCAAGGTGTAGTGAAGGTAGTCTTACTCATGTCTTCTTCCGCCATCTTGATTTGATTATACCCGGCATACCCGTCCATGAATGACAGAAGGGCATGATCGGCCGTGTTATCCACCAGTATGTCGATGTGTGGTAACGGAAAATCATCCTTCGGGCTTGCTTTGTTAAGATCCCGAAAGTCTACGCATACCCGCACCTTACCGTCCTTTTTAGGAACCGGCACGATGTTTGCAACCCAGTCCGGATATTCGGACACTTGTATGAAGCCGGCTTTGAATTGTTTGTTGACTTCCTCCTTTACTTTGAGAGACCACTCGGGCCTCATTCGACGAAGCTTCTGTTTGACCGGTTTGCACCCGTCTTTGATAGGTATGTGGTGCTCGGCTATTTCCCGATCTATCCCCGGCATGTCCTTGTAGGACCACGCGAAGACATCTTTGAACTCTTGGAGGAGGTTTATGAACTGTTGCTTCTCGTCGGGATCTAAGGATAACCCTATCTTAAGTATCTGAGGCTCTAAGGTTGTTCCCACGTTTATGGATTCGGTCTCTTCAATTACCGGATTCCGGGACTCCCTTTGCTCGAGTTGCTCGATCAGATGTGGAGGTAAGGGTACCTGTTCGTCGGATTTCTCAATGTCATAGCATAAATTATTTTTGAAAACAGGATTTAAAAGAGACAAGTCGTAAGCAGAACGGTTGTTATTATTAATTGAAAATTTAGAAAACAGCTCAAAGAGAGCAGCCATCTGATCATTGGTCAGAGGCGGAATTGGTAAAGCACTCGGGACAGACCCCGAGGTGCTAGCAGCAGGAATGATAGAAGGGAGGGGGGTTACAGGAGTGACTCTAGCACCGACTTCTCTAGACTCGACCTCAGACTCTGACTCAGACTCCGACTCAGACTCGGATTCAGACTCAGGCATGTCTCCCTCTCCGGCGACCAGCTTGTAGATCCTTCCTTGACTGTCAGTCCACTTGACAGTCTTCCTCCAGGCCCTTTTTCCCGTCTCGGAGCCAACATCCGAGATCAGCTTGGTCGGGTCAAACCTGTTGCTGCGGAGAATCAGGTTGACCAGGTCTTCCTTTGGAGTCGGGGCTACGGTGTCTTCCCCGAAGAGTAGCCCCAGCGCGGGCTCGATATCGTCCGCTCCGTCGGACTGGGTGAGGGTGAACACCTCATCTGGGATGTAGTTGCAATCCCGGGCCAAGTGGGTCCCGAGGTGTGTTGCATTGGGTTGGTATAGTCCAACCTGGACAGCCCCGAATACGGGTGTGACAAAGTAGTCAGACAACCGTGGGCTATAAGGGCTCAAGTAGGTACCCTTCATAATGTTGCAGGCTTTTTCAATTCCTGCTCGGACAACGTTGTCCGGAGTGAGGGCATAGCCAGGGCCGAAGTGAGAGTCTTCGTCCTTAAGGACCTCGATGATCTTCCCAGCTGGAAGGTCGGGTCGAGAGGTAGCCCCCGGAAGGTACCCTAGGTTCTGGAGCATCGTGTCAATGCTCGTGGTGAAGTAAGGCCTGAAAAGGTACTCTTCCTCGATCATCCCCACAAAGTCGAACCCCCAGAGGTCCGTGCGGCCCGTGGCGTTACAGCTAGCCACGGTCTTTGGGGTCGCCTCTAGAGTAATAATACCGTCGAGTAGAGGCATCTTGATCTTGCGGTGGAGGGTGGAGGATACAGCTTTCACCGCGTGAATCCATGGCCTTCCTAGGAGCAGGTTGAATGAGGAGGTGACATCAATCACCTGGAATTCAAGCTCCTTTTCTACTGGGCCCGTGATGATGGTCAGTTTTATGGCCCCAGCTACCGACTTTGGGCTCCCATCAAAGGCTTGGATGGTTTGAGCAGTCGGGATATAGTCAGCCTCGGTAATGCCGAGGGCTTTGGCGGTCCTTAGAGGAAGGACATTCACGGCCGACCCGTCATCAACTAGGGTCATCGGGAGGTACTTCCCCCGGCAAATCACCGTGATGTAAAGGGCCAGGTTGTGGGAGGTCCCGAATGGTGGTAGATCGGCTTCGGAAAATGTGATCATTGGGCCTCCTACTTTGGTCTTACCCTTTAGGTGGGGTAGGACCGTGGCTACCATTTCAGCGGGGGTAGCCAGAGAGTCGATCTTGACTTGATCGAGAGCCTTTGTAAGCGCCTCTCGATGTTCTTGCGAGCTAACCAGGAGTTGCCATATAGTGAGGTCAACTCGGGTTCTCTTCAATTGCTTCACGACGGCTGTTTCGGCGGTCGGCTCTTCAGGGGCGACTTCCATCCCGAGTGGATTGGTGATGGTTGTCGGGATAGGGGTGTCCCTAGTGCTTGTGGCTAAGTAGGGACGACCAAGGTTGTTGCTGGCTAGGACTCGAGTTTTGACCTCTCGAATCTGTTCAGGGGTGATGGGAACGGCTTCCCCTTTAGCGAGGTAGATATCATCTTCGTCGTCAAACCAGATCCCGTTCACCTGCGGGATGTAGGGGGAGATAAGGTGAGAGCAGTCGATCACCTCCCCGGCAAAGATGGCATGGGAGCTGAAAGGGTTCTCCTTGTTGCTGGGCTTATCTCCGGGTAGCGGGATTTTTCCGCTTTCAATCAGGTCCTGGATCAAGTGTTTCAGCTTCCAACACTTCTCGGTATCGTGCCCATTGCCTCGGTGGTATTGGCAATAGGCCTGAGCATTGTAGTTCTTGGAGCGTCGCTCGACCGGAACTTCAGGAGTTGGGCCTATCGGTTGGATTAGGCCTTTGGAGGACAGCCTTTGTAAGGCATAAGTATAGGTAGTACCTATATCAGTGAAGACCCGAGGTGGGGTGCTCTTCTTGGACGGGGCATCTAGTAGATTGACCGCGTCAAAAATGCTGCGGGTTGCAGCCTGGGGCTTAGTGGTGGATGAAGAGGCCCCTTGGTATCCTTTGCTAGTAGCCTTGGTGAGGCTTTCTAGTCTCAGGTCATCTTCGATCCTCATACCCATTTCAGTAAGGGTGGTGAAATTGGGTATGACTGCGTACCGGAGGTGAACCCGGTAGGAAGGGAGGAGGTTCTTGACAAAAGCCTCCACTAAGGTCTTCTCGTTGGGCTTATCGACCAACTTCACGCTTTCGGCCCTCCAGCGTTGAAGGTATTTAGTGAAACCTTCTTTTGGCTCTTGGGCCATGACCTCCAGAGATCGCATTGTGGTTTGGATCTCGGTGTTGTCAGCATAGTTCCGAGCGAACTCGGTAGCCACATCATCCCATGTAGGGTATTTTTTCGGGTCTAGCCTATAGTACCAGGCCCGTGGGTGCTTCTCAAGGGATGCAGCAAAAAGGTTTTTGAACATGGATGAGTCCACTCCCTTGATGGCCATGAATTCCTTGAAGGCCCGTACATGTAGTAACGGGTCCTCAGTTCCCTCGAACATGGGCAAACCCGTGAGGTTCAGGTTTGCAGGCAGCTTGTCACTCACCGTGGAGTACTCTCGGCTATTCTCCCGGTGGATATTGTTACTCCCAGTCAAATGGACTTGTTCTTCTAGCCGGCGCACTGCGCTGACCAGTTCAGTTATGGGCCTAGTAGTCCCGACATTAGGGGTCCCTTGCTCCACCGTAGCTAGGCGAGCAACAATGGCCACTTGGCCAGCCCTCATTTCGGTCAGTTGGGCCTCGATGTCGGTTTGCTTTGCGACCATGGCGTCCAAAGCGGTTTGCAGACTGTTCAAAGTAGCCATCCTTCGAGCGTGTCTGGTTGCCGGCGACCTGTCTGTAAGAACACCGCGTAATCAGAAACTGAACCCAGATCTTGGAAAAGGAAAGGAAAAGTACATCCCGAGCAACACTAGGAAAGGAGACTAGAGACTCGAGAAAGACATCTAGACGGGTGACTCGATGGGTGGTATAACTTCCTTAGGATTTTGGCTTTGTGGGCCTAGTCCTGTTCGAAGGAAGGTCCACGTGAGACTTTTCCCCAGACTTTTGACTCGAGTGTATGGACGGACTTTCCTTTGTAGGGGTATGCCCTACGCGGGTCGGTCGTGCCTTGACTGATAAGGCGGACTCGGGAAAGGGAGGAAACTCGTGATATAAGATCAGCGGAGTTTCGACGCTATAGACCTTCGACATACTATGCAAAGACCCGACACACGGCTAGACGGTAGGTCCTATAATTAGGAGGGTTTACTAGGATAGTTGGATGTTTGAAATTTGAATGTTGAATGAGCGGAAGAATATCCGAGAGTTTTGAAATGAAAGCGGGATTCCGAAAACCAAGATTAGAATTTTGAAAAATTCAGAAAATCGAGATGGTGTTGAAATTCACGGATTAAAATGGGCAGCATGCCGTCTAAAGAGAAAGGATATTTTGAGTCAAATCAGTTGATCCTAAATTTCGGCGGCATTCCGAGTTTTGAAAATTGGATACTTTGAAAAGACGGGTCCCGAAACGGACAGCATTTCGGGTTTTTCAAAATTTGGGTGTTTTTGGAAAGATGCATTTTTTGAAATGACGGTTTTGAAAAAGATGACACGGAAACCAAGCAGCATGTAGTCAAGCAAGCAGTATAACGACGCTTATGTATGCTTTACGCTAAGTCTCGGTCAGTCACAATAGGGTCTATACCAACAACGATCGCATTCTCACGAAACGGGACGGACTTCCTAGCCGATTTGGAACTAGGACCTGCCGTAAAACCCCGGTGAGTTCCGCCATCGAAGTCTTTAGCGCACCCATGTAGGAATGCACCGTGGTATAGTGGGACGTCGGTCACAAGTAACCGGCCCGGGCAAAATTTGGGTTATGCATGAACCATTAAACTAATGCGCACACACTAATATTCGAACGATTTCTCTTCGAGTCTCACCCTAGGAACCCCGATGCCATGTAGTACATCAGGTATCCCCAGCGGAGTCGCCAAATTGTGGACATGACGTAGGTCCACCCCGACGCGGCCACGCGCGGGTTTGGGTAGGCGAATGAATCTCGTGGTGAGATTGCTCTCGGGTTCGAAATTTAAGTCAAAATGGAGTCGCCACCGAATTTTGTGGTTATTCGGAACCATACGAGCCCACTCTATGTCGTCATGGGCTATACACAAAGTAAGCCCACTTCGATTTCAGAGTTTATTGGGCTCGTCCCTTTGCATTGCAATACCGATACCGTATAAACCGGCTTTCGTATATAGAATGACTCTCGTGCGCCAAGGGTTTCGGACATCCGGAAACCAAAGGTTCTGAGTAAGGGGTGAGGGTACGTGTTGGGAAGCCCACTAAGGACACCCAACCCCGCCCGCACATGGCGGCCTCTACTAAGACATCGTTCGTGTTCGTGTGTGCGCACTAGTAAAACGATTAAATGATATGCAAACAGCGTTTTCGGGCTAAGCATATTAATAGTATGTGAACTATGTCATTTAATGAATCTTATTTTTGGTCAAAGTGATTTAGCATGCGAGGTTCGTTTATAAAGCGTAAAAGCAAGTAAATAAACAAAGCTCGAAATTAAATGAAAAAGGTAACGTACAAGTTACACGGGCGGAAATACAACCCGGAATTCACAATACAACATTACGTATAAGCAATAAAAACAGTGCGATACAAAGACATGGACGGACCCGTATGCAAGCTAGACCGCGAAATGTGTAGATGGACTAACCCCGATTAAATACACATTATATCGTGTACTAAACGAAGGACGGAAATATGAGACTGTGGCGTATTGCTAGCCCGATCTCATATCCCGTAGTCTTGTCCCGACTCATCATGTCAAAAGGTGATCAAAGTCGTTCTACGTGTCGTGTTGTGCATGGTTTTGAAAATAGGTTAGTCACGTGATAGTCTTTACACGTGATGACTAACGTCGATAAAAAAAGACGAGGCTTGAAAGTATGTGTCAAGGCCCTCGGTCACGGGGCTACATGACTCACTCGGTCGAGTCATGGTCTGACTCGGTCGAGTGCGTCCTAAAAGAAGCTTCTGCCCACGGTTTGGGGTGTTACTCGGTCGAGTGGTAGGTGTACTCGGCCGAGTAGCACCTGTACGAGCTATGACTCGTGTTTTTATGTGTTTTAAATCGAGGGTTGGCCGAATTGAATTAAAATATAGAAGAATTTAAATTTAATTCGGTTTGCCGATCATGTCTCATATGATTGTAATACCGTTATCGGATTTTTGGAAAAGGAGTTGCCACGATAAACGTGGGTTTTAGAAAATGGATTCACGTGATTGGCTTTACACGTGTTGACTAAGAGTCGTAAAAAAGACGAGGCTTAAATGTTGCATTTAAGCTCTCGGTTTTCTGGGTTACAGGACCCACTCGGTCGAGTCATGGCCTGACTCGGTCGGGTATGCCCTCGAAGAAGTAATCTGCCCAGTTTTATGGACACTACTCGATCGAGTGGCCTATGCACTCGGTCGAGTAGACCCTGTACGAGTGCTAGCTCGTTTCGTTTTTGGGTTTGAAAACGACGGTCGGTCGAGTTAAATGCAAATATCGCTTGATTTGAATTTAACTCAACCTCCGGTACTATAATCGTGTACATATACGATCATAATACCGTCGTCGGGATTTTATGAAATGTTTGTGTTAGAAAATTTGAATTAGTAACGAAATGCTTCCCTCTACGTCACGACATCGAAACTAACCCTTTCGGGTTATGTGATGTCGGTTTTCGTGTCAATGGGTTCCGCACTAATTAAAATGGGATCGAATGCGTTCAACTATGATTAGTCGCGATCACGTCACGCCTTTGAGCACATTGGGGCGGGGCTCCTCGAAAGGGCTCCACCTCCGTCGTTGCTCGTAAAAGGATTAGACAGACTTTAGGCGACAATTATAGTTAAACGTATCCGAAGCCGAAATTTTGATACTAGTTATATATACATACACGGTATGGTTATAATGTTAGCAACGAAATGTAAAAGTTAGTATGCAAAAAGTAAAATGTTAGAATGTTAGAGTTAGTGTTAGGATTACGATATTAATATAAGTGCAAAATTAACGATACGAAAACATAAGCGAAAACAACGAAGATAGAAACGGGGTTTGGGACACCCTCAACATACATGCTTAGTAGGGACCTCGGAAATGGACTCGCGAATAGTGACGGGACTATAGAGTATCGAGGATGTATGCAAGTTATGGTGTGTGTGTGTGTTTGTCGGTTTATCGAGGGACAAGGGACTCGGTTTTTGTATGTGATTGCTTAGGGTCGTAGAGTGAAGAGTGTGGCTGAGATATAGGGTAAAATGGATGTGTAGAAAGTTGGTAAAAGTTGTGAAATGAGTGAGGGTCATGGGGTATTTATAGAGTTTACCCCACGACCTAGGGTCACTCGATCGAGTGGCCCTAGTGCACTCGGTCGAGTGCCCTAGAAAATGGGCCTGATCCGGTTTTTGACGCTCCACTCGACCGAGTGGGTCAATCCACTCGACCGAGTGGATCAGGTGATCCGAGTTAAAATAGGAAGGAATTGATATTGTTGTTTTGATATCTTTTTTGAAAATGTGGTTGGGCGCCATCTTCTAGAAGATGTACCTGGGCTGATTTTGTGACGGGTTCGTCTTTGACCGGGTTTTGACCCGGTCGCCAAAAGACGGGATTTATTTTTGGTGTCGGTTTTGGCCCAAATTAGTCTTATTTTGCTCGGAACGACCCACTGGGCCTGAATTTGATGTCTGTTTTGTGAGATTATTACTCCGCTAAAAGTCCATGTCAGATATTATTGATTTCGGGCCCAAATCCGAATATACTAAGTCACGTTTGCGTCCGATCATCATCGGGTGTTTGTCGGGAACTGCTATAGACACTAGCAGGCAAAATGCGGGTGTCTACACCTAGCTAGGGTGAATCTTGAGGCTTGGCTGCGGTCAGCTTTCGTGAGTAGCAACGAGGACGTTGCTTTCTTAAGTAGGGGTGATTGTAACACCCCGAGTTTAAATAGATTGGATATAAGAGTATATTGGATATGGTTTAAGTGGCTTAGATGAGTGCTTAAAAGTATTGATAATACTACTCATATCAACAAAGTGCACTTTCTTTTCTGGTTGTTCATGCTAAAAAACTTCGCAGTTAAGCGTGGATAGGTAACCTTCTGGGAAGGTTCCAGGATGCGCATGAGTGAGGCCAAAATGCACCATGTTGATCTGTGGAGCCATTACACAGCCTGTTGAGCGCCATAAGTGACACCCGGTTTACAAGTGGTGGCTGGGTTGTTACTGGGAGTTCCCAAAATATACCTTGTTTCCACCATCCTTCTTTTTAACTTTTCAACTTCTTCAATTCATGGAAAGAAGCGTGAACAATTGTAGGATAATGTCCCCCCCCCCCCCCAAATTTTATTGCCTGATAACCTGTTAGAGGCAATCCTACTTTCATTGGGTTTCTTCTTTAGAAAACCTTTACAATTCTTTCTAAATGGATGTTCGGATGGTGGAAATTGTCTATGAGAGTCGAATTAACACACCTTACAACTTTTGGGCAACCAAAAAGATCTTTGATCCTTCACTTCACAATATGGGTGTTGTGTGCTAAATTTAGACCGTTTTTCCCCTCATTTAGACCCCTTTTTCCCTCGTTTTGCGAGTTTAGAGTGCGATTATCGCTATATTTTGTGTACTTCTCGCATTAGCGTCCCTCTTGTGCGTTTTACGTGTTTTTGGTAGTTTTTCTATCGATTTTGATTGGATTTGGCACCAAAATCACGATCGAGCTTCCACGAGCACAAGAGAAGGGAATACCGTCCAAAGAGTAAAGCACACAACTTAAAGTTTAAAGTCATCCAATCAATTAACGAAGAACGAGACAAGAAAAGAGGCCAGTAAAATGACCGGGCGAAATTTCACCCGGTGAGACACCACCGGGCGAAATTTCACCCGACGGTAAAAATGCCTCCCCGAAGATTTTCCGAGACTCCCCACCGGGCGAAACTGACCGGGCGAAATTTCGCCCACCGGGTGAAATTTTGCCCGATGGGAAGAAGTGCCAAAAACGCGAAAAAAGGAAGAAAATCTGACCGGGTGAAATTTTACCCGGTGGGAATTATCGTCAAGACCGCAGGGCAAAGTTTCACCCCATGAAGATGCAAGGGGTGATTGTCTCACTAATGAAGAAAGAATTGGATTTGGGCTTTAGGTTAAATACCCATTAAGAAGATTACTATATATATGTTACCCTAGTTAGTTGCTCAAGGCATCCTCCATTAGAGTAGTCATCCCCAATTATCATTCCATTAGTGTAGTTACACATCCATTAGTAGAATAATTTAGTAGTATTCTAGTAGTAATTCTCTAAAAATCTAGTTGTTTACATAGTAATTAGTAGTAGATCTACTTAGTTTACATCAACAATTCTCTAGATTACAAGTTTGTAGAAGATTATTCAAGTTTTATTGAAGATTTGTTGGGTTTATTGAAGGATTAGTGACAAGTTTTTCATTCTCTCCATCAAAGCTTCAACCTTTATTCATGCAATCTTCTTATTTCTTGTAGATCTTCATAGTTGGTCCATTTCTTTCCACTCTCTAATCTCTAGTTTAGATTTAATTTAGTTTTCTCACCATTATCTAGCTTAGATCATCTTAGTGTAGTTAATTTCTCTAGATCTTGTCCATCTTGTTCTAGATTGTTCTCTAGATTAATTTGGTAGTTCCATAGTTTAATGGGTAATTGTTAGATCGTAGCTTTCTCATCATATTGTTGTTAGTTTCCTTAGATCTAGTTAATATGCATGCTTTAGATAGTTTCTCTATAGTTAATGTTTTATTGTTTTCCATTATGATTAGTGAGTAGATTTCTTGTTGGGGGGTTTAGGGATGAAGACTTTGATTATTTGAATTTAGGGGTATTGGTGGGTTGCTTGCATGTTGGTTTACCTTGTTTGTGGTTGTTGTGTCATTGTTGTTTTAGTCCGGCCAACTAGACCAACCTTGACTCGTTTCTATCAATATGGGGAAACTCGGGGTAGAAATTACCATAACAAGAGACTTACCCTTCTTCGCCGCGAAAGCGAGTTTTTAGGTGGGTTGGGTGAAGAAACCGAAAGGTGACATTCTCCCTTTATCAATGTTTCAACAAAAACTCGATCCCGACCTTCTTAGATTCCATGTTCCGAATCCTGACTTTTCCCCAACGCCTTTCCCTAGATTAATTACCCCTAGCCATTCCCGTAGTGATTCCTCTAGCATAGACTCGACCATAGACTCGGTCACTCAACCCTTAGAAAACCCCTCTCTAGACTTCAAACACATCGCTTCAAACCCGTCAACACCTCCGTTCCCTGTGGACCGACCTCGACTTACCACGAATACTTTCTTGCTTGTTTTTTGTGTGATCTCGAGTCTTATAAATATCATTTGATCCCCCGTTCTTCGTTAACGACTGATCCGATTGGGAGGCGATCAATGGGCAAGCACGGTAACCCGTTGTATTCCAACCAGAAAGCATCCCGTAAGCGGGGAAGTCATTGATGGTCCACATTATTATTGCTGCCCTTAGATTGAAGCTCTTCTTCTTGGACACGTCGTACGTGTAAACCCTTGTCTCCCACAAACATTTTAATTCCTCAATCAGAGGTTGGAGATACACGTCCATATTGGACTTTGGGTTCCTAGGTCCAGGCACGATCAGAGACAAGAACATGAATTGTCTCTTCAAACACAAGCAATGAGGGAGGTTGTAGGGTGTCACTATCACTGGCCAACACGAGTACGATTTGGCAAATTGCCCATAAGGTGGAAATCTATCAGTGCACAAACCTAAGCGAACATTGCGCGACTCTTTTGAAAACTCGAGATGTTTAAGGTCGAATGTTTTCCAAGCTTCACCGTCGCTAGGATGCGCCATGGTACCATTTACTCTTAATCGGGAGTTTTTGTGGTGCCAACGCATTTGCTCGGTTATGTTCTTTTTCGTGTAGAGACGTTGTGATCTAGGACCTAGCAAGAAATAAGTCAGTACCTTACTCACTACTCTATTTCCTCTCGTATTGTTCGTTGCACTCTTAAATCTGTCCATACCACACTTTATACACTTCTCAAGGTCGGAATCTGCCTTCCAAAACAACATGCATCCATTAGGGCATGAATCGATCTTCTTATGAGGGAGTTGAAGACTCTTAACACTTTCTTGATCTCGTAAAAGTTACAGGACATGGCATTCTCTTTTTTGGAAAGGAGGTCAGCTATCAACGTTATCCAACCATCTATAGATCTTAAAGGCATGTTACTCTCACACTTCAACGTCAACATCATCGAAGCGACTTCCAACAAACTTATATCGCACCCATCGTAAACAGGAAGCTCAGCATTTTTCAGCATTTCGAAAAAGGATAGGACTTCTGGGTTGGGTTCATGCTGAACTTCCTCATCGCTTATGTCCTCCGGGTTACGCTCCGCCTCCATTATGTCGTCAACGACAGTCGGACGTATCCCAAAAGGATAGGCAAGCATCCAAGAAGTGCGAATCTACCCTAAGTCGCTGAAGTGGGAATAAAGAAACAATTCCCATTTGAGTTAGCTGAACTTTGTCTTCATCTCGGAAAAATTGGGCCCACTCCTGAAGCATCGCGGTCAGATGTTCGATACCCATAGCAAGAACTTTTTTTGTCTTAAAAGTCTAAAGGATTTTAAGAGAGGAGAGAATATTTGAGTCTGAATATGAAGATTAAAGGGCAGGAACTCCCTATTTATACTAGAGAAAATCCTTTCCTAGACACCTTAGGAATAGGGGTTCTTGTTTCCCGTAATTCACATAGGCATGCAGGCCTAACCTAAGGATCTTAGGAATCCATTTCAGAATCTGATCAGGAGACAAGTCATCCCCAGTACTCCTATTTTTCAGCAAAATCCAAATTCTTAACATTTTCAAACAAAAATCAAACCAAATCATTTTCTTCCAAAAATTCAAAATTTTCAAGTCTTTTACTTCCCCAGCGCAAGTCGGTGTTTTGCCTAAATGTTACATACTATTAGCTATGTGTCAGCATACAGGTACACCCAAAACTACAGAAGCAAGATTATACAATTCTCCCCAGCGGAAAACACGGGATGTGTCTGCAAACGGATACACCCAAGACCTTTTAGGCGGGTCCCCACGGAATTATCGACACTTGTCCAGGTATAATTTCTGTCTTATGGTTGGCGAGCCCTCTTACGCGAGTCTAACGGACTATAAACGACTCGATCGGAAGTCTGCCAGGTTTTAATCTACGATTGACCTGGTAGCTACTCTGACTTTTGCCTCGTCCAAGCCTCAGTCAGAGTGGGGGCTCTGTAGACACCCACATTTTGACTGCCAAGTGTCTATGGCAGTTTCCGAAAAACACCCGATGATGATCGGACGCAAACGTGCTTTAACGACTCGAATATGGGCTCGAAATCAAGGGAATCTGGCTTGGGCTTATTACGGAGTACAAATCTCACAAAACTAACCTCCAAATCAGGCCCAGTGGGTCATTTCGAGTCAAATGAGACTAATTTGGGTCAAATCCGACACCAGGGGCAAAACCGTCTTTTAGCAACCGAGTCAAAACTCGGTCAAAGATATTTCCAAAACACGTAAACCAGCCGTGTCACTCCCGTGAGTCCATATTGAGCTCAAACACTTCAAAAATCAGCCTCAAAAAGTATTAAACAAATCCGTTAAAATGTAGAATTCGGTTCCCAGGAGGAGTCCTACACGAACCCGAATACTCGACCGAGCACAAGAAGCATACTCGGCCGAGTATTCCTCTCACTTCAGCCGGGTATCTTGCTTCTTCACCAAGCAATGGAGTTTTTGTTCCATTCGAATTGCTTATTACTCCTATCTTTAGACAGAATCCTACCTCATCCCGACAGGTGGCTTTTCTTCCTTTGCAAGTTAGTCATCTCCTATAAATAGGACCCTCCCATCACACATCTACAACGACAATTCCCGATACACATACACATACATCAACATCTCGACAACCTCGTAACATCAAAACATCAAGCAATCCGACTCCGACCAAAAAGCCGGCCACCACCCGCCACCCTATACAACCCGGAGCACCACCCTAAGCTAACCCACATTATCTCGACGCTCCCGTGTCTAAGCCACATTCCGACGAGCCCTATTCCGAGAAGACAAAGCATGTAGGTTGAGGGTGTAAAAATCAATCCCGTTCTTTCCTTTCTCTCTTCCCTTCTCGCGTCTTTTTTCTTCTTCTTCGAGTCGTGTCGTCCGTTTTTTTTTATGGGTCATCGTCACATTTTTTTAACATAATATCGTTACTATAAACTATTTTCATATAAAACAACGTTCTTAAAATACGATATTGACTCTATAGTCAAATATCGTATCTAACAAGAACTAAATTAATCTCGTTGATACTAAAAAAATTGTCACATAGTTTCATAAGACAAAACACGACGATTTTTAACGTGGAGAGAATCAAACATCGTTTTTTTCAATTTTATTTTACAAAACGATTTGCAAAATTCTTCCTTTTCTTACAATAATTCCGAATAATCGATATCGATTTCATAATCGAATATCGAATACGACGAATATCGAAAATATAAATCGAGTATAAATTAATTCATATTTACACGTGATTTATTAAAACTAACGATTTTCGAAAAATCAAACCCGAGACAGCCCGAGACGCGAGTCGCGCGCGTCCCGGGCGAGACGCCCTCCCGCGCGAGTCGTGCCACCTCCCGGACGAGTCGCGTGGGCTGCTGAAACCGTGACCTTGTTTTCGTTTTTTCTTTTCTTTTTTTCACCAACATCGTTTCTTAAAACAGCGTCTTTCTCGGCATATTTCTAGTTTTCGATAAATATTTTTGACCTCGGTCAACACGTGTCTAATCCGTCACGTGTCACAAACCTTTTCAAACTATGCATTAAGTTTACATTTTTTTTATTCAATTTATCAATCGTTACTAACCCGTTTGTTCATGTCTTTAGCAATTTCTTTTCGTTTGTTTTATTATGCTAAAATGAACCTCGAATGCTAAAATACAACTTTGACGTTAATTTTTAGATGCATTAAAACGACTTAGCAAACATAATTCACATGTTTAGTCTAAAAATACTCTTTGCATATCATTCAATCGTCGAACTAACGCGCGTACATAAAAATCGAACGATATCTTAGTAAAGGCCGCCAAGTGCGGGCGGGGTTGGGTGTTCTTTGTGAACTTCTCAACACGTACCCTCACCCCTTACTCGGAACCATGGTTCCGGATGTTCGAATCCATTGGCAACGAGAGTCATTCAATACGCGGTATCCGATAATGTCGGTATCGGTATCAAGTGCTAAGGGACGAACCCAATAAACTCTGACATCGGAAATGGGCCATATTTTGTACATGGCCCACTACGACATAGAGTGGGTTCGAACGGGCCCGAACTCCCACAAAGTTCGGTGGCGACTCCTACTTCGATTTAAATTTCAACTCGAGATCCATCTCACATGAGATTCATTCACCTCCCCAAACCCGCACGTGGCCGCGTCGGGGTGGACCTATGTCATGTCCACAACCATACATTATGTCGAAACGGTTAAGACAGACGATTCAAATCTCTCTCTCTCCCCTATCTTAATGCTAACTTAACGCCGACTTAGAGCGCGTTTCGTTTGGATGAAAAATAATATGAGAATGGTTTTGATTGTAATCATGCAAATGTGTGTATGAATTTTTCATTGCACTTACTTAATCTAATGACTGGATATAGACCCAAAATCCAAAATCGAAACATTCACACTCTGGATAGATGCGTTTTGAGATGGTAGGGGAAGGTAGCTTCGGTGACAGGGGGCTGAGGAATTGGATGAGCAAGGTGTAAGCACATGAGAATGCCACCATTGCCTTTACTTATCTCAAGGACTCAAGGGACAGGGAGACAAGGACGTTTAGGACACCCTTCACATGATCAAGACCAAAAAAAGCTAAGGGTTTGCCTCTAAGGACCCCATTACAATCCCAACTGATTTGGGCTACGACGACAACTACAAGAGCATTGTCAGTCAGGTTGTTGATGCTTTTGGTCGTATCAATGTGCAGAGCCTTATGAATGTGTTCGGGTCAAAATTCGCATCCATGGAATACAACGTGGCATATTACGAATGGTAGGTCAAATGCTCAAAAGGTCAAGGGTCAGAAGGTCAAAGACGATAGTCAAAAACCGAGGGTCAAAGGTCAAAGGTCAAAGGTCAAAAGTCAAAGGTCGAAGGTCAAAGCTCAAAGGACGAAAGTCGATGTTATTGAAGTCATTGGGTCAGACGGAGCCCGAAACAACAAAAGACAATGGGCCAAACAAGGCAAAGAAGTGTCATGCAGCCCATTTGAAGAATGTAGCCCACCATAGAAAAGGTCAAGGAATATCCCTAAATCTATGGGATTCCTCCTGCTGACCAGGAGAAAAATCAGGAGGAGGTCAATCATAACAGCCATAACGGCTAGGGGAGGGAATGAATGCAAAGATTCTGGACAATTAATGAGGGTAACGGTCCCAAGCTCAACAGCAATATAAAAGGCAAAGAAAGAGGAAGAACAGGGCATGACCACAGACAATACCAAGCGAGCATTACGACAAAATACTCATAATCAATCATAGTCTCAATCATAGTCAAAATACTCATATTTGTATCCCTTTCTTCACTCTTTTTCGTTCATAGTAGAATCTTGGCGGGATTCCGACTCCCCCGCGGTTTTTCCCACATCGGGTTTCCGCGTCACCAAAATTCCTTGTGTTGTTTGTTTTTCTTTCGTCGTTCCTCGATCGTTAGATTCGTCACTATTTCGTTAACCCTCGCTTATAGACCGATCGCTTTAACCCGCAACCGAAATCGTAAACACGGTAAATTTTTACCAAAACAATTTGGCGCCCACCGTGGGGCAAAGTGATCATTTCATATAAGCCAAATCCTACAGTGAAGCAATTTCGTATCGTCATGTCCGGATCCGGTCGAAGTCCCTCCAGCAGTCAAGGAACATCAACCCAGCCCATTGGAGGAGAATCATCCCCAGGATCAGCGGAGCCAATTTTCACGCCCCTCACCCTGGCAATCCCCACCAGCCTAACGGTGAAACCCACGCTATCGGCGTCTAGGCCTCCTTCGACGCCTAATACTTCTTGGGCCACCAGCTCCTCCAAGGCCAGAAAGGAGAGCATACCGACCAGAACCTCGACTCAAAGAGGATTCGTGGGAGAAGCTTCCAGTGGCGCAGGGTCACCAGACCTGATGCAGAGCGTGCTTCAAGGAATCAATACTCAGCGCCAGGCAGTAGAAACCTTGCAGAAAGACAACCAAGACATCAGGGCTCGGATCTCGGCAGCAGACAAGACTCCAATTGCATCGGTCCACCCGTCACTAGAGATGATGCCCCTGATGCCTAGAGGAGAGCCCAGTACCCGCAGTGAATCAACGACCAGCAGGAAGACCACCAGAGAAGTCCCCTTTGAATTGGTCACCAGACTGGAACTAGGATTGGCTCCACCAGACCCAGTCATTGAACCCCAAGGGTTGGGTTACCTGACCTATGGCCCCACACCCGGCAGATCTCGTGTCACAGGTAACCTTCTCTCCAGCATCGGAAGTCGGGAAACTAACTCATTATCTTTAGCAGGTACACCAGCGTGGCGACCCGCAACCCAACAAGAGATGACCATCCTGTCCAACAACCAGTCCCCAGGAGAAGTGTGGGCGACGCCTAACCCCAGCCAGCAGGCATTTGGATGGCAGCAAGGAGCCCCAGTCAGTATGGTGACCCCCGACAACAGCCCATATCCAGGGGGAACGTGGCCACCTAGAGTCCCACTCCAGCATGCATCAGGGTGGCAGCCCGGATCCGCGACAACAGCAACACCTATACCTCCTCCTCCTAGAAGTCAACACCCTGGAGGGACTCATGCAGGGAGTACTCCTTTCAGCTTTTCTCCTCCTGATTCTAACCCTTGATGGTGGGATTTGTCGTGGATCCCGCCGATCCAATAAATAACCGACTATTCCTAGTGGGTAGCTAGGGCAAGTAGGGTCGATATCCATGGAGACGGTATTGTAAGGTCTAGACTAGGTCGGCCTAAAAATGAGACTAAGTCACAACAAACACAAAGAAATGCTAATTGACAAACTATGATGGGAGAAGAGGTAAGACGAGGCTAACAATAAACTAGGCTAAAACAATGCTAAATGAAATAACTAAATACAAACTAAACAATGAACTAGAGAAATGATGACTAACTAAGAAGTTGAATCAAAAATGGAGAAGAAGTGGGTTAGGTCGGGTTCATAAGTGTAGATGGGTAATTGGGGTGGTCAAGGGTGTAGGTGTCTCCTAATTGCTAGAGTCGGTCCGGGCTCTCGCTACGTAGACCGACACCGAGGTAAGTAAGCGCTCTCGCGTCTAAGACTAACCTCAACACAACCACATAATAGACAAACAATGAGAAGATGAGCACAAGTATGGGAAGCATGGCGACTGCTACTCACACAAGCATATCAACAAACACATAGAGTGCCCAATATGTGACTAACAACAAAGATTCACCCTTTACCCCTAATCAAACCCTAATCACCCATAATCTACCCTTACTCCCCCTACTAACCCACAAGGAGACTACTCACTCATTATCAAACTAACCATAACAACAATAAGAGAAAACAACATCATAAACCAAACATCCATTATCAAGAACAAGAACAATAACAATAAACACTAAGTAAAGATTCAAACTTGAATAAATAACAAAGAACAAGAGTAGAGAGGATTATACCAACAACAAGATGATGAAAAAGATGTAAACTTGCATAAATAAGAAACCCAAATCAACTCCAAGGTTGTCAAGCTTGGATGAATCTTCAAGTATCCTCTTAATACAAGATTAACTAAACTAGCTTAACAAAGATTAACTAAGGATTGAAGAGAGATTAAAACTAATGTGAGGAACACTAATCTAGGGTTTGAATGCTTAATGGAGGCCTAAAATAATCTAGGGTAAATTAGTGTGCTTAAACATTACAAAGGAGGAGTATTTATAGGGTTACAAGAATGAAGGAGAAGAAGGGAAACAAAGGCGGGTTACAGCACCATGGTCCCGACCGGGAAGGGTATGGTCCCGACCGGGAAGGGATGGTCCCGACCGGGACGGACCCAGAAAAGAACACCCCTGTTTTGTGCACCTCATCCCGGACGGGATGAGGCCATACCCGTCGGGGATGAGTCTTGTAGGCCTCCAATATAATCTTTAAGGTTCCTCCTTGCTTCACATGGACTTCTCATCGACTCTCGGGTCTCGGGATCGAATCCAAGGCATCGAGTGATCGTTCCTCGGCTTCGTTGGCTCCGAAAAGTGTATGTATTGAGTCGGAATCGCTCCAACTCTTCACGAATGGTCTCAGGAACCTGAAACGAGCTAGAGGAAGCATAAGTAGCCCATGAACCGCTCCCAAGGAGCGATTCCGCAAGGAAATGGGACTAAAACACAGCAAATTAGGCACTACAAACTACACTTATCAACTCCCCCACACTTAACCCTTACTCGCCCTCGAGTAAGCACAAACTAACTACTAAACTAGCCGAGCGGGTATTAGCGCACCCTACGCCCTTTCAACTCACGCGAGAACACCTAGAGGGTAAGTGCTCTCCGCAAGGCAAGTGAGGTCTTGCGACAAAACCGTGGATGCAACCGGACACAAAAACACATAAACAAACAAACATACAAACAAACACACAAAAGGTTGCACCCAAAAAGAAACAAATACCGCTTCCTTCTAAAAAGCGGTGAAAGAAGCACCGGTTTAGGACTCAAGGCAAGTGACAACGTTCCCAAGCTAGCAATACAAACCAAAATGGACAAAACCCTAATAGTATGACGACAAAGCAATAAAAACGTTGGTAACTTACCTCGGCTCCTCCTAACCTTCTAAGAACGTACCACGGGACGATCGGCGGGATGGAAAAAGGATGAACCACGGTGTTAGTCGACACTGTAGGTAAGTGAGACCCCGCCCCCTTTAGCAATGAGCCAAGAGGGTCGTCCCATGTCCGAAACCGCCTAACTAGTTCAAGTAAAAAGGTGGAAATAATGGCAAAGTGAGGGAAGACCGACCATTGCCGCTATCATCCTTCCTAGAGACTCAGTCCTTCGGTAGGCTCTTCACGGCAAAAGTCAGAAAAAGGCTTATTTTTGTGGGGTTAGGATCTTTTTGTGAGACAATTTTCTTTTGGCACTTTCTCTTTTGTTTTGCATATATGCTTTGTGTGTCGCCATGCCATTTCTTTTTCTTCTTTTCTATTTTCTTTTTGGCTTTTTTTGCCTTTTCTTTTTCTTCAATCTTTTCTTTCTTTCTTTTTCTTTCATTTTCTTTTCTTTGCCCTTTTTTGGCTTGATTTGATTGATAGGCATTTCTTGGCAATTAAGAAAGAGAGACTTCAACATATTGCAACTTTATTGTGTGGAAATGTGTAGGAGGTAGGTGAATGGGTAAGTCGGGACGGGCCCTTCCCTTCAAACCCACAAAAATGTGAGAACTTGGACTAGTCGAGCAAATTTCAAACATGGTCACCTAGGGGACGGGACTCGGCAACCAAGGCCTTTCCACACCGTCGGTGGTCAAAATGGTCAAAATGCAAATCCCGTATTAAATCCCTAGTAAGCTAGGTGGACTCAAGGTAAAGGACCAACGAAATCATTGATTTAGGGTCATTCTACTAGACTAAAGTCCAAGACTCGATTTATACCACTAGGAAGGGAAAGTAAACACTCGCACACTAGCCTCTAAACCGGGTTTTCGAAAACCTTTTCACACATAAGAAACAACTACACACACAAAACAAAGACACGACAAAGAACGAAAGAAAAAGAAGCAAAAGCAACAAAACAAAACGAACACATAACCAACACAAACACCACCCCAAGGTTCCAAACAAGCCACCAAATCAACCACAAGCATTACAAAGCTCCACCCGAGCACACCACATCACAAATCTCCTCCCAACATCACAAGAGGTAAAGAGGAAAAAGGGATAAAAGGTGTTACCGGATGTCTTGAAAGCTTTCCAAAGTTAGCGGCGATTAGGCGACCTAAGAGGAAAAAGGGAGGCAAAACACGCACAACAAAACACATATACGATACAACGACACAAAAAGGAAAACACACAAAAGGAAAATATTTTTGATTTTTGTGAAAAAATTTCAAATTTTTAGGATTTTTAAAGATTTTTCGAAAAAACTACGAAAATAAAACTAACTACGATAGAATATCGCTCCCCCACACTTAAGCCGAGCAATGTCCTCATGCTCGATCGTAGTGCATGGGAGCACAAAAGAAAAGAAACTATGAAAATAAAGCTAAAAATCAAAAAGTGGAGAAAAGGGTAGAAAGTGTCCGGCCGGGGTGTAGTCAAGTCACCATGGGCCGAGACAAGAAAAGATATGGATGGGGGAAGAAATAAAAAGAAAGAAATAAAAAAAAAATGGGAGGGGAGGACTAGGTGTAATCAAGTCACCTAGCCCGGATTCCGCCCAAATCCGATTAATTTCTACCAAAAAGGGTGAAAATCTTGTAAAATTTGGATTTTGAAATGACTCTCGATGTAGTCACATCATCGAGAGTCGGGAGCAACAAATACCAAGGCCCCGAGGGCCACCATGACACAAAAGTGTATAAGGGGAAGGGGAACTAACAAAAGAAGACAAGCTATAAAAGACGGAAAAGAAAGGATAGTTGCCGTACCATGTGGTTAGCAACTCACTCGCTCCATCGTCTCATAAGTCAATATCGGCACGTAGCTAGTCGTCGTCATTGTTATTCCTCTCCAATCGCGATATGGATCCATGGTTGGAGCACAAAGGTATAATGAGGTGGGTTTTGATGTGAAGGTCGGTGTAGAGTGAAGAGAAATGGAGGTGAAAATGTGCATATGAGGTGTAGGGGTCATATAAGGAGAGTAAGGACATGTAGGGAGGTTGGGAGGGGGCATAAAGTGGTAGGGTGGGCTCAAACGACGAAGAAAAGGACAAAGGAGGAACAGGGGGTCCATCCCGGTCGGAATGGGTGGTCCCGGTCGGGATGACCTGCTCGTCCCGGTCGGGAAGCCTTCGTCCCGGTCGGGATGGCACTCCAGTAGCCCCAACTTTTGTCACACTCATCCCGGACGGGATGACACCCTTCCCAGTCGGGATGGCTCATCCTTCCCGGTCGGGATGCACTCTACTCGGCCGGGAAGAGTCTCCTAACCCTCTATAGCTCCCAAAAGCTCGTTCCAAGCTTCAAAAACCGACTCCCCTTCGCACTATCCAAGCTCCAACATTAACCCTTCCTTCCTAGGGGACACTTTCACTTCACACCTATCACAATAAACTCAAACACAACATCAAATTCCCTCCCTCACATCGCTCGTCAATCAATCCAAATAATCAAGAATTTCACAAAACTAAAAGAGATTACAAGAGAAAGAGATATATACAAAGAGACGGTTCTTGTGGAACTCCGTCAAACCAAGGATGGTGCATTCTTCAATCTTTTTCTTCAACAACAATGATTAGTTCCATCTCCATCAAGGGCACGAAGAAACAAATCGAAGGCCCTAGCAAAGTCTTCAATCAAGCTAGTAATATAAGCATCCAAAAACCAAGGCTCTCCATGACCTTGTCGCGACGTTCCCGGGGCATCCCGATCTTGTAAGTTCAATGGCTTGAACTTATACTTTTGATTCTTCGGGATATACCCAAACGTCCACTTGTCCTTATGCGGCCCCAAGGGAGGCTCATCTTGCTTCTTGCCTTTCAACTTGTCATCAAACCCATGACATGGACACTCATCTTCCTCAATCTCGGAGTCATCATCCTCAAGTTCACAAGAGTTCTTCTTCAAGCTTTGTCCCGACTCTCCCCCTAGATCAATGTCTTTTGTGGCATGGATCATATTGCAAGACTCATCATTAGTAGGCGAAGTGTTGCCTTGGAGGTCAAACACTAGCTTTTCTTCGCCTAACTCGAAGGTGATCCTACCATTCTTCACATCGATCATAGCACCGAAGGTGTGTAGAAATGGGCGCCTAAGGATAATGGGAGTGTTGGCATCTTCCGGCATATCGAGCACGATGAAATCGACCGGAATGAAGAACTTCCCGATCCGTACCGGCACGTCCTCTAGCATCCCCAATGGTTGGTTGAATGAACTATCGGCCATTTGGAGTGTAATGGAAGTGCGCTTTAACTCCTTCATCCCGAGTCGGCAACAAATGGAATAAGGAATGATGCTCACACTCGCACCCAAGTCACATAATGCTCTCTCGATTTTGTAATTGCCTATGGTGCATGGGATCGAGAAACTACCCGGATCTTTCAACTTTGGAAGCGTGGAACCTTGAATAAGCTCACTCACCACCCTTGTGAACGCAATAGTCTCTTCCTTGTCGATGGATCTCTTCCTAGCTAGGATTTCTTGCATGAATCGTCCATATGCCGGGATTTGGGTAAGTAGCTCGGTAAATGGGACACTCTCATCCAACTTCTTCACAATATTAAGGAACTTGTCATATTGGCTATCCAACTTGGTCTTCATTTGCCTTGTTGGGAAAGGCAACTTGATTTGGATCTTGTTTTGCTCAATAGGGGTGGACTCTTCAAATGACACTTTCCTTTTACCCTTGTCTTTTCCTTGAAGTGGGGGAAGCTTGTCTTCTTGGGGTTTCTCAATCTCCCACAAGACTTGCTCCTCTATAGGATCTCCCAAGCTTTGGTCTTCTTGAATTGGAGGCACAACTTCTCTTGTTGGTTCTTGCTCATTAGAGGGTGGGGGAGGGTTATAAGATGAACCACTCCTTGTGGTAATAGCATTCACATGCTCAAATTTCGGTGTTTCACCTTGAGGAGGTAATAGCCCCTTTTGCCTTGAAGAGCTACCCGAAGCAAGTTGAGCTATTTGGGTCTCAAGCATCTTCGTATGAGCATCTCTCGCCATGTTGTCCCTTTGAATAAAAGCATAGAACTCTTGTTGGTTTTTTGACATCTCCATTTGACCCTTTTGCATCTCCAACATAGATGTTTGAATGTCGAAATCACGAGGTGGAGATTGTGGATTGTGCGGAGTATCGGTGATGGCTAGAGGAATGCCATAGTCATGAGTAGGAGATCGGCTCCTAGGCTTGTTTTGTTGTTGTTGACGGTTCCCTTGGAACCCATGAGAATTGCCTTGATTAAGGCCTTGATTGTTGCCATGGTTGTGGTTTTGTTGTCCTTGGAAGTTTTGGTTTCCTTGGAAACCACCTTGATTGAAGTTCCCTTGTTGGAACCCTTTGATTGTTGTTGTGGAAGGTACCTTGGTTATTTTGCTTGAAGTTGTTGAAGGGCCTTGAGTTGCCTTGATAACCTTGGTAACCTTGGTTGTTGTCCCTTAAGGGAGGTGTAACATAGGGACGAGGTTGCATAGCTTGTTGTTGAGGGACTTGATTGGAAGCTTGGTATTGATTGGAATAGGAGGCACCTTGCCTGAACGCTTGAAAGGCGTTCACTTGCTCAACGCTTCCTTGACAATGCATAGGATCATGACCAACGATTCCACAAGTATCACACATCCCATAATAAGGCAAAGGAGGTGCAAATCCCAAAGCATTCACTTCTTGAATTGAGTGTTGGTTGGAGGAACTAATGCTTTGAACTTGATTGAGGTGGCGTTGGAGCTTCTTGTCAATATTCTCCATGTGGGTCTTCAATTGAGCTCCAAGGTCAATGCTTAATTGAGTAATAGCATCAACCTCGTGCCTACCTCCTCGATTTGCCTTCCTAGGCCTTGAGTATTGAGAATTATGAACTGCCATCTCCTCGATTCTTGCCCATGTTTGGTCATCATCGACCTCGGTGAACCTACCATTGGAGCCCATATTAAGAATAGCTCTTGAGTCCTCATAAAGACCGTTCCAAAATTGTTGGACTAAGAACCATTGTGCAAGTCCATGGTGGGGGCACGATCTAACCAAAGATTTAAACCTATCCCAAGCTTCATAAAGGGTTTCCTCATCCCGTTGTTGGAAACCGGTGATGGAGGCCCTTAGCAAATTAGTCTTCTCCGGAGGGTAGAACTTTTGGTAGAACGCCAATGCAAGTTTCTTCCAAGTATCGATGCCCATGGTTGCCCTATCGAGACTCTTGATCCATTGCTTCGCTTTTCCAAGTAATGAGAATGGAAATAATACCCAACAGATTTGATCTTGAGTAACCCCGGGTTGAGAAATAGCGTCACAATAATCGGAGAAAGTCTCCATGTGTTGGTGCGGGTCGTCTTCGGTGGGCAAACCACTAAATTGATTCCTCTCCACAAGTTGGATGAATTGAGTCTTGGCTACAAAATTTCCGGCATAAGCGGCCGGTAGAGTATTCGGTCCCGGCAAGACATCTGCCGTAAATGTGGAGTGAGATGAAAACTTCGGCATAATTGGATGTAAGGGAGATGGTGGTGTAGACGGAGTTGAAGTAGATGTAGAGGGGGAACTAGGACTAGAATTTCCAAAGGGATTGATGAAATTCCCTTCGGCCGTCTCTCGAGATGCTTCGTCAAAGTCGGTTCCTTGGGCTTGCTCTTGATGGGTATTGCTAGCGCTTGGTTGAGAGATCCTAACCCGGTTAATCGTCCGTTGGCGAAAGGCCCGAAAAAGCCTTTTCGGCTCTGGATTAAAGAGAAAGAAGTCGCCTCCCCCCTAGGCATACACTACACACTAGAACAAACGTTAGAATACCTAGTGCTTTATGGGCACTAGGTAACGACAATAAACAAGCACAATCGAAAAACAAAGAGAAAAAGGAAGAAATAAAACTAAGGAAACAAGAAAAATCTAGAAAATATGCACAAGAGATGATAGAAGAGCACAAAGAAGGGTAACTAAGTCTAGCTATAAGCAAACTAAGTCTAAACAATGCACCGTCCCCGGCAACGGCGCCAAATTGATGGTGGGATTTGTCGTGGATCCCGCCGATCAAATAAATAACCGACTATTCCTAGTGGGTAGCTAGGGCAAGTAGGGTCGATATCCACGGAGGCGGTATTGTAAGGTCTAGACTAGGTCGGCCTAAAAACGAGACTAAGTCACAACAAACACAAAGAAATGCTAATTGACAAACTATGATGGGAGAAGAGGTAAGGCGAGGCTAACAATGAACTAGTCTAAAACAATGCTAAATGAAATAACTAAATACAAACTAAACAATGAACTAGAGAAATGATGACTAACTAAGAAGTTGAATCAAAAATGGAGAAGAAGTGGGTTAGGTCGGGTTCATAAGTGTAGATGGGTAATTGGGGTGGACAAGGGTGTAGGTGTCTCCTAATTGCTAGAGTCGGTCCGGGCTCTCGCTACGTAGACCGACACCGAGCTAAGTTCGCGCTTTCGCGTCTAAGACTAACCTCAACACAACCACATAATAGACAAACAATGAGAATATGAGCACAAGTATGGGAAGCAAGGCCACTACTACTCACACAAGCATATCAACAAACACATAGAGTGCCCAATATGTGACTAACAACAAAGATTCACCCTTTACCCCTAATCAAACCCTAATCACCCATAATCTACCCTTAGTCCCCCTACTAACCCACAAGGAGACTACTCACTCATTATCAAACTAACCATAACAACAATAAGAGAAAACAACATCATAAACCAAACATCCATTATCAAGAACAAGAACAATAACAATAAACACTAAGTAAAGATTCAAACTTGAATAAATAACAAATAACAAGAGTAGAGAGGATTATACCAACAACAAGATGATAAAAAAGATGTAAACTTGCATAAATAAGAAACCCAAATCAACTCCAAGGTTGTCAAGCTTGGATGAATCTTCAAGTATCCTCTTAATACAAGATTAACTAAACTAGCTTAACAAAGATTAACTAAGGATTGAAGAGAGATTAAAATTAATGTGAGGAACACTAATCTAGGGTTTGAATGCTTAATGGAGGCCTAAAATAGTCTAGGGTAAAGTAGTGTGCTTAAACATTACAAAGGAGGAGTATTTATAGGGTTACAAGAATGAAGGAGAAGAAGGGAAACAAAGGCGGGTTACAGCACCATGGTCCTGACCGGGAAGGATCGGTCCCGACCGAGAAGGGTATGGTCCCGACCGGGAAGGGATGGTCCCGACCGGGATGGACCCAGAATAGAACACCCCTCTTTTGTGCACCTCATCCCGGACGGGATGAGGCCATACCCGTCGGGGATGAGTCTTGTAGGCCTCCAATATGATCTTTAAGGTTCCTCCTTGCTTCACATGGACTTCTCATCGACTCTCGGGTCTCGGGATCGAGTCTAAGGGGCTCGGGATCGGGTCCCAAGGTCTCGGGGTCGAATCCAAGGCATCGAGTGATCGTTCCTCCGCTTCGTTGGCTCCGAAAAGTGTATGTATTGAGTCGGAATCGCTCCAACTCTTCACGAATGATCTCGGGAACCTGAAACGAGCTAGAGGAAGCATAAGTAGCCCATGAACCGCTCCCAAGGAGCGATTCCGCAAGGAAATGGGACCAAAACACAGCAAATTAGGCACTACAAACTACACTTATCAACCCTCTTGCAGGAGCAGTCAGCACAACAGATCAGCAATACCAGGAACTGAAGGACTTAAGGGACCTGATCAACAAAATTCCCGGGATGCCAAGCCCCCTGGAAAGAGCAGTCAGAGACAGCTACGTAGATTCACCCTTCATCGACGATCTAGCCTGTGTTGCTGTACCCAAGGGCTTCGTGCCACCAGCCATGACGCTTTATGATGGCACTGCAAACCCCCTAGATCACATCAACCAGTACAAACAGAAGATGATGGTGTGCAAAGGGTTCGGCTCCACTCTATCAGGAGGAGCCCTCCACTGGTTCGTGGGTTTGCCCAACCGGAGCATCACCTCCTTGCTGATCTGGTCAATGCCTTTAACCAGCAGTTCGCCAGTAGCAGAAAGCCGGAAAAGCAGACCAATGACCTGTATCGGGTGGTGCAGAAGTTCGAGGAATCCACGCGTGACTTCCTCAATAGATTTAACAAGGAGAAAGTAACCATTCCCAGATGTGATGTAGCCACTGCCATAGTAGCCTTCTGCCAAGGGCTTCACCAGGATTCAGACCTTTAAAAGGATCTTACAAAGTACCCATGTGCCACGTTTGAGGATGTGCAGACCAAGGCGATGGCAGCCATCAGACTGGAAGAGGATTCAGGCCCCAGAAAGGCTACGTATGGTTCTGAGCACGTCTCCAGAAAAGCGCCAGCAGAAAAGAGGGGTGAGAGATTGAAGCCCTACGCCAGAAACGTGAGCAAGGTCTCTAAAGGGAAAAACTTGGAAGGATAACTCAGAAATGCGACCTAAAGTAAGTGAATACAGATTCTCCACCAACCTTACTGGCGTACTCAAGGCTCTGAGGGAGTTAGGACGCAGAGTCAGGTGGCCCAGGAGACAGGAGTACCCCAATGACCGAAGGGACGCCAGCAAGAGGTGCGAATTCCACGACGACATTGGAAACAATACCGATGAGTGCGTCCAGCTCAGGAGAGAGGTTAAGTTCCAGTATGATTGATATGGGTTAAGTCGTCTCACCCAATTAAGATAAACCCAATGCTACTAACAAAAATATAGCGGCAAGCAAGGTATCGTATCCACAGGGAAACAGTTAAACACGTCTAATAGCTATGGCGATTCTAAAATGCTCCAAACGGGTTGATTGATGGAGATAAATTAAAAAAACTACTAAAATACGAATGTGAATAAAAGATTCTAAAAAATGAGAGGAAAACTAAGGTCACGAGTTCACGATAGATAATCGACAATTAGGCAACGACGGTAATAAACACATAACATGCTAGTCGGCTATAACACATTATTTCGACCGTATCAACCTAGGAAGGATATAACGGGCTCTCGCAACTTATTAGGCTCCCTACCAAATCGCGCGTGATCTAATCCTCATTCGGCTTTCGCACAGGAACTAGAATTTCCCAAACAGATTAAAATGTTGTGGCCTTTAACAAATTAATCGACAAATAAAGCACGCGAAAATAGTACTAGCATAATTATAAATTTAGTATTGAAGCGACATAATCGTATAATAATCCATCGATCCCTCTCGACCCTAGCGAGAAAATTAGCTACGCATGATAATTACGAAACAACAAATCGCATACATAGAATTCATGATAAAAAGTGAAGCAAATAAATCTAACAATAAACGAACGAGAATCTAGCGAACTAAACGGAACGACGAATTGTAAATAGAGAAGATTATGACAAACTAAGTAATTTACGATGAAGATTGAAACGTAAAACTGAAAATTGCATAAACAAATTTACCGAAACCGAGTACGAGTTGAAACCGAGTGCTAGAATGCTAAGAGTCACGTGTGTTTTTCTAAGGAAAAATTCTAAGTTCTAAAAAAAAGTGCTAGAAAACAAAATACAAAGCCTTAGTTAAACAAAATAGGCTGAAAAATCTGAGTGTGCACGCCGGCCGGCCAGTAGGCGGCCTGCCACATGCAGGGGCCAAAGCGCAACTTAAAATCAAGCTTAAATCGTCAAATGTGTCATGCCGGCCGGCCAGCAGGCGGCCTGTCAGGGCAGGGTGGCGCGCACAACACTAATAAAACAAGTAATGGGCCGCTTTCCATGGCCCAATGAATCGACACTTCTCATTTCTTCTTCACCTAGACGTCCTAAGCATGGGTTTTGTCTCGGGATCGTTCTTCTAACCAGATATGAGTGTGAATGCGCATAAAGACCTGAAATCGTGTAGAATCTACAAAAACACTCACTCAAAGCAAAATGTTAGAAGAAACGGCTCTAAAGAGCGCGTTCCGACCGGAAAAGACAACGGAATCGAGGGAATAAAGCTATATAAACACGACACATCAAACTCCCCCGAACCGAACCCTTGCTTGTCCTCAAGTAAGACCCGTAAGAAAATAACTAATATAATACCGAAACAGCTCAAAGTAAATAATAGGCAACCAAAATACTCAAGTCCATCATAGCAAACATCTAACTAACTCTAAGAAATGAATTCCAAGATGGGGAAATAGGAAAAATAAACCATCAACAAATGCACAACTTAACCAAGCATAATATGCAGAAACCGCATTTTCAACCAAAACCCTTGCATAGGCTACTCACGGAGCCACTCATCGCTCAATTAGGAAGGGTGTGTGTATGTGAAATATATATGTGAAAACGCTCAGCTACTCCAACTCATGGAAATATGCCCGCAATCTAGTATGGTATCGACCTCTAAATTTTTACAAAACATGCTAAAATCACATAGGGAGGCAAGGTTGGTGATAACAAGGTAGGTGGAAATCGATATGGTAATGTGAGGTTAAAGCCAAGCTAGTGAACTAACTAGTGCGATAATGCTCAACTAAAAAATTCTTCCACTTCCATAAACAAAACATATAAGTCACCAATCAACAAGAACGAGTCCGGGGTCAAAAGAGGGCACTCAAATTTCATCAAGTAAACGGAAAATAAAAGTAACGAGAATAACGTTGTTTTGATTTTTTTCCTCTTTTTTTTATTTTTCGATTATTTTTCAATTTTTTTTCTTTTGATTTGATTTCTTTTTTTTTTCTTTTTTTTTCTTTTTTTTTTTTTTTTTTTCACAGCTTGATGAAATTAGAAGCAAATGTACAATGACTCAAATTGACCTGGACAAGATCTACAAACTCTCTTGAAATAGAGTCAACCACATCCAAACGTCCATAAAAAATCTCCAAATTCACACAATAACGAGCATAGAACGCACTAGGTGACCTACTTCATCAAGCTCGGCTAGGTAGACAAATTTGATTTTGTAGTTCATTTTGTGAATTCTTAAAATTTTAGCCAAGGATAAAATGGATAGAAATGGATGAAATGAAAATGTCTCAAAAATGATCACTAGGCAAGTTAGTCAAAATAAAGGGGAAAACACCATACTTATGCGTATTGACATAACATATTCCACGAAGAGACCTACACACACAACCTAAGTGGTAGCCAGGTATGAATGTACTGACTACATGAGGCTCTAAATCTCACCAATTTTGTAGCTAAAGCCTAGATGCAAGGTCGGTCTAAATGGGAACCACAAATTATAGCTCAGTTGGTTGAATACTTGTCCATTAATTATTATTCCACGTAACAAAGGTCAAATGAATGCCAATTAAGAATGAGTAGGTAGCCTAAAGAGTGCAAGTTATCATCATTGCTGCATAATCGGTATCATAGACAAACACTAAGACTCAAGGAAATAAAACTAGAAATACTAAAAACTCCCCCACGCTAGACTCGACATTGTCCTCAATGTCTATATCATACAGACTCAAAATTGGTGGGGGGACACAAATAAAAACCGAGGATAGAGAAAAGACATACCAATTACGTACACTGAGAGGTAGCGGAATCAGCAATCCGCTACTGATCATCATCATCACCAAAATCATCATCCTCCATATCATCATCTGCAGCAGTCCCGGAACCAGACACACCACCTGTATACCAACCACCCCCCTGATAATCACTAACGGCTCCAAAAGCAGGGCCCGTCGGGGCACTGAAATAGTCAGTGTGAAAATGGAAGCCGCCATGAATCGAAGGGTCAATATAACCACCCACGGGCCACGAAAAGTACGAGGGGTAAGGGCCCTGTGGTGGCACAGCAGCGTGCCTAGCATAGTCATCATAAACGGGATACATCCCGAGACACTGATAAGCATATAACCTGTCTAGGCGAGCGTGAGTAGCAGCGGTGTCGACACGAGTCTCCGTGCGAAAAGTATCAAAGTCAGAACGGGACGAACCGACACTCAACTCCATGCGCTCCATCCATGCAATCAGATCGGGATGGAGGGGAGCATACTGGGGTGGTGGAGGGGGCTGCTCAAAAGTAGTAGTGGTGGTGGTGGGCTCGGAAGCAGGCTGAGATGGACCGGGCTCAAAGGTGGGCTGGGAGGTACTAGGCTCGCTTGTGGGACGACGAGTATAGGTTATAGCATGCGACGAAGGAAGAGAGCTAGGGGCAGCTACGGGTAATAAATAATTAGGCTGATCAGCCTCAAGTGGCAAAACTGACCCGGCTTGCAAAATGATAGTCGCTTGCTCATGAATAAGCCAAGGCCAACGATTCTGATGCCTAGAAGAAATACAGTTAAGAGAAGCCAAATATAGGAGGCTAAGGGTAATCTCGCCCTGGACTGGGTCATGATCCGCTTCGCGAAAAGTGGTCAACCGAAGAGCTAATTCCATGACTAACCCGCCTATATAAATAGGAACATCGGCAACGGCCGTAGCAATTCTCCTAAACTGGAGGACAAGGTGATAGGCAATATTAATATGTCACACCTTCGGCTTACGCCGCAAATACGAGCCCAAAATAGACACCTCCTCGGTGCGTAAATTATGTGGCTCCTTTCTAGCAAAAATCGTCCATCCCATAAACCTCTACCAAACCTTTATGACCGGATTATGAATATTATTTGAACTCATATGCCCCGCGGCAGTGTACGGGGCATCAACAATACACTCCCAAAAATCACCCACTCTAAAGTTAGCATGCTCGGGTGGTGAACGGTCCTCATAATCCTTAAAATCAAAACAATCCCCAAACTGCTTCAGACTCAGCAGAAAACTAGTATTCAGTAGACGGAACTCAACAGAAATCGACCCAGACCATCTATTCTTAGTCACCTCAAATGAACTCAGAAATTCCAACGTAAGATGACTATACGTATTACGACGCATCGTAAATAATGTACCCATACCAACACCTTTACACAAAAGGTCCAAAGAAGAATCTAAGCCTAAAGTTCTCATAGCATCATGATCGATAAAACGAGTAGGAACAATAGACCGTTTCCTCAAATTTTGAAATCGTACCTTTTGGTCAAGTGTGGTAAAAATTACACCCGAAAAAACTGGATCAGGAGGAATATCGGGTTGAGCATGGTCGTTTCTGGTGCGCTTGTTACGAGGAGGCATCGCAAATCAGCAAGAAGCAGTAGTTTTTGGGGAAAATATGAGGAAATTTTAGGAGAGAGAGTGAAGAATGGAGTATACTGAGGCTGGGAAATTGAAAGAGGGAAATGGGGTTTGGGGGATGAGAGAGAGTAGAGTGGGGCGAATGAATGAAGGAACTGACGAAAAAAATTGGGTTTGGGGAGTCATTGTGCGACCCGGCCGGTAGGCCGGCCTGACGCCTTTCTTAATTATTTCCGATTTTTTAAAATGAGATACCCCTCTCACAGCCGACCGGCATGCACAGGCGGCTGGTAGGCCGGCCGGACTGCCCAATTCCTTTTGTTCTTTTGAGATTTTTGCTCCAATTTCCTCTATTTTTCCTTGTGCCTCGGCCCCTGAAGTCGATAGGCCCCCTAGGCATAGGCTGAGGCGCAAAATTCACTCTTGTCGAACTCAAATTCGTCTTGTACCTCGGCCCCTAGAGTCGATAGGCCCTCTAGGCCTAGGCTGAGGTGACCTGCTATATTATCACAAGTACGATGAATTTTTTTCCTTCTCCTTTTTTTTCTAATATCTTCAATTCGAGTTATTTCCGATGATTCTGCGCATCTCCAAAAATATTAGTCCCTTCTCTCATCCTCATTAAGAAAACTACATGAAAAATAAAAATAAAACAAAAATGAGGAAAATTATTTACATACCCGGGCTGCCTCCCGGTAGCGCTGGTTTAGAGTCCCGCACGACTTGAGGATCAAAAGTTTTTAGTGGGATGAGGGAACGGGATGAAGTTGTATAACTTCAATCGCTCAAACTTGAGCACCTTCATGATATAATTTCAACCGTTGACCGTTCACCTTGAAACGTTCACCCGAATCACTCTCGACTTCAATCGAGCCAAACCTACCAACATGGGTGATGGAAAAAGGTCCGGACCAACGAGATTTCAACTTTCTGGGAAACAACCGGAGTCTAGAATTGAACAATAATACCTTATCCCCCACTTTGAACTCACGGTGAAGGATATGCTTGTCATGCCACCGCTTGGTGCGCTCCTTATAAACCCGAGCACTATCATAGGCACCAAGACGGAATTCTTCTAACTCATTCAGCTGCATGAGTCTCTTCTCCCCACTCAAATGCGGATCCAAGTTAAGCTCCTTGATCGCCCACTAAGCCTTGTACTCAAGCTCAAGGGGTAAATGGCATGACTTGCCATAAACCAATCGGTAAGGGGAAGTACCAATAAGCATTTTAAAGGCAGTACGATAAGCCCACAATGTATCATCTAGCTTAGAGCTCCAATCTTTTCGAGCCTTTGACACGACCTTCTGGAGAATAGACTTGATTTCCCTATTGGACACCTCAACTTGCCCACTCGTTTGAGGGTGGTAGGCAAGACCGGTATGGTGAGAGACACAGTACTTAGCAAGTAAAGCATCAAGTCCCTTCTCATGAAAATGGCTCCCACCATCGCTAATAATCACCCTTGGAACACCAAAGCGGGGGAATATTATCTTTTTAAACAGAGATATCACCGTTCTAGCATCATTAGCAGGAGATGCTACCGCCTCCATCCACTTGGAGACATAATCAACCACAACCAAAATATATCGGTTGCCCTTGGACGACGAGAACGGGCCTTGATAATCTACACCCCAGACATCAAAAATTTCTACCTTGAGAATCCCATTTTGAGGCATCTCATGCCTCCTAGAAATATTACCGGTCCTTTGACACGCGTCGCAAGACATAATAAAGGCTTGGGCATCCCGAAATAAGGTTGGCCAATAAAAACCCGATTGGAGAACCTTAGCCGTGGTTCGGCTCAGTCCATGATGGCCACCATATGGTGATGAATGACAACTCTCTAAAATTCCTCGAACTTCCCATTGAGGGACACATCGACGGAAAATACCATCAGAACACTCCTTAAATAAATAAGGATCATCCCAGAAATACTGTCGGACATCATGTAGAAATTTTTTCTTTTGCTGATATGAAAGATCAGAAGGTAATACCTTGCCAACTAAATAATTAGCATAATCCGCATACCAAGGTCCTTCGCTTTCACCGGTAGTTAAGGCCATGAGAGAATCATCGGGAAAAGAGTCATCTATGGGGATGACAACTTCTTCCTCCTCAACTCTAAGCCTCGATAAATGATCCACAACGGCATTTTCCGCTCCCTTCTTATCCCAGATCGATAAATCAAACTCCTGGAGTAGTAAGATTCATCGAATTAGTCGGGGCTTCCCTTCTTTCTTAGCAAGGAGGTACTTAAGAGCCGCATGATCAGTGAAAACAATGACTACCGATCCAACCAAGTAGGTTATGAATTTTTCCAAAGCATATACTATAGCTAGCAATTCCTTCTCGGTGGTTGCATAGTTAACTTGAGCATTGTCAAGTGTTTTGCTAGCGTAGTATATAGCATGCAAGACCTTGTCTTTTCTTTGACCCAAAACCGCTCCCACGGCATAATCACTCGCGTCACACATTATCTCGAATGGCAAATTCCAATCCGGTGACTGAATAATCGGAGCAGAAATGAGGGCCTACTTAATCTTGTTAAAAGCTTCAACACACTCATCAGTAAAGTCAAATGGGGCATCCTTTAGGAGCAACTGTGTAAGTGGCTTAGCAATTTTGGAAAAGTCATTGATAAAGCGACGATAAAATCCCCCATGACCAAGTAAACTTCTCACTCCCTTCACATTAACCGGCAAGGGCAATTGCTCAATCACTTGCACTTTTACTTTATCCACCTGAATGCCCTTTTTAGAGACCACATGACTCAAAACAACACCCTCAGTGACCATAAAATGGCACTTTTCCCAATTCAAGACCAAACTAACCTCGACACATCGGTTTAAAATGGTATCCAAGTTAACTAAACAAGCTGAAAAACTCATACCATACACACTAAAGTCGTCCCTTCCACTTTTGCTTTATCCACCTGAATGCCCTTTTCAGAGACCACATGACTCAAAACAACACCCTCAGTGACCAATGGCACTTTTCCCAATTTCAGACCAAACTAACCTCGACACATCGGTTTAAAATGGTATCCAAGTTAACTAAACAAGCTGAAAAACTCATACCATACACACTAAAGTCGTCCATAAACACTTCCATAATGGACTCTATGTAGTCGGAAAAGATGCTCATCATGCATCTTTGAAAAGTGGCGGGTGCGTTACATAGCCGAATGGCATCCTGCGATATGCGAAAGTGCCATAGAAACAAGTAAACGTGATCTTTTCTTGGTCAGCCGGGTGTATCGGGATTTGGAAAAATCCCGAATATCCATCTAAATAGCAAAAATACTTGTGAGAAGCTAGTCTCTCAAGCATTTGGTCGATAAAGGGTAATGGGAAATGGTCTTTAAGGGTCGCAGTGTTCAGCTTTCTATAGTCTATGCACATTCTCCATCCCATCACAATTCGTGTAGGGATTAACTCATTATTCTCATTCGGGACCACAGTAGTCCCTCCCTTCTTAGGTACAACTTGTACCAGACTCGCCCACTTTGAATCGGGAACCGCATAAATGATTCCCGCATCCAACAATTTCATAACTTCCTTTTTAACAACCTCTAGCATATTCGGGTTCAACTTACGTTGACCCTGGACACAATGGCTAGACTTGTCGTGAGTCTCCAAATTACAATTTTAATCCACTTCTAACACAAACTAGTAGTTAGTGAAAGTAGGGGTCGAACCCACAAGGAAGGTGATTATGCCGTCTAAGTGCGTGTAAATCTATATAATTTAGTAACCTAATGGGGGGATTTTAGTGATTTTGATTCCAAGTCTAATTAACTAATGAAATAAATTAACGAAATAAAATAAACTAATATGAATGAACGATGCAACAAATATGAGAAAAATACTTGGACCAAGGAATATCCACCATCAAGTTTAACGAATTGATCATTGACTCTTCTACTTTACAATTTATACTAGAATACTTTGCTATGAAGTTTAATCGACTTCTAATTTCACTTATTAATAGTTATAAGATATGAGAAGCATACTCAAATAACCCTTACGATGTTGTCAACTTAAATCAAGCGTCTAAATCGTATCAATATGTAGATTAAAACGATGGAATTTAGCAAAGATGAAAGAATGATTACTCAAGCGGTATCACTTTGTTTCATACAAGTTTAATCCTTATAACTCAACAACGATGAAAAGCATACAAATTGGTGAATTATATTTGCTACTCGGACATAGTTAAACAAACAAAAGATTTATTTAACTATTCTAGCAATGATTTATCAATAACAACAACTAGGTGATCAAACTAGAAGATGAATTAACAAACCAAGAATTATTATAAATTAAACTTGATATTCTAATAATAATGCAAAATAGAAACGAGTCTTACAATTCCTTAAACTTGAAAGGCTTTAATAACTTGTTCCAAGATGAAAACTTCGCCCTCCATACAAATGAACTACTCACAAAATAAACTAGAAAATGTATGTGTTTTTGGGAATTACGCATGATACTTGATGTGTTGGATCCTGAAAATGATGGTGAACTTCTCCTCTTTATATAGTCATCCATGAAGCATCTTCATCAATGGCTCATAAAGCCTCATAAAATGCCTCATAACAATGACCATCATAAAGGAGAAGAGTAATGTTCATGAGTAAAGAAGAGAAAAAGAATCCAATGCAAAATAGAATCCTAGAAGGAATCCTATGCATAAAACTGAGCCTCCACCTGTGGCAGAAATGCCTCCACCTGTGGCAAACTGTCAAAGCCTCCACCCGTGGCAAAAAGTAGCAAAAAGTGCCGCTGCCTGTGGCAATTTAATCCTTCACTTTCTTCTTGTCTTTGGGCTTCCACTTGTACCTTGGGCTCTATGTGTCTTCACTTCGAATATTTTGTCATCTATTAGCCCAAAACACACACCATTTGATATCCTACTCTCTTTTCACTACTTAATCCACTTAATTACAAATTTTCATAACTTAGTCCATCAATTTGGACATATACACAATAATCCTTCAAAACACACCCAAAACTACAAACTAGTCAACTAAATGACCCTTATTAATCCCTACTAAACTGGACTAATCAAACATCCCCACACTTAGACCTTTACTCGTCCTCGAGTAAATTAAATCAAAATAATGATCCTCCACAAGGTCTATACAGCGAAGCGTAGGTAGCTTGATACAACCAAAAACTACTCTCGACTCTCACACCCCCTCCTTATAACATCCCTCTCAAAAAATATATATGGTCAAAGGAATAAAATAACCTATTCACCAAGACCATACTACAATCAATGCCCGCTCACACACACAAAATCACAACACCAACTACAGAAAAACGGTTGACAAATAAAAACATGTAGTTGACATCCACTTATCACTCCAACTCTAAGATGATCCTAAACCCGAATCACCCTTCTAACCTCCTTATAACTCCCGAATCATGAAGAAATGGCAAAAATAGTAATCAAAATAATGATTTCTTTTTTTTCCTAATCCCTCATTTTGCCTAAATCGCCCGTCCTTGCGGGTTTTCGATTTAGCTTTTATTCCTCACTTCTACTCTCATGGCACGCTTCTCGTTTCTTCATTTTACCCGGAGCGCCCTTTCGGGTTTTCACTCCGTCCTCGGCCATATACCCATTTTTGCCTAGGCGCTCGCCCTTGCGAGTTTTCACCTAGCCGGGTTTCTTTTTTCTTTTTCTTTTTTTTTGTTTTCAATTTTTTTTTTCTTTTTTTTTTGAAATATGAAATTACATATATACAAGTATATTCCACTCCCCACGCTTAATCTCCACATTGTCCTCAATGTAAGGAAAATTAAAGAAAAAGACATAGAAAATGAGAAGAAGGAACATACCAGGCAATCAAGTGTCGGGGAAATCCCCAATGTCATCTTCCTTAGAGGTGGTAGCTTGCCCCTCAATCTTGCCAAGGATCTCGGACGATGGTGGTCGAGCGTCCGGGAACCGTGCTAAGAGAGCACGAGACAAAGTTCTCATCAAGTCTCTAGTCTCCAAAGTAGCGGCATGAGTTTTCTCCAACCGTGCACGCATGTCATGAATCATAGCATCGGTCGAGGCACACCAAGCATCTATCTTTGTAAACCAAGCTTCTCGATCCACTTCTAACTCATTATTCGCCCCCTACAAAGCATCCATACTCTTATTCTTCTCACAACTTCTCTCTTCATTCACACTTTTATTTTTCACCCGAGCACCTTCTCCTTTTTCACGAGCTTGACCATCCTCATCACTCTCATCTTCCTCACTCTCAGCATCGTCATCACTTCCCTCTTCCTCCTCCTCCTCATCATCATCATCAATGTCACGATCCCGGGGAACAAAGAAATCTTCCGAAACTTCACCATAGCCCAAAGGATCATCCTCGGGTCTAGGTAATTGTAGATAAGAATCATGATTCATTAGCTTCGTCATGACATCAAGCATCCCCAATTTCTCAAGAGTAAAACGACAAAGAAATCGAGTTCCCCTCATCTCCTTCTTAGATAACCTATCCCAAATTGGGTCTTGAGCTTTAGTTAACCAAGACAGTTTGGTAACGGGAATATGTTCAGGATGGACGGGTTTGGGTTGAGCTTTTTTAGTGACGGTTTTGGATTTTTTTGGTGGTGGTGTAGAAACGGTAGTGGAGTAATTTTTTCTTTTAGCTCTCCCCATCTCTCAAGTAGTGATCAATAAAATCCTCACTCACAATTCACTTAATTTTTTTCTTTTTTTTTCTTTTTTCAAAATAATCCACAATTCACCAATTCAATCACTCAATTTTTCACACCATCACAACAAAAATATCAATGACACAAAGTGATCCAAATAACACAAGGAGGAGAAAGAAAACCCAAAATTGAGCAAGAATAAGCAAAATTCAAGCTACTAATTAATGGGTAAGAGGTAAAATTTCAAGGAATTGGAAGAGGAATATGAAAATTATACCTCTTAAAATTTGAAACAATGAATGAATGTCCTCCTTGCGTTGATTAAGATCAAATTCGACTCAATTAGTCAAAAAACAGAAAAAATCAAACTCGGATTTTGACATCCAAGGGGAGAAAAACTTGATTTTTTTGACTTTTTGGGTAAAATTATGTGTTAAAATGATAGGAATTGTAATGGGTAATGATAAATAAGTGATTTTGAAGTGATTTGGGACAAATTTGACTCAAATTGGGTGAGTTTTCATGGGATTTTTAGGGGAAAAAGTTGCAGTAATTTGTTTGTAGGAATATGAGAGGAAAGTTTTGAAGGAGATGAATAAATAAATAAAAATAACAATGATACACTATGGAAGTACCTGTATGATTACAGCAAGCAAATAGGCAACACCACACCACTTGGACCACCACGAACAACACCAGCAACAAAAACAACCACCACAAACCACCGCTTCAAACCACCACTTTCAATCGGCGGCAGCAGCAACAACTCCAGCCGCAATACGCACAACGACGGACAGCCGCTGCCAGCGGCCAATATTTGCCGCGCCCAGCTGCCGTGAGTAGCTGCTGCTATTTTGACTGCGGGTCGATTTAATTTATTGTGGGTTGTCGGTTTCAGCTTCCAACAATTGATTGCTTTTTTTTTTTTACTCGAGTTATAAAATCGACTTGCGTCGATTTTTCATATCTGAGAATCGTACCTACAAAATAGAAAAACAAAATTAATTAGAAAAACTAAAATTATTCTAAAATAACGGGAAATAAAAAAAATGAAAAACAACAACAACAAAAAAATAAAAGAAAGAAAAGACGGGTTGCCTCCCGACAAGCGCCTTAGTTAACGTCGTGGCTCGACATAGGGAGAACGGATTAATTCTTCACAATTTGGGTCGAAAAGATGGATTCCCTTGATCGCTTTCCTTCACCGTCTATCTTCGTCTACAAACTACCTTATTCAAAAACAACAAATGCATCAAATAGCAAAAACCGGGTTGTCTCCCGTAAGCGCTGGTTTAATGTCCCGCACGACGCTTATTCATTAAAGAACATGTATGGGGTCACACAGCACTACCCTTTTATAAAGTTGACCATTTTCTACCAAGATCGGAGCAAGTTAACGCCCTTAGGAGACAGTCAAATAAGCTAGCAAAAGAGTTAGTGAAAACTCTATAAAAGCTTATAATGAGAAGATACCTTACACTCCACATGAATATACAAGCATTTAGAATGTTATTATCCGTGTCTACAAATTTTTCAAAAATAAATACGGATTCATGGTATGGGTCTTTAACCAACAGGGTCATCTCAAACAAGTTTTCCTTTTCCCCACTCCTTACTAATGTGTCATTCAAATCCCATAAAATATCATCCTCACCTGTGGGCGATGGCAAATCAAATTCAGGTTCAAAATGCGACAGAGTCAACAAAAGTGAGTCACTTACCTCCGCTTCATCATCAAGTTGAGTACCATCATCATGGATAAGGGAAGTAGGATACTCATTTTCAATCACATCACTAGAAATTGACTCATGGCTTGGAGAAGTCTCGAAATATTTGGGAAGTTCAAGAAATAAAGTGCTTATCTCTAATTCTCGAGCGTTGATTACCAAAAGATCAATCATATCCCATTTTTCACTATGACTTAACTCAAGAAATCTACCCTCACATTTAAGTTGCAAATCAATTTGAGTTGCTAGATTAAAGTTATGATAAATCTTTACCAAGAGTCTTTCATTGCTCATATGTAAATATGGACGTTTTAGTACATACTCTGTGAGCCTTTCAAAATAGTGATGTAGTAACTCATTATCAAGTTGGGGACACCACAAATTCATTTTAGATGACAAAGACGAGGACCCTTAATTAAAATAAATATTTACTAGAAACACACACAAAAACAAATAATTGCCTTCCCCGGCAACGGCGCCAAAATTTGGCTAGACTTGTCGTGAGTCTCCAAATTACAATTTTAATCCACTTCTAACACAAACTAGTATTCAGTGAAAGTAGGGGTCGAACCCACAAGGAAGGTGATTATGCCGTCTAAGTGCGTGTAAATCTATATAATTTAGTAACCTAATGGGGGGATTTTAGTGATTTTGATTCTAAGTCTAATAAACTAATGAAATAAATTAACGAAATAAAATAAACTAATATGAATGAACGATGCAACAAATATGAGAAAAATACTTGGACCAAGGAATATCCACCATCAAGTTTAACGAATTGATCATTGACTCTTCTACTTTACAATTTATACTAGAATACTTTGCTATGAAGTTTAATCGACTTCTAATTTCACTTATTAATAGTTATAAGATATGAGAAGCATACTCAAATAACCCTTACGATATTGTCAACTTAAATCAAGCGTCTAAATCGTATCAATATGTAGATTAAAACGATGGAATTTAGCAAAGATGAAAGAATGATTACTCAAGCGGTATCACTTTGTTTCATACAAGTTTAATCCTTATAACTCAACAACGATGAAAAGCATACAAATTGGTGAATTATATTTGCTACTCGGACATAGTTAAACAAACAAAAGATTTATTTAACTATTCTAGCAATGATTTATCAATAACAACAACTAGGTGATCAAACTAGAAGATGAATTAACAAACCAAGAATTATTATAAATTAAACTTGATATTCTAATAATAATGCAAAATAGAAACGAGTCTTACAATTCCTTAAACTTGAAAGGCTTCAATAACTTGTTCCAAGATGAAAACTTAGCCCTCCATACAAATGAACTACTCACAAAATAAACTAGAAAATGTATGTGTTTTTGGGAATTACGAATGATACTTGATGTGTTGGATCCTGAAAATGATGGTGAACTTCTCCTCTTTATATAGTCATCCATGGAGCATCTTCATCAATGGCTCATAAAGCCTCATAAAATGTCTCATAACAATGACCATCATAAAGGAGAAAAGTAATGTTCATGAGTAAAGAAGAGAAAAAGAATCCAATGCAAAATAGAATCCTAGAAGGAATCCTATGCATAAAACTGAGCCTCCACCTGTGGCAGAAATGCCTCCACCTGTGGCAAACTGTCAAAGCCTCCACCCGTGGCAAAAAGTAGCAAAAAGTGCCGCTGCCTGTGGCAACTTAATCCTTCACTTTCTTCTTGTCTTTGGGCTTCCACTTGTACCTTGGGCTCCATGTGTCTTCACTTCGAATATTTTGTCATCTATTAGCCCAAAACACACACCATTTGATATCCTACTCTCTTTTCACTACTTAATCCACTTAATTACACATTTTCATAACTTAGTCCATCAATTTGGACATATACACAATAATCCTTCAAAACACACCCAAAACTACAAACTAGTCAACTAAATGACCCTTATTAATCCCTACTAAACTGGACTAATCACACAAGGACGATGACCTTCCTCAAGATTAATTCTATGCATACAGAAATCGGGACTGATTCCCTTCAAGTCATCAAGACTATACCCCAAAGCTTTCCTATTCTTCTTCAAAACAACTAACAAGTCATAAAGTTGTTGCTCAGTTAAATCAGCACTTACAATCACGGGGAAGCTCTCGGTATCGTCTAAAAAGGCATATTTTAGGTGAGATAGAAGTGGCTTACGCTCCGGAACGGTAATGTCAATGGCAAATGAGGTGTGTACTATGTTGGTTACATCGACACCTTGCTCCTCCGTGAGCATTCTTCCTTCTAAAGCAGCTTCCAAAGCATCAATGACAGCAGAGTCAACGGAAGCATCACCTGCACACGCTTCCAAACATATCAAAGCCTCTAAAGGGTCCCGTATAAGGGACGCCTCCATAGAATCATGAACTAAAACATCAACAACATCTATCATGCAACATGAATCTGTTACCATCGGGTTCTTAAGTGTACTATCTAAACAGAAAACAATGGTGTCTCCACCCACTTCCAAAGTCAATTTACCGTTCTTGACATCAATCACCGCGTCGGCGGTGTGCAAAAATTGCCTACCCAAAATTATAGGAATTTGGGTGTCCTCGGCCATATCAAGGACGACAAAATCAACTGGAGTAAAAAAATTTCCAACTCTAACGGGCACGTCTTCTAAAACTCCCAAAGGGCATTTTATGGAACGATTCGCCATCTGCAAAGTGACACTAATACACTTAAGAGGACCCATATTAAGTTTTTCACAAACGGAGTAAGGCATGACACTTACACTAGCACCTTAATCACATAAAACCTTATCAATCGATAAGGTGCCAATAGTGCAAGGAATCGAGAAACTACCGGGGTCCTTTAGCTTCGATGGGGCTTTGTTCTGTAACAATGCACTATACTCTGCAGTAAGAGCGACGGTTTCTACCTCACCGATGCTTCTCTTTCGAGTCAAGATGTCCTTCATAAACTTGGTGTAAGACGGGACCTGCATAATGAGCTCGGTAAATGGGACCGTAACCTACAAATTCTTCACAACCTCCATGAACTTGCCAAATTGGGTAGTCTCCTTCCGATTCTTCAATCGACCCGGGAATGGTACTTGAATTTTTGGACTAGTTGGTGTGGAAACGGGAGTAGTGGGTGGTGGAACTTGATCTTCACTTGGAGTTTCCACAATAACATCCTCATTGACATCTTCCACTAGAACCTCCTCCTTCTCGGTCGGCTTATCATCCTTAGGCATCGATGGACCCTCATAATGTGTGCCACTACGAAGAGTGATCGTATTAGCCGTATCATGTTGTTGATCACCTTGAGAAGGGAGTTTACCTTGTTGACGCGTTGCTTGTGACGCGACAAGGTGTCCCACTTGGTTCTCCAAATTCTTGATGGCATTATCCTTGGCTTGATCATTCTTTTGCATTTGAGCCATCATAGAGTCCTGGGTCTTGGCCATCATCTGCATCATATTACGAAGCTCAGCCATTTCATTAGAACTCGAAGAAGAAGAAGAATTACCTTGAGCTTGTGCGGAGGATTGGCCAAAATTCTGCCGACTAGTACCGAAATTCTGATGACTAGTATCGAAATTCTGATGAGAATTCCCGAAGTTCTGATTAGTATTGCCAAACTTTTGTTGATGTTGACCCAAGTGAGGTCGCTGCTGATAATTTCCCTGATTTTGGAAATTCCTTTGATTACCGAAATTCTGCTGGTTCTGAAAATTTTCCTGGTTCTGAAAATTCCCTTGATTCTGGAAATTCTGCTGATTCTGGAGATGTTGCTTGTGTGGGGGTACATAAGCTGGTGTAATAGGTGGGTTCAAGACATTAGTACTCCTGTAAGACAAAAGAGATGCATAATAGCCCGGTTGGTTCATATATGGATAGCGCGGGCGCATGGAATGAAAAACATTTACTTGTTCTATGGAGCTTAGACAATCCTGAGCTTGGTGGTCCGCGGCACCACAACGAACACATGCATAATCTTTCATGGCGTGTACTTGATGCATGCCCCCTCCCCCTTGAGAATTCGACACTTCAAATGCATCAAACCTCTTAGCCCAAGTGGCTAATTGAGTAGCCACGGCATTAGAGGACCCACTTTTACCGGAATTTGATCGAGTATTACCACGTGGATTACCCCATCGGGAGTGATGAGATGCCATTTCTTCTATTGTTTGCCAAGCCTTATCATCATCCATGTTACATTGGAAACGCCCATTACATGCCGAATCAAGTGTACTCCTGCAATCATCATACAACCCGTTATAAAATTGGTTACAAAGAAACCAAGCCTGAAAACCATGGTGCGGGCATTCCTTCACAAGCTTCTTGAACCGCTCCCACGCTTCATGAATATTTTCGTTCGGAGTTTGACGAAAATTGGTGATTTGACTCCGGAGCATGTTCGTCTTTTGCGGAGGATAATAGTGCTTGTAGAAGGCAAGGGCAAGAGAATTCCAATCGGTGATCCCCTCGGTGACTTTATCAAGGTCCGTTATCCACTCCCTAGCGGAATCCCGTAGTGAGAACATGAAGAGGATCTCCATGACTTCTTCTTGAGTTACCCCAGCCGGAAGTGGAATCGTGGAGCAATAATCAATAGAAATCCTCATATGCTTGTGAGGATCCTCCTTAAGGTCACCACCAAATTGATTCTTCTCCACCAAAGTGATAAAGGCGGGTCGAATCTCAAATGTACCTTGAGTGGCAGTTGGTCGTTTAACCAACTTAGGAAGAGCAGCTTGCTCGGGCTCCGAATGACTAGAAAGCTTCTACATTTTTATAATCGGAGGAGGTGGTAAAATGATCTCGGACTGAGATTGATTTTCCTCTTCAAAGGACTGATTCTCAGCTATGAATTCGGTATGAATAGCTTTCAAAGTCGAAAGATCGGGAGCTGCGGAAATCTCTCTCCAAAACTGTCGTCGCCTACTGTTTGGGCCAAAAATCGCATCTCCAGAATACGACGTGGCGCATTACGAGTAGAAGGTCAAAAGGTCAAAGGTCAAAGGTCAAAAGGGCAAAGGTCAAAGGACGGAAGTCAAAGTCGAGGACTAAAAGACGGAAGTCAAAGACGTCAAGACAATCAAACCCTGAATAACAAACAAGGTAATGGGCCAAGCAAATGAGAGAGCCCGAAACGTAACCTAACTACAACAAACTCAGACCATACAAACAAAAGAAAGAGGATTAAAGAGGCAATCCCTACAAATGGGGAAACCCTCTTGCAGACCAGGAGAGAAAGGAGGAGAAGGATGTAACGGCTGGGAGAGGAGATTAAAGGCCAAGATCTCAGGCAATAAAAGAGGGATTGAAGGCCAAGACTCCAAGTAATAAAGAGATAACGGGCAGCAGCAATATAAAAGGAGGAAAGAGAGGGAGAGAAGGGGGATCATTGCACACCGACTCCAAGCCTACAATATAGCAAAATACTCATCATCATCCATAGATTATATACCCGTATTTGTATTCTTATCTTCATTCTTTTTCCGTTCATAGTGAAATCTTGGCGGGATTCCGACTCCCCCCGCGGTTTTTCCCACATCGGGTTTCCGCGTCACCAAACTTTGTGTGTCGTTTTCTTTATTTCGTTGTTCTCAGTTTACTAAATTCGATATTACTTTGCCAACCCGTAGTTATAGGACGATCGCTTTAACCCACAACCAAAATCATAAACCCGGTAAATTTTTACCAAAACAATTTGGCGCCCACCGTGGGGCAAAGTGATCATTTCCTATAAGCCAAATCCTACCTTGAAGCAATCTCGTATCGTCATGTCCGGATCTGATCGAAGTCCCTCCAGTAGTCAAGGAGCATCAATTCAGCCCATTGGAGGAGGATCGTCCCCGGGATTAGTAGAGCCAAATCTCACGCCCCTCACCCTGGCAATCCACACCAGCCTAACGGTGAAACCCACGCTATCGGCGTCTAGGCCCCCTTCGACGCCTAAAATTTCTGGGGGCAACCAGCTCCTCCAAGGTCAGGTATGAAAGCATACCGACCAGAACCTCGATTCAAGGAGGACTCGTGGGAGAAGCTCCCAGTGGCGCGGCGTCACCAGATCCGATGCAGAATGTGCTACAGGGAATTGATGCTCTGCGTCGAGCAGTGGAGACCCTGCAAAAGGACAACCAAGACATCAGGGCTCGGATCTCGGCAGCAGACTAGACTCCAGTTACATCGGTCCAAACGCCACCAGAGATGCTGCCCCTGATGCCTAGAGGAGAGCCTAGCACCCATAGAGAATCAACAATCAGTAGGAGGACCACCAGAGAAATCCCCTGAGAAATGGTCACCAGATTGGAGCTAGGATTGGCTCCGCCTGACCCAGTCATTAAACCCCAAGGGTTGGGTTACCTGTCTTACGGCCCCACACCCGACAGATCTTACGTCACAGGTAGACCCTTATCTAGCATCGAAAATAGAGAAACTAATTCATTGTCGCTTGCAGGTACCCCTGTCCACCAGGCGCCAGGATGGCAATCAGCTACCTCGCCAGAAATTACCATCTTGTCCAACAACCGGTCTTCTGGAGAAGCATGGACAGCGCCTACTCCCAACCAGCAGACACCAGGACAGCAGCCAAGAGCTCCAGTCAACCTGGCGACCCCCGACAACAATCCATATCATAGAGGAATCTGGCCACCCAGAATCCCACTCCAGCAGGTGCCAGGATGGCAGCCCGGATCCTCAGCAGTCGCCACACCTTTACCACCTCCTCCTAACAATCAACACCCTGGAGGACCTCATGCAGGGAGTACACCTTTAAGTTTTCTTCCTCCTGTTTCTAACTTCTTGCAGGAACAGGCAACGCTATGGACCAGCAGTACCAGGAACTGAGGGACCTGATCAACGGAATTCCAGGAATGCCGCGTCCACTGGAGAGAGCAACGAGGGACAGCTACGCGGATTCACCCTTCACCGACGACCTGGCCTGTGTTGCTGTACCCAAGGGCTTTCTGCCACCAGCCATGACGCTTTATGATGGCACTGCTGACCCCCTAGATCACATCAACCAGTAAAAGCAGAAGATGATAGTGGTGACCGCTACGGGGCCCCTGAAGGAGGCCTGCATGTGCAAGGAGTTTGGTTCTACTCTGTCAAGAGCGGCCCTCCACTGGTTCGTTGGTCTACCCAACCGGAGCATCACCTCCTTCGCTGATCTAGTCAATGCCTTCAAACAGCAGTTCGCCAGTAGTAGACCAGTGACTTGTACAGGCTGGTGCAGAAGTTCGAGGAATCCACACGCGACTTCCTCAACAGATTCAACAAAGAGAAAGTAACCATTCCCAGATGTGATGTAGCTACTGTCATAGAAGCCTTCCGCCAAGGGCTCCACCAGGATTTAGACCTCTACAAGGATCTCACAAAGTACCCGTGTGCCACGTTTGAGGATGTGCAGACCAAGGGAATGGCAGCCATCAGGCTAGAAGAAGATTTGGGCCCCAAAAGGGCTGTGTATGGTTCTGAGCATGTCTCCAGAAAGGCGCCAACAGAAAAGAGGGGTGAGAGATCGAAGCCCTACACCAGAAACGTGAGCAAGGTTTCTGAGGAGAAAGACTGGAAGGACAATCCAGGATTGCCACCCAGAGTAAGTGACTATGGGTTCTCTACCAATCTTGCTGGGGTACTCAACGCTCTGAGGGAGTTAGGACGCAGAGTCAGGTGGCCCAGGAGACACGAGTACACCAATGACCGAAGGGACGCCAGCAAGAGGTGTGAATTCCACGACGACATTGGACACAATACCGATGAGTGTGTCCAGCTCAGGAGGGAGGTTAAGTTTCAGTACGGTCAGGGGAACTTAGATCACCTCGTATCCAGAAACTCCAGCAGAGTAAATGTAGCAGATCAAGTATTGCCTTCTCCACCTCCATTATGTACCAGAATTGTCAACGTGATCACGAGATGATCGAAATTATGCGGGCTGACCTACTCAGCAGCCAAAAGGCATGCTTCTCAGGCCAGAGGAGACAGACCAGAGCACTCCTGCAGAATCAGTTGCAAAAATCTCCCAGTCGTCACCTTTGATGAAACTGATGCAGAATCTACCCCAGAAATGCACCATGACGCCTTGATAGTTACTCTCTCTATAGGGAATTGCACCGTGAAGAAGATTCTGGTGGACACCGGGAGTTCAGTCAACCTCATCATGTTGGAAACCCTCCAGAACATGGGGTTCAGCGAGAAGGACCTAACCAGGAAGGCGGTTCCCTTGATAGGTTTTAGTGGCAAAACCAAGCACTCTCTAGGAGAGATCATCATTCCTACTTATGCTAGAGGAGTGAACAAGCAAGTGCGGTACCTAGTCATTGATAGGCCCTCCACCTACAACGTGATTCTAGGAAGGCCTTGGATCCATGAAATGAAGGCAATCACGTCCACTTACCACCAGTGCCTGAAGTTCCCTACACCCTGGGGAGTACAGAAGATCAGTGGAGGTCAGGAGGAGGCGAAAGACTGCTACAAGGTGGCTCTCAAGAAGACCGCAAGTCCTTCAGCATAGCAATTAAAGAGCCTTCACCTGCCTCTACAGGGGTACGTCGAACCACCTCAGGCGGAGATAGATGAAGTCAACTTGGACAAACAACACCCGGAGCGGAAAGTGCTGATTGGATCTGAATGCACAGGTAGTATCCGACAAAATCTCATTGAATTATTAAGAACTAACATGGATTGCTTTGCTTGGTCGCATGATGACATGGTAGGTGTTCCGGTATTGGAATCAATTAACCCGATTCGGAAATCGGGCTCGTATTGTTCGGAATTGCTCCGAATCAGCAGCTGGTTAATCTTGTTAACCTCTCCTTCCTCCTACTCCACTGGTCGGACCTTTCCCGGCGGAATGGGCTGGCTCCCTACACACAGAACGCACAGGGCCTCGGAGGTTGTCCGAGAGAACCCTCTCTGATGCCTAAGCCAGTCCGTGAATGCCTTGAAGAACCTAGCTCGTGAGGAACTAGGTGGCGTTTTAAGAGTAAGAGTTCTAGAGAGAGAAAATCCAACCCCTTTCTTGTGGGAAATGGAAGAGTATTTATACCTTCCCACAAGAGAGGGAAGTAGGAAGAGAATGGGTGGATGAGGGGGTGACAAGTGGCTTCACGTCATCCACCCATTCTCATTTACCTTAGGCGAAATGACGAGGGGGCCCCTTGGTGGTCCCTGCCCTGCCCGGCAGGCGGGTAAGGGTCCTGTGAAGGCCGGGTTGAGCAGGCCGTATCGCCCTGCCGGGCAGGCGACTGCATGAAATTGTCCCCAAGGGGTTCTTTTTAATGACTTTGCTCTGATTGCCTGTTAGGTCGGTTCCCGGGCTCCTTGGGTAAAGTCCTCTGAAGGCCTGCTTGGCAGGCGGTCCAGAGCAGGCTGCCGACCCTCATCAATTGGCCCTCGCAAGCTGGGAGGGGGCAAGGCTTCCTTCCGGCTGGTGACTTTTGCTTAGATGGAGGGAGGTTGACTTATTTTTGGTTTTACTGCTGCATTTAATGCGTTCGCACTTTCCCGAGGAAGGAAGTGTTTAACTGTGTCAGGTATGCAAAGAGTTGAGAGGTCTCTTGCAATGATTACCCTTCATGCTTGATGGATTTTCGGGCGATGTGAGGACTTCATGATTGGTGGTATTCCCTGCCAGAATGGTTGGGATGCCATTTAATGCTCCATTTCCTTTGTATAAATTCCAGCTTCCTTCGCCATTTGGTTACTTCATCCTCAATTCTTCCACTTTTCTCTATTGAATCATGGCTTGGATTAAGAAATCTATTACCCGTCGTGGAGTTCGCACTGTTACCTTTCTTTTTAAGGGATTTTGGATGCTCAGGAATGCTCGGGCGGCTTACCGGGCCCTTCGCCGTAGCCGTCGTCCACGGTCGCATCCCCGTCGGAGTGTTCAGAAGGCCACCGTTAGGGCGGGCAAGCGCCCTAGAAGATCTTCACCTCCTGCTGCTTCCAGGTTCAGGCGCTGCCTTCAAGGAGGAGGGTGCTTTGATCGGGGTTGCCATGAGTGTTTCCCATGGCTGCACCCTGAACAATTCGACCCTGACTGCTCTGATGCAGACTCTTCCCTGGGGTCGGGCCCTTCCTCTCCAGTGAGAAAAATAGGCTGCCGTACCTGCGATGAATCCCAGACTGTCCCTTATGGCAGGGACTGGGATGTCAGTAGCCGGGACTCTGAAGACAACGAGGGTCTGGGCTGCTTGAGTGATAGAGATAAGGACGGCCTCCCCGATGATCCCTTCAAAGATTCCCCTGACTGGGATTGGGGGTCGGACCTTGGAGGTCCAGGCAGCCCTGGGGATTATTCCCCAGACTTAGGTGATGACTAGGTCTGCTCGCAGGGCATAGGCGCACTGAGCCGGAAATTCAGGCTCCTTATGTATTTTCTTTTATTTGCCAGGCATGACATGTAACTTGTCCATTTTCCATTAAAGTTAATGAAAAAAATCCGAGCGACTTCGTTACTCTCTTTTTTTTTTTTAATGCGGGGATGACGTCGCCAGCTGACCGTTCCTCTGACACTTTTGCCTTTGTGAGGCCCCTCTTGGGATGAGGTGAGTGGCCCATGCTCAGAGTGTGACACGTGGGGTAGATTGTTGGGGACGTTTTGTCAGAGAGGCGGCCTTTTTGGCTTCGTGGGCTTTATATAAGCTCTTCCCCTCCTTCATTTCTTCTTTTTACATTTTTCAAAACTCATAATCTCTCTCCTACTCCCAAACCGTCTTCGTTGCTGAGAACTGTGAGACCAAGGAGTGCTTACTGTCACACTTTTCGGCGACGACCAACGTTCTAGGTTAGGTTCTCTCTTTACATCTTCACCATTTTTTCCTTTCATTGATACTTTTTCTTTATAAGCCAGTATGTCTCGAATTCGGGCTTTCTCTTTTAGTTCATTGCCTGAAAGAACCGTGGGTGGAGACGGGTATAGGCGCGATCTAGCCTCCTCTTCTGGGGTTGGGCCCAGAGAGAAGGATCACCTTGACAGGGGGGAAGGTGCTGAATCCCCCGAACCCGCTCCCTTTGATGTTGTTGACTCAGACAATGAGGCACTGGAGGTGGACCCCTCCAGGATTGCCGGCCCCCTCATTCGCAGGGAGAGGGGGAAAACTTATTACTTGGATAAGAAAAAATACTTGATTCCCCTAAAAACCTACCCTGAAACCAAGAATAGGGATTTGATCTTAGAAAGTAATGCTGCCGAGGAAATCGAGAAATTTTATCATTTTGGGGAGGGGTATACAGTCGTAGTTCCAGGGGAAAAAGACACAGTATGCTGCCCCCCTGAAGGTTGTGTGGCTGTATACCATAAGAGCTTGGAATTCGGTCTGCGATTCCATCTTCACCCTTTCCTGGAGGAGACCTTCAGGAGGATGAATGTTGCTATAGCTCAGCTGACTGCCTCAGCCATTAGGTCTCTGATAGCCTACACCTGGACTTGTCTTTTTCACGGTGAGGGGCCTTATATTGATGCCCTTCGCTTCATGGTCGGGCTACAAATGGTGTCCTCGTCTGGGGGAGACGGTTCCCCTGGGTACTGGTCCCTGCAGAGACAGAAGAAATACGCTCTGGTCTGGCCGGCTTTAAGCAGCCTGAAAGACTGGAAGAATAATTTCCTGTATGTACATAGCGCGTCAGGGTGGCGGATTCCTAGGCATTTTAGGAACCATGTTCATACCCGTATGGAAACTCGCGAAGAGTATCATCCAGGCGTCGGGGGGAAGGCCCTGGAGGTAAAGCTGAGTGCAAAAGAAGAGATTTTAGTCAAGAAGTTTGAAGTAGTTGCGGATAAGTCTGGCGTTTTTGGCCCTGCTTTCTGGCTCCCCCATGCAGAGCTCATTGCCACAGACGAGTACTTCCTTCCATTGGGCCTGATCCCTAGCCTTGAAGGTAGTTCTGGGGGGCTTTTGCTGGCGCGATTTTTCTGAGACTTTATTTTCTTGCTTTTTAACTGGCTGCCCTTTCTTCTTTTGCAGCCTCTGCTTCTCGTCGTTGGACAAGGAAGCAAGTTAAGAGGGTAGGTTTGAGTGAGGAGTTTGTCATCTTTTCGAAGCGCCCTTCCCTCCCTTCAAATTTCAAGAAAGGGGAGAAGAGCTTGATGAGGCTCGTAAAGGACCTCCTTGCTGGCCAGAGGCTGCCTCTTCCCCCTCGCCTACCGTCGGCAAAGCAGACGACTCCATCCCCCAGCAACCATGATGGGGAGGCTGAAGTTACTTCAGGGGCCACTCCTTCCCCTGGAGGCAGGCAAGGTGTCTCTCCAGCTGGGACTCGTGTTCCCCAGGGTACGCGTCCTGCGAACTCTCAGGGGACTGGGGAGAGTGTCCCCCTGGAGCTGAGAAGGAAGAGGGATAGGGAGGCCTCAGGGTCTACTCCTGTGGTGGATTTGGAGGCTGACGTTTGTACTCCTGAGGCAAAACGCCCTGCTCGTGACATTCCGAGCACCCTTTTCCAGGAGGAGAATACGGAGTTTCATTATACTGTTGGCGACAGCGTAGATGTGTTGGGCCTGCTCTCTGATTCTGGCGCCGTCCTAGCCGACCGTCTCACCAAGTCTGTAACTTCAACTTCTCACCAGTTAATTCAGTACATCCAGCGTACCTCCAAGGTGTTGCTGGCGTCTGCCGAGCTGGCGGCTCTAAGCCGTTTAAGCGACGAAGAACTGACTGTCACACCTGGGGCTCCTCCTCTTAACCGTCTGGCCATGGTGGAAAGGTACATAACTCTGATAAATAACTTGAAGGACAAGCTATCTAAGCAGGAGGGCGAGCTGGAGGTGGCGAGGAGCCAGGCTGGCCAGTGGAAGCTTCAGGGAGAGAGAGCTGTGAGGGAAGCAGCCAAGTATGAAGCTGAGCTGAAGGAGAGTCGCTTGGCGATGGAGAAGACTACCCTTTCTCTGGCTGAGATGGAACACCTGAAAAGGAAAGCAGCGGACTTGGAGGAACGTTTGTCCAAAGCTGACTCAACTTTTGAGCAGGCCAAGAGTGAGTGGAAAAAAGAGAAGGATGCTCTTGTGGAGGAGACCGAGGCTGCAGTGGATGCGAGTTTTTTGAGTGGGGCCAACTTTTCCCTGGAGCTGGTGATGGAGGTGATTGGGGAGATGTTCCCTGTGTTTGATGAGGAGGCCTTCCGAAGCCTCTACTCTGCTAAAAACGAGGCTCGGGCGGCCAAACCCCCTGAGGCGGCGGCCGGTCCAAGCCAGGAGGCTCCATAATGTTTATCCTCTCTTGAAATAGCCTTATTCTCTGCGCTGAGCTTTTGTTATGGCCAGCTGTTTGTAATATTTATTTTTTTATTATTTTTTTTTCGGATCTTTGCTTTTGCCACTTTGTGAAAACTTTTTTACCCTTCATGGGTTTGTTATGGAATGCCCTTTTCTTTTTTTGGTCTGCTTCTTTCTCTTTTCCTTAAGATATGGCCTGATCCAAGGTTGGGGGGATTCTCCCCAGTCCTTGTCAGCTGGGGGTAGCCTGCCCCCTGCTTGGTAGGCAGGAAGGGCTTTTGCGTTTTTTATACAAGGTTTGGGGGAATTGCCCCCGGTCCTTGTTAGCTGTGCGTAGCCTGGCCTATCCCTGGCCTCTGCTCGGAGTCCAAGGGGCCTGCCCCCTGCCTACCCAGAGGTAGGGAGGGAGGGCTTTTGCATTTTTTATACAAGGTTGGGGGGAATTGCCCCCAGTCCTTTTTAGCTGTGCGTAGCCTGGCCTGTCCCTGGCCTCTGCTCGGAGTCCAGGGGGCCTGCCCCCTGCCTGCCCAGAGGTAGACAGGGAGGGCTTTTGCGTTTTTTATACAAGGTTGGGGGGAATTGCCCCCAGTCCTTATTAGCTGTGCGTAGCCTGGCCTGTCCCTGGTCTCTGCTTGGAGTCCAGGGGGCCTGCCCCCTGCCTGCCCAGGGGTAGGCAGGGAGGGCTTTTGCGTTTTTTATACAAGGTTGGGGGGAATTGCCCCCAGTCCTTGTTAGCTGTGCGTAGCCTGCACCCTTCCTGCCCAGAGGTAGGAAATTTTTGTCGGGGGGGCCATTTTCCTCGCTTCTGGCAACAGGGGGGCCTCCCCCTATTGCCCCCTGCTCGTTTGTGTGTGAGAGCGCAAGTTTAAACAGACAACGAGTATGAATTCTTGAGTATTATATATAAAAACTTTTGTTGGAACATAAGGGTGGTCGGAGCCGTCGACATTTTATTCTGATCGTTCTCCGCCAGCACTTTTTTAGAGACGAGATTTTTCTAAGGTTTAGCTAAACATAGTATCTTTTCAGGGTGTCGGCGTTCCAATGTGCGCTCAGATCTTAGCCTTCTGGGTTGGCGATTTTGTATGTGCCTGTTCCCAAAATCTGGGTCACCTGGTATGGGCCTTCCCAGTTGGCGCTTAGTTCGCCGTGCTCCCTAGACTTTCCTACAGCCTGTGTTTTCCTTAGTACTAGGTCACCTATCTGGAACCTTCTCTCATGCACCCTCTTGTTGTATGCCTTTCTCATCCTTTGCTGATAGGCGGCTATGTTGATGCTGGCCTCCTCCCTGATTTCATGGACCAGGTCTAGGGCTTCGGCCATTGCTGCGTCGTTGTCAGCTTTGCCGTATTGCTGAGCCCGCAGGGTAGGAATTCGTACTTCGATGGGTAGTAAAGCCTCTGCTCCATACACTAGGCCAAATGGCGTCTGACCTGTTGATTCTTTTCTGGTGGTCCTTATTGACCAGAGTATACTTGGTAGCTCATCTGCCCATCTTCCTTTGAGATCATCCACCATCCTTTTGAGCCCATTTAGGATTTGTTTGTTAGCGGCCTCGGCATGCCCATTGGTCTGCGGATGGCAGACGGCGGAATAGGCGACGTTTATTCCATGCCCTTCCAGCCAAGCTCTTAGGGGGTCATTATCAAACTGCCTCCCATGATCAAACACTAACACTTTTGGTAGGCCGAATCTGGTTATGATGTTTCTCCAGATGACCTTCCTGACTGCTGGCTCGGTGATGTTTGGGACTGCCTCGGCTTCAACCCATTTTGTGAAGTAGTTAATCCCCACGATCAGAAACTTTCGTCCCCCTGTGGCCGCAGCATAGGGACCCAGTATGTCCATTCCCCATTGGGCGAAAGGAATGGGAGATAGAATTGGCCTGAGTTCTTGGGCTGGGGCATGAATTGATGGAGCGAAGAGTTGGCATTTTCTGCATTTCCGAGTCAGGCTCCTTGCATCTGCTAGCATGGTGGGCCAGTAGTAGCCTGTCCTTAGAGCTTTGTGGGCCAACGATCTTCCTCCAATGTGATGCCCGCAGATCCCTGAGTGGATGTCATCCAAAACTTCAGCGGCCTACTCTGCCCCCAGGCATCTGAGCAGGGGGAAGGTGAAGGATTTCTTGTATAGTTCTTCATTAATTATCATAACCATGCTGCTTTGGCTTGTACCTTCCTTTTTTGTACTGGATCAGACGGTAGAATGCCGTATTTTTTGAACTGAATGAGGGGGGTCATCCAGTTCTCCTGTTCCTCTTCGACGATGTTGACTGTCTGGCAGGCGGTAGTGGACTTCTCATGCACCACATCGACCCAAACTGACCTCCTTATTTCTTGCAAGCTGGAGATGGCCAGTTTTGACAGGGCGTCAGCCCGATTATTCTGTGATCGAGGTATTTGCCTGATTTCATAGGACTTTAGGCTTGATAATCCCTGCTTCACCTTTTCTAGGTAGGTGGCCATGGCCTGATCCCTAGCCTCGTATTCCCCGTTGATTTGATTGGCAATGAGCTGGGAGTCAGTTGCTAGCACAATTCGCTCTGCACCTGCAGCCTTAGCTAGATTTATTCCCGCAAGCACGACCTCATATTCTGCCTCGTTGTTTGATGCAAGGAAGGTGAATCTGAGCGCATGCTCGAAATCCACTCCTTCAGAGCTGGTCAGTACGACGCCTGCTCCTGCACCATTGGCCGTTGAGGATCCGTCAGTGTATACTATCCCTTCTTCGGTGGGAGGCTCCTCCTCCCCTGAATGAGAACATTCAGCCAGGAAATCCGCCAGGGCCTGTGCTTTGATGGCTGTCCTGGGTTGGTATGATATCCCCAGTCCGCTTAACTCAATTGCCCATTTTAGCAGCCTTCCTGATTTTTCAAACTTTTCTAATATCCTTTCTAGTGGCTGGTCGGTGAGGACCACAACAGGGTGTGCGTCGAAGTAGGGCCTGAGTTTTCTGGCTGCTATGACGACTGCATAGGCGGCTTTTTCTACCATAGGATAGTTTCTTTCAGCTGTCCCCAGGGCGTGACTTACAAAGTAGATGGGCTGCTGTGAGCCTGCCTCTTCTTTCAGGATGACTGCACTCACTGTTGAGTTGGTGATAGCAATGTATAGGTATAGTTTTTCTTCGGCCACGGGTCTCGCCAAGGTAGGGAGCTTCTTCAGATGATCTTTCAATTGTTCGAAGGTTTTTTCTGCTCATCCTCCCATTTGAATTGCTTGTTGCCTTTCAATACTTTGAAGAAAGGGGTTGACTTGTCTGCTGACCTGGCGATAAAGCGAGCCAGGGCAGCCATTCTGCCTGTGAGCCGTTGAATGTCCCTTATGGTCTTAGGCTCTGGGAGGTCTAGGACCGCCTGAATCTTTTTGGGATTGGCGTCTATCCCCCTGGAGCTGACTAAGAACCCTAAGAAGTTGCCAGATCGGACTCCGAACGTGCACTTTTTTGGATTTAACTTCATTTTGTACGATCGCAGGGAGGAGAACGTTTCCTGCAGGTCCGCCAGGTGCTCCCTGTCCCCCTTGCTTTTGACAATTGCATCATCGACATAGGCCTCCAAGTTTCTCCCTTTTTGGTTTTCAAAGACCTTGTCCACCAATCGCTGATAGGTGGCGCCTGCATTCTTCAGCCCAAATGGCATCATTTTATACATGTAAGTGCCATGGCTGGTTATGAAGGCGCACCTCACCCTGTCAGGCTGCCAGAGGTACACTTGATGGTACCCTGAAAATGCATCCAGAAAACTTAACGTGGTATACCCACTAGTGGCGTCTACCAGTTGGTCTATCCTGGGCAGGGGGTAGCAGTCCTTTGGGCAGGCTTTGTTAAGATTTGTGAAGTCTACGCACATTCTCCATGCGCCTGATGACTTTTTTACCATCACAACGTTTGTCAACCATTCAGGGTAATCACAGACTTCAATGAAATCTGCTTTCAAGAGTTTTTCTATCTCCTCTTTTATCGCCGCGTCTTTTTCTACGGACATATTTCTTTTCTTCTGCTTTATAGGGCGAGCCTCCGGGTTAACGTTCAGCTTGTGAACAATAAAAGCCGGGTCGACTCCTGACATTTCATCTGCAGAGTAAGCAAATACGTCCCTGTTTTCTCTCAAGACTGCAATTAACTCCTTTTGGTAGGACTCCTCCAGGTCGGCCCCTATGAGAACCTGCCTTCCCGGTTCTAAGTCCACCAGCATGCTTTCCCCTTCAGGCTCTAAGTGGGCTGCTTTTTGTTGAGCAGCCGGGATTTCACCGTCCCTGCTGGGGGAGCCTTCGGCTTTTCGTTTTCCTTTTCTTTCTATTTCATGGGCCTGCAGGGCCACGGAATAATAGTGTCTGGCCGACTCCTGATCCCCATGGACCTTTCCTTCCATGCCAAAGTCTGTCACATAGGCTATGGTGAGGGCCCTGATTGACACAGCGGCTTCGATTTCATCTAGGGTGGCCCGCCCTATCAGGGCGTTGTATGCAGACTTGGCGTCCACCACAACAAATGATGCCGTGACATTCCTAGTAGAGGCTCCTTCCCCGAATGTTACCGGTAAGTCGATAATCCCCATGGGAAGTACACCTGCCCCACTGAACCCATACACCGATCCAGGGGCGGGCTTCAGGTGTCTTTTCTCTAGATTCATTCTTTCAAAGGCATCCTTGTACAAGAGGTTTGTGTAGGCGCCAGTGTCAACAATGTGGTTGCTAATCTCTAGAGTTAGGACCAAGGGGTCGATGTGCGGGTATATGACTCTCCCTGCGTCTTCAGGGGTGATGCTCAAGGTCGTACCCTTTGGGCTTCCTGCCCTCTCGGTGTAGCAAATCTGGTTTCGCAATTCGCGGATCTGCTTTTTCTGGCTTCGTCTGCTTGTTCACCCCTCTGCGTCTCCTGACACTACATGAATGATCGTGCGATTTTGGGCGGAGCCTTCGGGCTTGTCTGCCGCCTCCTTTTGGGGTTTGTTCCTTGCTTCATAGTTACTCAGCCAGCCGTTTCTTATGAGTTTCTCTATCTCATCTTTTAAGTGTCGGCATTCCTCCGTGGTGTGGCCTATGCAATCATGGAACGTGCAGAATTTTTTAGGATTCCCCTTTGGGCTGCGCGGCTTGTTTGGGCGATTTCATTTTGCTGTTTCCTTCTCCAGCTCAAAGATTTATGCCCTCGGCCTGTTGAGGGCCGTGTAGCTATCAAACCTTGGTTGGTAAGTTGTGCGCTCTTTCTTGGGGGTATCCCCCTCCTCTCTCTGTTTGCTTGGTTCGTTTCTGCCGCGTCCACCCTGCGGTCCCCCTTGCGGCCTTGCTTGGCCTGCAGGGGTGTCCGGCAGGCTGTGAAACTCTTCCCGCAGAATAAACCCTTCAGCGATTTTTCTGGCCTTGGCCAAAGTTTCAGGTTGGGCCCTGATCATCTGATTCTTCATTTCCCCAGGGAGCAGGGAGATTGTCAGGGCGTAGGCAGCGGTGGAATCATCAATCACTCTGACTTGCTGGTAGGACAAGTCAAACCTCTTTAGGTACTCCCTGACGCTTTCGCCCTTTTTCTGCTTCAGGGTCATAAGATCAAACCGAGTGAGTCGCCTTCTTTTGTTCCCTGCATATTGTTCAAGGAAGGCCTCGGCTAACTCTATAAAGAAGCTGATCGATCCCTGGCGAAGATCCCTGAACCATCCCTGTGCAAGCCCTACCAGGGTGGTTGGGAAGATTTTGCACCAGATTGCATCATCCACGTCATACATGCCCATATGACTCTCAAATGCCGCCAGATGATCCTCTGGATCTGTGGTCCCGTCAAACTTGACGGTGGGCATCTTGATTTTTGGGATGGGGTATTCTTGTACATCAGGATGAAGAGGAGTTTTTGTGGGCCTGCCTACCATTCGTGACCTGCTTTCCCCAGACTGGTTACCGTGGATATTCCATTGTCTAGGGATCGGTTTCCTCGTACTGGGGGAGCAGTGCCTCGGTGGCCGCCTGCTCGCTGCTTCGTCCTCCGTGTCAGGGGAGATTTGCCTGGATCGCTTTCTCCGAGACTGACCGAGGTTGTCATCTTGGTGGTACCCTGATTCAAGCGGCTATCCCCGGTTAAGTCTAGACTGCAGGCTTTGGGACAACCTCGGGGCTGGTTGTCCTTTTGCTGCTGGCGTTAACCTGGAAAAGACTCCGCCCTGCTTTTCTCCCAGGCGCTTAGACGCAGGTTCCTTGTGCCTCATCCGCTCCTGCAATCCCTGAGACAGACCTCTCCTCTCCCCAGACGCGGACTCCGTGGTGTGTATGGAGAACGCCTGTTGCTGGGCAGGCGGCTCTTAGATGCCTGCTGTGATGCGCCTCTGCACCTGTGCGTATACTTGAGCTGTTCATCTTGCTTTCCTTTGGGCGTTCCTGGTGGCGGTTCGCTTCGTGCCCCCAGCCCCATCCCTGCTAATTGAGGGGGACTGTCTGGGGGTCGTTGCGACCCTGCCTACCAGGTCCTCAGGGGTGAACTCGTGGTTAAGCATTGCGGAGAAGAAAGCGGCTGTCTGCACCATCTGAGCAGGGGTTAGGTTCAGGGTGTGTCCTGGATGTGCCCCCAGCTCTGGTGCTACAGCTGCACTTGGCATGCCCAGGAGACTGGTTCCCCCCATCCCCAGGATCGTGGCGGGAGGTGCCCTCTCCGGCTGCGGCATGCCGTATACGGGGGGTCACCGGTGGGACCGTCGGACCTACCCCTACACTGGTGTCAACGATCTCAGGCATGATTACTGGGATTGGTTAGTTTTTCTAATTGGGAATGGTTGATTTTTGTGGGTAATTCGTGGATACAACCAGATCTTCCCCACAGACGGCGCCAAATTGTTCCGGTATTGAAATCAATTAACCCGATTCGGAATTCGGGCTCGTATTGTTCGGAATTGCTCCGAATCAGCAACTGGTTAATCTTGCTAACCTCTCCTTTCTCCTACTCCACTGATCGGACCTTTCCCGGCGGAATGGGTTGGCTCCCTGCACACAGAACGCACAGGGCCTCGGAGGTTGTCCGAGGGAACCCTCTCCGATGCCTAAGTCAGTCCGTGAATGCCTTGAAGAACCTAGCTCGTGAGGAACTAGGTGGCGTTTTAAGAGTAAGAGTTCTAGAGAGAGAAAATCCAACCCCTTTCTTGTGGGAAATGGAAGAGTATTTATACCTTCCCACAAGAGAGGGAAGTAGGAAGAGGATGGGTGGATTAGGGGGTGACAAGTGGCTTCACCTCATCCACCCATTCCCATTTACCTTAGGCAAAATGACGAGGGGGCCTCTTGGTGGTCCCTGCCCTGCCCGGCAGGCGGGTAGGGGTCCTGTGAAGGCCGGGTTGAGCAGGCCGTATCGCCCTGCCGGGCAGGCGACTGCATGAAATTGTCCCCAGGGGGTTCTTTTTAATGACTTTGCTCTGATTGCCTATTAGGTCGGTTCCCGGGCTCCTTGGATAAAGTCCTCTGAAGGCCTGCTTGGCAGGCGGTCCAGAGCAGGCTGCCGACCCTCATCAGTAGGTATAGACCCCAGCATTATAACCCACAGGCTAAGTGTGGATCCCAGCTACAAGCCAGTCCAGTAGAAGAGGAGAAAGTTTGCCCCAGAAAGAAATCAAGTCATAAACCAGGAGGTAGACAGTCTGCTGGCTGCTGGAAAAATCAGGGAGGTGAAGTATCCAGAATGGCTATCTAACGTGGTGGTGGTCCCAAAGAAGAATGGCAAGTGGAGGGTGTGCGTCGATTTTACCGACTTAAACAAAGCATGCCCAAAAGACCCATTTCCCCTGCCACATATAGACGCCACAGCGGGGCATGAGATGCTAACCTTCCTTGACGTCTGGAGTGGTTACAACCAGATCAAGATGCATCCAGCAGACCAGGAGAAGACAGCATTCAAGTTTGAGTGAGGAATCTATTGTTACAATGTTATGCCTTTTGGTTTAAAGAATGCAGGTTCCACCTACCAGAGACTAGTCAACATGATGTTCAAGAGGCAGATTGGTGACACGATGGAAGTATATATTGACGACATGGTCGTCAAGTCAAAGCAAGCTTCGCAACACACGACGCACCTGGAGGACACTTTCAACACCCAGAGGGAGTATAAAATGAAGCTGAACCCTTCGAAGTGCACGTTTGGAGTATCATGTGGGAAGTTTCTGGAGTTCATGGTCACCCAGAGAGCAATTGAAGCCAGCACAGAGCAGATCAAAGCCATCCTCCAGCTGGAATCTCCACAGAAACATAAAGACGTGCAGCGCCTAACTGGAAGAATTGCTGCCTTGAGCAGATTTATATCCAGGTCTTCAGATAGGTTTAGACTATTCTATGATATACTGAAGAAGGCCCAAAGTTTTGAGTGGACCGCAGAGAACGAGAAGGCGTTCAGCGAGCTAAAGCAATACCTCAGCACTCCACCTCTACTGTCAAAACCAGAGCCTGGAGAACCACTCTTCCTATATCTATCAGTAGCCGAGGTAGCAGTCAGCGCGGTGTTAGTACGTGAGCACGAAGGAGCACAATGCCCAGTATATTATGTCAGTAAGTCTCTGCTTCCTGCAGAGACTAGGTACACATCACTTGAAAAACTCGTACTTGCACTTGTTACAGCATCCTATAAACTGCGACCTTATTTTGAATCACATGCTATTTCCGTAATAACAAACTGTCCTCTAAAAACTATAATGAGAAAACCTGAGTTGTCAGGAAGAATGGCTAAGTGGTCCATCCATCTGAGTGGCTTCGATCTGAAGTTTGTCCCCAGAACAACAATAAAGTCTCAGGCACTGGCAGACTTTGTATCCGATTTCAGCCCAACATTTCAGTCCCAGGCAGAGAAAGACATCCTCATCCTAGAGGAGGACAAGGGCGAACAGGTGTGGAAGTTGAATGTAGATGGCGCCTCCAACATGAGAGGATCTGGAGCAGGACTAGTTCTCAGGTCATCTCAGGGGGATCTCATAGTGTAATCCCCTAGAAAATCTAACGCGATACAGTGGCGGAAACACTGTAGAGTCGGGATTAAAACACACTGTAACTATGTCTTAGTAAAATTAAAATGGTAAAGTCAAACAATAGGCCTTAAATAAAATGACCAAAATTTAAAACAATCCACAAAAGGGGTTTGAACAATCCATAAAACATAATTATCAAAATAAACAAGAAGGATCCACACTGCTCGCTAGCCCACACCCGGAACACGTATACCTGCCATGTTAAAACATAACAGCCACAATCAGTGGGGAGCAACGCCAACGTTCTCCCAGCCGTATAACAGGATTTTAAAACTGTAATTACTATTATAGAAAAATAGTAAAAAGGAAAACAGTAAAACATCATATTAAAATAAGCTTTAGCGTAAAACAAAATAATCAAAAGGGTTTCCGAAGAAACATAAAAATATTTGTCAACCTGCAAACCAATTTATATCGATAATAAATAAAATAATCAAAATGGCGTTATGGATATTCGATCAGTGTGCACAAGGCTAGACTTTCACTAGGATAATACTGGAAACTAGCTTCGAGAACTGTAGACTTAACTCATAACAGAATCCAGTCTCTAACTAGGCAACTCAACTATAACAGGACTGCGTGCAGCGAGGTCCTGGTTTAAGTAGTATACACCCCTCTTGGATACCAAATGTATCCAGTTCAACTGACGGCGACTAACACGATGCGATATCTAGCTTAAGGGCACAATGCACACTCTCCTGGGCGAAACTACGCCCAGTTCAACGACCAAATGTGCCCCAAATGGGCACACCGGCTTTATAGCTGATGGCAAAAACGTACACCCCAGATTATTACTCTAACCCCACACTTGACTTTATTCCATAACTCCAAAACAAGCCATTATCGATATTCAAAAATAAATATAAACAATAGGAGAACAAAAGAAAAAGAAATCACTTTCCAAAAGAGGAAACTTTCTATTTTAGGAAACTTCTATTTTTAGAAACTTTACCAAAAATAGCATCATATCAAAATAGCAAAAATATTATTTTATACTAACATCACATTTTTAGTAAATGATATAGATTTATAAAACTAATACTTTCGGCCTTAACGATATTAATTACCAAAGTGAACATTTAATTTTATGAAATTATTATAATATCGTATAAGCGTTATAAAATGATTAAAAAATGTCTTAAACATTTTAATATTACTAATTAGGTTGTTTTCAAAAGTTAAAAAGCTAAAATTCCCTAATTATTATTAGTTTCGACAATAAAATTGTAAATAGGATTTTACGGCAAACATCAAATTAAATATTTGAACGTCTTTATTTAATTAAACCAACAAATATATTTAGAGTATGTTAAGGGATGATTTAACTCACCAAGTTTCAGATTTAAATACTTTCAAAATGGCTGGAAAAATAATTGTTTTTTTGGTAAGACGAAGCATTTTAACGTTAAATCACAATTTGTCCAAAAATCAATACTTATTAATTAAAGACTTTAATAAATAGTACAAAAATTACTTAAAATAGTTAAAATATATTTATGGACATTCTGTCCAGAAAAGAAAAATTTCCAGAATCCTAAAACTCGGTTTTTAAAGCGTTTTCTCGTTAATCGTCTAATCTCGACAATAACGATTAATAAAAATAGTAATTACAAAACGATTTAAGTATTAATATCCAAAAATTATTATTAAACCTAAAAATCATGATTTTCTATAAAATACATTTTTTCCAGATTTCCAAAAATTCCATATTTAATAAATCCCGCTAAAACCGTCTTTTAAACCCGTTTTCACAATTAACGATTCCATTAATAAAACTTATTGTTCCCAACATTTTATAAAGCAGTAAAAATCATAAAATTACATTTTGTTATGAAAGCATCAGAATCATATTTTTTTCCAGATTTACACAAAAGACCAGAAATTGAGAATTTAAACGACAAACACGGTTTTAACGATAAACGATAATTTAAAGTCATTAATTAATTCATCCACTTAAAAATTCCGAAAAATTATGAAAAAAATCAGAAAGTTCTATTTCATCAGAAAGTTTCACCACGTCAAAAATCAGATTAAAATAAAATGTTTAAGTACTAAAACTAAAAATCGGCTTTTAATCGTTTTTGTCCGTAAACGGTAATAATTCAATAATTGATAACTAAAATATCAGAAAAATATTAAATTATTAAAAATCATCAAAAACAACATTTTTACAGAATATAAACATATATTACATGTTTAGGCCGAATATTATGATTTTACAAATTAATATAGCGATTTAATCGTTAATCTCGTAAAAGCGATAAAAATACCGAAACATACAAATTTTCAACTTTTAAAATTTTTCCAGATTTTATGACATACATATATTGTCAAAAATAAAATATAGAAATATACATGCAATTACACAATTAAAATCATGCAATACCGAGTAACATCGACGTTACCTCTAATCCAAGTCCGAGTCGACGATGTATTCATCCGCTTCTGGATCCTCCAAAAATACTACAAAAACATGACATCCATGGTATGAAAATACCATAAGATCGCTGGAAAAACAAGGTGTATAACGATTGAAAATGAAATCGATTAATACCTTAACGAAGGAGACGAAAAGAGGATCGAAATAAGAGAAAAATAGGAGATGGAAGGCGATGCTTGAAGACGGTTTTCTGGCCAGAAATGGCTGCTGAAAAAATTCAGATTTCATGAACCAAAAGAGAGAGAAAGAGGAGGTATTTGGCTTAATTAAAATTGATGTAAATTGAATGAGAAAAAAAGTGAAAGGATTAAGCATAAACGAAGCTTTTAAAATTGATGAAAACAAGGTACATGCATACTACACAACTTGGCCAAAATGATGTATGTGGAGGTTGAAAAGTTTTTGCATGAATCATCACATTAAAATATGGTAAAAATATCTTGTGAAATAATTGTTCTCTTAATAACATAAAAATAATAAGTTATAAAAATATGTAGTAGTAGTGTGACATGAGGGTCACGGTCCAAAATGGTGGGAAGGGGTCCAAAAATAATTGTAGGTTGATAAAAAAAATGATCGTAAAATTATTAAAGGTATTTCAAAGCAATTAGAGTAAACCTCGCGTTGGAAAATAATTATTTACGGAACTTCGTAATAAAATCATTAATGACTAAATTTTCATAAATAAAAATATTTCTTAGTTGAAAATATCATATAAACATGTTTGGACCGTTTTATAAAAATAAATAACCCATATCCAAGCTTAAAATGATAGTTCGTACAAAAATGGAATTCTTTGCGAAATAAGCAAATAGTTTGCGACGAAAATTTAATAAATAGATTTATCATAGAAAAATAAAATATTTAAAATCTTTTAATGAAAATAAATAATATTAGACTCAAAAATATTATGAAGCTTGAAAATGAAGGAAACTGAAGGTAGAAAAATAACAGAGTTATGACGGAGTCATAACGGAATAGATAATAACACATAGAAAATTAGCGAGTGTTACACATAGTCCAGGTAGTACGATGCGAATTCCGGACAACAAACAACGAGGCAGAATATGAAGCTCTGATCTTAGGCCTCCAGCTGGCCTTAGATCTCAAAATCAAGCGCCTAGAAGTGTACAGTGACTCCCAGCTAATAGTCAACCACATGAACGGCTCGTATGCAGCAAAGGACTCAAAAATGTTGGCCTACCTTGAAGTAGCAAGAGACTTGTCCCTTAGATTTGTAGCTTTTTCAGTCAGCCAGATCCCAAGGGACCAGAATGCAGAAGCAGACGCCCTAGCCACCCTGGGGGCAACATTCAAGCTTTAGACAGTCTCCACCATACCCATCGCCCACGTCTTGGAGCCAGAAATCCAGAAAAATCAAGAAGCATCTGGAGGAGGCAAAGACAGAGCCTAGTGGCTGCAAGAGGCAGGAGTATGTAGTACCACCACAAATCAGGGAGAAATCTCAGACTGGAGGCAGCCTTACCAGGAATGGTTACAGAGCGACATCCTGCCAGCAGACAAGAATGAAATCGGGAGCTTTAAAATGAAGGCATCAAAGTACACCCTCATTGATGGCATCCTGTTCAAAAGATCGACTGTTGGACCATACTTAAGGTGCTTGGGTCAGGAAGAGGCAGAAGCTGTTATGCATGACCTCCACAATGGTGAATGTGGAAATCTTACAGGGGGCAGGAGTCTATCCAACAAGGCACTCCGCCAGGGCTACTATTGGCCAACAATTCGCAAAGATACCATAGAGTGCGTCAGGAAATGTGATGCCTGTCAGAGGCACGCACCAGTCAACCATCAGCCGGCAGAACCATTGTATCCAGTAATTTCTCCTTGGCCCTTCATGAAGTGAGGGATGGATATTGTAGACACCCGCATTTTGCCTGCTAGTGTCTATAGCAGTTCCCGACAAACACCCGATGATGATCGGACGCAAACGTGACTTAGTATACTCGGATTTGGACCCGAAATCAATAATATCTGACATGGACTTTTAGCGGAGTAATACTCTCACAAAACAGACCTCAAATTCAGGCCCAGTGGGTCGTTCCGAGCAAAATAAGACTAATTTGGACCAAAACCGACACCAAAAATAAATCCCGTCTTTTGGCGACCGGGTCAAAACCCGGTCAAAGACGAACCCGTCACAAAAACAGCCCAAGTACACCTTCTAGAAGCTGGCGCCCTTTCCTAAATTCAAAAAAGATCACATAATCAACCAAGTCAACCTTTTCCTCTTTTATCTCGGTTTACCTGATCCACTCGATCGAGTGGATTGACCCACTCGGTCGAGTGGAGCGTCAAAAACCGGATCAGGCCCATTTTCTAGGGCACTCGACCGAGTGCACTAGGGCCACTCGATCGAGTGACCCTAGGTCATGGGGTAAACTCTATAAATACCCCATGACCCTCACTCATTTGACAACTTTTTACCAATCCAATTCTACCTACATTCACCTCACATTTCAGTCACATTCTCTACCCTACAACCCTAAGCAAACACACCAAAAAAACCGAGTCCCTTGTCCCTCGAAAAACCGACAATCCATCCACACACACACATACACCATAACTTACATACATCCTCGATACTCCAAAGTCCCGTCACTATTCGCGAGTCCATTTTCGAGGTCCTTACTAAGCATGTATGTTGAGGGTGTCCTAAACCCCATTTCAATCTTTGTTTCTTTTATTTACATTTTTGTATCGTTAATATTATACCTATACTAGTATCGCAATCCTAACACTAACTTTAACTCTAATCCTAACACTTTACATTTTCGCATACTAACTTTTTATTCGAGTTACCAACATATTACTATCATACCGCGTATGTATATACATTAGTATCAAAAATCCGGTTTTGGATACGTTTGACTATAATTGTCGCCCAAAATCCGTCTAATCCCTTTACGAGCAACGACGGAAGTGGAGCCCTTTCGAGGAGCCCCGCCCCAATGTACTCAAGGGCGTGACGTGATCGCGACTAATCATAGTTGAACGCATTCGATCCCATTTTAATTAGTGCGGAACCCGTTGACACGAAAACCGACATCACATAACCCGAAAGGGTTAGTTTCGATGTCGTGACGTAGAGGGAGGCATTCCGTTGCTAATTCAAATTTTCTAACGTAAATGTTTTCATAAAACCCCGACAACGGTATTATAACCATACATGTACACGATTATAGTACCGGAGGTCGAGTTAAATTCAAATCATGCGATATTTGCATTTAATTCGACCGACCGTCGATTTTAAACCTCAAAAACGAGACGAGTCAACACTCGTACAGGGGCTACTCGACCGAGTGCACAAGCCACTCGATCGAGTAGCGTCCATAAAACTGGGCACACCCTTTTTCGAGGGGCTACTCGACCGAGCGCTTAGGCCACTCGATCGAGTAGCATCCATAACATTGGGCAGAAACTTTTTTGAGGACGCACTCGACCGAGTCAGACCATGACTCGACCGAGTGGGTCCTGTAACCCAGAAAACCGAGAGCTTAAATGCAACATTTAAGCCTCGTCCTTTTTTTACGACTTTTAGTCGACACGTGTAAAGCCAATCACGTGAATCCACTTTTCAAAACTCACGCTCATCACGACACTTAAAACGACTTTGATCGATTTTTCGACGTGATAAGTCGGGACAAGGCATCGAGGCATAGGATCGGGCTAGCATCACGCCTAGGTCCTATGTCTCCGTCCTTCGTTTGATGTACAACATAATGTGCATTTAAACGGGGTTAGTCCACTTACACATTTCGTGGTCAAGTTTACGTATGGGTCCGTTCCTATCTTTTTTTAATTATTTATTGTTCTGTTTATTTTTGTATTGGCCGGGTTGTATTTCCGCCCGTGTAACTTGTACGTTACTTATTTCCGAGTTTTATTTATTTACTTGCTTACCGCTTTATAAATGAACCTCGCATGCTAAATCATTTCGACTATAATCAAGATGCATTAAATGACGTAGTTAATCAACAACTCGCATGCTTAGCCCGAAAACGCTGTTTGCATATCATTTAATCGTTTTACTAGCGCGCGCACACGAACATGAACGATGTCTTAGTAGAGGCCGCCATGTGCGGGCGGGGCTGGGTGTCCTTAGTGGGCTTCCCAACACGTACCCTCACCCCTTACTCAGAACCTTTGGTTTCCGGATGTCCGAAACCCTTGGCGCACGAGAGTCATTCTATATACGAAAGCCGGTTTAGACGGTATCGATATTGCAATGCAAAGGGACGAGCCCAATAAACTCTGAAATCGAAGTAGGCTTACTTTGTGTATAGCCCATGACGACATAGAGTGGGCTCGTATGGTTCCGAATAACCACAAAATTCGGTGGCGACTCCATTTTGACTTAAATTTCGAACCCGAGAGCAATCTCACCACGAGATTCATTCGCCTACCCAAACCCGCGCGTGGCCGCGTCGGGGTGGACCTACGTCATGTCCACAATTTGGCGACTCTGTTGGGGATACCTGATGTACCACATGTCATCGGGGTTCCTAGGGTGAGACTCGAAGAGAAATCGTTCGAATATTAGTGTGCGCGCATTAGTTTAATGGTTCATGCATAACCCAAATTTTGCCCGGGCCGGTTACTTGTGACCGACGTCCCACTATACCACGGTGTATTCCTACATGGGTGCACTAAAGACTTCGATGGCGGAACTCACCGGGGTTTTACAGCAGGTCCTAGTTCCAAATCGGCTAGGAAGTCTGTCCCGTTTCGTGAGAATGCTATCGTTGTTGGTATAGACCCTACTTTGACCGACCGAGACTTAGTGTAAAGCATACATAAGCGTCGTTATAATGCTTGTTTGACTACGTGCTACTTGGTTTCCGTGTCATTTTTTTCAAAAACCGTCATTTCAAAAAAAAGTGCATCTTTCCAAAACACCCAAATTTTGAAAAACCCGAAATGTTGTCCGTTTCGGGACCCGTCTTTTCAAAATATCCAATTTTCAAAACTCGGAATGCCGCCGAAATTTAGGATCGAACGATTTGACTCAAAATATCCTTTTTCTCTAGTCGGCATGCTGCCCGTTTTAATTCTCGAATTTCCAACACCATCTCGATTTTCTGAATTTTCAAAATTCTAATCTTGGTTTTCGAAATTCCGTTTTTTTTTATTTTCGAACTCTCGAAAATTCATCCACTTAATATTCAATTTTCAAGCATCCAACTATCCTAGTAAACCTTCCTTGTTATAGGACCTACCGTCTAGCCGTGTGTCGGGTCTTTACATAGTATGTCGAAGGTCTATAGCGTCGAAACTCCGCTAATCCTATATCACGAGTTTCCCTCCTTTCCCGAGTCCGCCTTATCCGTCAAGGCACGACCGACCCGCGTAGGGCATACCCCTACAAAGGAAAGTCCGTCCATACACTCGAGTCAAAAGTCTGGGGAAAAGTCTCACGTGGACCTTCCTTCGAACGGGATTAGGCTCACAAAGCCAAAATCCTAAGGAAGTTATACCACCCATTGAGTCATCCGTTTAGATGTCTTTCTCGAGTCTTTAGTCTTCTTTCCTAGTGTCGCTCGGGATATACTTTTCCTTTCTTTTTTCCAAGATCTGGGTTCAGTTTCTGATTACGCGGTGTTCTTACAGACAGGCCGCCGGCAACTAGACACGCTCGAAGGATGGCTACTTTGAACAGCCTACAAACCTCTTTGGACGCCATGGTCGCGAAGCAGACCGATATCGAAGCCCAACTGACCGAAATGAGGGCTGGCCAAGTGGCCATTGTTGCTCGCCTAGCCACGGTGGAGCAAAGGGCTCCTAATGTCGAGGCTAATGAGCCTCTAGCTGAACTAGTCAGCGCGGTGCACCGACTAGAGGAACAAGTCCATTTGGCTGGGAGTAACAACATTCATCGGGAGAATAGTCGAGAGTACAACCCGCTGAGTGACAAGCTGCCCGCAAACCTGAACCTCACAGGTTTGCCCATGTTCGAGGGAACTGAGGACCCGTTACTACATGTGCGGGCCATCAAGGAATTCATGGCCATCAAGGGAGTGGATTCAACCATGTTCAAGAATCTCTTTGCTGCATCCCTTGAGAAGCACCCACGGGCCTGGTACTACAGGCTAGACCCGAAAAAATACCCTACATGGGATGATGTGGCTACCGAGTTCGCTCGGAACTATGCTGACAACACCGAGATCCAAACCACAATGCGATCTCTGGAGGTCATGGCCCAAGAGCCAAAGGAAGGTTTCACAAAGTACCTTCAACGCTGGAGGGCCGAGAGCGTGAAATTGGTCGATAAGCCCAATGAGAAGACTCTAGTGGAGGCTTTTGTTAAGAACCACCTCCCTTCCTACCGGGTTCACCTCCGGTACGCTGTCATACCCAATTTCACCACCCTTACTGAAATGGGTATGAGGATCAAAGACGACCTAAGACTAGAAAGCCTCACTAAGGCCGCTAGCAAAGGGTACCAAGGGGCCTCTTCCTCCACCACTAAGCCCCAGGCTGCAGCTCGCAGCATTTTCGACGCGGTTAATCTACTAGATGCCCCGTCCAAGAAGAACACCCCACCGCGGGTCTTCACTGATATAGGTACTACCTATACCTATGCCTTACAGAGGCTGTCCTCCAAGGGCCTAATCCAACCGATAGGCCCAACTCCTGAAGTTCCGGTCGAGCGGCGCTCCAAGAACTACAATGCTCAGGCCTATTGCCAATACCACCGGGGCAATGGGCACGACACCGAAAAATGTTGGAAGCTGAAACATTTGATCCAGGACCTAATTGAAAGCGGTAAAATCCCGCTACCCGGAGATAAGCCCAGCAACAAGGAGAACCCTTTCAGCTCCCATGCCATCTTTGCCAGGGAGGCGATTGACTGCTCTCACCTTATCTCTCCCTTCATCCCGCAAGTAAACGGGATCTGGTTTGATGACGAGGACGATATCTACCTCGCTAAAGGGGAAACTGTTCCCATCACCCCTGAGCAGATTCGAGAGGCCAAAACTCGAGTCCTAGCCAGCAACAACCTTGGTCGTCCCTATTTAGCCACAAGCACCAGGGATACCCCTATCCCGACAACCATCACCGATCCACTCGGGATGGAAGTCGCCCCTGAAGAGCCGACCGCTGAAACGGCTATTGTGAAGCAACTGAAGAAAACCCGAGTTGACCTCACTATATGGCAACTCCTTGTTAGCTCACAAGAACATCGAGAAGCACTTACAAAGGCTCTCGATCAAGTCAAGATCGACTCTTTGGCTACCCCTGCTGAAATGGTAGCCACGGTCCTACCCCACCTAAAGGGAAAGGCCAAAGAAGGAGGCCCAATGATCACATTTTCCGAAGCCGATCTGCCGCCATTCGGGACCTCCCACAACCTGGCCCTTTACATCACGGTGATTTGCCGGAGCAAATACCTCCCGATGACCCTAGTCGATGACGGGTCAGCCGTGAATGTCCTTCCTCTAAGGACCGCCAAAGCCCTCGGCATTACCGAGGCTGATTATATCCCGACTGCTCAAACCATCCAAGCCTTTGATGGGAGTCCAAAGTCGGTAGCTGGGGCCATAAAACTGACCATCATCACGGGCCCGATAGAAAAGGAGCTTGAATTCCAGGTGATTGATGTCACCTCATCATTCAACTTGCTCCTAGGAAGGCCGTGGATCCACGCGGTGAAAGCTGTGTCCTCCACCCTCCACCGTAAGATCAAGATGCCTCTACTCGACGGTGTTATTACTTTAGAGGCAACCCCAATGACCGTGGCTAGCTGTAACGCCACGGGCCGTACGGACCTCTGGGGGTTCGACTTTGTGGGGATGATCGAGGAAGAGTACCTCTTTAGGCCTTACTTCACCACGAGCATTGATACGATGCTCCAGAACCTAGGGTACCTTCCAGGGGCTACCTCTCGACCCGACCTTCCAGCTGGGAAGATCATCGAGGTCCTTAAGGACGAAGACTCTCACTTCGGCCTTGGTTATGCCACCACTCCGGGCAACGTTGTCCGAGCAGGAATCGAAAAGGCCTGCAACATCATGAAGGGTATCCACTTGAGCCCTTACAGCCCACGGTTGTCTGACTACTTTGTCACACCCGTATTCGGGGCTGTCCAGGTTGGGCTATACCAACCCAATGCTACGCACCTCGGGACCCACTTGGCCCGGGACTGCAACTACATCCCGGATGAGGTGTTCGCCCTCATCCAGTCCGATGAAGCGGATGATGCCGAGCCCGCGCTGGGGCTACTCTTCGAGGAAGACACCATAGCCCCGACTCCAAAAGAAGACCTGGTCAACCTGATTCTCCGCAGCAACAGGTTTGACCCGACCAAGCTGATCTCGGACGTTGGCTCCGAGACGTGAAGCAGGGCCTGGAGGAAGACTGTCAAGTGGACTGACAGTCAAGGAAAGATCTACAAGCTGGTCACCGGAGAGGGAGACATGCCTGAGTCTGAGTCCGAGTCTGAGTCGGAGTCTGAGTCAGAGTCTGAGGTCGAGTCTAGGGAAGCCGGTGCTAGAGTCACTCCTGTAACCCCTCTCCCTTCTATCATTCCTGCTGCTGGCACTTCGGGGTCTGTCCCGAGTGCCTTACCAATTCCGCCACTGACCAATGATCAGATGGCTGCTCTCTTTGAGCTGTTTTCCAAGTTTTCAATCAATAATAACAACCGTTCTGCTTACGACTTGTCTCTTTTAAATTCTGCTTTCAAAAACGTTTTATGCTATGACATTGAGAAATCCGACGAACAGGTACCCTTACCTCCACATCTGATCGAGCAACTAGAGCAAAGGGAATCCCGGAATCCGGTAATTGAAGAGACCGAGTCCATAAACGTGGGGAACAACCTTAGAGCCTCAGATACTTAAGATAGGGTTATCTTTAGATCCCGAGGAGAAACAACAGTTCATAAACCTCCTCCAAGAGTTCAAAGACGTCTTCGCGTGGTCCTACAAGGACATGCCGGGGATAGACCGGGAAATAGCCGAGCACCGCATACCAATCAAAGACGGGTGCAAGCCGGTCAAGCAGAAGCTTCGTCGAATGAGGCCCGAGTGGTCTCTCAAAGTAAAGGAAGAAGTCGACAAACAGTTCAAAGCCGGCTTCATACAAGTGTCCGAGTACCCGGACTGGGTTGCAAACATCGTGCCGGTTCCTAAAAAGGACGGTAAGGTGCGGGTGTGCGTAGATTTTCGGGATCTTAACAAAGCAAGCCCGAAAGATGATTTTCTGTTACCACACATCGACATACTGGTGGATAACACGGCCGATCATGCCCTTCTGTCATTCATGGATGGGTATGCTGGATATAATCAAATCAAGATGGCGGAAGAAGATATGAGTAAGACTACCTTCACTACACCTTGGGGTACTTACTGTTATACCGTCATGCCATTTGGTCTCATTAATGCCGGGGCCACGTACCAAAGGACCGCTACCACTTTATTACACGACATGATGCATAAAGAGGTAGAGGTCTATGTAGACGACATGATCGTCAAATCCAAAGAACGGAACGGTCACATCACCGCCCTAAGGAAATTTTTCACCCGATTGCGCAAGTACAACATGAGGCTAAACCCTCAAAAGTGCAGTTTCAGGGTAACGTCAGGCAAATTACTGGGTCATATCGTTAGCCAACGAGGTATCGAGGTCGACCCAGCTAAAATCAAGGCCATTACCGAGATGCAAGCTCCTAAAACCGAAAAAGAAATAAGGGGATTTCTCGGGAAAGTCCAGGATATTAGTCGATTTATTTCCAAGTTAACCATGGTGTGTGAACCAATTTTCAAGAAACTGAAAATAGGGGAACGGATACTATGGGATGACAAGTGCCAAGCTGCCTTCGACAAAATCAAGGAAATTCTGTCTGCTCCGCCAGTTTTGATGCCACCTCAACCCGGTTTGCCTCTGTCATTATACCTAACAACGACCGAGACAGCCATGGGGGCTATGCTGGCTCAGACAGTTGACTCCGAAGAACGAGCCATCTATTACATCAGCAAGAAGTTTTTAGAGTATGAGTGCAAATATACCATGCTCGAAAAGACGTGTTTGGCTCTAGTCTGGGCCACTAAGAAGCTTCGACACTATATGCTCAGCTATGCGGTCCATGTTCTATCCAAGATGGACCCGATCAAGTACCTCTTCGAAAAGCCCATCCTCAATGGCCGGATTTCAAGATGGACTCTAATGTTGGCAGAGTTCGACCTGAAATTTGTACCGTTAAAAGCTATTAAGGGGCGAATAGTAGCTGAATTCCTCGCTGACAGCCCGGTAACCGAAGAAGGACACACCGACACCTGGTCCTTCCCAGACGAAAATATTTTCCATACCGATGCCGAAACATGGGATTTATACTTCGATGGAGCATCTAATTTTCGAGGGTTCGGAGTCGGGATCCTTCTAATTTCACCAAGAGGGGAGCATACTCCCGTCTCCATCAAACTGGACTTTGATGTTACCAATAATGCAGCAGAGTACGAAGCATGCATTTATGGGCTACAAGCCGCCGCCAACCTAGGGATCACAAATCTCTGGGTACATGGCGACTCATCCTTGGTCATTAACCAAGCACTCCAAAAATGGAAGACTCGGAATGCTAATCTCGTGGCCTACCAGGCACGAGTAAGGGATCTCGAGAAACAATTCCAGAAGGTAGAATACATATACCTACCTCGGGAAGAAAATCAGTTTGCAGATGCACTTTCAAAATTGGCGTCTCTACTAAACATTCCCGACCACGTGACCAGTATGCCAATTTGTGTCGAAAGACGGTCTGAGCCGGCATACATCCATGACATCGAAGACATCGAGATCACTGATCCCGAACCTTGGTACCAGACTATATTACAATACCTGACAAATGGAGAATAGGGTCGAGCCAAGAAAGCCTTACGGAGGCTAGCCACCCAGTTCATCCGTACTGATGACAGACAACTGTACAAAAAGACGGCGCAGGGGGCTCTTCTCCTTTGTGTTGACAAATATAAGGCCGAGAAAGTAATGGCCGAAGTACATGATGGTGAAAATGGCCCGCATATGAATGCTCACATGTTGGTCCGAAAAATCATGAGGCTCGGGTATTACTGGAACACCATGGAGGCCGATTGCCAGTTATATGTCAAACATTGCCATAACTATCAAATCTTTGGCAATGTGCAACATATGCCGTCATCTCTGCTCTATACCATGACGTCACCTTGGCCATTCTCAACATAGGGTATCGACATAATCGGGAAAATAAATCCCTCTGGTACTGGCGGACACTGTTTCATTTTAGTAGCTATCGACTATTTCACCAAATGGGTCGAAGCTGAATCATATCGCATTCTCAATGCTAAGCATGTCGCCAAATTTATCCAAAACAAGATAATATGTTTGTATGGGATCCCACATGAATTTATCAGTGATCACGGGACTCATTTTCAAGCTGAGACCGCAGCCTTGCTGACCAAGTACAAAATTCAAAGGCACACGTCCTCGCCCTACCGTCCCCAAACGAACGGAGCAGTAGAGGCAGCTAATAAAACAATTGTCACCATACTCAAAAAGATGGCTGATAATTATCGGGACTGGCCCGACAAAATACCTTTTGCCCTATGGGGGTACCGGACATCAATTCGCACCGCAACCGGGGCGACACCATATTACCTAACCTATGGGATGGAGGCAGTCCAACCAGTTGAGCTAGAGGTACCGTCCCTCAGAATTCTGCTAGAAAGCCAAGTACCCGAAGCTGACTGGGTCCGAGCACGGTACGATTCGTTGGTTCTACTAGACGAACGACGGTCCCGCGCTCTCAACAACATCCAAATCTACCAGAAACGGATCCAACGGGCCTTCAACAAGCGAGTAAGGCCCAGAAACATTAAAGAAGGGGATCTAGTCCTTAAGTCTGTTCGAGCCATACTACAAGTTGACCCAAGGGGAAAATTCAAACCCAACTGGGCTGGGCCATACCTGGTAAAGAAAATCCTATCAGGGGGAGCATTAATGCTGACGGACCTGGACGGGAATGAGTTCGTCAACCCAACCAACCTGGACCAGCTGAAGCGTTACTACCCTTAGCCATTTCTCAATGTCATTAGCAATTTTTATCAAAATCGTCTATTTTACAAAAAGCAAGTCAATGAGCTAGAATTATTTATTCTACTGTCGCAAAACATCTTGAACCAATAGTCTTGGTGTAATTTAAGATTGCAAATTTCCTAAGCTTGAACTACGTTTGGTTTGATTCTGCTAATCGCGGATACGTAGGCAGCCCCTCAAAAGGGCACAACCAGTGCAATCGAGAAAAGACATGAACGGTTTAAATAATAAACTTCCTTTTATTAATTATCACAAAAAAAGAGAGCCCCAACAAACTTGGGAAAATTACAAGTGCAGGAATTCAAAAAAATACAAAAAAAAACACACGACAAAAATAGTAATAATATTTAAATAATAAAACTAAGGACTCGGTATTTAGGGCATCTTGCCCTTCCCCTTATCCTTGGCCTCCTTAACCGTCCACTGACGACGACGCGGAGGAGAGCGTTCCCGGATCACCACAGGAACCTCTATAGCCCGGACTCGTTTCTTGGAACTCGAGTCCTCATCCACCTCGATAGGCCCGAGTCGGGCCCTCACAGGCTCTGGGAGCCGGTCACGCGGACCTAATCGGTCCCGGGCCGCCAGCCTTGGCCCAAGTCGCCGCTCCAAGTCAGTCTGGGGGCTTTGCCGCCCCCGCGTGCCACTAGCACCGGCACCTTTAGCTCGAGTCTTAGTATGTGACTTAAGACCCGACTCTAGTCGGACTAAGGTAGCAGGGGTCTCTCCCTCATCGAAGAATCCCCTATTGTCCTTTGCCGTCTCCCGACAGACCAGTTCGAAGGCCTCATCGACCTTCAGAGCTTTGCGAGCTTCCTCGGACTCCTCAGAAGTCCATTTCTCGTAAGCCCGAGAAACCCAAGCGGATTGGCAAGGGTTGGGAATAGTCCATGTAGGACGAGTGAACCATCGTTGCAACCAGGTGTCGCACATAGCGTCCGTCAGTTGGAGCGAGACGCTAATAATGGCTTCAGTCTCAGGAATGCGCTGAGACGAACCGAACTGCCTCAGAATGTGGTCCGGGTAAATGTGAACTGTCCAGTCGAGGGACAGGATCACAAGATAACGAGCTTGGTCCCTCTTGGCCAACCCCGTCAGCTTAGAAAGGAACCACCAAGCAACCGTCCACCTAATCAATGGGCCACCGTGGAACACCAATTCCTCGTCCCAGTAAGCTCGATTTATATGGTGATTCGAGCTTATCTGGCGCCCTCTTGAACTGATTTGGCTGCTACGGTAGTTGGGAACACTCGGAGGAGGCTCCATGATCGACAGGCGTTCCGACAACCAAACCTACAAAGAATATACAAAATTCATGAGTGACGGAATGGTCCTCTGCAGCCCACTCGATCGAGTATACCATCTCACTCGATCGAGTAGGGCTCTCTGAAGACAACCAGAATCTCGTCAGGTGTGACACTCGATCGAGTAAAGCATCCCACTCGATCGAGTAAGCCCTTCACAGATGGACAGAAGCACTTTGCAGACATCACTCGATCGAGTGATAGGTCCACTCGATCGAGTGACTTACGGACCTCAGGAAATCGCGCGTAAAAAAAAAAAAAAAAACGCGAGACGTATACCTGCAGAATGAGGGTGCTCCCCGTCAGTTGTCGGGTTGGGTCAAGTCGCCTAGCATCCAGACCCATGATGAGTTCCCCAGTGGCTAGCCAGGCAGGGCTATGACCAGTCTCCATCTGGTCAACCACTCCAATCAGCCTAATTTGACCCACGCAGGAGTCAGCATTCATCAACCCCTCGAAGACGTAGCGGTGCAGCATGCACAATGCAAAAGCCCTACGCTTGTGGGAAGGCGTAGCCCTTACATCTTGACTGTTCATGAACTTGTCAGCCAAGTCAAAGAGGGAAACAGTATCTCCCCGCACCATTCGATCTGTCTCAGCATGAGACAGACCCAGGAAATCCCTCAGTCTTCTCCTCGGGTCCGGGTAGAACGGAGGGATGGCAGGACGAGCCACAGGGCTCCAACCCCCGATGGCTGCGATCTCCACGGGAAGAGGGCATATTTCTCCCCGCGGGAACGCAAAGACGTGATGGGTAGTATCCCAAAACGCCAGACAGGCGTCCAAAAAGTGTGAATCAGTCACTAGGCGCCGAAGAGGAAACAGGCTGACAATCCCCATTTGGGTCAGTTGAATTTTGTCCTCGTCCCGAAAGTGCTGGGACCAGGCAAAAAGCATTGAAGTGAGATGCTCGATACCCATGGCAGGAACTTGATTTCTCTTGAAAGCCTGAGGGATTTTTTTTAAGAGAAGAAGAGTTTTGATTTGAGGTGCAGTAAGCTGAAGCAGGGAGACCTGTATTTATAATAGGGAAGCCTGACTGTAACCTAGCTAACCCTGCCTCCTCAGCAATCTGGGCCCCAACGTGTGCAGGCCTGACTTCAACCCAGAATAGGAATCTAGTTGTCCCGAGTTTTCCTAAAATTTTTCTAAAAATTCCTAAAATTCTAAAAAAAAATTCAAAAATTTCAACTTTTTTCAAAATCAAGCACATTTTCCCCAGCACGAGTCGGTGTTTTGCCTGTGTGTTACATGCAATTTTTCATGTGTCAGCATACAGGTGCACCCCACGACTTCAGAAGCAAGTCCCCGCGCAACTACTTCACTCCCCAACGTGAGCCCATATTTATCCCAGAATGCTACAGTCAAAGCCATAATGTATCAGCATACGGGTACTCCTACACCTCCAAAAGCAAGTTTTACTCCCCACGGAGCTATCATCAGCAGGACCGGTATGACCCTCTGCTTATGGCTGGCGAGCCCTTCACGCAAGTCTACTGGACTATAAACGACCCGACCGGAAGGCTGCCAGGTCGTAATCTGCGATTGGCCTGGTAGCTACTCTGACTTTCGCCTTGTCCAAGCCTCAGTCAGAGTGGGGGCTCTGTAGACACCCGCATTTTGCCTGCTAGTGTCTATAGCAGTTCCCGACAAACACCCGATGATGATCGGACGCAAACGTGACTTAGTATACTCGGATTTGGACCCGAAATAAATAATATCTGATATGGACTTTTAGCGGAGTAATAATCTCACAAAACAGACCTCAAATTCAGACCCAGTGGGTCGTTCCGAGCAAAATAAGACTAATTTGGGCCAAAACCGACACCAAAAATAAATCCCGTCTTTTGGCGGCCGGGTCAAAACCCGGTCAAAGACGAACCCGTCACAAAAACAGCCCAAGTACACCTTCTAGAAGCTGGCGCCCTTTTCTAAATTCAAAAAAGATCACATAATCAACCAAGTCAACCCTTTCCTCTTTTATCTCGGTTTACCTGATCCACTCGATCGAGTGCATTGACCCACTCGGTCGAGTGGAGCGTCAAAAACCGGATCAGGCCCATTTTCTAGGGCACTCGACCGAGTGCACTAGGGCCACTCGATCGAGGGACCCTAGGTCGTGGGGTAAACTCTATAAATACCCCATGACCCTCACTCATTTGACAACTTTTTACCAATCCAATTCTACCTACATTCACCTCACATTTCAGTCACATTCTCTACCCTACAATCCTAAGCAAACACACCAAAAAAACCGAGTCCCTTGTCCCTCGAAAAACCGACAATCCATCCACACACACACATACACCATAACTTACATACATCCTCGATACTCCAAAGTCCCGTCACTATTCGCGAGTCCATTTCCGAGGTCCTTACTAAGCATGTATGTTGAGGGTGTCCTAAACCCCATTTCAATCTTTGTTTCTTTTATTTACATTTTTGTATCGTTAATATTATACCTATACTAGTATCGCAATCCTAACACTAACTTTAACTCTAATCCTAACACTTTACATTTTCGCATACTAACTTTTTATTCGAGTTACTAACATATTACTATCATACCGCGTATGTATATACATTAGTATCAAAAATCCGGTTTTGGATACATTTGACTATAATTGTCGCCCAAAATCCGTCTAATCCCTTTACGAGCAACGACGGAGGTGGAGCCCTTTCGAGGAGCCCCGCCCCAATGTACTCAAGGGCGTGACGTGATCGCGACTAATCATAGTTGAACGCATTCGATCCCATTTTAATTAGTGCGGAACCCGTTGACACGAAAACCGACATCACATAACCCGAAAGGGTTAGTTTCGATGTCGTGACGTAGAGGGAGGCATTCCGTTGCTAATTCAAATTTTCTAACGTAAATGTTTTCATAAAACCCCGACAACGGTATTATAACCGTACATGTACACGATTATAGTACCGGAGGTCGAGTTAAATTCAAATCATGCGATATTTGCATTTAATTCGACCGACCGTCGATTTTAAACCTCAAAAACGAGACGAGTCAACACTCGTACAGGGGCTACTCGACCGAGTGCACAAGCCACTCGATCGAGTAGCGTCCATAAAACTGGGCAGACCCTTTTTCGAGGGGCTACTCGACCGAGCGCTTAGGCCACTCGATCGAGTAGCGTCCATAACATTGGGCAGAAACTTTTTTGAGGACGCACTCGACCGAGTCAGACCATGACTCGACCGAGTCAGACCATGACTCGACCGAGTGGGTCCTGTAACCCAGAAAACCGAGAGCTTAAATGCAACATTTAAGCCTCGTCCTTTTTTTAGGACTTTTAGTCGACACGTGTAAAGCCAATCACGTGAATCCACTTTTCAAAACTCATGCTCATCACGACACTTAAAACGACTTTGATCGATTTTTCGACGTGATAAGTCGGGACAAGGCATCGAGGCATAGGATCGGGCTAGCATCACGCCTAGGTCCTATGTCTCCGTCCTTCGTTTGATGTACAACATAATGTGCATTTAAACGGGGTTAGTCCACTTACACATTTCGTGGTCAAGTTTACGTATGGGTTCGTTCCTATCTTTTTATTATTATTTATTGTTCCGTTTATTTTTGTATTGGCCGGGTTGTATTTCCGCCCGTGTAACTTGTACGTTACTTATTTCCGAGTTTTATTTATTTACTTGCTTACCGCTTTATAAATGAACCTCGCATGCTAAATCATTTCGACTATAATCAAGATGCATTAAATGACGTAGTTAATCAACAACTCGCATGCTTAGCCCAAAAACGCTGTTTGCATATCATTTAATCGTTTTACTAGCGCGCGCACACGAACATGAACGATGTCTTAGTAGAGGCCGCCATGTGCGGGCGGGGCTGGGTGTCCTTAGTGGGCTTCCCAACACGTACCCTCACCCCTTACTCAGAACCTTTGGTTTCCGGATGTCCGAAACCCTTGGCGCACGAGAGTCATTCTATATACGAAAGCCGGTTTAGACGGTATCGATATTGCAATGCAAAGGGACGAGCCCAATAAACTCTGAAATCGAAGTGGGCTTACTTTGTGTATAGCCCATGACGACATAGAGTGGGCTCGTATGGTTCCGAATAACCACAAAATTCGGTGGCGACTCCATTTTGACTTAAATTTCGAACCCGAGAGCAATCTCACCACGAGATTCATTCGCCTACCCAAACCCGCGCGTGGCCGCGTTGGGGTGGACCTACGTCATGTCCACAGATATTGTTGGTAAGCTACCAAGAGCCCCAGGAAACAAAGTCTTCATGTTGGCCATGACAGACTACTTCTCCAAGTGGATAGAAGCAGAAGCATTCCCTCAGGTGACTGAGAAACAGGTTATATCCTTCATAAAACGTAACATTATCTGCAGGTTTGGCATTCCTTCAGAAATCATCTGCGACAATGGCTCCCAATTTATTGGCAACAAGATGGAAGCCTATTGCACCAGGTGGAATATCACACTAAGCAAGTCTACCCATGAAACCCTCAGTCTAATGGTCAGGCGGAGTCTAGCAACAAAATTGTGATAGACAACCTGAAGAGGAGACTAGAGGAAGCAGGGGGGGAGATGGGCAGAAGAACTCCCCTTGGTGTTATGGTCCGACAGAACCACACCCAAGGTGGCTACAGGACAGACGCCTTTCAGCTTAGTCTTTGGTGCTGAGGCGGTCATCCCTTCATAAGTAAGAGTGCCTACCCATAGATACGGTTGCATAACAGAGGAAAAGAACCAGGTGGAAATGGCAAACAACCTGGACACCATAGACGAACTCAGAACAGACGCCCAAATCAGGATGGCCTCCTACAGGCAGACAGTCGCCAGAAGCTACAACAAGAATGTCAAAGTAAGAGTTCTGCGAGAAGAAGACCTAGTTCTCAGAAAAGTCTTCCAGAACACCATAAATCAGCAGGCAGGGAAGTTCGCCTACAATTGGGAAGGACCCTACCAAGTGGAGAAGGTGGTTGGGAACGGAGCCTACCGACTTATGACCATGGAGGGGAAAATCATCCAAAAACCATGGAACATCATACACTTGAAGAAATACTTCTTTTAAATGGGCCAACGTCGCCAGAAACAGGGGCCAACGTTGCCAGAAACATGGGCCACTGCCGCCAGAAACATGGCATATATTCTGCCAGATGCACCTCCACCAGAACCCAGGTTTAATCTTATCAAACCTTGCAAACATATATTTAAACTTTCCTTTTGTCCTTCTGCCTGTTTTGCTTTCTTTTCACAAAATTTAAAAGTCAGATGTTTCATCTTCAAGTATGCCTTTAGAGTTTGACCCTTTCATGTCATTAAATTTTGATTTTCTTTATGCATGTGTCATCAAATTTGATTTTCTTTTATGTCATCAAAATTTGATTTCCTTTTTGCATCAAAGTTGGATTTTCCTTTTGCATCGAAGTTTGATTTTCTTTTCGCATTACATTTGATTCTCTTTTTGCATCAAAGTTTGATTTTCTTTTTCATATGTTTTCGAAAGTTTATTTTCCTCCGCATATGTCTTCAAGAATTGCATCCCCCGTCTTTGCCAAATTTCATCAATTTTTCCAAACTAGGAACTGGTAACTAATCTGGTGGAGTGTAGAATTTCTACAGAGGCGTGTGTCTTGTGACTAAGTGCCTACAACCGGGACATTACAGTCTCCTGCGCCACTTAGCACCCGCGCAAAGCGTGGCATCTCCTACTGAGTGGGCGAACTAAATCCCAGGCCACCACTATATCAAAGGTCGACCATACAAACATAAGGCATGCATACAACAGAAGGTAGTAAGACAAAACTACAACAAACGATTACAATCAAAAGCAAACACTTATGATCGAAAGCAAACGATTACGATCAAAAGTTAAACATATGAGTGCCACAGTATTCAACAGACACTTTGCTCCCCTGAGCAAAGACGAAGGTACTATAGAATTTTTTGCAAACACTAACAGATCGGAAGTTCATGCCCCACAGGATTCACAAGTCGGGAAAAGAGTACAACAAAAGGGGAGTAACATCACTCCAGCAGAACTTGGCCCACAGCCTGGACATTTTCCTCTGGTGGAGGTGGAACTGTAGCAGATCCTCCTGCAGAAACCTGGGTCTCTGGATAATCAAGACGAACAGCAGCATGACCTCTCCCACGATCATCAGCGGCGTCCTCCTGATCCACAACCTCTTACCCATCAGCATCCTGACCAGGGGGAGGAGAATCAACAAATTCTTCCAGATCCTCCGCCTCCACGTCAGAGAAGAGCATCCGAGTTAGACGCCATAGGAAATTCCTCTTACAGTCGCTTCTTCTCTACAACCAGGTCCCAATCTTTGTGCTTCTCCACCATATCTGCACTAAGCTTTTGTCTTTTGCCAGATTCCTCCACCAGCAATCCGCGAACCAAATCCAACTCCTCCAGAGAACTTTTTCTAGCACAGATCTGGGACCAGGAAGTAGCATATGATCCAGAAAAGTCATGTCCTCTGTAGACTTGGACGTACCGAAGTCTCCAGGAAATTCGAGCACCACTCCAGCAGGAACGTCCTCAACGGACCTGGGGGCAGAATAAGAGTGAGACTCAGAAAGATTTACCACTAGGGGTTCATTTTCTGCAGGAGTAATTTCTGAGAGAGGTGACGAGTTACACCTTCTCCTCGAACCTGCAAGGCCAGCAGAAGCAGAACTAACTTTTCTCTTGGAGACCGCCCTAGTAGCAACGGCCTACCTCCTAGCAGCCACTTACTCTATGGAAACACGAGGCTTAGCAGGATCCTGACAAGGAAGGCAAGCGAAAGTGAGTACCATGGAAAGCCGAGGCCAGGCAGACTTAGCCCAGCATGGATGTATCTTATCCGAAGACATGTTCTTTCCAGACTCTTCTTCTTCTGGGGGAGGAGATGAAGGATCACCTTTGGAAGAGTAGAGCAAGTTGCGAAATGTCATCTGCTCTGGGTTTAGGCCGAATGGTCGGGTCAAAGAATCAATCATCACGTAAACCATCTACAATCCAAGCGAACGGAAATTCCCGCCTAAGATGAGCTTAGTCGGAAATTTGGGGGCATTTGTTTGGGCCAAAAATCGCCTCTCCGGAATACGACATGGCGCATTATGAGTGGAAGGTCAAAAGGTCAGAGGTCAAAAGGTCAGAGGTCAAAGGACGGAAGTCAAAGTCGAGGACTAAAAGACGGAAGTCAAAGACGTCAAGACAATCAAACCCTGAATAACAAACAAGGTAATGGGCCAAGCAAATGAGAGAGCCCAAAACGTAACCTAACTACAACAAACTCAGCCCATACAAACAAAAGAAAGAGGATTAAAGAGGCAATCCCTACAAATGGGGAAACCCTCCTGCAGACCGGGAGAGAAAGGAGGAGAAGGATGTAACGGCTGGGAGAGGATATTAAAGGCCAAGATCTCAAGCAATAAAAGAGGGATTGAAGGCAAAGACTCCAAGTAATAAAGAGATAACGGGCAGCAGCAATATAAAAGGAGGAAGGAGAGGAAGAGAAGGGGGATCATTGCACACCAACTCCAAGCCTACAATATAGCAAAATACTTATCATCATCCATAGATTATATACCCATATTTGTATTCTTATCTTCATTCTTTTTCCGTTCATAGTGAAATCTTGGCGGGATTCCGACTCCCCCTGCGGTTTTTCCCACATCGGATTTCCGCGTCACCAAACTTTGTGTGTCGTCTTCTTTCTTTCGTTGTTCCTAGTTTACTAGATTCGATATTACTTTGCCAACCCATAGTTATAGGACGATCGCTTTAACCCACAACCAAAATCGTAAACCTGGAAAATCTTTACCAAAACACCTACGAAAGGTTTTCTCGGGTTCAGGATCGAACAGAGTAAGCTCTGATGACCGAAAAGACCTGGGCATAAGCAAAACTACAAATAGGGAGTGAGATCAATCTCAAGGAGTTTTAATTCCTTGAGACGAAAGGGAGCAAAAAAGAAACAAGCTAAAAAACAAGAAAAACCGTTTTCCCGGCAACGGCGCCAAATTTGATATGGGTTAAGTCGTCTCACCCAATCAAGATAAACCCAATGCTACTAACAAAAATATAGCGGCAAGCAAGGTATCGTATCCACAGGGAAACAGTTAAACACGTCTAATAGCTATGGCGATTCTAAAATGCTCTAAACGGGTTGATTGATGGAGATTAATAAAAAACTACTAAAATACGAATGTGAATAAAAGATTCTAAAAAATGAGAGGAAAACTAAGGTCACGGGTTCACGATAGATAATCGACAATTAGGCAACGACGATAATAAACACATAACATGCTAGTCGGCTATAACACGTTCTTTCGAATCGTATCAACCTAGGAAGGATCTAACGGGCTCTTGCAACTTATTAGGCTCCCTACAAAATCGTGCGTGATCTAATCCTAATTCGGCTTTCGCACAGGAACTAGAATTTCCCAAACAGATTAAAATGTTGTGGCCTTTAACAAATTAATCGACAAATAAAGCACGCGAAAATAGTACTAGCATAATTATAAATTTAGTATCGAAGCAACATAATCGTATAATAATCCATCGATCCCCCTCGACCCTAGCGAGAAAATTAGCTACGCATGATAATTACGAAACAACAAATCGCATACATAGAATTCATGATAAAAAGTGAAGCAAATAAATCTAACAATAAACGAACGAGAATCTAGCGAACTAAACGGAACGACGAATTGTAAATAGAGAAGATTATGACGAACTAAGTAATTTACGATGAAGATTGAAACGTAAAACTGAAAATTGCATAAACGAATTTACCGAAATCGAGTACGAGTTGAAACCGAGTGCTAGAATGCTAAGTGTCACATGTGTTTTTCTAAGGAAAAATTCTAAGTTCTTAAAAAAAGTGATAGAAAACAAAATAAAAAGCCTTTGTTAAACAAAATTGGCGGAAAAATCTGAGTGTGCACGTCGGCCGGCCAGCAGGCGGCCTGCCACATGCAGGGGCCAAAGCGCAACTTGAAATCAAGCTTAAATCGTCAAATGTGTCATGTCGGCCGGCCAGCAGGCGGCCTGTCAGGGCAGGGTGGCGCGCACAACACTAATAAAACAAGTAATGGGCCGCTTTCCATGGCCCAATGAATCGACACTTCTCATTTCTTCTTCGCCTAGACGTCCTAAAGCACGGGTTTTGTCTCGGGATCGTTCTTCTAACCAGATATGAGTGTGAATGCACATAAAGACCTGAAATCGTGTAGAATCTACAAAAACACTCACTCAAAGAAAAATGTTAGAAGAAACGGCTCTAAAGAGCGCATTCCGACCGGAAAAGACAACGAAATCGAGGGAATAAAGCTATATAAACACGACACATGAAATGAATAAGCAATCACCTAAAACGTGATTCTAGGAAGGCCTTGGATCCATGAAATGAAGGCAATCACCTCCACCTACCACCAGTGTCTAAAGTTCCCTACACCCTGGGAAGTGCAGAAGATCAGTGGAGACCAAGGAGAGGCCAAGGATTGCTATAGGATAGCCCTTAAGAAGACGGCGAGTCCCCTAGCATAGCAATTACAGAGCCTTCACCTGCCTCTGCAGGGGTACGTCGAGCCACCTCAGGCGGAGGTAGATGAAGTCAACTTGGACAAGCAACACCCAGAGCGAAAAATGTTAATTGGATCATAGTGTACAGGTAGTATCCGCCAAAACCTCATTGATTTATTAAAGACCAAAATGAATTGTTTTGCTTGGTCACATGATGATATGGTAGGTATAGACCCTAGCATTATAACCCACAGGCTAAGTGTGGATCCCAGCTACAAGCCAATCCAGTAGAAGAGGAGGAAGTTTTCCCTAGAAAGAAATCAAGTCATAACCCAGGAGGTAGACAATCTGCTGGCTGCTGGAAAAATCAGGGAGGTGAAGTATCCAGAGTGGTTGTCTAACGTGGTGGTGGTCCCAAAGAAGAATGGCAAGTGGAGGGTGTGTGTCGATTTTACCGCCTTAAACAGAGCATGCCCGAAAGATCCATTCCCTCTGCCACATGTAGATGCCATGGTAGATGCTACAGCAGGGCATGAGATGTTAACTTTCCTTGATGCATGGAGTGGTTACAACCAGATCAAGATGCATCCAGCGACCAGGAGAAGATAGCATTCAGGTCTGAGAGAGGTATCTATTGTTACAATGTTATGCCTTTTGGTTTAAAGAATGCAGGTTCCACCTACCAGAGACTAGTCAACAAGATGTTCAAGAGGCAGATTGGGGACACGATGGAGGTATATATTGACGATATGGTCGTCAAGTCAAAGCAAGCTTCACAACATACAACGCACTTGGAAGACACCTTCAACACCTTGAGGGAATATAAGATGAAGTTGAATCCTTCAAAGTGCACATTTGGAGTATCGTGTGGGAAGTTTCTGGGGTACATGGTCACCCAAAGAGGAATCGAAGCCAGCACGGAGCAGATCAAAGCCATCCTTCAGCTGGAGTCCCCGCAGAAACCTAAAGACGTACCACGCCTGACCGAAAGAATCGTTCCTCTAAACAGATTCATATCCAGATCCTCAGATTGGTGCAGACTATTCTATGATATACTGAAGAAGGCCCAAAGGTTTGATTGGACAGTAGAGCACGAGAAGGCGTTCAGCGAGCTGAAGCACTACCTCAGCACTCCACCTCTACTGTCAAAACCAGAACCTGGGGAACCACTCCTCCTGTATCTATCAGTAACCGAGGTAGCAGTCAGCGCAGTATTAGTACGAGAGCACGAAGGAGCACAACATCCAGTATATTATTTCAGTAAGTCTCTGCTTCCTGCAAAGACCAGGTACACGTCTCTTGAAAAACTTGTACTAGCACTTGTTACAGCTTCCTATAAACTGCGACCTTATTTCGAGTCACATGCTATTTCTGTAATAACAAACTATCCACTAAAAACTATTATGAGAAAGCCCGAGTTGTCAGGAAGGATGGCCAAGTGGTCCATACACCAATGTGGCTTTGACCTGAAGTTCGTCTCCAGAACAGCAATAAAGTCCCAGGCGCTAGCAGACTTCGTATCCGACTTCAGCCCAGCACTACACTCCCAAGTGGAGAAAGACGTCTTTATCCTGGAAGAAGACAAGGGCGAACAGGTGTGAGAGCTGAATGTAGATGCCTCCAACATGAGAGGATCTGGAGCAAGACTAGTTCTCAAGTCACCTCAGGGGGATCTCATAGTTCAGGCAGTACGATGCGAGTTCCGGACAACAAACAACGAGGCAGAATATGAAGCTCTGATCTTAGGCCTCCAGCTGGCCTTCGATCTCAAAATCAAGCGCCTGGAAGTGTACAGTGACTCCCAGCTAATAGTCAACCACATGAACGGCTCGTATGCAGCAAAGGACTCAAAAATGATGGCATACCTTGAAGTAGCAAGAGACTTGTCCCTCAGATTTGTAGCCTTTTCAGTCAGTCAGATCCCAAGGGACCAGAATGCAGAAGCAAATGCCATAGCCACCCTGGGGGCAACATTCAAGCCTGGGACAGTCTCCACCATACCCATCATCCACGTCCTGGAGCCAGCAACCCAGAAAAATCAAGAAGCATCTGGAGGAGGCAAAGACAGGACCCGGTGGCTGCGAGAGGCAGGAGTATTTAGTACCACCACAAATCAGGGGGAGATTTCAGACTGGAGGAAGCCCTACCAAGAATGATTACAGGACGACATCCTGCTAGCAGACAAGAAAGAAATCAGGCGCTTTAAGATGATGGCATCAAAGTACACCCTCATTGATGGCATCCTGTTCAAAAGATCGACCGCTGGACCATACTTAAGGTGCCTGGGCCAGGAAGAGGCGGAAACTGTTATGCATGACCTCCACAATGGTGAATGTGGAAATCATGCAGGGGGCAAGAGTCTATCCAACAAGGCACTCCGCCAGGGCTACTACTGGCCGACAATGCGCAAATATGCCATAGAGTACGTCAAGAAATATGACGCCTAACAGAGGCACGCACCAGTCAATGATAAGTGTAGTTTGTAGTGCCTAATTTGTTGTGTTTTGGTCCCGTTTTCCTTGTGGAACCGCTCTTTGGAGCGGTTTATGGGCTACTCATGCTTCTTCTAGTTCATTTTAGGTCCCCAAGATCATACATGGAGAATTGGAACGATTCCGACTCGTTTCATACGCTTTTGGAGCCAACGAAGAGAAGGAACGATCACTCGGTGCCTTGGATTTGATCCCGAGACCTTGGGACCCAGTCCCGAGCCACTTAGACTCAATCCCGAGCCCCAAGAATCGATGAGAAGACTATGAGAAGCAAGGAGGGACCTTAGAGGCTATAATGGAGGCATATAGACCCTTCCCGGGCGGGATAGTGGCCTTCCCGACCGGGAAGGAGTGCACAATTGAGCAGGCCACTGTTTTGGACCCGTCTCGGCCGAGAAGCACTTCGTCCCGGTCGAGACCATCTCGTCCCGGGCGGGACCGTTCCGTCCCGGGCGGGATGAGTGAGCTGCAGCACGCAACTTATTCTTTTCTCCTCTTTCATTCTTGTAACCTTATAAATACTTCCCCCTTGTATTGTTTAAATATCTTACATTACCCTAGACTCTCTTAGGCCTCTCTACAACATTCAAACCCTATATTTAGTGTTCCTCTTCATTAGTTTAATCTTCTTTTAATCTTTAGTTAATCTTTGTTTAATCTAGTAATTAGTCTTGTATTAAGGAGATTCTTGAAGACTCTTCTAAGCTTGACAACCTTGGAGATTTGTTTGGGTTTCTTATTAATTCAAGTTCTCATCTTTTTCATCCTCTTGTAGTTGGTATAATCTCTTTTCTCTTGTTCTTTGTTTATTCATCAAGTTTTAATCTTTACATATTGTTCATTGTTCTTGTTTGTTCATTATGGATGTTTTGATTATTAGGTCTATATCTCTTGTTAGTCTTAGTTTAGATTCCATTATGAGTGAGTAGATTCCTTGTGGGGTTAGTAGGGGGATTAAGTTTGGATTATGGGTGATTAGGGTTTAATTGTGGGTAAAGGTGATTCCTTTGTTGCTAGTCACTTATTGAGCACACTATGTGTTTGTTGTATTGCTTGTGTGGGTAGTAGTGGTCAATGCTTCTCATACTTGTTCTTATCTTCTCATGGTGTATTCGATTTGTGGTTGAATGTTTGTGTTTTGAGTAGTATCTAGCATGAATGTTTGGGTCTAGTCTTAGACACGAGAGTGCGGACTTTGGCTTTGGCGCGAGAGCGCAAACCGACCTTAGTAACTAAGTGGCACCTACACCCTTGATTACCCAACCATCCTACTACATTTATGAACCCGACCTAACCCTACTCTTTCCCAATATTTGATTTCTCTACCACTTTATCCATCTTCTCTAGTTTAATAGTCTCCTTAGTCTTTAATTGTTCATTAGTTCTTGTTATAGCTAGTTCATTGTTAGTCTAGTTCATACCTCTTCAACCATCATAGTTTGTCAATTATCGTCTTCTTTGTGTTTGTTTGTGTGACTTGGCCTTGTTTCTAGGTAGACCTAGTCTAGACACCTATAACCGTCTCCGTGGACATGACCCGACTTACCCTAGCTACCGTAGGGATTAGTTGGATATATATTGATCGGTGGGGACCCACGGCAAATCCCTACCTTCAATTTGGCGCCGTTGCCGGGGACGGTGCATGTTTAGACTTAGTTTGCTTATTAGCTTGACTTAGTTACCCTTCTTGTGCTCTTCTTCTATCTCTTGTGCATATTGTGTAGGTTTTTTCTTAGTTTCTTTAGCTTCTTTTTCTCTTTGTCTTGGGTAGTGTTCGTTTATTGTCTTTGCCTAGTGCCCATAAAGCACTAGGCGTTCTAACGTTTGTTTGAGTGTGTAGTGTATGCCTAGGAGGGGAGGCGATTTCTTTCTCTTCAATCCAGAGCCGGAAAGACTCTTTAGAGCCTTTCGCCAACGGACGATTGACCGGGTTAGAATCTCTCAACCAAGTGCTAGCAATACCACCGAAGAACAAGCCCAAGGATCCGACTTTATCGAGCAACCTCAAGGCAATACCGAAGGAATCTTCATAAATCCCTTTGGTACTTCTTTGAATCATTCCTCTCAACCAAGTTCTCCTTAAACATCTACATCAACGCCATCTACACCGTCCTCTCCCGCATATCCAATAATGCCTAAGTTCTCTTCTCATTCAACCTTTACGGAAGACGTTTTGCCCGGTCCAACCGCTTTACCGGAGGCATATATCGGCAATTTTGTGTCAAAAACGCAATTCATCTAATTGGTCGAAAGAAGTCAATTTAGTGGATTACCAACCGAAGATCCTCATCAACATATGGAAACCTTTTCGGATTATTGCGATGCTATCTCACAAACGGGAATAACCCAAGACCAAATCCGGTGGGTATTATTTCCTTCTCTTTGATCGGTAAAGCAAAGCAATGGTTCAAAGGGTTAGATAAGGCGACTCTTGGTATTGATACTTGGAAGAAGCTAGCCTTAGCTTTCTACCAACAATTTTATCCCCCGGAGAATACAAATCTATTGAGAGCCTCTATCACGGGATTCCAACAACGTGATGAAGAAAGCCTCTACGAAGCGTGGGAAAGATTCAAAGCCTTGATCCGCTCTTGTCCTCACCATGGTTTATCACAATGGTTCCTTGTTCAACAATTTTGGAAGACTCAAGGGCCATACTCAATATAGGATCGAATGGAAGGTTTACCGAGGTGGATGATGACCAAACTTGGTCAAGAATCGAGGAGATGGCGTGCACAACTCTCAATACTCAAGGCCTAGGAAGGCGAATCGAGGAGGAAGGCACGAGATCGATGCCATTACACAACTAAACATTGATCTTGGAGCTCAACTAAAAACCCACATGGAATCTATTGACAAGAAGCTCCAAAGCCATTTTGATCAAGGTCAAAGTGCAAATGCCTCCCACCAACATTCCATTCAACAAGTTAATGCTTTGGGAGTTGTATCTCCTACATCTTATTATAGGATATGCGATACTTGCGGGATAGTGGGACATGAGCCTTTACATTGTCGTGGTAGTATTGAGCAAGTGAACGCCTTTCAAGCGTTCAAGCAAGGTGCCCCCTACCCCCATATGTTTCAAGCTTCCCATCAAATTCCCCAACAACAATCTCTACAACACCGTCCATATGTGTCACCTCCCTTAAGGGACAACAATCAAAGCTATCAAGGTTATATAGGCAACCCAAGGCCATTCAACAATTTCAAGCAACATAACCAAGGTACCTTCAACAACAATCAAGGGTTCCAACAAGGGAACTTCAATCAAGGTGGTTTCCAAGGGAACCAACACTCCCAAGGACACCATAACTACAACCAAAGTAACAATCAAGGCCTTAATCAAGGTAACTCTCATGGGTTCCAAGGGAACCATCAACAACAACAAGGATCTCAAGGTACTCAACATGAAAGCAAGCAAAGGAGTCGGTCTCCTATTCATGATTATGGCATTCCTCTAGCCATTACAAACACTCCTCATAACCAACAATCTCCTCCTCGAGATTTCGACATGCAAAAGTCAATGTTGGACATGCAAAGAAGTCAATTGGAGACACAAAGAACCCAACAAGAAATTATTGCTCAACTTCAAAGGGATAACTTGGCAAGAGATGCTCATATGAAGATGCTCGAAACCCAAATAGCTCAACTTGCTTCGGGTAGCTCTTCAAGGCAAAAGGGGCAACTACCTCCTCAAGATGAAACAGCGAAATTTGAGCATGTGAATGCTATTACCTTGAGGAGTGGTTCATCCTATAACTCCCCCTTACCCCCTAATGAGCAAGAACCAATGGAAGAGGTTGTACCTCCACTTCAAGATAATTCAAGCTTGGGAAATCCAATAGAGGAGCAAGTTTTGTGGGAGATTGAGAAACCCCATGAAGACAAGCTTCCCCCACTTCAAGAAAAAGACAAGGGTAAAGGGAAAGTGTCAATTGAGAAGTCCACCCCTATTGAGCAAAACAAGGTTCATATTAAGTTGCCTTTCCCAACAAGGCAAATGAAGACCAAGGTGGATGTCCAATATGACAAGTTCCTTAACATTGTGAAGAAATTGGATGTAAGTGTCCTTTTTACCGATCTACTTACCCAAATCCCGGCATATGGAAGATTCATGAAAGAAATCTTGGCTAGGAAGAGATCCGTCGACAAGGAAGAGACCATAGCGTTCACAAGAGTGGTGAGCGAGCTTATTCAAGGTTCTACGCTTCCCAAGTTGAAGGATCCGGGTAGTTTCTCGATCCCGTGCACCATAGGCAACTTCAAGATTGAGAGAGCACTATGTGATTTGGGTGCGAGTGTAAGCATCATTCCCTATTCCATTTGTGAGCGACTTGGGATGAAGGAGCTCAAGAGTACTTCCATTACACTCCAAATGGCCGATAGTTCCCTCAACCGACCTTTGGGGGTGTTGGAAGATGTGCCAATAAGAATCGGGAAGTTCTTCATTCCGGTCGACTTCCTTGTACTTGACATGCCGGAAGATGCTATCACTCCCATTATCCTTGGGCGCCCATTTCTACATACCGCCGGTGCTACGATTGATGTGAAGAACGGTAGGATCACATTTGAGTTAGGCGAAGAAAAGCTCGTGTTTGACCTCCAAGGCAACACCTCGCCTACTAATGATGAGTCTTTTAAAATGATCCACGCCGTGAAAGACATCGGTCTAGGGGATGGGTCAGGTAAAATCTTGAAGAACAACTTCTATGGAATTGAGGATGATGATTCCGAGTTTGGGGCGGATGAATGCCTGTATCATGATTTTGAAGACAAGTTGAGAAGCAAGAAGAAAGATGAGCCTCCCTTGGGACCACATGAAGATAGATGGACGTTTGGGTATATACCGAAGGATCGTAAGTACAAGTTCAAGCCCTTGAACTTAGTAGATCGGGATGCCCCGGGAACGTCGAGGTTAGGATGTGATGATCCTTGGAGTGGAGGTTGGTATTCCACTAGCTTGATCGAAGATTTCTCGAGAGCCTTCGATTTTGTTTCTTCGTGCCCTTGATGGAGATGGAATTGGCCAAGTGTTGTTGAAAAAATGATTGAAGAATGCACCATCCTTTGGTTTGACGGAGTTCCAAAAGAACCGTCTTATTGTATATATCTCTTTCTTGTAACTCTTTTAGGTTTTGTGAAATTCTTGTGATTTGGTATTTTGATGAGCGATGTGAGGGAGGGATTTTGATGAATGTGTTTGAGCTTACTTGTAGGTGTGAAGTGAAGATGAATCCTAGAGAGGAGTGGTTATTGTTAGAGCTTGGATTGTGAGAAAGGGAGTCGGTTTTTGAAGCTTGGGACAAGCTTTTGGAGTTATTGAGGGTTAGAAGACTCTTCCCGGCCGAGAAGAGTGCATCCCGACCGGGAAGGATGACCCATCCCGACCGGGAAGGATGACCCATCCCGACCGGGAAGGATGACCCATCCCGACCGGGAAGGAGTCATCTCGATCGGGATGAGGGTGCCAAAAGTTGGGTCTTCTGGAGTGTCATCCCGACCGGGAAGGGAGCTTCCTGACCAGGACGGGCGTGTCATCCCGACCGGGACCATCCATCCCGACCAGGATGGTCCCCTACTCCACCTTATGCTTCTTCTTCAACATTCGAGCCCACCCAACCATTTTATACCCCCTCCCAACCTCCCTACCTATCCTTGCTCATATCATATGACCCATATACTTCATTTTCATACCCTCACCTCATTTCCTCTTCACTTTACACCGAGCCTCACATCAAATCCCACCTCCTCACGCCATTGCAAGCTTGCTACCTCAACCACGCGATATTATCAAGTTTGAAGTGGGATGACAACGAAGAAGACAAGAAAAAGTGCCTATATTGATATTGAGACAATGGAGCAAGTGAGTTGCTAACGACTATCCTTTCTTTTCCGTCTTTTATTGCTTGTCTCCCTTTGTATATTCCCCTTCTCCTTATCATTTGTGTCATGGTGGCCCTCGGGGTCTTGGTAATTGTTGCTCCCGACTCTCGATGACGTGACTACATCAAGAGTCATTTCAAAATCCAAATTTAAAAGATTTTCGCCCTTTTTGTAGGATTTAGTCAGATTTGGGCGGAATCCGGGCTAGGTGACTTGATTACACCTAGTCCTCCCCTCCCATTTCCTTTTATTTCCTTCTTTTTTATTTCTCCCCCCTTCCATATCTTTTCTCGTCTCGGCCCATGGTGACTTGACTACACTCTGGCCGGACACATTCTACCCTTTTCTTCGCTTCATTTTTATTTCTTAGCTTTATTTTCGTAATTTCTTTTCCTTTCTTTTTTGTCTCCGTACACTGCGATCGAGCATGAGGACATTGCTCGATTTAAGTGAGGGGGAGCTATATTCTATCGTAGTTAGTTTTATTTCTGTAGTTTTTTTGAAAAATCTTTAAAACCCTAAAAATTTGAAAAAATTTCACAAAAATCAAAAAGATTTTCTTTTGTGTCTTTCCTTTTTTTTTGTCATTGTGTCGTACTTGTGTTGTGTTGTGTGTGCTTGCCTCCCTTTTTCCTTGTAGGTCGCCTAATCACCATTGACTTTGGAGGGCTTTCAAGACATCCGGTAACGCCTTTCTATCCCTTTTTCCTCTTTATCTTTTGTGGAGTGTGGAGGATATTTGTGATGATGTGTGCTCGGGTGGAGCTTTGTGAAGATTTGTGGTTGGTTGGTTGCTTATTTGGAAATTCGGGGTGGTGTTTGTTCTCTTTGTATGTTTGTTTTGATTTGTTTTTTTTTTTGCATTTTGTCTCTTTTTCTTTCGTTTTTGTCGTGTCTTTGTCTTGTGATGTGTAGTTGTGTCTAGTGTGTAAAAAGGTTTTCGAAAACCCGGTTTTGAGGCTAGTGTGCAAGGGTTTACTTTCCCTTCCTAGTAATATGAGTCGAGTCTTGGATTTTAGTCTAGTAGAATGACCATAAATCAATGATTTCGTTGGTTTCTTACCTTGAGTCCACCTAGTCTACTAGGGATTTACTACGGAATTTGCATTTTGACCATTATGACCATCCATGGTGTGAAAAGGCCTTGGTTGCCGAATCCCGTCCCTTAGGTGACCTTGTTTGAAATTGTTTGACTAGTCCAAGTTTATCCCCTTTTTGTGGGTTTGAAGGGAAGGGCCCGTCCCGACTTACCCATTTCCCCTACCATCTACACATTTTTCACAAAATAAATTTGCAATTTGTTGAAATCTCTCTTTCTTAGTTGCAAAAAGAAATGCCTACAACTCAAATCAAGCCAAAAGGGCAAAGAAAAGAAAAAGAAAGAAAATGAAAGAAAGAAAAGATTGAAGAAAAAGAAAAGGCGCAAAAAGCCAAAAAGAAAATACAAAAGATGAAAAAGAAATGGCATAGCAACACACAAAAAGCAAAAATGCAAAAGAAAGAAAATGCCAAAGAAAACCGTCTCGCAAAAAGATTCTCACCCTCTCAAAATAAGCCTTTTTCCGATCGTTACCCTGAAGAGCCTACCAAAGGACCGAGTCCCTAGGAAGGATGATAGCGGTAATGATCGGTCTTCCCTCATTTTGCAATCATATCCACCTTTTTACTTGGACTAGTTGGGCGGTTTTAGGCATGGGACGACCCTCTTAGCTCATCGCTAAAGGGGGCGGGGTCTCACTTATCTACAGTGTCGACTAACACAGTGGTTCATCCTTTTTCCATCCCGCTGATCGTCCCGTAGTACGTTCTTAGAAGGTTAGGAGGAATCTAGGTAAGTTACCAATGTTTTTTATTGCTTTGTTGTCATACTATTAGGGTTTAGTTCATTTCGATTTGTGTTATTAGCTTGGGAACGTTGTCACTTGCCTTGAGTCCTAAACCGGTGCTTCTTTCACCGCTTTTTAGAGGGAAGCGGTATTTGTTTCTTTTTGGGTGCAACCTTTTTGTTTGTTTGTTTATGTGTTTTTGTGTCCGGTTGCATCCACGGTTTTGTCGCAAGACCTCACTTGCCTTGCGGAGAGCACTTGTCCTCTAGGTGTTCTTGCGTGAGTTGAAAGGGCGTAGGGTGCGCTAATACCCACTCGGTTAGTAGTCTAGTTTCTTTTAGTCTTTAGTTAGTTTGTGCTTACTCGAGGGCGAGTAAGGGTTAAGTGTGGGGGAGTTGATAAGTCTAGTTTGTAGTGCCTAATTTGTTGTGTTTTGGTCCCATTTTCCTTGTGGAACCGCTCTTTGGAGCGGTTTCTGGGCTACTCATGCATCTTCTAGTTCGTTTTAGGTCCCCAAGATCATACATGGAGAATTGGAACGGATCCGACTCGTTTCATACGCTTTTGGAGCCAACAAAGAGAAGGAACGATCACTCGGTGCCTTGGATTTGATCTCGAGACCTTGGGACCCATTCCCAAGCCACTTAGACTCAATCCCGAGCCCTGAGAATCGATGAGAAGCCCATGAGAGGCAAGGAGGGATCTTAGAGGCTATAATGGAGGCATACAGACCCTTCCCGGGCGGGATAGTGGCCTTCCCGACCGGGAAGGAGTGCACAATTGAGCAGGCCACTGTTTTGGACCCGTCTCGGCCGAGAAGCACTTCGTCCCGGTCGGGACCATCTCGTCCCGGGCGGGACCGTTCTGTCCCGGGCGGGATGAGTGAGCTGCAGCACGCAACTTATTCTTTTCTCCTCCTTCATTCTTGTAACCTTATAAATACTTCCCCCTTGTATTGTTTAAATATCTTACATTACTCTAGACTCTCTTAGGCCTCTCTACAACATTCAAACCCTAGATTTATTGTTCCTCTCATTAGTTTAATCTTCTTTTAATCTTTAGTTAATCATTGTTTAATCTAGTAATTAGTCTTGTATTAAGGAGATTCTTGAAGACTCTTCCAAGCTTGACAACCTTGGAGATTTGTTTGGGTTTCTTATTAATTCAAGTTCTCATCTTTTTCATCATCTTGTAGTTGGTATAATCTCTTTCCTCTTGTTCTTTGTTTATTCATCAAGTTTTAATCTTTACATATTGTTCATTGTTCTTGTTTTTTCATTATGGATGTTTTGATTATTAGGTCTATATCTCTTGTTAGTCTTAGTTTAGATTCCATTATGAGTGAGTAGATTCCTTGTGGGGTTATTAGGGGGATTAAGTGTGGATTATGGGTGATTAGGGTTTAATTGTGGGTAAAGGTGATTCCTTTGTTGCTAGTCACTTATTGGGCACACTATGTGTTTGTTGTATTGCTTGTGTGGGTAGTAGTGGCAAATGCTTCTCATACTTGTTCTTATCTTCTCATGATGTATTCGATTTGTGGTTGAATGTTTGTGTTTTGATTAGTATCTAGCATGAATGTTCGGGTCTAGTCTTAGACACGAGAGTGCGGACTTTGGCTTTGGCGCGAGAGCGCAAACCGACCTTAGTAACTAAGTGGCACCTACACCCTTGATTACCCAACCATCCTACTACATTTATGAACCCGACCTAACCCTACTCTTTCCCAATATTTTATTTCTCTACCTCTTTAGCCATCTTCTCTAGTTTAATAGTCTCCTTAGTCTTTAATTGTTCATTAATTCTTGTTATAGCTAGTTCATTGTTAGTCTAGTTCATACCTCTTCAACCATCATAGTTTGGTTTGTCAATTATCGTCTTCTTTGTGTTTGTTTGTGTGACTTGGCCTTGTTTCTAGGTAGACCTATTCTAGACACCTATAACCGTCTCCGTGGACACGACCCGACTTACCCTAGCTAACGTAGGGATTAGTTGGATATATATTGATCGGTGGGGACCCACGGCAAATCCCTACCATCAGTCAACCACCAGCCGGCAGAGCCATTGCATCCATTAATTTCTCCTTGGCCCTTCATGAAGTGAGGGATGAATATTGTTGGCAAGTTACCAAGAGCTCCAGGAAGCAAAGTCTTCATGTTGGCTATGACAGACTACTTCTCCAAGTGGATAGAAGCAGAAGCAATCCCTCAGGTGACTGAGAAGCAGGTTATATCCTTCATAAAACGTAACATTATCTGCAGGTTTGGCATTCCTTCAGAAATCATCTGCGACAACGGGTCCCAGTTTATTGGCAACAAGATGGAGGCCTACTGTGCCAGGTTGAATATCACACTAAGCAAGTCTACTCCCAAAAATCCTCAGTCTAATGGGCAGGCAGAGTCTAGTAACAAAATTGTGATAGACAACCTGAAGAGGAGATTGGAGGAAGCAGGGGGCAGATGGGCAGAAGAACTCCCCTTAGTGCTATGGTCTGACAGAACCACACCCAAAGTAGCTACAGGACAGACGCCTTTCAGCTTGGTCTTTGGTGCTGAGGCAGTAATTCCTTCAGAAGTAAGAGTGCCTACCCATAGATATGGTTGCATAACGGAGGAAAGGAACCAGGTGGAGATGGCTAGCAACCTGGACACTATAGATGAATTCAGAACTGATGCCCAAATCAGGATGGCCTCCTACGGGCAAACAGTCGTCAGAAGCTACAACAAGAACGTCTAAATCAGAGTCCTGCGGGAGGGAGACCTAGTTCTCAGAAAAATCTTCCAAAACACCAGGAACCAGCGAGCAGGAAAGTTCGCCTACAATTGGGAAGGGCCCTACCAGGTAGAGAAAGTAGTTGGGAATGGAGCCTACCGACTTACGACCATGGAAGGAAAAATCATCCACAAACCCTGGAACATCATACACCTGAAAAAATACTTCTTTTAAATGGGCCAACATCGCCAGAAACATGGGCCAACGTCGCCAGAAACATGGGCCACTGCCGCCAGAAACATGGCATCTATATATTCTGCCAGATGCACCTCCACCAGAACCCAGGTTTAATCTTATCAAACCTTGCAAACATTTAAACTTTCCTTTTGTCCTTCTACCTATTTTGCTTTTTTTTCGAAAGATTTGAAAATTAGACATTTTATCTTCAAGAATGCTGTCAAAATTTGATTTTTTTTACACCATTGAAATTTGATTTTCTTTGGGTGTGTCACCAAAAATTTAATTTTCTTCTTTTATATGATTTCAAAATTTAACTTCCCCCTGCACATATCTTCAAACACTGCATCTTCCATTTCTACCAAATTTCATCGATTTTTCCAAACTAAGAACTGGTAACAATCCGCGAACCAAGTCCAACTCCTTCAGAGAACTTCTTCTAGCGCAGATCTGGGACCAGGAAGTAGCATCTGGTCCAGAAGAGTCATGTCCTCTGCAGGATTGGATGTGTCGAATCCTTCAGGAAATTTGAGCACCACTCCAGCAGGAACATCATCAACGGATCTGAGAGCAGAATAAGAGTGAAGATCAGAAAGGTCCACCACTGGGGGTTCACTTTCTGCAGGAGTAATTTCTGAAAGAGGGGACGAGTTACGCCTTCTCCCAAAACCAGCAAAGCCAGCAGAAGCAGAACCAACTTACCACTTGGAGGCCACCCTAGTAGAAAAGGCCCGCCCTCTAGCAGCCACAACTTATTCTAGGGTCACACGAGGTTTAGCGAATCCTGAAGAAGGAAGGAAGCAAAAATAAGTACCAAGAAAATCTGAGGTCAGGTAAACCTAGCCAAGCATGAACGTATCTTGCCCGAAGACATGTTCTCACCAGACTCTTCTTTTTTCTCCTTTTGGGGGAGGAGAGGAAAGACCACTTGTGGAAGGATAGAGCAAATTGCGAAATGTCATCTGCTCCGGGTTTAGGCCGAATGGTCGAGTCAAAGAATCAATCATCACGTAAACCGTCTACAATCCAAGCGAACGGAAATTCCCGCTTAAGATGAGCTTAGTCGGAAATTTGTGGGCATTTGTTCGGGTCAAAATTCGCATCCATGGAATACGACGTGGCATATTACGAATGGTAGGTCAAAAGGTCAAGGGTCGAAAGGTCAAAGACGATAGTCAAAAACTGAGGGTCAAAGGTCAAAATTCAAAGGTCGAAGGTCGAAGGTCAAAGCTCAAAGGACAAAAGTCGACGTTATTGGAGTCATTGGGTCAGACGGAGCCCGAAACAACAAAAGACAATGGGCCAAACAAGGCAAAGAAGCGTCATGCAGCCCATTTGAAGAATGCAGCCCACCAGAGAAAAGGTCAAGGAATATCCCCTAAATCTATGGGATTACTCCTGTTGACCAGGAGAAAAATCAGAAGGAGGTCAATCATAACAGCCATAACGGCTGGGGGAGGGAATGAATGCAAAGATTCTGGACAATTAATGAGGGTAGCGGTCCCAAGCTCAACAGCAATATAAAAGGCAAAGAAAGAGGAAGAACAGGGCATGACCACAGACAATTCCAAGCGAGCATTACGACAAAATACTCATAAGCAATCATAGTCTCAATCATAGTCAAAATACTCATATTTGTATCCCTTTCTTCACTCTGTTTTGTTCATAGTAGAATCTTGGCGGGATTCCGACTCCCATCGCGGTTTTTCCCACATCGGGTTTCTGCGTCACCAAAATTCCGTGTGTTGTTTGTTTTTCTTTTGTCGTCCCTCGATCGTTAGATTCGTCACTATTTCGTTAACCCTCGCTTATAGACCGATCGCTTTAACCCGAAACCAAAATCGTAAACCCGGTAAATTTTTACTATATCGACGAGTCGAGGCTTGAAAGGGTGTGCAAGTCAGGACCAGTATCTTCTCATATTTCTTTGCCACAAGGGTAGTCTTTCATTTTGATTACTGATTATGATGAGTAAGCATTAAGCAGACTATATTGGTATTGAGTAAGCAAAGCCCACAGGGCCATCTCTCGACCCTCGACCGACAAAGGAGTGTATAAGCTCTGACCATCTTTGTCAACCTAGACAGCAAAGGCGTGGCCACACCACATATGCCAGCTTAGCATCCAGGTCATGTTTATCGACATTGTCTTGCCAGATCCGGTCACTACAAGGCCTCAAGACGCCTTTTATGGTGGATGTGGCTGACGGAGGCTGAAGTGGTGGCACCTGGTAGTTTAGGTCAGTTTTGGAGTGAGTGAGACGAATATAGACACACAGCTAGAGGAAAGATTCACGGCGGCCGGTGAAGACATGGTAGTCGATGGCGTAACTGGGTGGTTATTTGGTGGGGGTTGACAGACAAGGGAGCTACGCACAGTCCCTTTATAATTGTGAATTGAGTTGCCCTCATATCCAGATTAAACATGGCATGATTAGATTCAGCCTGAAAAATCACAAATCTTTGTCTTACCACTCTCCTCAGCACCGAGTTAACACTTATGGCAACTTGTCTTGCAGTAGCTACACATATGCTCACTTTATGCCCTATCTTTCCACATCTTACACAATACTTAAATATTCCCTCATATTTAAATTGCTTCCCATCATCACATGCCAAAAAGAACCCAGGAATAAGCGGTTCATCCAAATAAAGAGTTACCCTGATACGAATAAAATCATTCACCGGAAAGACATCCATGGGTTCCACCCAAAAGTATTGCCCTAAAACCCTCCCTATCACATTCCCTACATCATTATTTAAAAACTCAAAAGGCAATCTGACAACCTGAACCCAAATGTTAGCCATAGGGAACCTCACCGTCCGTGGAACCATCTCCCTCTCCCAGTCCCTAAAAACCATCAAACCCCCGAAAAAAGTGGTCACACTTCTATATATGATATCTTGTTTGTCTCTTTCATCATCACAGTAAAGAGGATCAGAAAAGATTGGATAGGAATTTCACGGCATCTGAGGTCACACTTCTAAAAAATGTTGGCACTTAGGTTATTTTGACATCCTAAGGGGTAGTATCAGTAAAGAGGATCAGGAAAGATTTGATAGGAATTTCACGGCATCTGAGGTCAGGAAAGCGGTTTTTCAGTTAGGTGATTTTAAATCTCTGGGCCCAGATGGTATTCCAGCTGAGTTTTATAAAAAATGTTGGCACTTTATAAAAGATGATATCACAGAAGCTGTTTGTGCATGCCTCAACTCAGGTTTTGTTCTGAAAGAAATGAATAGAACCTTTATTACTTTGATTCCAAAAGTCAATTGTCCTGAGAAAGTGGAGCAATTTAGACCAATAAGTCTATGTAATGTGATTATGAAGATTGTTATGAAATGCATTCCGAACAGAATGAAGAAGCTGATGCCTAGACTTATTGGTGAATTTCAAAATGCATGTGTTCCAGAGAGAGCTATTCAGGATAATATCTTAATTGCTGATGAATGCATGCACAAATTGAATTCCAGGAAAAAAGGGAAAGTTGGAGACATTGCGTTTAAAGCTAACATGAGTAAGGCTTATGATAGAATTGAATGGAATTTCCTGAGAAGTGTTCTGAAAGGCATGGGCTTTCCTGAAAAATTTATCCATCTTATTATGAATTGTGTAACTACAGTCTCTTATAGTATACTATTATGCACCGTTGGAATTCTTTAAGTCATCGTGTGGACTGAGACAAGGGGATCCCCTCTCCCCCTACCTATTTGTCATGTGTACGGAGATTCTCTCTAGCCATCTAATACAAGATGAGTGTTCTAAGAAGATTAGAGGGGTCAAGGTGGCCAAGAATGTGCCACCCATATCTCACCCATATCGCTGATGATTCCCTTTTCTTCTTGAGGGGCAATCTTGAAAATCTTAATAATTTTCATAGAAGGTTTGAGCAATTTTATAGGCTTTCGGGGCAAATGATTAATAGAGAAAAATCAACGATGGTGTTCAGTCCGAATTGTAAGCTTAGTATAATTCGTGATGGGCTTAGATTGTTTCAAGTTAAACCCTGTGCAACGCTTGGGAAGTCTCTGGGGATACCTGAAATTAGTGAATCCGAAACAAACAATTTTGCTGATATGGTTTACGGGTCTGTTTTGAAGAGAATTGGTTCGTGGAACGGCTCCTTTTTGTCCCCAGTAGGAAGATTGAACTTGATTAACTCGGTTCTTGCCAACCTTTCAAGTTTCTGTCTATCAGTTTTCAAGATACCGGTAAGTGTTGCCAAAAGAGTGGATACTTTATTGGCACATTTTTGGTGGACTGGCAATACATCGGGTAGGACGTTGCATTGGAGATCAGCTAAGTATGTAGAACTACCAAAGAGGATGGGGGGCTTAGGAATTAGGAGTACTTCACTTATGAACAGAGCTTTATTAGCAAAAAACACGTGGAAGGTTATCCAGAAAGAAGACTCAATATTAAGCAGGGTTTTTACTGGAAAGTACGGACCTATTAGAAGTCATGAAGAATTCATTAAGAGTAAGCAAAAAGGAAACAGATCTAGGGCGTGGGGGGAATTTTACTTGGGAGAGAAACTCTTGCGGAAGGACTGGGATGGAAAGTGGGTAATAAAATAAGGGAGAAAAAATGGCGATTCAGCATTTATCAGGATAGGTGGGTTAATGGGAGTATTACAGTCATAAAAAGTGGGGTTAACCTTGATGACTCAGAGATTAAAGCGGGGGAGTGGAGTGTGGATGATCTCATGACAACGGGGGGATGGAATCCTGACAAAATTGAACTCATATTCTCCACTGAATGGAGGAAAAAAAATCAGGTCATTCCCCTCTTTAATAGGAATCAAGGGAATAGTTGTTTTTGGCTGAAAACGAGATCTGGTGACTATTCTGTTAAAAGCGGATACTATGGGTTACTTCTTAAGGAACTAGTGAGAGCAAGTATGCACAAAAAGCTGCTAAGATTATTGAAAGGTTTCCTCGATTTTATAGCAAGATTCTATGGAAACTGCCAGGACAAGCCAAGTGGAGAGTTTTTTACTGGAAGATTATTGCAAATGCGTTACCAGTAGGGGCGGAAAGACAAAAGCGGCAGCTTATGGGAACAACCCATTGTGTGCTGTGTCACAACGAGGAGGAAGGAGGGACTTCTTCTAGTAGCAATTTATGTTTGGAAACCTTAGAACATCTCTTCAGAGATTGCACTACTAGCAGGAGTTTGTGGAATTCGACCGAATTTTCGGATTGGACTCAGGAAAGGGAAGAACGATCGTTCCAGGACTGGTTAATGGAGTATACCTCACGTTTGTTTGAATGCAATGATGATTGGAGAGGTTTATTCCAGTTCATTAATATATTATATAATATTTGGCTCTTTAGGAATGATATCATTTTCAGAGGGACCCAGAATCAAGTTGCTGGGCTTATATCAAGACATAAGGAATCTCTCCCATACCTGAATGACATTTGGGAGGAAATGAAAAAAAAGAAAGGAATAAATACCGAGGTGAGAGTTTATGAAGGACAGTCTGAGAAGGGAATTCTTAGAGGAAATCTGAGGAACTCGTTGAATTTCTGGTTGATTTCGAGACCCCAAGGAAATCCGCGTTGTATAACTACGGTTATCAATGTGGATGCAAGTTGGAAGGATTCGGGAGAGGCTTCAGCTGGATGGGTGATTAATGCTCCCGTTCCTAGATTCTTTTGAAGGGTTATGATAGATTCCTTGCGGAATCTGCTCTACAGGCAGAAGCTTTGGGAGCACTAGTCTTCAGACTGACTGCTTACAATCTGAGGATGAAGAGATTCATCATAGTACCAGAGACTTGATTGAGATGATCCATGAAGCTGCCATTTCTTTTCATTGTTTTTCTTTTAAGTTTGTTCCGCGAAACTTTAACACGAGTGCACATAATTTGGCGAAAGCTGTTATGTGTACGTGGTAAGGTGAGATTTTCTCCAACGGCAAAAAAAAAATGGCAATTACATACCTTTATAGTTGAAGCTGGTTTTTGATTGGACTACAAAACATAGGTCACCAGAAGTGGTCTAACGAATCCAGCCGTAACGCCGTATGGGAAATTTTAGCCCTTTTTATTAATCTTATATATGTATAAAATAAGTGGAAACTATCTATCAGGCGGAGAGAAATAACTTAACTTAAAGGCAGCAAAAGGAAACGCAACGCCGTACACATTAGAAATTACAACGTACAAACACAGTACACAAAATCTACTCATGATACAGAAGGTCGTAGTACAAACTTTGGTGCAAAATTCTAATAAGCAACTATATATGACTGCTACGAACTATGAGTACCACGGCAGTTGAAAGACAACCAAATGACTAGCCCTATGTGATTAGGGAGGTAGACCAAAACACATTGTTGCTAATTTAATTGAATATATGATATGAGCCAGCTAACATACCCTACGTGCATCTTCAATGGAGACTTCGTTAGCACCTACCGATAATTGTAAACCACCACATCCGATACTCCATTCAAAGAGTTGGCTGTATAAGCTGGGCAGTGAATAGGTGATCGAGTTCAGCCAGATAATCCAAGTAAACATAGAAGAATATATTTGCCAGAGGACTCGCATGGCAAAGGCAGGGTCCAGTATATGACTTGACCTCAATCGAGCCTAAGAGACCGTCTCGTGTGATGCACTCAGTCTCCTCATATTTTACGTTATGCCTATCCAGCGACTAACCCCTTCCCGCATTTGATTTCCTTCTCTTTCTCTGAACGCGTCCACCATCTTTGTTAGTTCCCGAGGGGTCGGTTTGAGTTTCTGAAGTCTGAAGCTCAGCATCTTCCTTCCTCTTTCTAGTTGTTCGAGGTGTGGAAATCATTTCTCCAATTTCTTTTTCCTTGGCAGTGTCAATCTTTGAAGTCTGACCCACATCATCTTCCTTTCTCTTCCTAGTTGTTCGAGGAGTGGAAATAGTTTCTCCAGTTTCTTTCTCCTTGGCAGTGTCAATCTTTGAAGTCTGAACCACATTATCTTCCTTCCTCTTCCTAGTTGTTCGAGTTGTGGAAATTGTTTCTCCAGTTTCTTTCTCCTTGGTAGTGTCCATCTTTGAAGTCTGAACCTCATTATCTTCCTTCCTCTTCCTAGTTGTTCGAGGTGTGGAAACCGTTTCTCCAGTTTCTTTCTCCTTGGCAGTGTCAATCTTTGAAGTCTGAACCTCATTATCTTCCTTACTTTTCCTAGTTGTTCGAGGTGTGGAAATTGTTTTTTCAGTTTCTTTCTCGTTGGCAGTGTCAATCTTTGAAGTCTGAAGCTCAGCATCTTCCTTCCTCTTCCTAGTTGTTCGAGGTGTGGAAATCGTTTCTTCAGTTTCTTTATCAAATTTACTTGACGAACTCTCAACTTTCTTTGGGGTACTACCACCTGGCAGAACTCGAGCAATGCATGCTTCTACTCGGGATGGATGATGATTGAAACTCCAACGAGCATTACCAAACCATTTATCAACCTACAGAAGGAAACGGAATCTAAAACGGAAGGTGGGGAAATAGAATATGAGTTTTGCTAAGTGAAGGACTTGACCAAACCTTGTGAGGGGTGAGTCCAAGTTCCCCCGCGAGCTTCTCTTTTGTTGAACGATCAGGGTACTGATTTTCCTTGAATGATTCATAAAGTCTCTGTAACCAATACAAGAAAGTTACGGGAGTACAGGAAACACTATAACTAACTATACTTGCTTAACCGAACCTTGGAGTAGACCCCAAACACAAATTGACCTGACCTAAAAATGACTAATAACCTTAAAAATCATACGAGTACAGTATAACTACTTAAAACAATAATTATTTACAGCCACTACCGTAACCCCTCTCATTTATTTCAGCCAGTGGTTTTCAATTGTTCTAAGCACTCACCCTAATCGTTACCCGGCCCATAAGGACTCAACCGAAATGACTCATTTTCACATCTAAACCCAACACTCACTTTACATGTACAAGAAAAGGGGGTAGAATACTTTGATAAAAGATATAAAATACACAATAGTTTCTGCAATGTAACCCAGTAGTCCAAACTAATCAATTTTCACAGCTGAACATTTGAAAAAGCAGCTAAAGTTATCAGGTTCTTTAAATGATACCAGGACTGCACAGAATACCTGGGTAACAGATTCCGGGAGCTTGTTATAAGGTGGTCTCTTCTTACTCGTGCCCCCAGCACTTGATTCCTGCGGGGGTTTTTGCACCTTAACAGTTGAACCATTCTCAGCTCGACGATCGCGCTTTGCTCGACCTCTTCTTTGAGGAGCAACTACAGGATCAGATCCATCAACAGAAGTCAACGCATCAATATTTGCAGCTACTGAAACTTCTCTTTTAGTGCTGATCTTACTTCTCTTAGTTCCAACATCATCAGTCCATTCATCACCATCACTTGAATCGGAACCTCCATTTCCATAAGTTTCCTGAAGCATAACAGCACATCAGGTGCTATACGCACTAAGTGGAACTTGTACAATAGAAATAAACTAAAAGAAGGAATGCATGATGCGACCAAATGCTGGTGAGGAAGATATCAGATGTAATGGTATATAAGATACGGACTATTACATATTCTCAGTGTTACACTCTTCAATGAGATGTCGTGTCAACCACGATGCCGGAGTGTGGGACATGGGTAGTTTGGGAAAAAAAATATCATTTGGTCTAAATTGAAGAGTCGTCAGACACAACACGTGTCGGGCACGCAAAACAACGCCCAAGTGAAGGGTCGAAGTAACATAGGTATTCATGATGACTGTTAGTGTACCTTATGAATTTTTCTAGTCATAAGACATTTTCATACAACACAACAAAGTTTATACGATCCATTCACATGAATCACTTCCAATGACAACTATTACATTTTTGCAACACCATAATATGAATTCGATGACAGGATACCACATATTTTCCATGTTACCAGAACTTGACATGACAAAACGTTCAAACACTACATTTGTATAACTTATAAAACAAAAAATCTCAACCAATGATCACAGCCACCAAGTTGTGTTGATTACTACTATGCAGCACCTATGCTACTTGTTGATATAGTTAGTAGGTAATACAACAATTCCATGCCCAAGGCATGAGAAGGGAGATTAGTTAGACAGCTAGACACAGAAGTTAAATAAAAACGCCGCACACGTGCATACACACAGCAAAAAAAGGAAGGCTTTCCTTATCCCGGCAATGGCACCACTGCAGAGAAATCAGATATGCATACTTTAAATCATAGTGGCCAACGGGATCATCCACAAAGCCACAAATCAGGCCTACTCATCATTACTATCAGCTCAAATCAACAGCCAAGTGAGGCTGCCTGGAATATTGAGCAGAAATTTATCAACCTTTCAGCTGAATCTGTCGGGCTGATAATATAAGAGCCCATTTTTCAATACAAATGAAACACTTACATCATAGAGCTTCTTGTAGTCCAATCTTTCAATATGCCTCCTGGCAGAAATAGGCGAGGAATCGTCCAATTTCTGATCCGGCTCAACAGGTAAGGAATCTCCATTGTCATCATCACTACCAACAGTTGCGTCTAAATTCTCAGACGCTGATGTAAAATCCGAGCTTGAACTTGCATGTTCCTCATCATCATTAGCATTTACGACATCAGGATTAAAATCATCGTCCTCTGGATCATCAGAGGGAAGCCCGAGATCTTGTTCATTCTTACATACAGCACCCAAATCCTCTGAAGCAGATGAGAAGTCTGACTCATCAGATTCATCGGAATCAGACCCACTAGAACCTGATTCTTTCTCTTCATCTTTATAACCACCATCTTGACCATCAGGGTTGTAATCATTATCATCGGAATCATCTGATGGGAGCCCCATTATATCATCCTGCTTGAGACCAACCATTGCTGCTACTGCTTCTGGAAAAACTTTCTGCATTTGAATGAATAAATATAATTCAGAAATATCTTCCTCCATATGACAGAGGCACTAATAGAATAGAGAACAAACACCAAGGCAATGTCTTGTCTTACTTCCCAACTGTCTTCAATAGAAAGTTTTGCTCCTTGGGAATCATTAAGTAAATCAATGCAGTCAAATTTGCAATCACAAGCAGGACAAAACCAACCTTCGTCACCAGGGGGAACTGAACAAAGGATAAAATAGAACATCAATAATTGGAAGATTATAAAAGAAGTTATGATTGAAAAAAGTTTCAGTCAACAAGAGCGGTAAAGTACTTTCTTCGGTTCGCAGAGGAGGCTCTAAACAGTATTGGTGGAATCCACGATCACAATTACCATCACAGAGTATAATATCATTGCCAGCAAGCAAATCTTTGGAACCACACTTTGCACAAAAAATCTGTATCAGGGAGAAATATGCATTCAGATTTTACTCTTGACCATAGAATTTAATTATTATGTATAGAACAATTTCTTATCACTTACATCTTCACTGTCAATGAGTCCGTCAGAGTCGTACAAAGCATCTGGAAATTTGCCTTCAGTAGATAATGAATCAAGTCTGTGAAACAGTTCTCTAATCTTCACCTTAGAGCGATTTATATCAGCTTTTGCACGCTGAAGCTCCTTCTCAGGCCTCAACTTCTCTAAGCTGCAATATCAATGGCATAAGATTAACATAAAAATAGGAAGCCCTACAGTAGTAAAAGAGTAAGACAATGACTTCTGAGTTCTGAGACATGAATTTATATGGTGATCAGTAGTTCGTAGTTCATAGTTCATACAAGACTTTAAATGGGAATGGGCAAATCAGAATACTTAGGACATCTGGGACCCGGACTAATATGGCCCTACCATTTTGGCCTTTTGAAGTGCTGGTGAAAAAGTGTGAAAATATGTTAATTGACACTTAATTGCCAATAGTGAGACATCCTTAAAACTATCTTTACCCCCAGACCTTCTTGAGATCTAAAAATTGTTGAGTATTACTTAGTTTCAAGACTTAATTCGATCTCTCTTATTTTCCCACTCTATCCCTCGGACTTCTACAAAATCTATACCTAGGTGTTTGACAAGATGTCAACTCGCTTTTTTTCATTATGTAGTTCTACATATTTTGGCTTAAAGTGAGGTGTCCAAATGTCACACCCATGCCCAAGTGTCTAGTGTCTAAGTATCATACGCGAGCTAATTAGAAGAGTTGGAGTAACATAGTCTATACAACAATATGTAGGGGCCACCTTTCCTCTGACAAAAAATTGACCCAAAAAAATTTAAACCGTTTTATCCCAAGGCTCAGGTTGAAACCCTTGTGAGTCATGCTACATCCCAATTTCAGCGTAGGGACAAAGACGGTCTTATACTTGAAACAAACGAACAGTGAGATTCTTTAAAAAGCATGAAACTGGACTTAACTAAACATTTACAATATCTGTGACGATGAAAATAATGGACAAGACCTATATTGCTTTTTGTAAAATTCAAAACCTTGATGAGTCAGTATTGAATGGGACAAAATATCTACTGAAAAGCAAGCAATCCCAGCACAGTAATTCATTAGTATATCCCATCTACATGATCAAGTAGAGATAAGTGTCTTTCCTCATAATGTACTTGATTCATAATATTTCATCTACACGATCAATTAGAGATAAGTGGCATTCCTGTTAATGAACTTGATTAATCTACAGGAGAAGACAATTGCTTACATGTAACATAATCTACATTATAACAATTGAAAAGTACAACGGTGATAATCAGAAAATCAGACTAGAGACAGATGAACAAACCTCTGTCCTCTCCAACCTTCACTGGAATAAGCATCAAGTAGATTTTGCTCATAACTTATTCTGTGCACCAAGTATCTCAAATGTTTTCTCATTTTTGAAAATTCATCAGCAGATTTTCCTTTCACCTCCCCCTTCTTTCTTCCTCTCTTTTCTACAAAGCTGCCTTGCGTATTTTCTAAATTAGGAACTGGTTCAGGACTAATAGTATTCTTCCCCAACTTGGCCCGCAAGACCCTTGAACTGGATGCTGAAGGTTGTTGAGGAGTCTTTTCTGATGATGTTGCTGAATCAATACCAGGCTTTCGACCACGACGTGATTTCTCACTAGCTTCATTAGCTATTGTTGGAGTCTTAGGAAGGTGAGGTTTCAGAGTAGGATCGGTAGCTGGAATTCCGAGTACTACAACACAATTTTTGTTACCCACTACTTGAACGGATTGTTCCGGGTGTTCTTTAAGACTGGATTTATCATCAACACCAGGAGACATCCCTTTAGCAATTTCATCAGAATGCTGTCCTATGTCATGTTGAGGCTTTCTAACTTGGTCAGCCGTGTATGTTTCCTCTTTACACTCATTGCCTGGCTCAATTTTTGAGGTTGAATCTTCTTTCTGTTCTATCTGCTCATCGTGTACCCTTAAAGGAACGACGTCCTCCTGAATTTGAGACGATTCATCAATTTTTAAACCTCCCACAGAGACTTCTTCCTGAAGATTAAAAGTTTCACCTTCAGGGTTCAAACTTTCGCAGAGTGTATCAGATTTCACTGAACTGTCAATTATACCTCCAGTGATCACTGTTTCACTTCGTACACAATGCACACCATTGATAGCGCCTGATTGTTCGCCTGTCGCCCTCTCAGGAGACAACACATGCTGTTCATGTGCAGTTAGTACGTCGCCTACCATTTCCAAAGATTGTTTCGCAACTTCGTAAATTGATTCCCAGCTAACAACTCCTGATTCTGCAAATGTCTTGTTCTCAACCTCCCGGGGGGTCAAACTTGTTCCTCCTGTCATCTCATTGCCGCAATCTAACACTTTGTCAAGGTCAGTACTAGCATCATGACAGCTATCAGAATGAGGTACTTTTACCTCAGTTTCTATCGCGCCTAAACTATTGTCAGATGCCTTCTCATCACAATGAATCTCTTTAGTTCCGTCATCCACTAATTGGCAGACCATACTCATGCCCTCACACACATTACCATGATTCAGTTGTTGAGCAGCTGAATCGCCCCCAAAAGTATTACCCTTTCCAGGTTCTTCACCACCCTGAAAACTAGTATCACAAATATCAAGCGCCCCCTCAACAGTTTGCACCGATTTCAAATCCTCCCCATAACATTTACCCAAATCACAGTTCGTTAAACCTTCACCACCGTGTTCTCCCTCCTCACCACCAACTGCACACGAATTAGACCCATTCCTAACCCCAACAAAATCACACAATTCTTTATCATCAGGTGGTACAGCTCGCACATCTTCACCGCCAACAGTAGGCACGTTAATTCCACTACATTGAGCTGGATCATTGTTTGTCTTCTCAACACCAGACATACCCAGATGTATAAAATAGAATGCAGTAAATTATCAATCTACCACAACCCTTATTCCCCTAAAATCAAGAAAAGATAAACAAACAGTCCAGCAGCACAACTTCCCTGCAATCATTGGATAAAACCAAATCTTTAACACAATTGCTCAAAACTCAATATCTGTAACATGAATGAGCAAGGGAGAAATGATTAAATCAGCTCAAAAACAACAAACATAATCATTAATTTCAACTCACTGCTCCATATACCCTATTAACCCTAACACGCTATACAAATACAGATGATAACAGGGTGGAATAGAGTTAGAGATGAAGATGAAGCTGAAGCTAATCATTATCTGCTATTTCAACAATGTGAAAACATTACTGAATCCTTTGATTTTTAGGGTTTACAGAAGAAAAAAACGAGAGGGAGAGAGAAAAGGAGGGGGGGAAAGGGTAGAATACCTTGGGCAAGTATGAGCGAAGGAGATGAAGAGAGAGAAGGCGAAATGTTTGGGGGGAAACGAGGGAGGGTTAAAGGAAGGAAAGACGGTCTCGTGGACGGTCAAGGTTGAGTTGTGTGACTCTTTTGGTGAGGCGTGTGGGAACCAACGTGGGATAACAAAATGTTTATCCCTCTCCCGTTTGCTGTTAAAACAAAAATTAAGTTTCGAATTTTCCTCCCTATATTGTAATGCGATTAGGCGCGTTCTTCGTTGAATCAAAAAATAAAAAATCTAAGAACTTTTCTAAAAAGAATCTCTCTTCGCGTGTTTGGATAGGACCAGGGGCGGCTCAGATAGGGTTCAGGGTGAGCAGGGGAACTGGGCCTCCAAATTGATTGGGCCTCATAATACTCTTTCTGAATAGTTACTCTATATATAAAATTAGGGACGTGCTAAATCATACACGCGAATTACTTCGTTGTACACGTATATTCTGTGTTTACCCCTCCCACTTCTTCCACCCATCCATTCAATTTTAGAGAAAAAGAAAAGAAAAACGAAACAAATGTCCGGATCTGACTCTCACAAACACCTCAATCTCACCTTAACCTAGCCAACCACCACCATCTTTGAGCCGGCAACCCCTTCCACAACCCTACGTCGGTCGTCAACCTTTTGTCGGTCACCTTCCCCTGCCTACTCTCCTCACCAGCCGCCTTGCCCTACCCCACTCCTTTGTTGCCGCTATTCTTTGCCGGAGAACGATCCTCCTGTGACCACCACGCCAGCCTCCTCTACAATCACCATCCTCCTCCTATGCGTCTCCTCTACCACTAGTCCACCATCATCCTCCGCCCAATTGCAAGAAAAACCATGATTAATGAAATATATGAAAAATCAATTGATAAAATATGCACCATTGATAAACCCTAACTGCAAGAAAATTAAAATATATGAGGAAAAAAACCATAACTAATAAAATCAAAGATAAAATTAGATGATATTTAACTAATAAATTGAAATTATTGTTGTTGATTCCCTAATTGAGATTTATAATTGATGATTTTTTTTCAAAATTGGTTACGTTTGGGGCAAAAGAATGGAGGATTTTGATGAACGGAATGTATGTTTGAGAAGGGCAGTGTTGGAAACTTTTGTGACAAAATGTGTACAACGTAGTAAAAAGCGTGTATGAAATAGCAATTCCGTAAAATTATTAGATAATATCTACACATGTGGCTCGTAGTGTGGTGGTTTGAGTTTACTTTTTTGCTTGAAAGATCATGGGTTCAAACCTTGTTGGATGCAGTTCTATTTTTTAATATTACATCCATATAAGGGCCAACTCGAGACTCGAACTGGACCTCCAACTTTATTAAGACGCCCCTAGATAGGACTTTCGGAATATATCTTCCTCTAGTCATCTAACATCTTTCCCCTGGATAGGACTTTCGGAATATATCTTCCTCTAGGACCTCCAACTTTATTAAGACGCCCCTGGATAGGACTTTCGGAATATATCTTCCTCTAGTCATCTAACATCTTTCCCTTGGATAGGACTTTCGGAATATATCTTCCTCTAGTCATCTAACATCTTTCCCTCGATTGTTTTATACTCACCTACATGAATGTCCAATGGGAAGATGTTTGATGGCCGGAGGAAGTATAATAGATTGGAATGGATTCTAGGGTTTGGTTGACCCACTTTGGAATGTAGTTAGGGGCTGTTTGGTTCAATGTTATGGAACATAGTGGATTCGGAACCCATGATGGTATATTGGTATGAGATTTGAAATCCATATCTTTTGAAACTTGTTTGGTCCATTTTATTTTTAAGTAAGAAGGAATGGGGTCGGAAACCATAAAAAAAAGTGGAATGAAGTCAGAATTCATTACATATTTAACTTCATTCCAAGACTCTTCCACCAAACATTGGAATAGAGCAAATCCAATTCATTCCCAAGTAACCAACCAAACACCCCCTTAGAAATCCGTCATGATCAAATCAAACAAGTACTAACCATGGGCTACTAAAGGTCTCACCTCATACACAAACAAACTTATGCATCTATGCAGGAGCTCAAACTGAAAGGTGCCTAGGTCGGCCGATGTCAGCTTCAATCAACCTTGGCCCAACAAAGGACACCAACTTGATTGTTTGGATCTCAAACAATTGGCACTGTCTATGTGGAAGTCATTCCTCATGTAGAACAAATATCTTGTAATCTAGCTGAAATGGTAAATGGAGAATGTCAAAACAACTTCAACGATGTCTCGACATGATTCACACCCCCGAGAAGTAAGGACTGAAGGTCGACAGTTGTCGCCCTAGCCTATACGGCTTTAGTAGGTCTAATGTGATCCCGCTGGGGACAAATAGACCTGCATGTGACTTTTAGCGACGGAGACACAATGAAAAACGTGAGAGCACATTTCGTCGTGATTGACGCCAAGTCGACTTACAATTCCCCGATCGCTCGAGCCACCTTGGATGAAGTCCATGCTGTTATGTCGATTCGAGCCCTCAGAATGGCGTTTGTCACCGCCCGAGAGCAGGAAAAGAAAATAAATGGCGACCAGGAGTCGACCAATTCATGTTACTCAATAGCACTTCAAGATCATAAGAAGAATTCAAGGGAAAGAATAAGATGTACGACTCACCCACAGAGTATGACACATGATCAGCTCCAAAGATCTTCAGAACAAAAATGTCGGAACTTCTTGAGCCGCTGGGAGAAAGCACGATCACTCCAAAAAAACAGAGGAAAATGCGAAGGAAGTTCTGCGGCGGACTAAAAGGCCGACGCAAAATTAGTTGTTGCATCGAATTGGCCTCAAGTGCGCCTACTGTATTTGGCGCTCAATTGTGCGTCGGATTAGCCGCCGCATATCCGACGCAAAAACAAATGTTGCTTCGAATTAGCCGCCGCAATAGAAGAACACTGACGCAGGCTTTGTGTGTTCCAGTATGTAATTTCTAAAAAATATATTTCACGTTTGCGTCGGATTAGCCGTCGGAGACACACGCTTGCTTCGGATTTTGCGTCGGCTAATCCGACGCAAGCTTTACAGATATTTAAAAAAAAGACGCGAACTTATCATTTGCAAACCCCAAATCGAAACCCCCAATTGAAAACCCAAACCCTAACCCAATTGCCCTCCCCCTTTCCCTTCCCCTCCTCTTCCACCTACACGCCCGCCGGCCGTCCACCGGTGACGGCGACCACCTGCTTCTACCGCCCTACTTCCTCCTGTCGACCGCCCATCTCCATATTGTCGTTGTCGTCATCTCCGGTGTGCTCTCCGGCGTGATCTCTCTATCTTTTCTCCATCAAAGTATGTTGAACATTTGAGTTGTTTATTAGGTTATTGTTATTGTTATTATTGATTAGGTTGTTGCTGTGGGTTGTTGAAACACCCCACATTGATTGAAGATGTCCTATTTATGAGCTTTTCTTAAAGGGATTTGAAGTACTACTCATATCAACAAAGTGCACTTTCTTTTCTGGTTTGCCCATGATAAGAACTCTGCAGTTAAGCGTGTTTAACTGGGAGCAATCTTAGGATGGGTGACCTCCTGGGAAGGTTTCCAGGATGCACATGAGTGAGGACAAAATGCGCTGGAAAGGACTCGTGTTGGTCTGTGGGACCAGTACAAAGCCTGGCGAGCTACCGCGGTTAACATTTCCGGTCCTAGGATTGGGCCGGGGTGTTACAAATGGTATCAGAGCAACCCTGCGACCGTGCATTTGGCACCTAGCGAGGGTGGATTTTGGGTCAGCGGTTATGCTGCCAGGCGCAACGAGGACGTTGCGTTCTTCAAGTGGGAGTGATTGAAACACCCCACATTGATTGAAGATATCCTATTTATGAGCTTTGCTTAAAGGGATTTGAAGTACTACTCATATCAACAAAGTGCACTTTCTTTTCTGGTTTGCCCATGATAAGAACTCTGCAATTAAGCGTGCTTGACTGGGAGCAATCTTAGGATGGGTGACCTCCTGGGAAGGTTTCCAGGATGCACATGAGTGAGGACAAAATACGCTGGAAAGGACTCGTGTTAGTCTGTGGGACCAGTACAAAGCCTGGCGAGCTACCGCGGTTAACATTTCCGGTCCTAGGATTGGGCCGGGGTGTTACAGTTGTTGTTGTTGTTGGTATTAGTGTTGGTGTGAGTTATTGTTGATGTTAATTATAAGTGTTGTTGGTGGTGTTGGTGCTCTTGAGGTGTTGTAGGGATTAAGTAGTAGTGTGGACATGACATAGGTCCACCCCGACGCGGCCACGCGCGGGTTTGGGGAGGCGAATGGATCTCCATATGAGAATGGATCGAATTGAAATTTAAATCGAAGTGGAGTCGCCACCGAACTTTGTGGGAGTTCGAGCCCGTTCGAACCCACTCTATGTCGTAGTGGGCCATGCACAAAGTATGGCCCATTTCCGATGTCAGAGTTTATTGGGTTCGTCCCTTAACATTTGATACCGATACCGTCACTACCGGTTATCGTGTATTGAATGACTCTCGTGTGCCAACGATTTCGGACATCCGGAAACCGAGGTTCTGAGTAAGGGGTGAGGGTACGTATTGGGAAGCCCACTAAGGACACCCAACCCCGCCCGCACATTAGCGACCTCTACTAGGATATCGAATGACTTTCTAATACGCGCTTTAGTAGTTCGGTGAAAATGATATGCAAACATTATTTTCCCTAAACATGCGAGAAATTGAAAGGGTTTCTATGTCGATTTAATGCAACTAATTCTAACGTCGAAGTTAAATTTAGCATGCGAAGGTTCATTTTAGTACAATAAAATAAACAATAAATCAACAAGAGAAAAAAAAAATAACAAACTTGTTAGTAACGGTATAACGATAATAACGGTTTGCTAGAATATAGAATGAAGTGAAATAATATAAATAAGATGTGTCATGATTTTGAAAAGTGATGTTTCACGCGATTGATTGACACGTGTTGACCTAAGTCATAAAAAAAGGTTTTGTCGAGACTAGAGAAGGGATGTGAGACTCACGGTATTGTCGTGATAAGGCCACTCGATCGAGTCATTGAGGGACTCGACCGAGTGGTCCTCGGGAAAGGCTCCTGTCTTGTGTTTTAGACCCTCACTACTACAAAACATCAAATAGACAACTCCTAATAGACATTAGATATCCTTAGCAACTGATGTATAATATATAGACAACTGTTTTGTTTGAGAAACAGTTGTCTTTATCTGGTAATAGACAACTGACTTTTATAAAAACAGTTGTCTATATATTATACAACGGTTTTAATTAATCTCAGTTGTCTATTCTAATTTTTAGGACCACTAAAAATTGGTTGTTACTACCCAACCCATATCACTTTCTCAACCCATTTACATATACCCGACCACCAAACTCGAATATTTACTCATTGATCGTTGATGATAATCTCATTGATTAAGTTATCGTACTTAGGCCCTGTTCTCTAGGACTTAAATTGACTGAACTGAACTGAACTGAACTGAACTGAACTGAACTGAACTGAACTGAACTGAACTGAATGTGTCTGAACTGAACTAAACTGAACGTGTCTGAACTGAACTGAACTGGAAAATAATAATAATAATAATAATAATAATAATAATAATTAATTTTAATAACAATAATAATGTTATTATTATTAGTATAATTAATATTAATATAATAGTAATAATAATAAAATTAATAATAATATTACTACTACTAATAATAATAATTATTATAACAATCATAATAATAATGAATATAATAATAATAATAATAATAATAATAATAATAATAATAATAATAATAATAATAATAAGTCTGAACTGAACTGAACTGAACTGAACTGAACTGAACTGAACTGAATGTGTCTGAACTGAACTGAACTGAACTGAATGTGTCTGAACTGAACTGAACTGAACTGAAACTGTCTGAACTGAACTGAACTGAACTGAACTGAAACTGTCTGAATATAAGTCCAGGAGAACAGGGCCTTATCGGCCAACAATAACTCGACTCGTCATTAAATTAGCGACCCAAAATTTAATCGAGTCAAGTTCAAATCATTCACGAGCCGTCTCGTATCATTATTATTAGTTTATGACACATAATTACTCGACTTAATTATCGTACTTATCGACCCAATAATTACTCGACTTAATTCATTAATTTATCGACCCAAAATTGTATTGAGTCAAGTTCAAATCGTCTATTGACTCGATCTTGAAATACATTTATCGACCCAAAATTACTCGACTCCCGCTCAACTTAGCTTGCTCATCAACTTACTCCCGCTCAACCATAGCAGATCCCCAATTATTCCTCCTCTAACCCTAATTTTTTCAGATCCCCAAATATTTCCAGATAACCCTTCTTCGCCCTTCGTCTTAATCGCTGATCGTCGTCGTTCCTTCTTCTTCTTCGCTAGCTGTTGTCGCTGTTCTCTATTTGTCGCCCTATTTTGCCTCTTCTCTGGTATTCACTCTCATTACTCCATCATATTTACATTTCTGATCATTTGTTTGGTGTTCACTTGACAATAATATATCTGTGATTTTATGAGAACTTGTCTTTTCATGGAATTAATCTCACATTTGATCAATTCTTCAGTATTATGTTGATCCTTCATAGTAATAACACGAATATACAGTCTTGTAGGATTAACTGAGCAATTGAATGGTGTATAGTTTTATGCAATAACCGATTTGCTGTCAGTGTCATGTTTTCTTTGTGATTAGCAACTTTCCCCCATTATTACAGTTCAATTAGTACCCATTAATCAAAGTCACATGAGTATTTAAGACTGATTATTTGGGGTACCCTTGATATTTATAATGTATATCAAGATTTGACTCTGCTTGTACAACAGTAGTAATGGCCATGCTTTCTGGTAGTATTTAATTAGAGTCAACAAAAAACTTTGATCATAAGTAAGAAAACCCGTGCAATCCATTTGCCTTACTCTTCTTTTACAAGGATATAGGTTTACTTTTGTTGACACCAGGATTGTTTAATCAGTAGTATTGCGTCAGGATGATTCATTGTGGCGCCCCGCCGTTTAGCTCCATCCTTAGCTTCTTCATTTCAACACATCCCTTGTCCACTTGTCCCTCAGCTTCTTCTTCTACTTGTTCATTCTTTAGGTACTACTCGTACATTAGTGTGGCATATATACAGCACTATACATGTTTTCATTGATCCAAACTCTCGAATCCTAGCTAATTAAGTCGGAATTAACTCAAATACTAGACTGCATAGCCAACACTGAATTTCAGTACGTACCATCATATCGTCCATATAATATATACTCCATTAAAAAGTTGAATTACATCAACAATTCGTGGTATGAACTAGGGAGCACTTACTAGCTAGTTACTAGAAAGAATTAAAGAATAAAGAATGAAGTGATAAGAAATGAGCTGATGAAATGGCTCAGGTACTAGGAGGTAGTGGTAGTTGTGCATTCTGTGGGGAGGCCCTGAGGGAACCTCTGAACATCAGCACAATAGTTGTATATCATATAATTCCTTTGTACCCAATTCATTCTTTCGAAAATGACAAGTAGATAGCAAATGCATTAGAGTCGACAAAAAACTACTACTACTAATCTATTACGCAAATTCTTGTTTGTGATGGAAATATCCGTCAAAAACGTATGACGAATTAAATAATATCCACTTGGGTAGATAAAGATAAATTCATTCATATGCTACTTCCTATACTTGTCTTTTCTAACCAAGTGAGTATTATTTGACCCATCATCGATTTGTGATGAATATATTCGTCACAAGAGAGACTTAATTACTCAATCTACTTTAGTCATGGTTGCTTTTGAGTATTAACTTTGTCATAATTTGTGGGAGTAGTAATTTGTAGTTGAAGGGTATATAGAGTACTCCATATATACTTAACTTTCATTACTCTTTTTTGTTTAAAATTTGGTAAGTGATATATATATACAGTTGAAATCCTTAATTCGACTTCTCCTGTGGTTTTGGATTTTTGAAATCCTGAATCGATTTTTGAGCAAAAATAAGTCAATAACTTGTAAGAGTATATTATTTGTGAATCTTTGTCTTGAGCTTGCGTTGTGCCATTGCGGGATTAAATCGTCATTTAAAGAGACACATTGGTTATTGCCTTATTGGTTTATTAAGTAATTTGTAGTTTATAGTTTATAGTTTCTACTCTTCTTTTGCTGTGTTTTGTTTTGTTTTGGATTTCGACACTTTGGTGGGATGCCTTCTTGCAAAACTGGCTAAAATAAATCACATAAAAAATGTTAACATTTTGTTCTTACCTAACTAAATAGTTACTACAGTATTACTAATTGACCAGTTAGTTCCATCGTAAGAGAGACTGACTGATTGTATTGACGTACGTATATGCGAATATGTATAGTAATAATACTCGTAATACTGAATGCATAATGGAAGCAACCAGCCAACTCAAAATAAGATACCCTCCTCCACTCCTCTAGCCTACGTAGTTAGATTAATGAGTAATAATACTCAATATCATGTGACTGTAATCATGAAAAAAAAGCCCCTAAAATCTAACTATATATTCGCATGTCTATCATGTGAGTAGGAAGGTGCCTCAAATGAAATCAAACACAGAGGAAATATTTTGCCTCTGATCGAAATTATAGTTTGTTACTTCTCAATTCTCCTCTTTTCAATTGGAATGCTTTTGTATATTTTTGTGATGAAATTCTCTAGACCACGTATAAATTACATTGATTTATGTGTAATTTAGTCATTAATTTCTAAGATAATATTAATAAGAAAGTATTAAGTGCTTACATATATTTTTACAGAACATTTCACTATCGATATATATTACTGGTACTGTATATGATACAGTCGATATAACACAAGACGATTGAGAAGCTAATTAAGCTACACACGTTTTATATATGGTAAAAAACTTGTAAATAATACGAGTACCGAGTACCAACCAGAAGGTCTTTGTTGGGAATGACATCAAAAAGAGAAGGATGAATCCATCCTTCAGTAACAAGCCAACCTCCCAAATTCATGCTTATTTTTGTCATGACTTCCGCAGTTACTAAAAACCTTTTTTTTTTCTTTCTTTATTATTTGAGTTTATGTATGGGTTGTACAGTAACTTGTAAGCTCTGTATGTATTCTGGCTTAGTTTTTGAAGGTGCTTTATTTTGAGTTTCTGTATTATGGGTGGTATAGTAATCTCAAGGCATTTTTGAGTGTAGATAAAATTTCCGACGAATTTATAATTAGCTTTAGTTAGATCTAGCTATTTCAGAAGTTTGTTGATCGGCATTTTAATCTAGGCATTGACATTTGTTTGGTGAGATTGAACCGTTGGAGTGTCATGTTATGTAAAAAGGACATGATCTATGGTCTATTTTACACCGACACTTCATATTAACTCGCGTACTTGACACTCAAAACTTTTAAATGAGTCTTAGTTACAAAGGTATCTGATAGGTGAGAGTTAGCTTAACATCTGATTTCCCTGTTCCCATAGAGGTGATATGTTTACGGTATGGTTACAGGTCATCTTGTTACTAATAACCTTCATCCATGTATGTGTATGTTGTATCTTGTATTGTGTCATTTGTACGACTCTTACACTTTGTTATACTTGTTGCAATGTAGTCGGCTCCTCATGCTCGGAAAACAGAGTGCGGTTATTACGTGATGAGATATATGATCGAAATTATCACTCGTTCTGATTTGAAGAGAACCGTCAATGAGGTAAGACTTGGGTTTTCACACTTTCTCTTGTTTCAATCATTTGTTTTATGCACATAATTGAAACAAAATAATTAGTTCATTTATATTATTGATTTTGTAGCATTTCAACGATATGATGCCATATTCTCAAGAAGATATTGACGAGGTTCGTGGATTATGGGCGGATTATTTTCTTAATAATTAGTCGTATATGATGCATCGGATTACCTTATGCGGACAAGGTGTTAGTTGGATTATGGTTTTAGGTACTTTTGGACATGGATAATGATTTTACGTGTACCATTTGGATTTTGGATGTTGGATAATGATTTCATGTATCGTTTGGATGTTGGATTTTATAAAAATGTAACTTCTTTTGTTCAATTATTCGTCATGGTATTCCTTTTTTATGGTTTGTTAATATGTACGTATTTAGAAATTATTAAAAAAACATAAAAATATGTATACGTATATAAAAAAATATCTATATATACGTATTTTAGAAAACAGTTGCCTATTATGTATATAGACAACTGTTGTTTTAGAAAAACAGTTGTCTATATACGTAATAGACAACTGTTGTTCTAGAAAAACAGTTGTCTATATACGTAATAGACAACTGTTGTTTTACAAAAACAGTTGTTTATTAACCAATAGACAACTGTTGTAAAACAGATGTCTATGCTTAGACTAATATACAACTCCAAACTACTCAACTGTTGTAAGTCAGTTGTCTATGGCAAAAAAAACAGTTGTCTATTTGATGTTTTGTAGTAGTGCCTACTCGGTCGAGTTATTGACGAACTCGACCGAGTACACTGCCACTCGATCGAGTCATTGCGAGACTTGACCGAGTGGAGGTCGGAAAATATTCTGTCTCGGTTTTTGGGATGGCATTCGGTCGAGTGACACCTGTACGAACCATAGTTCGTTTCGGCTTTGCTTTTTGACTTTAATAATTCGATGAATTGGGCATAAATATTGTATAATTTATGTCCAATTTATATTTATGATTCTCGTCGTGCCCGATATCCACTTATTGAACCGGTATCGAATACTGGAGTGAAATTTGAAGAAAAAGGCTATAAGTCGTTTTAAGTTAACTAGCACGATATAAATTTTCTCCGCGTTTATTAATGTCGTAATTAATTCAATCGAATTAGAAGACATCTATATTAGCATCAACGAAAATCGTGTTAATTAATTTATTTGACTAAATCATTAGATTCGACATCCAATTATGGAATTGGTATTGAATCTAATAGATCGATACTTGAATTAAAAACTCGACTTGATTCCCTCCGCATCCCGACATCATAATTAATTCTTGCGAACTGTTTGATGTCGGATCCGCATCAACGGGTTTCGACCCTTATTAAAAAAGTACTTGTTTTGAAAAAAGGTTTTAGAATTGATGAAATATGCGATTGAATGATGACCACGCGAACGAAAATAAAAACTAATATTTAGGTTGACTTGTTTCAATAATCAAGTGATCGCGGTGATGAGATAAGCGACCGGCAACGCTGAGTGCAATACTCTTGTATATTCGGGTTTCCTTATCCCACCATCACTCACACTCGACACAAATTCACAAGTATTTTAATGCTTTTTAATACTAGTGATATTAACGATATTACAATGCGATAAAGACGATAAAAAAAAGAGTAAAAAAATGACAACTACGACGACGGACGACGCGAAGGAGAAGAGAGAAAAGATGGGATTTGGCACCCTCAACCTACATGTTCTTGTTTTCGGACGGGACTCGTTAGATGTGGCTAGCACGGGAGTATCGAGATGTAAGTTGAGTTGTGGTGGTTTAGGGTTTGTCTCCTAAGGACTAGGGTTAGGGTTTGCAAGTGTGAGATTAGGGTTTGATTAGGGTAAAAAAGATGATCAAAAAGGTGTGTTGAAGTGTGTGCATGGGGGTGTTTATATAGGCATTGTCCATGTACCCCGTCTAGGGTTACTCGACCGAGTAGCCCCTTGACTCGGTCGAGTGGCCCAAGCGCCTGCAGCTGCGCTTGAATGAGGGCCCACTCGATCGAGTGGAGCTGACACTCGATCGAGTGGGTCAGCTGGATCGCAAGGGTCCGATTTTTTGGACCTTGAATTGGATATTTTGTGGGTTTTGTATTTGACTGGTTTTTTTGATGTTTGAATGGCTGTTTTGTATGTCTCGGAACGACATTGACCGGGGTTTGACCCAATCGCTAAAAGTCGGTTTTATTTCCAGTGTCGGTTTTGACCCAAATTAGTCTTACCTGATTGGAAACGACCCACTGGGCCTGAATTTGAGGTCTGCTCTGTGAGATTTGTACTCCATAAGTGCTTAAGCCAACAACTATGGTTTCGAGCCCATGTCCGACCGCGTAGAGACACGTTAGCGTCTGATCATCATCGGGTGTTTCTTGGAAACTACCATAGACACCTGGCAGTCAAAATGCAGTTGTCTACAAGTAGTGTGGTGGTATTAGTGTTAGTGTGAGTTATTGTTGTTGTTATTGTTGATGTTAATTGTTGTTGTTGGTAGTATTGGTGTTCATGAGGGGTAGTAGGGATTAAGTAGTTGTGGTGGTGGTATGTAGTGTGTTATTGGAGGCCAGGATTGAAAATTAAGTATTAGTAGGTATATATTTAGTATTAGTAGGTATATACTCCCTCCGTATCTATATGTTCGTCCACTTTTAATATAATACTCCACCCATATATTAAACAAAGTGGACGAACATATAGATACAGAGGGAGTATTAAGTTAGTGTGTTAGTATTAGTAGGTATATATTGTGGACATGACATAGGTCCACCCCGACGCGGCCACGCGCGGGTTTGGGGAGGCGAATGAATCTCCATGAGATGGTCAAATGGAAATTTAAATCGAAGTCGGAGTCGCCACCGAATTTTATGGTTATTCGGAACCGTTCGAGCCCACTCTATGTCGTAGTGGGCCGTGTACAAAATACGGCCCAGTTCCGATGTCAGAGTTTATTGGGCTCGTCCCTTTGCATATCGATATAGATGCCGACTGGAGCGGTTAATCGTATATTGAATGACTCTCGTTGCCAATGGTTTCGGACATCCGGAAACCACGGTTCTGAGTAAGGGGTGAGGGTACGTGTTGGGAAGTTCACTAAGAACACCCAACCCCGCCCGCACATTAGCGGCCTCTACTAGGATATCGAATGACGTTTTAATGCGCGCGTTAGTAGAACGATGAATGATATGCAAACATTGTTTTCCTAAGCATGTGAGGAATTGAATGGGTTGCTAAGTCGGTTTAATGCATGCAAATTGATTAATGTCAAAGTTGAATTTAGCATGTGAGATTTGTTTTAGTATAATAAAACAAATGAAATAAAATGATGAATTTGCTACAAAACAAACAAACGGGTTAGTATCGGTTTGTGAATAATAATAGCAAAATAAAATATGCGAGATCGAAAAATAAATATTAATCGAAATCTGAAAATATTGTTGAAAAGAACGTTGTTTTGTATAAAAAACGAAGTTCAAAAAATAATAAAAAAGACGGAAAAGGCCGCGGCATAACAGCCGGCCGCGCGACTCGCCCGGGACGCCGGCGGGTCGCGTGGTGGCCTGTTTCGGGTCCGGTTTTCGAAAAACTCGATGTTCGTATTAAATCGCATATGAATATTGCATGATTCGTACTCGACTTAATATTTTCGATATTCTTTATATTCGATAGTTGACTACGAAATCAATATCGAATACTTAGAATAGTTTTGGAAAAGATGTAAATTTTAGAAATCGATCGAAGAATAAATAATAAAACGAACGAAAACGTAAAAAAGAAATCCCCGGATTCCAGGCCTGCGCGCGAGTCGCCTGGGCATGGCGCGACTCGCGTGCGGGTCTGTTCGCTTTTGTATTTTTGTTCGAAAATTGTTATTTTGAACGAAAAGTAAAAGAAAAGAATTTTGACAAAAAAGATGTAACGATTTCTGATATCGTCGAAATCTTAATATAATTCTTTTTGATACGATATTCGATTATAGAAAAATCGATATCGTATGTTTAAGAATATTCGTTATGAAAATAGTTTTTCGTTAATAACGATATTAGAAAAATAATAAAAAAAACGACTCTTGACCCATAAGAAACGGACGAAGAGGAGAAAGGGAGAGAAAGGAAGAAATCGGGTTTGATTACACCCTCAACCTACATGCTCTTGTTGACTCGGATCGGGACTCGTCGGAATGTGGCTAGGCACGGGAGTGTCGAGGCAACGTCGGTTGGGTTAGGGTGGTACGGTTTTGACGGGTGAAGGCTCGGGTATAGGAACCGGTTTTCCTTCCGGTTTCGAACGTAATATCGGTTTAGCGATGCTAAGGAATTATATGTGTCGGGATGCTAGATAAATATTGCTGAAGAATCGTGTGTATATGTGTGAAATTGGTGTTAATCCATGTCCTGTTTGTGTTGGATGCAAGGGGCTATTTATAGGAAATTCCCGACCTTGGCTTGGGAGAGTTTGACTACCGCTTAGGATAGGAAATGTAGGAATTTGAGAGAAATAAGAATTCCGCTTTCTTGTGGAGGAAGAAAGGCAAACCGGTGGATTTGCTCTTGTTTTGGACTGTTTCGGCCGAGTGTTTTACACTCGGTCGGATGCTTGAATCGTTTTTTGAATAGGACTCCTGTTTGAGCTAGAATTACCGCTTGAGTAAGAAGCTGAGGAGAACGAGAATTCCGTTTTCTTGTATGGGAAGAAAAGAGGAATACCGGCTGGTATGTACTACTTGGTCGAGTGGTTTAGCTCGGTTGAGTGTTTGAGTCGGTTCTCGGATAGGATTCCTACTCGGGATCGAATTCTACCTTAAACGGAATTGTTTATTATTTTGTGAATGGCTGATTTTTGTAGAGTTGGAGTGTGGACCAACCGTGTGAGATGTCACGGTGGACTCACGGGTCTCGAGAAATATCTTTGACCGGGTTTTGACTCGGTCGCTAAAAGACGGTTTTACCCCTGGTGACGGATTCGACCCAAATTAGTGTTATTTGACTCGAAACGACCCACTGGGCCTGAATTTGAGGTTGGTTTTGTGAGATTTGTACTCCTTAAAATGCCTAGGCCCAATATCCATCATTTTGAGCCCATTTCCGAGTACGTTAGAGCACGTTAGCGTCCGATCATCATCGGGTGTTTGTCGGAAACTACTATAGACACCTGGCGGTCAAATGTGGGTGTCTACAGAGCCCCCACTCTGATTGAGGCTTGGACAGGCCGAAAGTCAGAGTAGCCACCAGGTCAATCAAAGATTAAAACCTGGCAGCTTCCGGTCGGGTCGTTTAAGGTCCATTAGACCTGCGTGGAGGGCCCGCCGGCCATGGGCTAGAAATGTACCTGAACTGATGATAACTCCGTGGGGAATTCGTCGCATGAGACTCAAAGTGGGCCTGTATGTGGGCTCATCTTGTTAAATGCCGCTGGGGAGTTATGCAAATCGCATGGTCCTGCTTGAGCCGTCCTGTACATATTTATGCAAAGCTGCAAAATTTTGAATGTAACATTTGTAGGAGAAATGACTCGTGCTGGGGAATAAAAATTTTGAGAAAAGGTTTGAATTTTTGAGTTTGCAAAAAGTCTTTGAAAAAATTAGGGAATTTTTGTTTTGACTTTGAAAAGGAATAGGAATGCTCGGGATGACTTAGCTAAGCCTTAGGACAATGGCTTGTATGCTAAACGCTCTAGGATTGGGAATCCTAAGGTGAGGAGGAGAACTTGTGTTCATGCTATAAATACCCCTGCTTGCTCCATAAATTTCATAATTCCACAATTCCTTAGTTTCTCAAAGAAAAGAATAAGCCCTGAAAAATTTATCCTTTCTTTTTAGCAAATCAAATATGGGAATCGATCGATTAGTCGGAATGTTGCACGAGTGGTCCAAATATTTTAGGGATGCCGATAGGGCTATCCTAAATCAGAATGGCGTTACCCAATTGTCCGTGATCCGTCAGATGCAAGTAGACTGTCACTTCTTGGATGCTTGCCTATCCTATTGGGATGATACCTATCATGTATTTGGTTTTCCTCGAGGAGAGATTTGCCCTATTCCTGAGGAAATTGCTGCTGCAGGAGGATGGAATCCTATACTTCGCCCTGCCATCCCTTTTTCAGTTCTCGACCCAAGGAGGAAGTTAAGGGAATTCTTAGGGCTTTCCCATATGGAGGTATCCCGTATGCTAGAAGGAGATACCGTTTCTCTGATCGACCTGGCTGAAAAATTCATGAACCTAGAGGATGTCCGGGTCAGGCCGGTTCATAGCCGTAGGGCCTTTACTTTTTGTATGCTCCATGTTTATGCCTTTGAAGGGCATATGGACCTGTTATCTTGCATGGGCCATGTCAGACTTTTCACCGTGGCTGACCTAATGGAGATGGAGCACAGCCCAGCTTGGCTGATTACAGGGGAGATTATCCAGGGTTTGGATAATCGTAAAAGAGATCCGTCAGTTCGGCTGACTGGGAGTACTCGGCTTCTACAGGTATGCTGATTTTTTGATTTTTTTTTTGAACTTTCGGCTCCTCCCATTTTTCCGGTTTTGCGCGGTTTTTTCCCGATTTTCCGGCTTCTGCGGTTTTCTCGGTTTTCACGTCTTTTCACGTTTTTTTTTTCACGTGATTTTGACGATTTTTGCAACTTTGATTTTTTTTCGGATTTTTCAGCTGTGGCTATTCGAGAGGTTATCGATCTTGGATCCCCCCTTAAATGTGAGCCGATATCAACCTAGGCAAGTTATGTCAAGGAGACGAGCTATTGCCTTTTCCCGCTTCAATACCCAAAAATACTGGGATGAGGTGCTATCTTTCCATGGGGGCCTGTTAATCCGTTGGGCCGTGCCGTGGTGGCCTATTTACCTTTGGACTGGTCTAGAGTCTCGAGATAGAGCTAGATATCAGGTAATCCTATCTTTTAGGCAAACAATTCACCTCTTTCCCGATCGCATACTTAGGCAATATGGTCGGGCGCAAAGAATCCCAGAAATCGAGGCCGTTGTGAGTGAGTCTACTCAGCTAACAGACGTGATGTGTGACACCTGGATGCAAAGGTGGTATACACGAGCTACTTGGCCTGTTCTTAAAAATTCTCATTCGATCTGGGTAACCGATTCTTATGTAAGATGGACCCGAGCTGACTCAGCTAAGACCCGGGCTGCCCTGAAAATTGACGAGGCTTATGACCTGTTACGCCGAGAGCATGCTAAGGACAACAGGAGCTTCTTTACTGAGGAACTTACTTCGACAGGCCAGAAGAGGAAATCTAAGACTCAGACTGAAGGGTCCAGTAATAAGGGTGCACGGGGGAAAGTGAGCCCCCAGACGGATTTAGAAAGGAGACTAGGGCCAAGACTAGCTGCTAAGGACCGACTTGGTCCTCGAGAAAGGCTTCCTGAGCCGGTTAGGGCTCGGCTTGAACCGGTGCAAAGGGTGGAAAACCCAAAATCGAAGAAACGGGTTCGAGCAAAGGAAGTTCCCCTTGTGATTAGGGAACGTTCGCCCCCGCCTCGTCGGCCTCGGGCTCCACGTGACCCGAAAGATAAGGGAAAGGGTAAAATGTACGAGTAATCTCCTAAATTTATTATTTAAGTATTACTACTATTTTTTGTGGTGTGATTTTGTTGTTTCTTTTTTGTAATGTATTTTTTGAAATAATAAAATGACATATTAGTGAATACCGTTCCCGTCTTTTCGTTATTGCAATGGTTGTACCCTTTTGAGGGGTTGCCTACGTATCCAAAATTAATGGAATCAAACCTTCCGTAGTTCAGAAGTATTTTTGCAATTTTTGAAATACATCAAGATTATTAATTCAAGATGTGCAACGGTAGGATAAATAATCCTAACTTATTGACTTGCTTAAAATTTTGAAAATTCATAAAAAGACATTTTTATAAACTTTTGCAAATGACATTGAGATAGGGTTTATGGGTAGTAACGCTTCAGCTGGTCCAAGTTTGTTGGATTGAGAACTCGTTTCCGTCCAAGTCTGTTAGCATTACAGCACCTCCTGAAAGAATTTTCTTCACTAAATATGGTCCAGCCCAATTGGGTTTGAATTTTCCCCTTGGGTCAACTGGTAGTAAAGCTCGAACAGATTTTAGGACTAGATCGCCCTCTTTGATGTTCCTGGGCCTAACCCTTTTGTTAAAAGCCCGTTGGATCCTTTTCTGATATATCTGAATATTATTCAGAGCCCGGGATCGCCGTTCGTCTAAGAGGATTAGCGAGTCATATCGGGCCTGGACCCAATCTGCTTCAGGTACCTGGCTTTCGAGCAGAATCCTAAGAGAGGGTATTTCTAGTTCGACCGGTTGGACTGCTTCCATTCCATATGTCAGATAGTATGGAGTTGCTCCGGTTGCAGTTCGAATTGATGTTCGATATCCCCATAAGGCAAAGGGTATCTTGTCGGGCCAGTCCCGGTAATTCTCAGCCATCTTTTTAAGAATGGTGACAATTGTTTTATTGGCTGCCTCTACCGCTCCATTTGTTTGAGGACGGTAAGGTGACGATGTATGCCTTTGGATCTTGTACTTTTCCAGTAGAGTGGCGGTTTCAGCTTGGAAATGGGTCCCGTGATCGCTGATGAACTCGTGTGGAATCCCATATCGACATATAATTTTGTTTTGGATGAACTTAGCCACATGTTTGGCATTCAAGATCCGGTATGACTCGGCTTCGACCCATTTAGTAAAATAGTCGATAGCCACTAGGATAAAACAGTGACCTCCTGTCCCGGAAGGGTTCACTTTCCCGATTATATCAATTCCCCATGTTGAGAATGGCCATGGCGATGTCATTGTATATAATAAGAATGAAGGCATATGCTGAACATTAGCGAAAATCTGACAGTTGTGACAGTGTTTGACATACAGCTGGCAGTCAGTTTCCATGCTATTCCAATAGTAACCGAGTCTTGCGATTTTGCGGGCCAACATATGGGCATTCATGTGTGGTCCGTTTTCGCCATCGTGCACCTCGACCATAACTCTTTCGGCTCGAGTTTTGTCAATGCATAGAAGTAAAGCCCCCTGTGCTGTCTTCTTGTACAGCTGTCCATCGTCTGTGCGGATGAACTGGGCTGCCCATCTTCGTAGAGCCTTCTTGGCCCGCTTTTCAGTTCCCGGAGGATATTCCCCTGACGTCAAGTAGGTTAGAATAGCCTGGTACCAAGGTTCTGAATCAGTTATTTCGATATCTTGGATAGCGTGGATATATGCCGGCTCTGACCGCCTTTCGACGCAAATGGGCATGCTGGTTAGATGTGCTGGGATATTCAGTAAAGATGCTAATTTTGAGAGAGCAGCTGCAAACTGGTTTTCTTCCCGAGGCAGATAAATGTACTCCACTTTTTGAAATTGTTCTTCGAGAACCCTTACTCGTGCTTGGTAAGCCACGAGATTTGCGTTCCGAGTTTTCCATTTTTGTAGGGTTTGGTTTATGACTAACGATGAGTCGCCATGGACCCGGAGGTTCGTTACTCCTAAATCGGCAGCGGCTTGCAACCCGTGAATGCATGCTTCGTACTCGGCTGCGTTATTAGTCACGTCAAAGTCTAGCTTGATGGATAACGGGGTATGTTCACCTTGTGGTGAGATTAGCAAGATCCCGACACCAAATCCCCGAAAGTTGGATGCTCCGTCAAAGTACAAATCCCATGTGTCGGTGTCGGTATGGAATATGTCTTCATCTGGGAAGGCCCAAGTATCTGTATGGCCTTCCTCGGATATCGGGCTATCGGCGAGGAATTCTGCTACTACCCGGCCCTTGATGGCTTTTAAAGGCACGAACTTGAGGTCAAACTCAGCTAGCATCAAAGTCCACCTGGATATACGACCGTTAAGGATGGGCTTCTCGAATAGATTTGATTGGATCCATCTTGGATAGCACATGTACCTCGTGACTAAGCATGTAGTGTCGGAGCTTTTTAGTGGCCCATACTAATGCTAGACACGTCTTCTCAAGCATGGTGTATTTGCATTCGTATTCTAAGAACTTTTTACTGATGTAGTAAATAGCCCGTTCTTCAGAATCGACCGTCTGGGCTAGCATAGCGCCCATGGCTGTCTCGGTCGTTGTCAAGTATAGCGACAGAGGCAAACCATGCTGAGGTGGCATTAACACCGGTGGAGAGGATAAAATTTCCTTGATCTTATCGAAAGCCATTTGACATTTGTCGTCCCATAGTGTTCGTTCTTCTATCTTCAGTTTCTTGAAAATGGGTTCACATACCATGGTTAGCTTTGAAATGAATCGACTTATATATTGGACTTTCCCGAGAAACCCCCTTATCTCCTTTTCGGTTTTAGGCGGTTGCATCTCGGTTATGGCCTTGATCTTTGATGGGTCAACTTCGATGCCCCGTTGGCTGACAATGTGGCCCAGTAGCTTGCCCGATGTTACCCCGAAACTGCATTTTTGAGGGTTTAACCTCATGTTGTACTTGCGTAGTCGGGTAAAGAACTTCCTTAGGGCTGCAATGTGCCCGTTTCGGTCCTTGGACTTGACAATCATATCGTCGACGTAGACCTCTACTTCCTTATGCATCATGTCATGCAATAAAGTAGTAGCGGTCCGTTGATAAGTGGCACCAGCGTTAATAAGCCCAAATGGCATCACAGTATAGCAGTAAGTCCCCCAAGGTGTGGTGAAGGTGGTCTTACTCATGTCTTCTTCCGCCATTTTGATCTGATTGTATCCGGCATACCCGTCCATAAATGATAGAAGGGCATGATCGGCCGTGTTATCCACCAGTATGTCGATATGTGGCAACGGGAAATTGTCTTTTGGGCTGGCCTTATTAAGGTCCCTAAAATCTACACATACTCGGACTTTGCCATCCTTTTTGGGTACTGGTACTATGTTTGCAACCCAGTCTGGATATTCAGACACTTGAATAAAGCCCGCTTTGAATTGTTTATCAACTTCTTCTTTGACTTTGAGAGACCATTCGGGCCTCATTCTTCGGAGTTTCTGTTTTACCGGCTTGTACCAGTCTTTGATGGGTATTCGGTGTTCAGCTATCTCCCGGTCTATTCCCGGCATGTCCTTGGAGGACCATGCAAAGACGTCTTTGAATTCTTGGAGGAGATCCGTGAATTGTTGTCTCTCTTCGGGATCTAAAGATAGGCCCAACTTAAGTATCTGAGGCTCTAAAGGGGTTCCTACGTTGATGGAATCGGTTTCTTCGATTACCGGATTTCGGGACTCCCTTTGTTCGAGTTGCTCGATTAGATGCGGAGGCAACGGTACCTGTTCGTCGGGTTTCTCAATGTCATTGCAAGTAAAATGTTTGAAAACATTTTGAAAATAAGCCAAGTCGTAAGCAGAACGGTTATCGTTATTATTAATAGTAAATTTTGAAAAGAGCTCAAAGAGAGCTGCCATCTGATCGTTGGTCAGAGGCGGGATAGGGAGAGCCCTCGGGACAGACTCCGGGGCTCTCGGTGGTGAGGCTAAAGAAGGGACTCGATCCTAGTACTGGACCCTCTAGACTTTGACTCAGACTCCGACTCTGACTCTGACTCAGACTCGGACTCAGATTCAGACTCGGACTCGATAGCATGCATATCTCCTTCACCAGTAGTTAGCTTGTAGACTCGACCCTGACTGTCGGTCCATTTGGTTGTCTTCCTCCAAGCTCTCTTTCCAGTGTCGGCACCAACTTCAGAGATCAGCTTAGTTGGATCGAACCTGTTGCTACGAAGAATCAGGCTGACTAGCTCTTGCTTAGGGGTCGGGATGACCTTGTCTTCCCCAAAGAGTAGTCCTAGAATGGGCTCAGTGTTGCTTGTGCCCTCCTTTGATTCGGCCTGGATAAGGGCAAATATGTCGTCTGGAATGAAATTGCATTCCCGAGCCAGTTTGGTCCCGGGATATGAGATGGTGGGCCGATAGAGGCCCGTTTGCACAATTTCGAATACCGGGGTGACAAACGTGACCGCCTTAGTTCGGTTCGTGTAGCCAGATGCCATAGTATAGCCTAGACCGAGGTGAGATTGCCCGTTGTTCAGGGTTTCGATGATCTTTCCCGGTGGGAGATATGGCCTTGAAGTGACTCCCGGTAGGCAACCCAGGTTTTGTAGCATCGTATAGATGCTGACGGTGAAGTATGGCTGAAAAAGGTACTCTTCTTCGATCATTCCCACAAAGTTGAATCCTCGAGGGTCAGCTGAGCCTGCCGTGTTGCAGCTGGACACGGTTATGGGAGTAGCTTCGAGGGTGATGATCCCGTCCTGTAGAGGTATTTTGACCTTCCTATGTAGAGTGGAGGACACAGCTTTGACCGCGTGAATCCATGGTCTTCCAAGTAGCAGATTGAAAGATGAAGTAACATCGATCACTTGGAATTCTAACTCCTTCTCGATCGGGCCTGTTATGAT